>JARGXX010000117.1:600000-1200000 GCA_030374765.1 Agarophyton chilense
CGTGGCCCAGCGAAGGGAGGTACAGTTGAGGGCCTCGTCGATGATGTCCCTTGGAGACACTAGCTCCAAGAACATGACGATTGCGAGTTCGGTGGAGGTGTTGGGGGGTGTTTGTTGATGAGATTCGAATGAGGAAGCTGAGTTTGCACACCCAGATGATGGAGGAAAAGGTGGAGGAGGTTTTGCCAGCGACGATGACGTGGTAGAACTTAAGAGAATTGGAGGGAGCGAAGGAGTCACCGGCGATGATGTGTTAAATGACTGGGATGGGGAGACCCTTTTGTGATACTTCGTTTTGTACCGGGCGGAAATCCTCCAATGTGGGGATGTACCCACCAACGATGTACAATGTGCCAGATTTCTATTCCTATTCCGATATTTATTGCTATTGCCAGGCTTCAAATACTACTACGCGAACATGAATGGGGGTAACAAAAAATTTGAAATACAGGCACAATGTTTTAGTATGCACACCTGATTGGGGCTCATACAAACTTCGGATTCTGCATTTTTGCGCTAGTTTTGGTTCTGCAATAACTAGCAACTTTGATTAAGTGAAGTTGTTTTGAGAAAATATGGAACTGCAAAAATGAAAAAAATTCATTGGGTTTCTATCCTTTTTAATTCGTCCGTTTTCAATGCCTAAACTAGCATTCCGAGAACACAGACGTGGAGGAACAAGATGTGTGGGAAAATTCACTTCAGATGGTAGACTTACAATTACATTTGTTCCAAAAGAGAGCTCATCTCTGCAAAATCTATAGACGTTAGCGTTGTATCTGTCACATCCTCCCAGCTTAGCTCGTTCCAAATCTCATCATCACCAAGAAGTGCTTGAGCCACATCAACGTTCGAACCATAAGATAGTTCTAGAAAGTTTTCTCCATGAGGCAAGATTGGATCCGGTGCAACATATCGGTAATAACCGAAACCCAAGGTCACTGTACTCCTCGACCTATTACACATTGCGCCATTAAAGGCACAGAAGACCGTTTTCTGACCTTCTCGGGATGTAAACGGTTTTGAATTGGGATTCGATTCCTGCCCTGCAAACTAAAGCTTCATCCTACCTATGAGGAAGACAGGCTTATACAAAGAACTCGTAGAGCTAATATTCGAAGCAACAGCCTAGACTTGAAATGCACCCAGTACATAACAGGCATGCTATGGTAGCCAAATAAAAAATCACGAACAGATTCATACTCAGATGGACATGCCCGAAATGGTTTGGTGAAAACTAGAGCTTCAAATAGACGCTGCAAAGATCCTTCTTCGCCGCTTGAACTCGGGAACTTCTGTGTCAGAAAGAATACATGTGAACGCACAAACGACCGTATGTGCTGCAATATGTGTGAATGATATTGTTGGATGTCGTCGTTGGTGCTATTTGAAGCTAAGCAGTATGCCATAAATTGGAAAGAACTCAGAAGCGGGATTTATGGTCCTAAACGATCCGCGCGAGCTTGATACACGTGAAATACTTCTGTGTTCCAGTTTTCGGTGAAAATATAGTAAGGGGAAGGTCTTGAAGAGCTCGATGTAGATTATGCGTTGCAATTTACCCGTTTGAGATATAATAGCTTTCGTTGTGGAAGAATCGCAGATATTGACGAATGACACAAAGATTGTGATAAACATCGATATATATTGCATAAAGCGCATCATCTGTAACTGCCGACTCGAAAATAACACTTCGTGAATCATTTCTAAAGCCAAATAAGTTTTCCACAAAGATCGGAGACAGAACAATTTTCCTATACACGTATTGATCTCGAATGAAAACTTGCACCTTGCCTTCAAAACTTGCAATCCTATTCGTAGCTCGCTTGTCCAGTTGAACCGCTGTTCGGGGCGGCGACTGACGTTTATAGCTGTCCAACTAACCGTTGCTCGAACGTATCCGGTGTTACGAAAGGATACATTGTGTTTTTCTTTCAGCTGTTTGAAACAAACGTACAGCTTTGGGCGATTCCGAAGATCGGAGACAACCTTTGACACTGTGTCAAATACTTCTTTAATCCAAACCGAGCAGAAAAGGTCTTGCATAAAGAGGTTTGCGATGTGGATTTGATTTTGACATGGCGTAGTGAAGTTGAAAATTTCGGCTATTTTTTCTTTCGCGCTGACACAAACACTGGTTTTGTCACTAGTGACTCCGCAAATCTTCCTAATATCCTCGAACTCTGACATTGAGCAAGTTTGTATGTTAGCGTAGAACCGGACATCACACTTTAACGTCCTTGTGTATATCGGGCTGTGGAAAAAGGGTTTTATCGAACTGTCGATTTCAGTCACAGAGAGAAGTATAGTGCAATACCCCGCGAGGGGAAAAGACACTCAAGTTGTTCGAAGCACTGCTCCCTTCTTAGGAGAACTCAGCGTAGAGCCTTCCGTATCTCCCAGCTGTGGGCGTAGCTCCGCGGAGACTTCAGGATATACCACGGAAGTGGGGATAGAAACGAGTAAGAGGTGTACGATAGCAATGCCGATAACGCTTGGAACAGGGGAAATAAATGGATAAATAAAAGGGGAAACTCCAACGGAGTAGTAGAAATAACAAGAAACCAGGAAACAACCCAATACTGGGGCGGAGAAGAAACCTGTAACACACAGTAAAACATAGGAATAAAAGAAACAGGAAAACATACAAGGTATAGTAAGAATCACTCCTTAAGAGATACCGGTGGGATAACTGAACCGATGGCAATGCAGGTACCCTCCGAAGGCAGTAGTAATCCTGCAAAGGCAGTAACAATTAGAGCCGAACACACGGTACCCATTTACTTGGTGATGGCTACGGCGAGATCGCCGGAGCCCAAGTACTGTTCTACTGTGACCACTAGACTAATTAATTAATTAAAATAAACTAATCTAGTGCCAATTATTATATTACTACATTTCTAATTAATGTTCTTCTCATGTGGGGACCCAATATAGCGGGGATCCCTGCCTTCTAGGTATACCACGTTACCATAGCGCCAAAATCGTACAAATTTCCTCTCATAAGTAGAGCATCCCCCACGGGAGTATCAAAATTTACTTGTGAGTATCCGACACCGGAATATCGCCGAGGGCGTTGCACTACAAGAAGTACATTAACCACGTTTTGTGTATTCGAATAAGTCCATCCGTCGAAAATGAAAGTATAAAAACCGTTGCGACAATACTGTAGCGATAGAAGTTCTGACCCAACATGGAATTCGTGTGTAGTACGAATCAAAAACTTTCGCTCCCATTTTTGCAGAGATTGGTATTTGATCCACAAAAAAGAACGCAATATCAAAATGTGAAAGAGTTGATCTTCGATTTCTCTACAATTTAAAACCAAAAACGGGAGCATTTGATTCACGACCAGTGAAATAATCAACTTGCTGATCTACGACCGCCTTTCGTAAGACCTAAACATTTTCGGTATTATGTTTTTCGGTTTTTACGTTTGCCAAATGTCCTTCCGAATTTTTTTCACGTTATGCTTGGAGCTATCTGTCAGGTTTTTCTCACTGCGCTTTACTTTTGGTAACAGAGTCTGTGATATACCAAAGCACATAGCTGAGCTCCCATTTTGTTTCATGGTGAGCTGCAAAATGGTTTTCCGTACGAAAGGTTCCTTCACACTTTTTAACGCATGAATAAACTCCAGTAGATGTTTCTTAGCTACATCGCATTTGGCGTACTTGCTAAAATTTGATAGGAGCAATGAAGATAGGTGGTTTTCGTTCGAAAGGTGGCATACTGTAAAACATTCGTCCAGCCACCAGTTTTTCCCGCGACCTTTGTGCTTTCTTCGACACAAAGATCTAGATGAACTTCTGTGGTTCTGGCCAGAAATCAAACCAGTAGCCACAGATTAGACTCAAGCTGAAAAAAAGCAGTAAATAAATTTATTACAGTGACCGCATTTAGAAAAGAACTTTAGAATAGAACACCTCCATGTTTATATATTTCCTCGGTCCATTTGTAGCTTGATCGAGTCATATTTATCCTTAAGTTACTGTAATGTGTCACAAATAAACAGGAACTAAACAAAACCAAACTAGTGGTTTTTTTACCCAAGTAAATGAAAAACGGTTACTCTCACCACGAAATTAGAAAAGAACAAAAAAATTTGAACGTCTTAATCACACGTTCTATCAATAAATAAACGAATCTAACTTGAAAACATATTTTATATCTTCTTTTTACATTTATTTTTCTCTATGCAGCCTAAAATGTGTATAAAATCGTGTCTGACCCCTTAATAAAAAGGTGCCATTGATTCTCTTTTTAAAGAAAAAGTTTGCTTCATCAAAATCGCTAAGAAGACAAACCGAAGCCGAAAGGTTGTCTCAGCTTATTTAAGGAATAAAACAATACGAAAAGAACTACAAAAAAATGTAAATATTTTAAAAAACCTCCACGAAGCAGCAAAAAAAGTATTCTGTATCTCAACTAAAAAATAAGTTCAGTTTATCTGTAACTACTCGGCTTGTGCAACAAGGATTGAATGCATCTACAACTATAAATTATATGAAGATAAAAAAAGCACCCGAATTGATGCCGAGACATGTTCAACACGATCCTTGAAAAAATGAAAAAATATTGTCTAGAAGAAAAGCTGTTGGGAGAGTAGTTGTGGTTAGGGGTGCATTATGCGAAAAATGATACAGTTAATTTGCAAGTTTGATTAGAAATAAAGATCCAAAAAAGGATTGCAATACGTTGAAAAACTATTTTCTTTTACTATCTACTAAAATCTATAGTGGTAGCTGGATTTTTCAGCAGGACAGTGCTGTTATAAACTGTTTAAAATATACATAACGTTGTTTTGGGTCTAAAGATACTGAATTCAAGAAATGGGCTGCACGCAGAACTGACTTGAAACCTATTGAGAACGTATGACGGATTTTGTGTCGTGCCTTTTACGCAAATTCAAGGCAATTTACTGATGTAAAATCCCTAAAAAGGGCTGTTATTGAAGAATGTGAAAAATTGAGTCCACGTTGGAGATATAAATTTCTAAAAAGTTTGGAGTGACGTTGTTAACACGTGTTAAAAGAGGTAGGAAGAAAAAAAGCTACAGTGTTTCAAAAACATATCCCTTCCTAAAACCGGGCCAAAAAAATGCGTTTTCTGTACTGTAGAGCCCAATAAACCTTAAAGGCAGAAATCTTGTTTCTTAAACATATCCTTTATACGATATAGAGCTCCATTATGACTTGTGTACCGCCTTTATCTTTCCAAAAACATATGTAAATTATTAGATTGGACCACAATGCCATGATCCCAACTTTTGTAGCGCGAAAACTAAAAAAAAGCCCAAAAACAAACAATGAATACAAAAAATCTGTTTGTTAAGAATTCAAGAAATACTTGAGCTTTACCGCATTCTTTTCTAACACAAAAATGCGTAGAAGTAAGCGTTATCTGTGCTGTGATACGTCATGGTGCAAAAATAATTGCAACAAAACTGTATTTGAATTTAAAATGTTCTAAATCTAAAATAAGACTCAAAGCAAAAAGTCAAAATTGGTTAAACGATACAACAACAAAGAAATCTTCTTTTGAAAACGCACCATAATGTCGTAAAGTAGCAGAAGGTCTGACCTTTGAGGTTGTCGATATACTACACTGACCTTGTAGGTGATGGACGCGAGGGATCATCGGCCATGCAGCTCCGGGCGAGCTGCCATCTAGGTGTTGTCAGCCACGTGTATTGTTGACATGTACCTTCTGGTTGAGTAATTGTAATTGTTATTATATTTATTCTAGTACAGTAGTGGAGTGGCCACCTGGCACTGTAGCCAGTGCTGGCCAGGTCTCTGACACTAGGTTAGAGACCGTGCCTTGCTGGCACCTCCCGGATGATCTGGAAAGTGCAGTCCACTGCATATAGGAAACTGCACCTTCTCCACCCTAGTCTGATAAAGACAGGCACCACTTGGGTCACAACTATACCTTTTGATTCATTGTTTCTCAACTACCACATAGGTTTTACCGCGCGTCGACGCCAACTATCGTTCACCTACACGGTATAGGCTAGCTGTCCCGCCGTTTGCTCCTGCGGGTTTTCACGGTGCCCTGTTACCATCGAGGTTTATCTCGTCTACCTTCTAAGGTTGAGCGTCACCACGCTCCCTACGGTTGAGCGTCACCACGCTCCTGAGACAAGACATTAGCATACCCCAGAGGTGCTTGTAGGACAAATTGGTCTCCCGACTGTAGTATCCGCTCTAACGGAGAGAGAAGACACCTGCGACAGCGTTCGGACTGCCGATGGGTCGCTTGCGGTGAAGAAAAAGGGGTGGTAGAGCTACAACACCAGCGAGCTGGAAGTGGGGTGTAAGGCCACTACTCGCCAGCGAAGGTGAACAGTGCCACTGTAAAACGTTGATGGAACGTAGGTACGAGACGGCTCGTGAAGTGGTTGGGGGCTGACTATCTATTATATCTCGTCCAGATCTCCGGTTAAGGAATCCTAAGCGAGGAACAGAATAGTCATGATGCCCATGCTGTCTCCTTTACTTGGAGTCGGCGCTCACCTCTGGTACACTATATACTGTGTACCAGGGTGAGTGCCCAAATATTTATTTAAATAATACCCAGTGGTCAGCCACTTAGCCAAACCACTGTATGGGTATGGTCCGTAATGGACGTCTAGCTACAAAGGGTAGTAAAGCACTCCACGTGGATCGCCACTACATGCGCCGTTGCCAATATGGCATTCGCCTAGGAAGGGTCGCAACTATGCGCGCGCCGTGGTAAGCCACTCGACCCATGACGCCACGTGTTCCACTAAGATATTCTACCTCAAGACATCCTATGCGGGATGCCGTTTCATATCACAATGCTGATGACAACACCCACTTATGAGTTCTGACCGCGACTTCACGAAAAACCAACCTATCGGATTCCCCGACATAGTAGAATACTACACACCCCCCTCGTTAAGCGCGAATCATGGGGGGTGCAAGAAGCATTTATACGCAGTCGGACCGGTGTTTCGGGTACTCATCGTCATCACGAATTCCTCGCCGTCCGACCAACTCAAACAGTTCTCAACAGCATTCTTTTCCTCACCGCTCTTCAGCTCGATCTCTCGCTTCTCGAGTTCTTAACTTCTTCTTCTCGCTTCTAGAGTTCTTCAATCCGTCTTCTCGCTTCTCGAGTTTGTCATAGGTGATAATCAGTAAATGTCCTTTGCTTGCATGTCTTCACGTTTCCTCTTCATGATTTCTTGTTTTTTTCTCGCCTTTCGAGTTTTTACTACCTTTGTAGCCCATACTTAGAAATGGGATGTGCCCATGAGCCCGACTATCGAGGAGTCGATCTCCCTGGGGAGTGGTAATCGCATGCGTCGATGATATCGCACGAGCTGCGAACGGGGGATATGAGCTATAGGTTCCCACGTATCCGCTTCCGGAGGAAAACCGTACCAACGGACTCGATACAGTAGTCCTCTAGTATCTTTATGCTCGCCATGATCACATATGCGATCCATAACATATTCCTGGGCGTTCCCCAATGCTTTCACTGTTTACGCGAGACTCCTGGTAACACGTTGGAAATGCCTTAGGGCTGACCCAAGCGTCTCTGTGTTAGCAGTGTTAGCGTCGCTAAGCGTTCGGTCGTCGACTAACCGTCGTTCTGCCCGCAGGGGCACTGTACTCATTCCTTGAGAACCTTTCTCAGATAAAGAGCTATCCTGTTTTCCAGGTTCCATAGAAGCGTAATTCTTGCCACTTCTCAATTCCATTCGTGGATGAACTTTCTTCGGTTTATCCGATTCTGACAGCTGTTCAGTGGACGATGGTGCTTGCACCACGACAGGAGGCGACACCTCTTCTTCTTCCTACCCACGGGGGATGGGAGCCGATATCGGCGGAACAGCGAGTGGCGCGTGCCCTGACGGTTCAGCCTGAAGCGGCAACGGCGAGTTTTCGCGTGTACTCGTTTCCCAGTCCTTGGGGCCAAAGTCCAAAACATCTTTCCTGCTTTCAGGTTCCATTTCTGTACTTACGGGTGTGCGCGTGCCACGGGGCATATCCCGATACTTCGGAAGCTGTCCGTGATTGGCGTATGCAACCGCCGGCGGTGGGAGATCAGGAGCTTTCTCCTCCGCTCGGGCCATTGGTGGCGGTTCACTCTCCCCAGAGTCACTTGGTCTTTTGCCTTGACGTTCCGTCGCACTTGCCTCCTTAGTTCTACCAGATACCTGGACTTCCACTTTCTGGTCAGTCGTGACTTCAACGCGATCGCGCGATACACGTTCAACGTCCTCACCTGTCTTGATGACCACTGTGTATTCATTAAGGTCCACCACTTTGAAAGGTCCAGCCGCTATCGGCAACAACTTCTGACGAGATTCTTCATGTTTGTCAGGTCTTTCGACTCGCACGAAGACGTGACCTTCTACTCGGATTGCCGGATTTCCTCTTCGCCTTCTGGCGTCATAGTTTCGCTTATAGCGAGCTTGCGTCTTTGGTAACTCCTTAGCAGCTTCTTCCGCTCTGGCCTTCAGGTCATTCCTCCATTTCAGATGGTACTTAGCCGGGGTCGGCGCCTCCAATTCTGTCTCGTCGTCGAGCGCAACCGGTAAAGCCGGAGGGTTACGTGAGAGCAAGAGGTCGAACGGTGCCGTCTTTGTAGAGGTATGCACTTTCGTATTGTACGCGTAGCACAGAGTATCTGTAAACATGTCCCATTCTTTCGGGTGGTCCGCGATGTAGTGTCGTAATGCTGCTATCAGCGTGCGGTTGAAACGCTCCACCTGACCGTTTCATTGCGGATGATAGGTCGTGGTAAACACGTTTCGAATGCCCATATTGCGGCCAACATTCTGAAAGAACTTCGAAACGAATTGCTTCCCATTATCTGATAACAGAACTTCTGGTGGTCCGTATATAAATACAAATTGTTTGATAAACGCCTGTGCGATTACGGCTGCAGTTATCCGCTTCAGCGGCACAGTCCACACTAGCTTCGAGAAGCAGTCGGTGATTACCAATAGATAGCGATAACCTTGCTTTGAGTGAATCAATTCCCCTAGGATGTCGATACTGACGTATTGTAAAGGCGCTTTCGCCTGGAATAACTTCATCGGTTTCCGCTTCCTGTAAAGCTTCACGCGCTTCTTCGCACATGTTGTACACAACCTCACTGTAGCATGGCAGTCCATTGCCAAAGTAGGCCAGTAAAAATCTCGTCTTAGAGTCATGAACAACTTCGTTCCTCCTGAATGACCAGACAGCCTGCTGTAGTGTGCCAGATGGAGTACTCAACTCTTCAAGACGTGTGGAATCACGATTTGATCATGCTTTTCGACATTTCTTAACAGTATTCCTCGTGAATCGAATGAAAAGGGAAGCTCCTCCCCCCCGTTAAGACGAGAGCGTATCGACGCACAAAACATATCGGCGTGTTGCTCATTGAGGAGCTCAGTGCACGAGATTCGCTCGAGTTGAACTGAAGAGTCAGTGTCTGCTAATGCAAGGAACGGTTCTGCATCCGAATAATAACCAAGGGTCTCTTGTTTATCTTCTTCAAAAGATGGTGAATGGGTCTCCATGTAGAAGCAAGGTATCTCTTCATCGATTTCGCTTTGGGTTTCGCTCAGTGTTTTGAGTCGCGATAGCGCGTCAGCTTGGCCATTGGCCAATCCCTTCTTATACTTCACTTCGAAATCGAATTCAGAAAGGCGTAAGCGCCATCGTGTGAGACGACCAGACGGGTCTGTAATGGACAGTAACCATCGTAGAGACGAATGAACCGTGTTGAAGGTAAAACGTTCTCGTTGGAGATATGGTCGCAATGAGGTTAGAGCCCAAACGACTGCAAGGCATTCTTTTTCTGAAACTGAATACCTCTTCTCAGCTGCGTTCAGCGATCTTGACCAGTAACCAATGGGTTTGCGTTCACCATCAGGGTGTGTTTGAAAAAGGGCACACCCTACTTGTTACTCGCTAGAGTCGGTATCCACTGAGTATGGCAGGTTGGGGATGGGCAGCGCCAAGACTGGGGCTGTAATAATCTTTGTCTTCAGCGTGTCGAACGCTTCCGCTTCAGCTTGTCTGAATTGTTCCAGCTGTATTTGGTTGTCCTTTACGCAGCTTCGCAATGAGCGGTGCCGCTATATGCGAGTATCGCAGCACGAATCGTCGGTAGAAGTTGCACAAGCAGAGGAAAGAACGCCATTGCTTCTGTGCCGACGGAGGTTGTACTTCGCGGAGAGCCGCTGTTTGTGCCTCTTGAATGGCAAGCTCTCCCGGCTTGATCACATGTCCTAAGTACCGGACGGTGCCAGCGAACCATTCGCATTTGTTGAACTTCAAGGTGATACCTGCTCTCTGTAGTTCATTGAGGATCTCCTCGACATGCCGTAAATGGCTTTCCACATCCTTGGAAAAGATGATCAAATCGTCCAAATAGACTAAACAAGTCTTCCATTTGTATCTTGAGAGCAAGATGTCCAGAGTACGCTGGAAAGTAGCCGGTGCATTCGTTAAGCCAAAGGGCATCCTTTTGAAACGGTAGAGACCGGCGTGACACGCAAATGCGGTTTTATCTTGGTATTCTTCCGCTACAGGCACCTGCCAGTAGCCAGAGTTGGCGTCCAACGTGGTGAACAGATTCGCTTCTCCTAAGCTGTCAATACATTCGTCCATTCGAAGCAACGGGTATGTATCTCGAACTGTAACTGCGTTCAGTGTTCGATAATCGATACAGAATCGTAAATAACCATCAGGTTTTGGAACCAGCACCACTGGAGAGGCCCAAGCAGATTGAGCTGCTTCGATTACTCCTTCTTCCAGCATTTTGCTGACATTCTCCTCCTCGATTTGGCGGGTTTCGGGTCCCGCTCTGTAGGGTGGTTGGGAGATGGGTCGTGACCCTGGGACCAAATCAATGTGGTGTTCCGTAGCGGAGATCTCTCCTAGTTTTCCACTCCACATGGATGTATACTTCTTCAGCATAGACCTGATATTCGTTCTGTAGTATTCCGACACATGTGCTAAGTCTAGCTCATCGACCAGGCTCTCTGGATCCTTTGCCGTTTGCAATTGATCTCCAGACGGAGTTTGCAGTTCTTCGTCTGTGCCACCGACATGGGTTAATCCCAATACTTCTGCAGTAGAAATATGAGTAGGGACCACCACTGTGGAATGTGGCAAAGCTGTTGCAACAACCTGATTCTTCGGTATCTGATAATCAATATCGGTGAAGTTACTCACTAGTATCCAAAAGGGGCTACTAGGATCAACCTGATCAATGCCGTTAGCGACTAGCAGTCTTCGGGATTCGTACATCCGAGTATTCGGTTGAATTACCACGAGTCCGTGTCGTTCTGTTCTTACTTGAACCCAAGTGTGGGTTTGCGCCTTCAGCATGGCACTCTTCGCTACTCGAATCCTCGGCGAGACACGTCCTCGGGATATCCCGTATTCCATAGATGGTGGAAGTAGAGGTGCTTCAGAGCAACGACGCATTGGCTTGCGAAAAATTGGTACCATTGATCCATCATATAGTTCCACTAGTTTTCTTCGCGTGCGAATGGCTTCGACAAACTTGTCGCAATAATCACATCCCAGTACCACTGGTGCAGCTAACTTCTTACGAACTATGAACTCGACTAGGACTACAAAGCATCCCAAACGCACCACGAGTCGAACTGTTCCCAGTGTCTTCACAGCATTTTTGTTGGCATCCCGGATGTCCGGTAAAGGACCGTATCGAATACGTTCTAATTCAGCAGAATCGAGCTCCGATTACCGTATAAAGGTCGGACCAGCACCTGTGTCCAAGATAGTCAATCGACGAGATAACAGATTCCTGTTAGAGTCGATTTCGGCATAGACCTTATAGTTTCTTTTAGACATTACCATGAGGTAACTTTCCCGTTTTGACGGACAAGTATAATGTCTCCAAGGACGATGTAGCTCACAGTCAAACTGTACTCGCTTTCCGTCCGGCGGATTGATTCCGTACGGCGGAAATTTGGGAGGCCTCAAGAGAATCTTGGGCTTTCAAGCGCGGGAGCAGGGAGGCGAGCTCTCCCTGGTCAGCACTACGGGATCGACTAGTGCGGACCGCATAGGGGCTCCCTCACTTAGTTTTCCGGTTGCACCGGCTTATTCGCCTCAAAGGCGCCCCTTCCTACCGAGGTTCCGGGTTGTAACACTTCAGCATTCTGAGCAACCGGCTTTTCCGTCCGGCGCATAGGTGTCTGAGAAAACCAACTTTTGGCTTTCCAATACATGCCCGCCGGTACGCGGCTCCTTTCCTATTCTGAGAGTGCTTCATATTTCGTCATGATACGACTCAGATCCTTTGCAGGAAGCGTGCATTCTGCACTCAACTGGTGTTTTCCATAACATGAATAACATATCAAACCGTCACGATGGTTTGTCAACATAGGTTGTGAACGGTATGCCGTGCGAGTATCCACCCATCCCGGTTTCCCGTTCTTAAAACCTCCTTGTGGAGGCACCGTGTAGGAACGGTACATAGGGCGACGGCCCTCCATATCCATTAGGGCTTCCTCGTCCTGAGACTCCGAGTGTGGGAGATCCACTGTATGTACAGAAGAGACCGTATATTCCATTAAATGGACCGCCTCCTCATGCGAGTCACTCCCTTTGGGTGCCAACGACGATTCTCGTGAGTGCACTGGAGATTCCAGATGTAGCAGGTTCCTGCGCTGATTAACTCTGGCGGAGATCTTCTCCTTACCCATTGAGGTTCCAAAAGCCACTGAACGACGGGGGCTACCATGCGCTCTGGCCGCGTCTCCTTCAGCTTTCGCAAACTGAACTAACTCCAAAAAGGAGATTCTTCCATGCTTCTCTCGATATTGAGCTACCAACTACTTGATGCCCGGGTCCAGCCCGTCGATGTACAAGGTAATCTTGTCCTCCGTCGAGTGGACGTTTCCACAGCGGACTGAAGCTTTGCTAAGCCTTGAGCTGTACTCAGCTTCGCCCTCCTCAGGCTTTTGGGTCACATCCCTTAGGTCCAGGATCGCCTGACGTATCGCATTTGATGTCGCGTAACTGCGCAGCAAATACTGCACCGCCTCTGGCCATGAGGTAACGCCGACTTCATCGGCTGTCAATGATCCTCATACGGAACGATATTGCTCTAAGGCAAAATCCTTCAGGAAGTGTGGTGAAGACACAAATTCCTGTGGTTCACTCATCTCTAGAGTGTCTGCTTCGGCAACAAATCGAGTGAGAAACTCGATAAAGAGAATGGGGGCTTTCCCATCAAATGTTAAATCACTAAGGCCGATCTTCAATCGTTTGATGTGATCCTTCACCTTCGAGGTTTCGCGTCCTGAGCGCTTCTTGCTCTTCACCTTCAGACCGTAGTACCTCTAATTCAGGACCTTCCGTTAAAGCGGATTCGTGCATGGGAGGACCTTCAGTACTCTGTAAGGTGCGCCTTTTTATCTCATCAACCACGAAGACGTGTTCTTCTTCCGGGATCGGGACCTTCAATGACCATCATCACTGTCGTCGTCATCTGACGTATCCGAATCATCAGAATCATCAGTACTGGAACTGAAACCCTCCGTACTTGACGATTCATCATTCGAATCACGTGCGGACATCCGCTTCTTACGTCGTGACTTCGACTTCTTCGAACGAGCTTCCTCCAAAGGAGCTCCCTCCTCTTCCAGCACGACTGGTTTAGCAGCAGTCTGCGCATGAACTGCCGCCTCCAGGCGTTCTAAACGAGGGTTAACTCGAGTGAGGACTTCCTCTACATCCACGGTTAAGCCGGGTAGCGCATCGGGCGTATTCCCGTACCTCTCCAGTAGATGGTTCAAATCCTCACGTAATGTTTTCACTGATGCAGAGACCTTCTTCCCATCGTCTTGACGAACGAGTGCTTGATGCGCACTGCGTAATTGTTCGACATCAGCGATAAGAGCAGCGATCTGCGATTCCAACGCATCCATGCGCACACGCGAAGCGCTTGACTCAGACTTGAGACGACGCACTTCCCTGCGCAAACCATCCTCTTCTTGAGGTCCGACGACCTTAGGGTCAACTACGGCTTCTGTGGTGGGCGTGACTGCCGCTGCCACAGGGGCCGGTACATCCGAGAGATCTCGTTCATCATTCACCGAGCGTGAGCCCGACATCGCTTGACGATACAGCCGCTCTCCAGCTTCAAGAGATGAGGCGAACCTCGGTTTCGGGGGTGGTCCCGCAGGACCGAGGCGACCAGTACTCGACTGGATTCGGGTCTTCGGCATCTTAGACCAAACCTGAGTCCAGATGCGAACCAAATGGTGTCTTCGACTTCTCGACCACGTTTTCAACCACGATTAATTCGGCAATTGCCGGAGGTGGTTCGATAAACAATAATTGTAGTGATTCCACTTCTTCCAAGTATCAATATCGATTCCACGTTCCAGGAACGAATTGTTCAGTGCAGCTGACCACAGTGGTTCTTAGTCGGGAGACCACTTGTAGTATCCGCTCTAACAGAGAGAGCAGACACCTGCCACAGCGTTCGGACTGCCGATGAGTCGCTTGCGGCGAAGGAAAAGGGGTGGTAGAGCTACAACACCAGCGAGCTGGAAGTGGGGTGTAAGGCCACTACTCGCCAGTGAGGGTGAACAGTGCAACTGTAAAACGTTGATGGAACGTAGGTACGAGACGGCTCGTGAAGTGGTTGGGGGCTGACTATCTATTATATCTCGTCCAGATCTCCGGTTAAGGAATCCTAAGCGAGGAACAGAATAGTCATGATGCCCATGCTGTCTCCTTTACATGGAGTCGGCGCTCACCTCTGGTACACTATATACTGTGTACCAGGGTGAGTGCCCAAATATTTATTTAAATAATAACCAGTGGTCAGCCACTTAGCCAAACCACTGTATGGGTATGGTCCGTAATGGACGTCTAGCTACAAAGGGTAGTAAAGCACTCCCCGTGGATCGCCACTACATGCGCCGTTGACAATATTGCATTCCCCTAGGAAGGGTCGCAACTATGCGCGCGCCGCAGTAAGCCACTCGACCCATGACGCCACGTGTTCCACTAAGATATTCTGCCTCTAGGCATCCTATGCGGGATGCCGTTTCATACCAAAATGCTGATGATAACACTCACTTATGAGTTCCGACCGCGACTTCGCGAAAAACCAACCTATCGGATTCTCCGACATAGTAGAATACTACAACGACTTAGAGAGTTTTTTAGGTTTCGTCGTACCTCCACGGTTCACACGAGATTCCGAGAAGGATGGGACGCTCGTACACCTAGTTGGTTTCAGGAAATCCCGCAAAGCAATACAGGATACCACTATTGGTCACAAATGGAACGACCTAAAAGGAATACGCGTGGTGCGAGCGCCCCGCCAAGCCATAACGGTTTTAAAGGAGCCTCATCGGCTCAACCGATTCTGGAAAACCCCGAGGAGTTGCTCCGGCACCCTCCGGACAAAACCTTAACGGTACATGGTCCGCTACCTACGGCAAAGGAACCTCAAAGAGAATTACCAATTGAGGTTACAGCGTAAGATTTATGGCCTCAGCTTGAAGATCGAGCGAAAGCGCTCGTCACCCTTGCGGTCGACTATGCATTAACCTTAAAGGAGAAGTCCGATACCTGGGTGGTTCCGCCCTCAATTGACGTCGATGCATTTACCCGTATTTTGGTTGACCGAGCAGCTCAAGAGCTGTGGGACAGGATACCTGAAATGGTGAAACATTATCTCTTTACAGATGCTAGGGAGCATGTTTACCGCGCAAGGCAAGACATTTGGGTTTCCGAGGGATTCGAAGAATCCCGACCTACACAGGTGAAAATCGCAAAGCGCATACCACAAAGGTTCCAAATAGGTCATTCCACCCATTCCAAACACTTACCTACAGATAGTGAGTATCTACAAGGTCCAAGGCATAGTCAAGAGGTCCCGGGGAAAGTAGATCCTCAAGACATCTTTCTGCCACCAATTACTGGTTTCGTTCAAAAGGATACCCATGGAGGTGGTCCCAAGTAGGAGTCGTCTGACACGTTGGATGAGCGACGAAGAAACCGAAAAGGGAAGATGCGGAGGAAGAAGAGGGGAAAGAATAGAGAGGGGAAAGAATCGAGAGGATGATTCAGACCCCGACTCGTCAGACTCCAGTTCCGATACGAGTTCATCGTCGGATGATGACCGTAAAGGTAAGAAGAAGAAGAAACCAAACAGGGCGACGAAGAAGTCGTCGAAAAAGAACCGAAAGGGTAAAAAGCGATACAATGAGTGGCCCGACTCTGAGTCGGACACCGAAATGGACCTGGAGGTGGACCAATCGTTGAACGATATGTTCACCAAAGCGGTTGATTACAAAAACTATCGGTTTATCAACAAGTCGTCAGAATACACCCAAGAGATGGCTTAGAAGATTACTAAGCACCACAAGAAGCTCAGCTTCCTAATGGGTGACACAACCCTAACAGGTACGGATCCTATTGAAGTGATTGAGTTTCTACAGAAGTTCGAGCTGGCATGTGACCAAAATGGGTTTTCTGGGGGCGCTGCTATGTGGCTATTTCAGTTTTACCATAAAAGGACAAGCATACTACTTGCTGCAGGGTAAGCTCCGCAGCAATACCTTAGCGATGGATGAGGATGGCACAGAGATGTTGGAGGCATACCCAGAAGTAGTCAATTTCCTTTTGGAAACATACGCCACCGATAAGGTTATCCAAGAGGCTTACTCGGAAGTCCTCGCTTACCATCAAAGGTCTGCGCAAACCGAATCGGAGTTTTCGCTCGCGCTTTGGAATCTGGCAACCCGTTTTGGTAATGTGTTCACTACCTCTAGGTTAAAGTCTCTATTCGCCGACAATGTCGAAAAAGGCGATCCGGTCCCAGGTATGCAATTACCTGGCCACTAACCGAAAGGTGGACTACAATGGGCTGGCTCAATACTCCCAGGGCCTTGGAGATACCCTTTGGCTGGGTAAAAGACCAGCCGTGCCTCCAAATTCGAAGGATAAATCGAAAAGGTCGGTCTTGGAAATTGAAGACACCACAACCTCAGAGGGTAGCTGGAACATCGAAGTACCTACAGGGACCGCTATCCACTTGGTAGCGATCCAGGGGAGGTTCTCAAAACCTTCGACGGTAGGAAATTGGTCGTCAACGCATACACCAAACTCGGTACAATCGCCGCCAAGTGCGATGAGCTCGCAGAGGATGCAGGGAGCGAGCTCCCATAACTCGCCACCCATATCCTACGCCACTGCTCCTACCAACCAGGTTTCGAAGCCCCCCTCAATGGTCACGCGAGACCCCCAAACTGGAGGCCTCGTTTGCTGGTTCTGTCTCGCGACAGAGCATTTGGCAAACAATTGCGCTATCTTACCTCCAGGGATGAGAGACCAGTTGATTCAGGCTCGCATGCAGAATCACCAACGCCTCTATCGGTCTTCAACGCAAGCACCGAATAGGTTCCAACCCCGTACACCGGTACAGTTCAATACCATCGAGGTAACACCAAACTTGGACTCAACCCCTCCCGTACAGGAGAAAAACACCGAGCGGTTGGCGTTATGGCAGAGCCTAACCTGCAATTGGAAGGCCAATCGATACCCAGAACCTTCAAAGTGGAAGAAAACACGTCACAACCAGTTCCGGTTTGTTATATGAAGTACAACAACTATAAAGTACGTGCTTCAATGTGTGTCTCCGATCGCCTTGCGGTTCCGGTCATTTGCGTGTTGGATACGGGGCCGGCCCAAACGTGCTGAACTCCGGCGTCATACCTGAGGCGGTACTTCGGAACTTGAGCTGACCTCCCGACAACAACCCGCTGGTGGATGCAAATGAGCGCCCATTAAACCTTCGAGGTATGCTCACCACTGTGGTGCAGCTCGGACACCTCATGGTAAGACTGCAATTCTTTGTTTCCGACCGTTTACCGACAGACTGCCTACTAGGTACGAACTTCATTGACAGACATTCCAAAGCAATCCTTCCTGGTTCCCATACAGTCGCCCTACGTCAGGGGGGACGAATTGCCATTTTAGGTAATACGGAAACCAAACGGTGATGGTTCGTCAAACCGAAGAAGAGGATATCCACCAAAACGGTCTCCAACAAAGTGCGCATTACCAAACAGGTTGTTATCTCTTCAATGCACCAAATATTGATACCGGTGTCGTGTGCGACCCCCGGGCTGGTCATATTACAAAACCATCCAAGGTTAGCACATCAACATCTCACCTTGACGGCCAACGGGATTGTCGACAACATCCCAATTTAACCCTTTAAGGTGTGTCTCAGCAACTTCAGCAGTCATGACGTGAGGTTGCCGAAAAATACCAATGTTGGCATCGCACTACCGGCACCACAAAGGGTCTTCACCGTAGCTCACACTGATCTCGGCGAGGTCGCCCTCGACAAGGAAGAAGGGTGCGCACAAGCGTCCACAACCACAAAGTTATCGATAAATACCAACTTGGAAGCGAAAGTAACCGATAAGGCATCGGTAGACAAAGAAGAGAAACCGGACCCTGAGAGGCAATGGCAAAAAACAGTCCAGATAGGTGAAGAAATCGGCCAACTGCGGGGCCGTATTATCGACATTCTGTAGGAGTTCGAAACCATGTGGTCAGGCCATCTGGGCCAGATTAAGGCCACACAGCATCGCATCGAGCTCCTCCCTGACTCGAAGCCGATTTACAAGCAACCATACCGAGCAGGTCCGAAGGCGAGTGAGATAGAACTCAAAGAAGTGGAGCGAATGCTCCAAGAAGCGGTAATTGAACCAGCCAACTCAGATTGGGCTAGTCCCGTGGTTCTTGTTCAGAAGAAAGGGGATAACCGTATAAGGTTTTGTGTGGACTACAGGAGGCTCAATGAGTGACCATCAGGGATTCGTACCCGATACCTAGAATGGATGAGTGCATCGACTCCTGGGGAGATGCGCAGATATTTACCACGTTGGATGCCAATTGTGGTAATTGGCAGGTACCCGTAGGTGAGGAAGATCGAGAAAAAACGACCTTCTCGTGCCATGCAGGTTTGTTTCGCTTCACGCGGATGCCGTTCGGGTCACGCAATGCTCCAGCCATCTATCAAAGGGCGCTGGACATCATCCTTTCGAAGGTTAAATGGACAACCGCCTTGGTATACATCGATGATGTAATCATCTATTACAGATCGGTAGAAGACCATTTTGCACAAGTACGCACCGTACTAACCCTCCTAGCTGAGGCGGGGTGACGCTGAAGCTACGCAAATGCGTCTTCTTTACCAGAACGGTTGAATACCTGGGACACTTCATAGGCCCTGGTACCCTGGAGGTTGCGCGAAGCAACATTAGAGCCGTACAGGAGGTCAAGTTGCCAAGATCCCAGACAGACGTACGATCCTTTATAGGTTTATGTCACGTCTATCGTCGCTTCGTGAAGGGATTCGCGAAAATAGCGGCTCCCCTCAACAAGAAGCTCCAGAAAGGCGAACCTGAACGGTTTGAGAATCTATCGAACGAAGAAATGGACACCTTTGAAGAATTGAAACGAGCGCTATTGTCGCCGCCAATCTTAGCGTTACCGAAAACAGGTCTACCATACACGCTGGATACAGATGCATTTCATACCCAAATTGGTTGTTGCCTCATGCAGGAGCAGCATAACGGAGACAAATTACCTATAGGATTCTGGAGCCGCACTATGAATGAGGCGGAGTGGAACTACACAGTAACCGAGAAGGAACGTCTAGCAGTAGTGTGGAGCATGTTGATGCTCAGTCCATACCTTTATGGTGAGCGTTTTACGTTGCGCGCGAACCACGACGCCTTAAGGTGGATCCTCGGACTCGCAGATGCGGCTAGTAGACTTGCCCGTTGGAGGTTGAGACTCTCGGAGTTTGAATACGACTTACAGTACCGTCCTGGTATGAAGCACAACATAGCTGACGCTTTGTCACGCTTAAACACCTCAGGGTTAGAGAAAGAACCAGTGGACGATGATATCCCTTGCTTTTCGGTGTCATCAAACCAAAATGGTACAGGCGAACACCTAGAAGGATGTTGGGACTTACCTGAAGAAGATGCTTTGCAGAACACCGACATGGCAACGCAGATACTAACCCTAGAGAAAACGAACGTCATGCCCGTAACCTGAGAGGAATTTCTACGAGGACAGGCCCAGGATGCGTAATGCAGAACCCTGGCTGACCAAATTGGTTTCAAAAGATAACCGTTCGATGTGGACCACAATGGGTATATCGTGAGAAGGTCAACCTTGGATGGTAGCCTTCAAAAGGTGGTTCTGAAGGCACTGCGCCCGACAGTCTTGTATCTCGGGCACTACCCGCGACTATCGGGACACCCCGGTGCCACCAGGATGTATTACACCTTGAGGCAACAGTTCTACTGGCCTCATATGGCCCATGATGTCTATACCTTTGTAGGTCAGTGCCAATCCTGTGTTCGTACCCGCGATGGTATTCGAAAGCATCAAAAATACCTCAAGCTGTTTCCAGCAGCGGATCCGCTGGAGTTTGTTGCGAAAGACCTTCTAGGACAACTTCCCAAGACCAAGAACGTGTATCAGCACATTCTGGGGATAATTGACAGGTTCCCGAAGCTCACGAGAGCGATACCTTTAAAGGGTACGAAGTCAACAACGCTGGCGATCGCGTTCCTCAACAATTGGGTCCACCCGTATGGCTCACCACTGTACCTACTCACCGATAATGGATCAAACCTGGCATCGAGTTCTTCGAAGCAGTCTGTAACCTCTTGGGTATCAAGCACTATTTTACGACTGCTTACCACCCGCAGACAAACGGACAGGTCGAGCGCTTTAACCACAAATTGGTATCAAGGCTACGACACTATACAGAAGAGCACCAAACTGGGTAGGATGAGCTGGTGCAACCGCTCACCTACTCCTATAACCTTCAGGTACACCGGTCAACGCAGACCACTCCCTTTGATTTGGTTCTTTCGCGACACCCCCCAGGTATTGTAGTGCAGGGAGATCATACCACCAGCACTGCAGCTGGCGCACTGACGCCTGCCCAGGTCAAGCGAAATACGCTTGTGAGGTTGAGGAGGGCTCTCAAACATGCAGAGCGCCACCTCATTGCAGCCCAGAAGCGGTACAAGGCCGACGGCGACCGTAGGGTAACCGAAGTGGTCTCTGTATCTTCGGGAAAATATGTCTACATAGACAATCCATCCTCAAGTAAACGACCACGACCGGGTGATGAAGCGGACGATGAAGCTATTAATAGAGATATCAATTCGAAGCTTCTACCCAAATCAGTGGGACCTTATAAGGTATTGAACGCATCAGACCACACCGTTACGGTTAAACAAGATGGAATACCGAATACGGTATCAATTGACCGTATTACGGTAGCACCTGAAACCGTTCAACATGGCATTGAGTCAGGCACCTTAGCCCGAGAGCCCAGAGCGGTAGCTCTGCGAACTCGACCCTCGGAGGACCCCACCCCAATTGAGGTAAACGATGACCTTCAACGGGATGATCCGGATTACAACCCTCTAACAGGGACGGAAATTGAACCTCAAACGGTAAAAGCGGGAGCTCCCGACCCGGCTCCCACACAGGAAGCTCCCAACTCGGAACCTATGAACCCTCGAGGTAGCGTTCCCCCGAAAGATCAGGACCAAACCTCAGAGAAATTTTCGGTTGACCGTCTGGTGGGCCACACGCGAACCTACAATGGTCTGAAGTACACCGTAAGGTGGTACAGCTGGGGGCCAGATGAGGACACCCTCAAACCCCCAGCCGCAATACCCCCACACTTCCGTATCAGGTATTGGCGCCGTCGCAAGGAGCAGATGCCTGCAGACGGCTAACCTTAGACCTTAGTGGTGCTCAGGCCTAAGGAACGGGGAGAAAAGACGTCGTTCTCCACAGAAGGTGGACGCATATGCGTGTCAGATTACCTACAAGGGAGGACACGAAAGAACAACCGAATGTAACAGTAGAAGAGACAAGAAGAGACAACAATTTACTTGAAGAAGGAAACACTAAGGAAGTCAAGTGAAAAACGGCCGCCACAAGAACCTCAAAGGTGAAGCGACAGAAAGTCTAGCACCCGAATCCGGGAGTAGAAGGCCCTGTCCGTTTAGGAGCAGTGGGATCGGGAGGACCCGTGTTATTGACTACCCACGAAGGAAAACTGGCAGAAACGCTAGGATCCATCGACCTAGGAGGTAGCGAAGGAGCGGTAGCCCCTCCACTGGGGAGAGGAGTCGAAACCAACAGAGGTTGAACGGGAGGAACCGCCGGAGTTGGTTGCAAAAACCGCAGGGTTCAAGGTAGCACCTAGAAGGGGATCCGTCAAAGGATCAGAGGGCGCTGTAGCAGAGACGCTCGCCAGATTGGCAACCTGACGGGTGGCCAGTTGGTATATGTCCAACTTGAACTGATTCTGGAACTCACCAAGCTGGTTCAGCGCCTTTATGTATTGCGCATGGAGCGGCAGCAAACCTTCAAGGAGCGTTAATGAAGCAACCACGGAGGTAGACCCAGCCTTCTGAAAGTTGGTGACGCAAGCCTGGTAAATTCGAGCCAGCAAACCGACCACGGCCGGAGAATCCATCATAGGTTGAGGCGGAGGACGAGCAATACCCGCCAACAGAGGTCGACCCGGACCAGCAACCCGCGAGGAGCTCGGTTGAGTAGGAGTCACACCCGTAGGGGTAGGCGACTTACGACCTTGAGGTAACGGCTCTGACAGGAAGGGACCAGCATCACGACCAACCGGTGTCTCCGCAGTACCTTGATAAGGTTCGGGGCTCGCGGGAGCTCCATAAACAGGAGGCTCTCCGGGATAATATTGGGCATGGTGAGGCAAAATCTTCCATGGTGCGGGATCGAAAGCCTCCCAACTTTGATGGGAATTCCAATGGTAATTCTTGCTCTGCTCGAAATGCGAGTCCAAACTCTTCACGGTATAATCGGTCCCCTGAACGATGTTCTCGTAACCAAATCGGAAAATATCCTGGATAACCCTCGGAGGTATGAAGAAGATGCGACCTACAGGTTGAACACTATCTGTGTATATATCCGAGTCGGGATTACGACAATCCCAATCGATACCGTAACGGGCGGCCTCGAGAGCCAGGATGGCAACCAACACGGTCCACTCCGAGAGGGTATTCGACCAAATGAGGTAATATCGCTCTAGGTTCCGGGAGATCTGACTCCCGAAGTACGTCAAAACCGGCGGAGTGGGCACGCTCGGCGACAACGGAACCTCATAGGACTCCCACCAATCTTGTCGCAGCACGTACCGATCGCCTCTACCCTTCGTAGGTTGTGAGAAGTACTCGACGTTATGAAACATATGCATAAAGCAAGTGTAAGAGTTGCGAGTGCGAACGCGACTCTCCGTCGCTGCACCCTCGCCCCACCTACTATGGTCAGCCCAATTGATTGTGGTGAAGGACCGACTCAGGGAAACCAATTCAGGTGAAACCGGAAGGTAAGTTTCCGGAATAAACGGGTACTGGCACACTCGCACCACCAATCGACGGTAATAATCCAGATCCGGTTCGATATGCACATACGAGAAGTCGCTCGGATAGATCGGTGGGATGTAATAACTCAAAGGTGTATGACGCTGCCGGCTCTGGTAACATTCCATTCAACCCTAACGAGCTTGAGACTCTTGGTTCCTTTTCTTCAAGAGCAACGGGACGGAGCGGAAGCGCTCGCAGTCCCAACGGAACAAACCCAAGTAGGTATCCAATTGCGGTCTAGTGAGAGCTGCTGGCAATGACGAATTCCCCACCGCCACAGGCCAATCGTGCTTCAACAGGTCACTGTGAGTCACCTGGTCGAAGGCAATACCAAAAGGTTCATACTGATTCGTCGTCCGATTCGCCACATTAAACGCGGAATTGTGAGCCCAATTGGTTTGTGTTGTCGGAGGAAGTCCACCACTGTGTTGGTATGGGTCAGCCGGAGTCCCAGGGGAGAACTTTGTCGCAGGGAAAGGCACGCTGCGAAAACCAATATTGGTAAGCGTTGTAGTGCAACGCCAAGGGCGGCGGAAACACACGAAGATGTCCGAGTCTTCCTCGAAGGAGGGTAGCACGGCGACGGAGCCTCTCCGGAGTGAACACGACTAAGTCGGGGTGTAAGGCCGAGGTTCACCGGCACGCCAAGCGGGGAGAGTGCGGGATGCTAGAAGGGAGCAGACCAGGTATGAGCTGTATTCCACGGGAGTAAGCAAGTCTCGAGATCGAGTAATGCACCCACAGGAGTGGCGGCAAACCCGGTAAGCCGGCGCGCGGCACACGCGCGAGCGGCACGAATACCCAACCACAAAGCAAAAGGGGGAGCTACCACGAGAGTGGGTAAGCGATAAAGGGGGGACCACCCAGTGGAGGCGATCGGGGGCATGGGCCACGAGAGCCAAAAGAAATATGTAGCAAACCCAATACTGGGGCGAGAACACGGCAGTGGTATGAAAGATATACACGCTAACAGCGGTGAGTCTCCTGTTAACGCAGGGTGGATAAGTCTACCGTTAGTAAAGCGGCTTCTCTTCCGTAAAGTGTGGAAGACTCGCGAAAGCAGAAAAAGACTTAGAGCCAAGAACCCTGGTTGGGAAGGTTTACTGAGTGTCAGGGCGAGATCGCCCTGGCACTATATAGTGTAGAATACTGTAAAGAGCTCCCTAACCTACTGTAATAAAGCTAAATAAATAGAGAAATATCCAGATATGCTGTGCCAACCTGTCCCGGGCCACCCGTGGTACACGTGGGTAAGTCACACCCGAATCGGGGCCACGGCGCACGGCCGCCGGTGCACTTCGCGTACAACGCGGATACACCTGGCTACGCCAGCCTGCTAGTAGCGGTATTACTCATAGATCTCACAAGTATCGCCCGAGGCGGAAAAACAACCAAGTCCTGGAAAACGGCCCTCACGAGGTTTTCACTTCATATCCCCCTCCTGAGGCGTGAATACGACATCCGCGATGGTGGGCGACGCGCCGAGACGAAGGCATAAGAGTGCAACCAGCTCGCTGGGATCCATTTCATCCGATGCCAACAAACGCAGTGCGGCAAAACTCCAGTCTCGTGGCAACAATCGTTCTCAACGTTCCATCTCAACCGAATCCGCATCCTTGCGTGCCAGTCCTTCGATTCCTCGGCATCGTCTTTCGCTTCGCCGGTCTCCTCTTCCGGTCATCCGGCCTCTTCGCTCACCGATGAGCAACTAAAACAATCAACCCAACCGTCTCCCTGCGGGGTACTTCTCCGGCTTCCGGTCCGCTCCGCTTCCGCAAAACGCGTCATCGGCTGCGCCGCAGATTCCTATCGCGAACGCGGCTGCTGCTCCGTACGGAATGCTCCCCCCGAGAGGGTGGCCGCCATACGACATGCTTGTCGGGCGCCATCCTGGGCATCATGCGTCCGTTCTCCGGCTTGCGCCGTGGTTCCACCCGATTGCGGTGTTAAACGAAGCGCTCATAGCGATGTACACCGATGGAAACGGGATGCTTCCGGGCGATATTCCGGCCGTGGCGACAACTTTGTTGGATTGGCGACGCCGCGTAGAGGTTCCGGTCCATGCTGTGGCGCGCCGGGGTAGTGAAACCTCGGCTTCCGCTCATGCGGCCTTCGTCCTTCTTGGCCATCAACGGCTTCGCCGGGCTCCTTTCGAATATCCCATCCCCGATGGTCTCGGCATTGACATTCGGCATTACCGCACTCAAGGTGAGATTGGTTACGTCGACCGCCTGGTGGGTTTGGAAACACTCTCGTGGAGGGGCATCCCGATAGCACGGCAAGAGGCCATGTGCTGGACGCGACCGATTATCCGGGCAGAATTCCGCTACATGCGTCGACTTGCGCGGGCCAACTTCCTCGCCCTGATCCGCTTCGAGCGTTGAGCACGATCCCGATTCGGGTATTTGGTCCCGTATCAGAACGTGGAGATCGAACGCCTTCGCGTGGCCGACCGACGGGGTCGCTATGTCCTCATTCCACCGTGGTGGCCGAACCTCGAGGCCTGCCGGGGCTGTTACATCGAGCTGCCACCAGTCATCACGTATTATGGTTCGTACCTCATCGAGGATCCCGAGTCCGGACTGTAGTCCGTGGTGATTACCGAATGGGCAGTCCGCGCGGCGGTGTTCATCCTCTGGGAGGTGTATGACCAGTACAGACTGTGGTTCCTCCAGTTCCCGTTGAGGTCCGCGATTCGCAGCCTGGACCTGAGCATCTCACTTGGTGCAGTAACCAACGCCGAAGAAGTGGCGGGTCTTCTCGATTACATCGACCAGTTGGACTGGACCACCGTTCCGATTGAACAAAGCGGGCGCACCGTGGGTAGCCGGGGTGAGGACCTGTCACCAGGAAGGCGTACTCCCTTGGGAGGTGATTTCGTATACTTTGACCCTTGGGAAGGGCACGAAATCACCGCGGAGGAAGCGAACGAACTCTGGTTTGCACCACGCCATATCCCCGAGGGGCATCCGATCGGTTCCGTGGACGCGGATGAATATTACCACGTCTACGACGGCGACGATCCAATGGTGGACAACGAACCCGACGACGGGGAAGCGTACGCCGAGGCGGAGGTCGAGGGATCCGAAGCGGAAGGTCCCTATAACGCGGGGACGCCAGCCACGCCTTACGTGGATTTGGATAACCCCGCGGGGGCTGGGTCAGAGTACGCGGTAGCTGGACCACCTCCGGTTCCACCGGTGAATCTCCCAAGTGGTGAGGCGTCCGCCCCAGGCGATGCGAGCTCCGCTCCGGCGGGTCAAGCGGCCGTGATCTCCCAGTTCCTGCGACAGGTGGGGCTGGGGACCAACGCAGCGAGTGGCGATGTTGCCGCGATGCGCGAGGCCTTGATCACCCGCCTCCAGGGAGGTAACCAACCCGGGGGCGGTGAGCCGAACCCGTGACGGGGCACGCGATCCTGATGGGGAGTTTTCCCTCGTGACTTAGAGTAGTATCCCGAGTGCGCGGTATTCCATCGATAGCTTCGAATAAAAACCAAGGGACTTGTGTAACCCAAAACCTTCCTTCACTAGCCTGTTCTCAAGCAAACCTACTTCTCTTTTCTCTTCCACCGAGGTGGGTGTTATCTCACCTGGGCTTTAACAACCGATGCCGGGATTCCCGTCGGCGTTCTGCGGTGATATGACACCACCTTCGAACGTGGGAGATGTTCCATCGGCTCATCCGAATCCCATTCGGGCCCTAAACCGTACCAACGGACGAGGTATTGAATATAACCATCCGGATGGTATGAGTGCTCCACTATGTGGTCGACCACGAACTACTTCTCGTAGACTTCCCGCCCTTGCGGTGTACGCGTCACCGGGCCAAACCGGTGTACGTCCGCAGGTGCGTGTGGGCTACTGTGCCCTTCCCCCGAGGAATCAATGGGTTGGCGTTGCCTTTCCATGCCCTGGGTAGGGGAACGAACCGGGTTCCGGGTTGCCTTGGCCGCTTGGCGGGTTGCTTCCGCCAAGGCGTCATGACGAAGAGCGTCAGTTCGACGGCTTCGGCCGGAGGCCTTCCCGTGGGGCAATTCAACCAGTTTTTGGGTCGGAATGCTTTCCGAGAATTCTCGTGCAGAGGCCACCCTTCGAGGGAACGCGGAATCATCCCAAGGCTGGGTTTCGCGGTCGCGTTCCGCGAGTCGTCGGGGTGAAATCCGTCGCGACTGTGCTGGACTTGACGCGGGAGGCGGTTTCATCACGGGGCGTTGTGCCTTGCCGAGTGAGCCGCCTTGGGCGTTGATTGGCGTATCTCCTGAGCCGGGTGTCGTCTGGTCACGTGACACGTCCGGCTGATGGCTGGGAGTACTCCGCGCCGTGCTGCGTTCCGCCTCCTCACGTGAGGGCGTGTGCAACGGCGCTGCCGGTATGTCTGCTCGCTTGGGCGACGAAGTACCGCGACGGGCGTGCAACTCCGTGTCAACTGTGCCTTCCTCACCAACGGGCGGCGAAGTGCGCGGCGAGGAACCCCTGCGGGGAGCGAGTTCGTCCTCAACTATCCCTTTCGAGGGTTCAACTTCACTCGGCGACGAGGTGCTTCCGTCCTTGACGGGCACATTCTCCGGGGTGACCGGTGGGCCTTCGACAACGCTTTCGGGGTCAACCGAGACACTCGGAGCGCGTCCGCCACTGCGCGCGGGTTCTGAACCAGCATCAAGCGTGCTGGGTGTGAATCTCCCGTCTGCTACGGTGTGCTTGCCCGGCTTAGCCGGTGTGTCCTGCCGTACAGTACGAGGGACCACTTCCGATCGATTCGGCCTAGAGGGGCCTGCGAGGGCGTGCTCTAAGTTTTCCAGCGTAGCTGGTGTCGACGAACCGTGACCCACGGGCTGCGGGTCAACGCTCGACGGCATAGCCGGTCCAGTATCGCGAGGGCGAACAGCATCCTGCGACGATTTTGATTTCGCTTCGGCGAGAGGGTTTCCACTACGTGGTGCGTCCTGTAGAGTAGAGTCCCCGTGTGGAATGCAATCAGACGCAGATGCGGTGGCGCTTCCCATAGAGGGTTCAGCAACGGCTGTAGCGCGCAAATGCGGAGATGGCACATCGGTAGACGGGACGTCCGGATCACCGTTGTTCTTGCTGGTGTGTCCAGGAGTTAGTGCACCACGGTTGTCATGACGTGACGAAGCGGTTTCCGTCTCTCGACGAGAGTTATGAGCCTCCTCCCCCTCCTGAGACGGAGCGGCATGGGGAGTGGTTGAAACGCCCAACAGGCGGGGGTAGACATCGGGCCGTGGCGTGAGAGAAGAAAGGCCATTCTAGCCTTGGTCCGATGAGATCGGCAAGTCAGAGAGTCCCCGGGTAGGGTGTGGTAACGCAGAAGGTCTGGAAACCACGGCAGTGGGCTGAGCCACTGTTGTGTGCCGAGCACCATCATCCTCAGAGAGGGATTGTTGACCCATTTCGGTTACTTCCAACGTCGGTGGCGGGGCGAGTACAACGCGGTCGCGGGAGATCCGCTCATGAGCGTCGACAATTTCCACCACGATGATGTCGTCTTTCACCGAAATGACCTTGTAAGGACCGTCCGCGACGGAAGAAAGCTTGTGCTTCTTTTCCTTTTCAGGGTTCCATTACTCCTTACGGACGAAGACGAAGTCACCGGCTTTGATTGGCGGGGCCTTACTGCGTACGCGAGAGTCGAAATCACGCTTGTAAGTGGCTTGGGCACGAGCCATCGAGCTTCGGGCGACCGGGATCAGCTTCGTAAGCCACTCTTTCCACCTGTGGCGATAATCCTTCACGGAAGGGAACGCATCCAGCGTGGGCTGGGGTTCTAACGCGACAGCGGGCGGAGGGCGGGACAAGACCAGTTCGAATGGAGTCAAGCCCGTAGTACGGTGTACCTGCGTATTGTACGCGAACGTCAAGGCGTCGGTATATAAATCCCATGTCTTTGGGTGGTCGGCCCCGTAAGAACGGAGAGACGCTAATAGCGTTCGGTTAAACTGCTCCACTTGCCCATTACACTGGGGGTGATAGGTCGTTGTGAACAGGTTCTTGATGTCAAGAATCCTGCACACGTCCTCGAAAAATCGCGATGCGAACTGTTTTCCGTTATGGGATAGAAGATTAACCGGCGGGCCGTAGACGAATACCCAATGTGTTACAAATGCTTGTGCAACCGTGAAAGCGGATATCTTCCGTAGAGGTACGGTCCGAACCAGTTTTGAGAAACGATCCGTGATAACGAGTAAAAACTTATGTCCACGTCGTGTGGTGAGGAGCTTACCGAGGATGTCAATGGCGACAAACTCGAGAGGAGCCCGTGCCGGGAATAGTTTCAACTTCGTTGAGTACTTGCGAAGTTTCACCCGATTCTTAGCACATTCGGTACAAAACCGCACCGTTGCGTAGCAATCCACCGCCATGGCGGGCCAGTAGAAATTCCTTCGCAAAGTGAGGTAGAGCTTCCGTCCACCGGCGTGTCCACCAAGTTTCGCATAGTGCGATAGATGCAAAACTCTAGACTGTAGAGTATGCGGCACCACGACTTGTGGGGATGACTGAACCGTCCTGACGAGGTATCCAAGATCGTTCAACTCGAAAGGGAGTTGTGCACCGCCATTAAGCCAGGCGCGAATCTTCGTACAGAAGGGGTCACCCTGCTGTTCTCTGACCATCTCCTCCGGGGGTATCGGCACAAAATACCCGGCGGGGGTTTCTCTGAATCGTCCGAGACGAGCAATGCGTCAATATCATCATCTGATTCCGGGCTTTCGTTCCATTTATCGTGTAACCAATCCGGGTCCCCCGGTGTTCCATCGTCTACGACGAAGCAAGGTATATCCTCGTCATCGACGGCTAGAGCTTCCCCATTCGTGGGTAAACGCGAGAGGGCGTCCGCTTGCGCGTTCTGAGTGCCCTTCTTGTAGATCACTTCAAAGTCATATTCCGCGAGGCGGAGTCTCTAACGCATTAAGTGGCCTGACGGCTCCAAGATGGCCATAAGCCATCGTAGGGACGATTGATCCGTGTAAACGGTAAAGTGCACACCCATGAGGTAGGGGCGGAGTGTAGAGAGGGCCCACACAACTGCGAGGCACTCCTTCTCCGACACGGAGTAGTTCCGCTCGTGGACATTGAGCGAGCGTGACCAGTACCCAATGGGTTTGCGTTCTCCTTCGGGAGTAGTTTGAAAGAGCGCACAGTCTACCTGGTAGTCGCTAGAGTCCGTGTCCACGGAAAACGGTAGTCCGGGTTTCGGTAACGATAGAATCGGTGCTGATGTGACAGCCTCCCTAAGGGAGTTAAAAGCATCCGTCTGGGCGGACGTAAAGGGGTCCAGTTTAGGTGGTTGACCTTTTCGCAGAAGCGCGTTCAAGGGGGCCGCGATGTCAGCGAAGTTAGGGATAAACCGTCAGTAGACGTTTACCAATCCTAGAAAGGAGCGAAGTTTCGTCTGGGTAGCGGGTTCTTTCGCCTTGCGAAGGGACCTCACTCGAGCTTCCTCGATCATTACACGTCCCGGACGGATAATGTGCCCGAGATACTTCACAGTATCGGTAAAGAACTCACATTTCCTCAGTTTGAGGGTTATTCCAGCATCACGTAGCGTGGTCATTATGTCCCTGACATGGGTGAGATGGTCATCCAGATTGTCTAAGAATACAATGATATCGTCCAAATAGACGAGGCAAGTACGCCACTTAAAGCGGGCCAACGAAATGTCGATAGCACGCTGAAAGGTAGCGGGAGCATTGGTTAGACCAAAAGGAATCCGTTTGAAACGGTAGAGTCCCGAGTGACAGACAAATGCAGTCTTATCTTGGTCCTCCTCCCTAACGGGAACCTGCCAATATCCCCAGTTGGCGTCCAAAGCCGTGAACACGGTAGCAGTGCCGAGAGAGTCGATGTACTCATCCATTCGTGGGATCGGATACACGTCCTTGACGGTAACATCATTCAAGCGACGGTAGTCGATGCAAAAGCGCCAGGACCCATCAGGTTTCGGAGCCAGTACCACTGGGGATGCCCACGGCGACTGAGCCGGTTCGATCACTCCAGCTCGGAGCATTTTTTCCACTTGGAACTGTTCATCTTCTCGAGCCTTGGGGCCTGCCCTGTAAGGGTGTTGAGCCACCGGTCGGGTGTTCGGCAATAAATCTATCCGGTGTTCCGTTGTATTTATCTCACCAAGAGAGCCATCCGAAATTGTGGTAAACTCCCGTAACATCTCACGCAGACTTTCACGGTGTGACTCCGGTACATGACCGAGGTCGAGTTCCTCGAGTTCTTTCACGGGGTCTACCCGGTCGTAACTCGTCGGAACGGGCTTCTTTTCTGTTTCGGCAGGTTGCGATTCCGAATCATTCGGTGATTGGACGGCAGCTTCCTCCCCCTCCTTAGAGTGAACGAGACCGAGGACTTTGGCAGCGGTCAGCCTAGTGGGGACCATCGGGGTGGGGTGAGGCATTACCGATCCAATAACTTGGGTTTTCACCAGTGACTGGGGGGTGGAGCCCAGATTGGCAACGAGCACGGTGAACGGCTTGTCTGGGACAATCTGCGCGACTCCATTCGCCACGGCGAGTTGATATCCATCGTACAGAGATGAGAGAGGCTGAATGACTCGTAAACCGTGTTGACGGGAAGTGACACGCACCCATACTTGGGACTCTGGCGGGATTCGGACAGACGCAGCCACGCGGAGCTTGGTAGACTCCCGAGAAGCGGGTGGAGGTTTCTGCGCAGCAGGGAGCGGTACGTGCTTCTTGGAGGCACGCCGCAGCGGACGACGGACAATCGGGACCGACGAGCCGTCTTCCATCTCAACACGCTTTAAGCGGGGCCTTATGGCGTCAACGAATCTGTCACAGAAGTCACATCCCAAGATGATGGGGGCAGCCAATTTCCGGCGTACAATAAAGTCGAGTTTCACCACGAAGGAGCCCAAGCGAACGACGAGAGCGACGGTTCCAACCGTTGACAACGGGTTGTTATTCGCGTCCGCGATGTCGGGCGCCACGCCAAGGCGGATCTGAGACCGCAAGGGTGGGGGCAGCAGCGACTCCACGATGAAATTCGGACCAGCACCTGTGTCCAAAACAGTAAGGACTCGAACCATAAACTGGGTAGAAAGGCCAAGGTCGGCATTCACCTTGTAATTGCGCTTGGCCATTACTAAGACTCTATCCGGGAACCGGCGGTTAAGAACACGTGTCCACGGTCGACATAGAACACCAAAGTGTTCAGAGTCCACGTCTGAGACGGCCTGTTTCCTCGTGAGGATTGTGACCGGGGAGCGAGGCGGAGACGCCTCGGGCGTCGTCAACCTCACTGTTGGGGACGCCTCTCCCGAAGGGGAGACTCCCGAAATCAGTTTTCCTTAGTCCCATCCGCCTGGGGCGGGGCCTCAGAATCCTGAACCACTAGCAATGGGGCGCCAGCGGCGGGGTTTGAAGGAACGGGGCGGTGGTCGGGAGCCTGCTCGGCAGGGTAAAGCAACGCATTGCGCAGTTTCGCCTCCGGAATACTCCGTGGAAAATCGATCTTCGCTCGAAGATACGACGTCATCGGAACAATCCGCTTTTCCACTGGGGTCAACGCCTCATAATTACCGATTACTCGGGCTACTTCCCTCATGGTGAGGATACAGTCCGGTGAAATGTGACCGTGTTCGTAGCATATGTGGCATATGAGTCCCGGGCGTGAGGGTTGCAAACCGGAGCGAGCATCCGTGAACTTCACCGCTTGGCGGGTATCCTTCCATCCAGGGCGACTCTGTCGGAGCGCACCGTTTGAATACGGGATGCGAGGTCCGTGAACACGGGGAGAGTCTGCGTACAGCAGGGGTCCATCCTGGGCCATGCCATATGAGTCGTCCGTCGTAGACGGTAGTTCGGTTGTCGGGACCGAATGGATGTCGCTTCGGGCGAAGTGTACGTTGTCGTACTACTGTTGGTGGCGCTCAATCGCAACCAGCGATAGGGATGGCGACTTCGTTTCCATCACCAACGCCTTGGCGGTTCGCGACCTGTGTCCGGGGGCACGAGCTCTTAAAGCGTCACCTTCCGCTTGCGCGTGTTGGACCAACTCCAGATACGTGGTCTTCCTTCGGTGTTCCCGGTAATGAGCCACGAGTGTTCGGATAGCGGGGTCCAGTCCATCGATGAACATGGTGCAGCGCTCTCCGGCGGAGTGTACGTTCCCACTACGGTGGAAAGCCTTGTTCAGGCGCACCGAGAATTCGGTTTCCGTTTCTCCAGACTTCCGGCGCGTATCGCGAAGAGCGAGAATGGCCGACTGAATCGCGTGATTAGTGGCGTAGGACCTCAAGAGGTATTGTACTGCTTCTGGCCAGCAGGTTGCCCCTCCTTCGGAGGCTTTAGACGAACCTCTTACAGAGTTCTATTGATCCTCGGCGAGGCCTTTCATAAAGTACGGGAGTGCAAAAAACGCCTGTCCTTCGGTCATACCGAGAATATCCGCTTCGGCGACGAACCTCGCAAGGAAATCCAACACCAAAATGGGGTCTTCTCCAGAAAAGCTCTGGTTCCTGAGAGACAGTTGCATACGCTTTATGCAATCCTTCATTCTACCCGTGCCACGGGGCGTGCGATCCAAAGAGGAGTTCTCTAGCCGATAGTATCGGTAAGAAACCAACTTCTTGTACAGGGGGTTGGTGCATTTCAGCTCCTTCAACCCGGAGTGTTTCCTTCCCTTCTCGCGGGCGCGGATCACACCTTGGGTGTCAGACGACCGTTTAGAACGGGATGAACGCCTGCGATGGCCATCGTCAGAAGACGAATCTGACGAGTCCGACCCATTTGAATGGTGAGAGCCACGCGACGACCGTGAGGAGTTCGACGAGTCCGAGTCATCGCTGTCACGCTTTCCACGCCGACGGCGGGTATCGTCCCTTTTCCTCTCGTTTTTTGCTTGGTGCGACACAGCAACCGGCTTCTCCGGGACGTCTTCCATCAAGATGGTTTGCTCTAACGTCTGGAGACGGGCGCTAACACGATTGAATCGGGTCTCGACACCTTCCACGTAAGCGGCGGGACCACCAAAACATTCCAACAGGGTGTTGACGTCCGCCCGCAACAAGCGGAGGTCGTCAACCACTTCCTTCATAGAAGAGCCATCACACCTGGAACGCCGGGCTTCGAACTCTTCCACGAAGGCATTGTGCGCTTCCGGCATTACGCAGATCTGCTGCCTCACATTTGAGTTGGTGTCGATGTGGAACTCGTTTTTCTGGGCCTTTTCGTCGGCAGGAGCCGGGTCATCCACGGCAGGGGCCGGTTCAGCACCAGAATTGGGTCCATTCTTCGACGCCTTAGGCGGTAGCTTGTTGTTCTTGGAGGAGTTCGACCCCTTACTCTTGCCTTTCGGAGCGGCTTGAGGTAGCGGCGGGGGAACCCTTCCAGGGTCTGCAGGCACCACGTCATTGACGGAACGGTTCCGCGTGATCGCGGGTTCCGCTTCCGACGGTAGTCGTGACATGGTTGTAGCGTTGACCACTAAGAATAGGACAACAAAAGCTTCCACCAAGTGGGTCCAAACCAAGAAATTGGAAAGCAGATCTCGACGAGAGAAGACAGCACAGCAATGTGAAAAACAACCAAACCAGGTCCCCCTAGCCTTCTAAGTCGGGAGACCAGTTTGTAGTGCAACGCCAAGGGCGGCGGAAACACACGAAGATGTCCGAGTCTTCCTCCAAGGAGGGTAGCACGGCGACGGAGCCTCTCCGGAGTGAACACGACTAAGTCGGGGTGTAAGGCCGAGGTTCACCGGCACGCCAAGCGGGGAGAGTGCGGGATGCTAGAAGGGAGCAGACCAGGTATGAGCTGTATTCCACGGGAGTAAGCAAGTCTCGAGATCGAGTAATGCACCCACAGGAGTGGCGGTAAACCCGGTAAGCCGGCGCGCGGCACACGCGCGAGCGGCACGAATAACCAACCACAAAGCAAAAGGGGGAGCTACCACGAGAGTGGGTAAGCGATAAAGGGGGGACCACCCAGTGGGGGCGATCGGGGGCATGGGCCACGAGAGCCAAAAGAAATATGTAGCAAACCCAATACTGGGGCGAGAACACGGCAGTGGTATGAAAGATATACACGCTAACAGCGGTGAGTCTCCTGTTGACGCAGGGTGGATAAGTCTACCGTTATTAACGCGGCTTCTCCTCCGTAGAGTGTGGAAGACTCGCGAAAGCAGAAAAAGACTTAGAGCCAAGAACCATGGTTGGGGAGGTTTACTGAGTGTCAGGGCGAGATCGCCCTGGCTCTATATAGTGTAGAATACTGTAAAGAGCTCCCTAACCTACTGTAATAAAGCTAAATAAATAGAGAAATATCCAGATATGCTGTGCCAACCTGTCCCGGGCCACCCGTGGTACACGTGTGTAAGTCACACCCGAATCGGGGCCACGACGCACGGCCGCCGGTGCACTTCGCGTACAACGCGGATACACCTGGCTACGCCAGCCCGCTAGTAGCGGTATTACTCATAGATCTCACAAGTATCGCCCGAGGCGGAAAAACAACCAAGTCCTGGAAAACGGCCCTCACGAGGGTTGCACTTCAAGCGTTCGAGAAGCAGAGCGAGTCACCCTCTTTGTAATACCACCGCGTCCATGGCCACGCGATGGGACGCTACCTGACATGGTTTGGAAGGCAGTAGCTCCAACCGATGAACGAGGTAATGACTCGACCTCCACCGCCGCGTGGAACACCAGCGGGTATTCATCCTTCTTCAGTGACGCCTCCTCGGTCCGTTCCGAGGAGACGGCAAACGTATCCAACCTTTCCAGTAGTACCGACACCGACCTTTCAGGTGCAACAGTTTCCATCCTACGAGGGCGAGCGGGTCCAGACCTTTGAGGTATCGTGGAGCGGGACCAATCCGAACTTAAAGGCATAACTTCAGGGGTATCAATCCCCTCGGAATCGCCGACTTCTTCAACCTCAATGGTAACCGGCACCTCAAGTCTCTCGAGCACTTGTGCCGCCTGTGGGAACGACCCACCCCTTCGAGGCATCGGTGGCGAATCCACGATGCGGCGCAAGGTGCGTCGACGAGGCACCGAATGGGTTCGAAAGCGCGCGTGGAGGTGTCGTGATCCTGTCATAGCCTTGAAGGTAAACCAGAGTGTAAAAATGGGAAAAGGTCGCGCAATTACCAACGGGGCGACTCAACACCAATAAGGTCTCACAACCGGAAGCTTCCACCACGGACCCAGGCCAACACTTCAATGGTTGTATCGACTCAGGCTCAGGCCCAACAGGCGCCACGAATCAATCCTTAAAAGGTAGAAGAAACGTGAAAGGTCGAGAAGCCAGGAAAACTTCAAGGAAAGCCGGACAGTACGATTACGGTCGCGACGCCGCCAATTAAGGGCAGCAATACCTGAACGGTTGTCAAACAGTGGGATCGACCAGATGGGACGGCGCGCACAGGGACCTAGGAGAAAAATGAAGTTTGAGCAACCGAGAAAGAAGCGATACCGAAAAGGTGTCCGCGAGCGCGCTATTGACACTGCATCGTTCTCATGATAGTCCCTATCTGAATGGTTGTCTCTCAATTCGTGCGCCGCCGTCGCCGCTCGCACTCCCCAACCGACACTGGCACCGAGTCCTGAACTTCAATGGATCACGCGTCGCGCACCGTGAACAACCGCCGGCGGACACCACTCCGATGCCCGCGCCGCTTTCGCTCGCTATACCTTTATGGTTTGATGGAAGGAGAAACGGGGCGTCTCTCACGAGTAGAAAGAGGCTCTGTCGTATAGTGGCAAAAGGTCTGACCTTTGAGGTTGTCGATATACTACACTGACCTTGTAGGTGATAGACGCGAGGGATCATCGGCCATGCAGCTCCGGGCGAACTACCGTCTAGGTGTTGACAGCCACGTGTAGTGTTCACATGTACCTTCTGGTTGAGTAATTGTAATTGTAATTATATTTATTCTAGTACAGTAGTGGAGTGGCCACCTGGCACTGTAGCCAGTGCTGGCCAGGTCTCTGACACTAGGTTAGAGACCGTGCTTTGCTGGCACCTCCCGGGTGATCTGGAGAGTGCAATCCACTGCATATAGGAAACTGCACCTTCTCCACCCTATTCTGATAAATACAGGCACAACTTGGGTCACAACTATACCTTTTGATTCATTGTTTCTCAACTACCACATAGGTTTTACCGCGCGTCGACGCCTACTATCGTTCACCTACACGGTATAGGCTAGATGTCCCGCCATTTGCTCTTGCGGGTTTTAACGGTGCCCTGTTACCATCGAAGTTTATCACGTCTACCTTCTAAGGTTGAGCGTCACCACGCTCCCTAGACAAGACAGTAGCATACCCCAGAGGTGATTGTACGACACATAAAGGCAAACTTGCGTTGTGTTCTTCAAAAAAGCTCATTAAAAAATAGTACGAAAAAAGATTTTTTTTATACAAAAAATGAATAAAGACGGACTATATTTTTATAATTTTTTTTAACACGATAATTGCAAAACAAATTGAGTTTTGTAACAAATGTTTTGGGTTAAACATCTGAGAGTGTTTTTGATGGCAAAACTTAAGAAACGCTAACAAAACTAGAGTTTTGTAAAGCTATAGTGACTTACAAACGTTATGATAAAATAATAAAGAGTTATGTGCTGCTTTTTTTCTACTTTATGTATGAATTAAATAAGTATTTTTTAGCAAAATATTGCGCTTGTAAAAGAGTCAAATGTTTAGAAACAGTACGTGATATGTTTAAATATGACTGATATGGATCACCCATGACAAATTTCCGATATACACTTTATTGAAAACACGTATGAAGTGCTAGATATTATGTTTAATGGGCAAATTAGGCATTTCAGTACAGTTTTTTATTCGATCATTTGTATCAAAAATTACTGTGACAACATTATCTCCAATTTAATTCATTGTTTTATTTAATAAATGATAATACGCTCTATAAGTGTCATTCGGGTTAAAAAAGCGAAAAAAAACTACTGAAAGCGCGCTATAGAGAATATGACGAATGAAAGGATATGTTTTTGAAAGAGTGTTTTGACGTGATATTTTTCATGTGTTGTTTTTATTGATTGTACTGTAGTCGAAAAGGCAATTTACGAAATTTTTGTGCAAGGGATATGTTATTAAAACAGACTTTATTAAGATGTTGATATAGCATAACATGAATGAAACAGTGTTTGTTGTTCTGTTCTAATTTTTGCCTTTTACAGTAGCCCTTGCTTGTTATCTTGAAAAATAGGAGCGCTTTTAAAAGATGGAATCAGTTTTTATGCTTGTTTAATTGGTTTTATACGCAGGCTACGTTTCATTAAAAACACTGAACAAGAAGTCAAACGACATAAAGCTGCTAATGGAATCTCCGACGAATTCGCAGGTAAAAACGATGTGGCCGGTTGCAGTTCTTTCGTGTACCGCGGCGCATTGGGGGGTACATCGAATTGAGTACCAGCTCGTTTCATTGGCTGTTGATCAGTCTATTGTGTACGTCGCTTACGCCATGTATGTTGCCCTTGGCCCTGCACTCTTTACTTTCATTCGTTGTGCGTGTTGTACACAACAAAGCCCTGTACACGACGATTGTTTGTTACACGTTGTGTGTGGGGACACGCTGTGCGCTTGTGTCACGTATTCCACGTTTCCGGTCGCGGGAGCACCCAACGCTGGTGCAGAAAACAACAGTTACGAAGGGTAGTTGACGGCGCTAGCGGCTGACGTGCCGACTGCCACGCACGCGCGGCTGCTCATTGGGGCGTGTATTCTATGCACATCGCCCCCGCGCTTTCCGCCCGCCCGCACCGCTCACGAGACTTTCCCCGAAAGACGTCCTACCCACCGACACACGCGCACAACAAAGCCCGTTGCGTCCACCCCCCACCCCCCCCCCCCCCCACCCCCCCCCCCCCCCCCCCCCCCCCCCCCTCCCCCGATTTTGTACCGCTGCAGTCAAACGCACCGCGCCCTCCGCTCCCTTCTGCACTGCCGTTTCGCTCTTGTGAATCTTCGTCGCTTGCCTTGCCGAGCGCGTGTGTTCGCAGTGTGTGTTCGCAGAGCGCTTTGCGCTTGTCTTATGCTTGCTTTAGATGATGGGCGCTGACAGTCGAGCACATCCGGCGGGAGAGTTGGCCGCCGTATTGGATGAGTCTCTTGGAGGCACCGATGTTCCGAACGGCGCTCATCCACCCTCAACGCTTGATGATACCCAAATTGAGAAACTCGCCCAGCAGCAAGAACTCTCCCGTCGCGCTTTTGACGCCGTCTTGGAGAAGAGCTCGCAACAGTGGCGCGCTGAAACCGATCCCAGGGTGCTTGCTGATGCGCTTGTCACCATTCTTGATCAAATCAGAGGCCCAGCCCTCTCGCGAGTTGGTCCTCACACTCAGCAACACCAACCGTCGTCTTCGCAGCCCGATGCACACCAAGCGGATGCAAATGATCACGATATCAATATGGACCACTATGATGACGCAATCGATACTCCTTTACAAAATGGTCATTCGTCTGATAAAAAACACAGCTCGTCCTCTATTGCCGCCAGAGCCAAGTATATCCCGTTGCGCTTGTCACAGACCGAACGCAAAATTCTTCGCTTGGTTGAAGCCGCCCTCAATGTCAGTGAGTATACCGATGTCGTCGATGTGCTGGCTACTTCGCGCATGAAGACCAGACAGAGAGTACACACCCAGATTCGAGATTTGTGCTCCATCCTCACCGGCCTGGCAGTTGCCATGGATTATAACAAGGGCCAGAAGCTTGTCAAGGACCGTGACTTTGCTGAAAACCAGCCTTTCTTTCAAACTGCATTTGAGATTGCTCGTCGCCATAAAGTCGCTAATCCTGAAAAGAGCCGGGACATTTATGGAAAACTTATTCATATGTTGCAAGACTCAGTCAATGATGAAATTGTGCGACTCTTGGAGTTCTCATGCGTCAAACCCCTCATTACGGTCGCTACCTATTTGGAAGAACGTGGGGGTCTTGAGCTTTTGGACGATCCTCTTATTGAAAAAGCCACGGCCGAAATCATTCCTGATGGAAAGAATCGGCGCGCTGTACAGCGTGAGATTCAGGCGAAAGAACATGCTGTATCTGTGCTCGCCAAGCGATACAAAAACGGTCGCATTCTCGATGAGGACGAAGTGCGCCGTTGCTTGTATTCTATTGGAGACAATAATGCGTACTTGCGCGGTGCTCGCGATCCTTGCGATACTATGATCAAATACCTTCATGCCTACTTTAAACCTGAACGACCCGCTGACAAACGTGATAGTATCGCCATCACTGAAGGTGTGGCAGGCGCCCGCCTAACGCATGACCATGTCAGACAATTTCGATACGTATTTCAGAGTTTGGCTTTGTGGAGAGAGGTTTGTCATGAAATGTACAGACTGTGGTATCTCAGTGAAAAGGACTTGCTTGATGCCAAGAATCCTTATCACCTGCGAAATACTGGTCAGGGTCTCAACAGAGTACAGGCAGCCCCTAACGTTTCACGTGCCATGTATGAAATTTTAAATACAGTGCAAAGACGGGTCGGAAAATGGGTAGGCTCATCCGTTGTGCATTTGGGAGACTATAACGTTCCAAACGCTCTTACCTTTATCGACAAGTATGCTCAAGTTCAAAGAATTTTGGGGCCCTTGATCACATGCATCCGTCGTATCGGTGAGATCGCTGCCAATGACAAGAGTATTCAAAAGTATATCAATGAAACTTTTGGAGGGGTGGAGCCAGCTCGAAAACTTATTTTGAGAGACTTCTTTAGACATGCCTTTGATGGCAGCGGTGCAAGCGATTGGTTTAGTGCGGGTTCTTGTATTGATGGGCGACTCACTAGCGCGTGGAATTGGTGCAGTGATGTTGAGAGGAAGACATATTGGCCCCTGTTTTTGCTCACCGGGTTTACTGGATTTGACGGTGACTTTTGAGGAAACAACGATGATGCATACCGCACTTCTAGTTACAGATCCTCGCACTTAATGATCTCAACCCACTGCTGTCGGGACACTCAAGAGGAACATCGAAACCTTATTTCAGATCTCTGCAAGCCATTCTCGTGACAACTGAGTCAACTAGTGTTCCACACTCTAACTCCTTTTCCGTAATCCCGTATATTCTTTTCACTGCTCTTTCTTCCGCGATGTGCTCCAAGCAATTTTCATTGAAGGACATTTCTTCAGCCTTGATATAATGGCGGATCTTTTCTGTAGTTTCATTTTGAGGATGCGGGACAACCACTAAAATATCCGATGTATCTTCTTGGATACCAAACGTTTTGAGCGCCTTACTGATGTTTTTGCTTCCAGATAGGTTATATATAATTTCAGTGAATAAATTTCGCGTACTCATTGAAGAATTTTTGTCTTGTCAAGACGCATGAAACGTTTGAGGGAGAAGTTGGTTACACAACGCAAAGTTCAAAATAGTGGTTTCATTCTTACTAAAGACTTACCATCCTGAACAGCTTTTGAGACGGCCACAAGAACCGGAAATATATCCGGAATCTGTGTTTAAAATTCGTTTTCAAAGCGTAAGAATTGCATACGTCGAAGTAAGCCTCAAGACGGCATTCGTCTTGATTTGAAATTTCGATGAGAATGAATTACCATACCAATCTTGCTTGGAGAAATGCTGCGGGAATCTCACCGTCACGGACAAGCGATAGAATGCCCTTCGTGTTTGTTGCATTTCGAAACAGTAGAATCTCCACTGAACTGTTGTTTTGGGTTTTGAGTTGGAAGCGCATGGCGCTGGAAGTGTAGATGGACTTACTGATACCACTCTTCTCAAAAACTACCGAACGTAGCGTGAGTGCGCAAGGCGTTTTTTGAAAGCTCCCGGTGGCAAGTATTGGTGGGTAAACCAGACAGGACTGCCTTCGCCCTTATAAACTAGCATACCGTTGCCGTTTCGTAGGTGTTGGGTCGCGAAATTTCCCAGGCAAACTGGATTTTTTCATGCGAAATGCGGCGTATCAGGGATGTAGACTGCCAACACCTTGCCTTCGATTAATTAGCTTGTCTCAATATATTTCGCATGTTGGTTTCGCACCTGAGAAAAAGGGCGTTCCCTTGAAGGTATCGTCAAATGTATACACCAACCGTACAAGACCGAGCGTGGAAACAAGGCTTTCCAATCACGGAACAGACTTCCCTGAACACAGGAACCGAAGGACTCGGTGTGACTGACCAGAATGTGGTTTACCTCGTCAGTGTTTATGGGCCAAGAAACCCCCGCTTTCTGTACCTTTACAATCAGAAGTGCATCTACCGTAAAAATCTCGTGAAGTTTGGCATTCTGAAACAAAAAAAAGGGAGGCTTAGCAGGTGTTTGATTTGATTAAGAATCCAACATCTTCCTTATCCTTGAGACGATTTTTGTCTTTCAGTTACTTCACAATCTTTCATTTTCTCTTTTAGCTGTTCTTGGCTGAGAGCCTCTCCTTCTGTGTGCACAAAACACATATCAAGATCTTTCGCAGTATCCCACGTTGTAGCAATAGCAGCGATTTCTGCCGTGGCAAATCTGCTCATATCTCCATTTACACAGTCTCCGACTGCAAATTTTACGCTTTGCTTACGCAGGTCGGGTTTCAACTCTAAAGTACCAACATTGGTGTTTGGTCCTCCGACAAGTCTGCCGGGACGAAGGATAGCATAAGAACAAGAAAGACGGTGTGCCGCTTCAACCACATGCGATTCACCTCGTCGCTTAGCATCGAGTACGCCGAAAGAATTTAGGATGAAAAATGGAAAAGAAGATTTACGCCCCACTCCAATAGATGATACGTAGACTATGCGACGTATAGACTGCTTGTCGAGCGCCCCCATCCAACGTGAGACAGATATATCATCAATCGCGGTCGGGGTATTTCCATTACGCCATGCTTTCGTTGGGAATGCTGTTGTTCCCACGCAGACAATCATATAAGATATGCCACGGAACGCATTTCGTAAGCTTTGAGAATCTTCGGAAGACGGAAGCTTCGTGATGAGAAGCGTGGGGTCATTAGATGGTAAGAATTTGGCAGCCTTTAGTGGGTCTCGCGCAAACGCGTTCACAGAAGTTACTGGAGATGAAGAGGATCGAATGCCGTCTAACAGGCGTTCCACTATGATTCTGCCCAATCCGCCAGTAGCGCCTAAAACGCCAGCCTGTGACGCAAGAATTGGTCTTCGAGAGGTGAGCTGCGAACATCTTTTGAAGGAACGCTTCGGAAGGGGATTGGAAAGTGCGAAGCAGGACAACGACATCTTGAAGTGAGGATTCAACAGTCCTCGTGCGTTTCAAGAAAACTGCTGCACGCATCTCTCTCTTCGCACTCATGTGGACACAAATGTCGCCATTCGCCAGGTTGAAAAATGCTCCAGGCAAATTAATATTCAATCGGCTCGCTCTCTGCAGTTTAGCGTTACAGTTCGAAGAGTAGCAAAGAATTGCTACTACTCTGGACGTGGTCGCCAGATTGTTACTCAAAAGTCGTTTCTTGTGCAGCAATGTTTTCCTACACATCACGAAACGCCAGCTAACATCTATCGGAAGCTTTAGATAGAGCATCACTATCGCTTGCATTTCGCCAGCCAACGAAAAGAACGTTGATTTGGTCAAGCCTGGACCTGCGCAACTTTCTTAAAAGGATTCATATACTTTCATCATGAAAGAGAGTGAGTAATTGATTCCACTTTTTTGTATGGTGTTCCCCAGGTCCAAGGATTCACACCGCCCTTTACGCTCGCTACTTAAGGTACATTAAAAGCCCCATGTGTGTGTGTCTTGAATTTCCATCGCCCTGACGGGCTTCTCGGTCATCGAGGATGTCATCGGATTCAACTTTCGTTTATCTATAACCACCGCTAGGTTGACTTGCAGTCCTCTGCTGTTTCGACCGTATTCAGGGGGAAGCAACGCAAAAACTTAGATACTGTTCAACGGATGTGAACTATTTACTTTGTGATATAGATGCTTGTAGTGTGCCACAAGCGCATTTGGTCGACTCCTTGTTCACGCACGGCTCCCTACACGGCATGACTTCAACAAGTTCTACAGCTGTCAGGTTTGACATGGTCGGTATTCTACACGCCAAAAGGTAATGTATTTGTTTGGCAACAGGTATGAATAATTAAGTTCAAGTTCGGAATGATTACACAGAGAGACCACAGTGCTAATGAGGGAGAAATTTGGCGTGAAGCACAAAAAAAGGCGCTGAATAGGAAATGTGTGTGAAGAGTACAATGACGAGTCTCCGCAGAACAATTTAGGCAAGCATGCGAGGCGGTGACTCACCCAGAATTGTTAGTAACTTGGCTACGAAGTAGTTCCAATACGCAGTCAGATTGACTTGGAGAGGTGGACAAGCGCTGTGGCGGATTTTCCAGACTGTTTCCAGCTTGAACGGCATCCTTCACCGCCTTCTTCATGTCAACCTTCACGACGGCTCCTGCCATTTTAACAGAAGGTCCCACACCGCCACACATCTTCATACATGGTGCGCGAAGTGTCTTGCTACCAAGCAGCATGGCAACTGCATCAGCTCCCATTCTGCAGCAAGCTTTACCGTCGCAAACAGCTACCGCATCGACTCGGGCGGGATCCGCGATGAGTAAAGGCTTGGGTTTCTGCTCGACACGTTGCTTTTGCTCCACTTGAAGCTGCTCCTTGAGCGCCTTATACTCGGCCTTGCGGGCCTTGTATTCGGCCTTGGCAGCTTTGTAAACGCTCTTGGCAGCATTCAATGCGGCTTGTTTGTCGAGGGAGATGCAGGCACGGGGCGGACTGCAGCAGTGCGTGCCGAAGAGAGCCGGACGTCTTTCGGATGTGAGCGGCACGGAGGAGCGCGATCGGGATGAGGACGACAGCGGGCGAGGCCGGGCGAAGGCCGGGTCAGCTCCCTGAGCTGAGGGACGTGACATATGGTAAGGGGGATAGAGTTCGGCAGAACAGGGTTAACCGTTATGGTTACAGCAGCCAGCAAGGGCGAAAGGGTAAGCAACGCGTGGTAGGTACCTTTGGTAGCAATACCTTACCGCTGTCTGTACTTTGGAAGCAAAAAGGGATTCACTTGTTTCCTTTACCAACGGTGTGCCACTTTTCGTTACATTTTTGATGCGCAACGCTTGCAACGGGAAACGCGCAGTGATCCCAAAGCGGGCTGTCGCGAGCGACAGAACGTGGCGTCCAAGGGAGGCGGGGGTTCACATGTAAAAGTGCGCTACGCCCGCCGTTCCATTAGACGACGATAGAGCCATCCCAATCAGCCGCTCGCTGCCATTGCCACTCTCGTCATTGCCTCCCTCCCCCGTCTAATCCTTTCGCTTCCATTTCCCACCGTCACCGCCCGCGTCTGTGCTACCGCCGACCCATGCTTCTACTAGACGGCCTCTTCGACTCCGAGCTGGACGCCCAGCTGCATAGTCTCTCTCAATACTCCTCAAAGACTCAGGTGCTCACTCAGTCGGCCGCTCTTCGCCCCAAGGCGTGTCACCCCTCCTCCCACCTTCTACCCTACACGCGATACACGCTCTTCGTTCCCCATCTCAAGTGCGGCTGGGCTGCCGTGCTGGTCGACGCACTCTGGCGCCTACTCCGTCTGCGTCTTGAACCGCTCCACGCTGACGTCACTCTCGCCGAGGCTCCCGCTTTCTATCCCCCTCTCCCCGCCTACGTTTCGCATCCGAACGAGGACACGCTTGAAGCCATCAGAGACAGTTCTGGCAGTATCCTGCCGCGCATCGCGTGCTATGTCAAATTGTGCTACGTCAACATGCTGTGTCGTTCGCTCCGCGATGAACAAGAAGCTCTTCAGCGATGGTTGTCATCTGTCGAAATGCCGGATCCTCCGAAACTCCAGTTGCCAGTTCCCCCACCGCGTCGTTCGCGTCATGTAATAGTAGATGCCCATGTAGTGCGTGCGTCAAGTGGTTGCGTATACGCTTATTTACTTGGCGGCGTCTTGGTGCGCACGTCTCTCTATCCTCACGTCGTTGAAATCTTGAAATCGTACAACATTCTAGTACGCGGCCCATCAGAATCTATTCCAGTGGCTGCCTCGCTCTGTTCTCTGTCCAATTCCGCTTCTCATCGCGTTTTGGAGAAGAGCATCCCTCGCGCTCGAGGCCCATCACATGGATTTGTAGCCCTGCAGACCTACGTCAAGGAGCGTCTTGCTACTTCGTGGACCTTCTTATGCAGGCGGGTATTACAACATGCCACTTACTTGTCTGCAGAGCGAGAGGAGAAGCGCCGTTCAGCTGCCATCTCCCGTTTAACAGCCGTCTTACGTGAAGCATCTGCCGTCCGTGAACAGCTCGTGCAACAGGCTTTGCGTTTTGAAATGATAGGTAAGCCCTTGACTGATATTGCAGCATTTGCTGTTGCCTTGTATCGCGATAACGAGTGGGAGCGAATATTTGAAGGGGTCTCAGAAGAGCATAGTAGGGACCTCGTGAACGCAAGATGTAAGGTCAAACAAATTACATCTCTGGAAACTTGTGATGTATCTACCCTGGTCCAAATGCACAAAGACGTTGGGGGATGATTCGTATATGTTATCTACATGCATATTTTATTTGCACATAGGGTATTCGGACGAACATTTTCCGTTAGTAGCACTCTTGTCCTTCCATACCTCTACGTGTTCCCTTTCATAGGCATCTCATGATCCGATTCTAACTATCACGACCGAAACAGAAGGAAGTTTTGCAAGCGAAGAGGCCGAACGGCCTGGAAAGGAGAGAGTCTGTAAAGACTTGATGTTGCGCAGCACGTCTAGGGCCGAATATCTCCGTTCTTGTGAGGGGCGGTTTGATGGTCATTCAAAATTTCCCGTCTTGTCACTTTCCAGCTCTATCTTCACCTTGCTGAGGCTATGAAGCAACAAGTCGTCGACACCTGCTGCTGCATCGTCAATTTCTGTGCCGGCGTACAAGTCTCCACCGCTGTTTTCGCCTTCGAAGTCTAGCTTTTTCGCGACCTTTTCAGTCACAAAATCTTTGTCTTCAGGACTAATCGATGTGGGCGATCGAACTTCAAAAGAGGCACGAGTGTTTTGCTTTATGCATAACTGGCTTTCGTCGACGGAGAACGAAACTAGTAAATCCACGAGATCTGGAATATCCAACCAAGTCTGCGCCAGTGCGCGGCGACGGCGTTTTGTCTGTGCCCAATCCGGGGTCCTCCCGTCCGCTGCAGCGTGCAATGAGATATCATCACATCTTCCTACGGGCACATCACACACGTAGCAGTAACACTGATCACAGGGATTCGAAGAACCATTCCAAAGGGACGGGCAATCGGGTCGAGAATGTGGCCATTGTTGGATCTTAATGTGTTCCGACTGAAGGACGACGCCCGTTGTCTCCATTTTTGGAAAGCAAGAAAAACAGTCACACTTCTGCACCGCGAAAAAGTCGTGCGAGTTTTCAGATTTCTTGGTTGGGCTGTGAGTCTGTTTAGAATGATTCGGAAGGACCAACAACGCACTGGCTCTGTGCGATTTCAGTAACGTAAAAAGAGGTCGTGCAGGACGGCAGTTGATTAGATACCTATATGTTACAATTTCGGAGGGCAATGTGTTCGATTTCCGATGAGAAGGTGATATCTTCGAGGTAACTACTTTATTTTCGCGCCTACAAATGCCGCAGTATCGAGACCTCTAATACTGGGAACTATGCCGTCTGCACCTGCGGAATAACAAATGCGGCTGGCCAATTCTCGAATACGCGCTGCCTCCCCTTCGAGACGGTCACCATTGAACGGTGGAACCCATTGAATGGTGGAAAAACAAGCGGAAGTAACAAACAGACCGGTGCTTCCCTTGCTGCGCGTTTTCAAAGATGAAAACCACGTGTCTCAATTAAAACTCTCAGGACCGTAGAATGTACAGCAAATGGCCATCGAACGTTGTTAAAGTGGGGAAACTAGAATATGAGCTGTGGCGAAAGAGCACTGTCGCCCAAGAAAACTATCAGCGATACTCGGTTGTTTCTGGTTGATAACCATTCGTACAACCTCCACCTGTATGCGTACTGTGTTCTACACCATCTGATTAAGTGGATTGTTATGCCATTCTGCGGTCGGAAAGATGGACATTTTGTCAACACTGTGAATCCAGTTCTGAAGAGTGGTACCCCACAAAGCCTTTACCCTGCCTAGCTGGGAGGACGGTCTTATTACCACAAAAAGCAGTATGAAAGGTACCCTTTGTCATTCAATAACCTTCATTGATGTGGTCTTCGCGGAACTCGTTTGAGACAGCTCAGCATCTATCGTTGGTCGGCAGAAGAACGCGGTATGATTTCCTTCTTATCTATAACGTGCATGCACTGCAGGTGCTCACAACCGCCAGGCGAACCCTGCACTCAAGCAAGTCCATCGCGTTGTTTGAGAGTGAACTAATCACATTCGTGAACACTCCCCTTGACATCGAAATTACGAGAGTGCATCCGGATTGTAGTGGTGGATTATACCCTTCGTAGTACTGCACGTTTCCGTCCGTGGTTCTATCCAATGAGCTCGTACTTAAATATCTCGTACTACAGCGCATGGGGTCTGCGGAGTAAAGCGGTATCATGATCCAAGCCTCATTTCATCGGCAACAGTGAATGAGAAGAGCTAGACGCTTCACTCCTTTCTCCGATCCCCGATGATCGGCTCAGAGCCTGCTGTTCTATGCAGTTATCTTTGGGCCATTTCGCGTCGAACCCTGTCCATACCACCAGGCCCGTGATTAAACAAGCTGACAAACCTTTAGGCCGAGTTGAAGGACTTCCCGAGTCCGGAGAGGCAACCGGTGCATGCGAGTTCAGTGTGTCCCAAGTCTTCAGAGACCGGCAGCATGCCCACCGTCTTGACAAGTGAAACGACTTTTTGGACCCTTCCGGGATTAGGTGGTGCAACGCAGAATTAGAGAAAGCTCTGCGATAGGCACCCGTCGGTACAGCACGTAGCAATTCCACTTAAACCCTTCGATATCTCGATGGGCCCTCGATGGACAGACACAGATTAGCCTGCTATTCTTGAAAAGAAGCCTGTATGATTCTCAGTAGCCTCACCTTCCAGGTTCTTGTATCTTCACTCTCACGACAAAGAAAACAGTTTGCCGTTATGTCGACAACCGTTCAACAAGCCTCAAAGAATCTTGTCGAGACAAGTTGAAAATGGCAACAGTCTCCCCTTCTATCCGACAACAAGGATGAGTTTTCATCGATGGAATGCCAATTATTTGCAATCCATAACATTGCAATCAAGGATTGATCGTCATCACTGATATTGCAATGTGATGCCTTTTTGAGTCATCAAGAATCACTTACCGCCCATAACAGGCATCTTTACCATAAAACTGTTTTAGTTCTATCTTTAACGTTCCTGATTTGTATGTTGTCGCTACTGTGTTTTGAGAGCTGCAAACTGCTCAGCAAACGTTAACTTCTAAGATGATGTTGTAGAAGTAGTTCTGACAGAAACGGTACTGCAAATAATTGCGTCTCCGACTGCTGTGTTGGAAAATATCGGTTTCCAGCTTAGATAGTTTAGAAAGAGAGATGGTTGAGTTATGGAGTCATACGGTAAAACAAATATTGCAATCTGATTGTGGTTTGAACCATGCATTGCAATTCGTCGCAAAACGCTGTGCAGTTTCAACACGGAGAGAATGCGGTGAAAAAAAGCTATCCAATCCACATCAAATGGACCTCGTCTCTACAGACAATCTTCTGTCCAATATTGAGGTCTTAATAGGTGAATTCTGTTAAAATTATTAGAAGGCCATCTCGTAGATGCAGCCTTCCGTCGCGTTCCTTCGAGGGAAGCGTTCTGCGCTACACTAAGAAAAAGAAGGAGAGTGACCCTTTCTCCTGAGCTGGTTGCAATAAAGCTCTTTTAGTGCCGAAATCCACTATCCGTAGTGGTAAAGATCTAGATTTTAGGCTGTTTTGAGCGGATAGCTTTTTAGGACTAGGGTGTAATAACCAACCTTCACCGAAACTAAAGATCATCTCAAGAGAGTATCTGTTTCTAGTTTTCTGCACCTATCTAGAAAACCTCCAACCTAGTAGCCACATAATATGTGGCACTCCATCTCCGCCATGAATGTTGGAACACATACAACAGTTCGTTTTTCAGGGAAAGCGTGCATATCAAGAAGATGCTTTTATCTTCATGAACAGTGTGTCTAAAGTAGATGCTTTCAAATGCATCCCTACTTACTGCCGCTTGAAAATATAGATCTAGGGGAGGTAAGTTGATCAAAATCTATTGATGTAATCCTAGAAAACAAACCCCCGCTTCTTTGCTTCACTAATAGCTCCGAGTGTTCGTTCATGTGTGACTTGTCTTGTTGCACGTACTCAAACCCAATCATAAAACCTCTGGGGTCTCGTTGGTGAGGCGGGGGAATGTGAGGTGAATTATCGTCGATTTGTCCATTCAAATAATCCCCAACACTTACCCCCTCAAGCTTACTGAGATCAAAGTTTTCTAAGACGTCTGACAGTTTTCCATCAGTGCAAACATTTGACACGATTGGGGAGCATCTTTTGCTGAATATAGCATCCCAGTCAATGTGTTGGAAGAAGGAATGGCGTTTGGCATTCTCGGCCGTCAGTCTTTCCTGAGGATCCTTTTGCAACAAACCTCGAAGGAGGTCCCGGGCTTCCCGTGAAATCCATGTTGGAACGTGTAAATCTTCGTTTCTAATGCGTTGAAATACGTCTTTGGTTCGATGCGCATCAAACGGAAATGAGCCTGTTATAATTCTGTATAGCATCACCCCAAAACTCCACATGTCTGCTTCAAATGAGTATGGTTTGCCTATCAGCATTTCCGGTGACAAGTAGTTTCTCGTTCCGCATATGCTGGCGGTTCTGAAGGTTTGAGTTTTGCTTCCGTCTTCGATTAACTGCTTAGCTAACCCGTAGTCCCCAATTTTCAAGTGACCAGTCTCATCTATGAAGATGTTTTCAGGCTTTAGATCTCGATAGACTATCCCCCGTGAATGCAGATGCTCCAAGCCAAGAATAATTTCGCACGCAATTTGCCTTGCTTGCTCCTCGGTTAGTCTGGGATACTGCTTTAGATGGCTGGAGTGTGCGGCTAGAACATAATCTCTGTCGTCAAATGGTATACCCCTGATCCCTTTTTGTTTGATGTACGAAGCCAAATCCCCCCCTGGGCAGAACGGTGAGGCGATGAATAAGAAGGCATCGGATTGAAAAGCGAATTCGACATGAAGGAGAAATGGGTGATTCCCGGCCTTTTCCATGATTAGCCTCTCTGAAGAAACGTGTCGAAAGCCCTTGGCAGTCTTGAAGGTTTGGATTTTGTCAATAACCTTTAAAGCGTATAACTTGGTATCCTGTGAAGATTGTACCATGAATACTTTTCCACCACCACCCCGTCCAATAATAGATTCAATTCTAAGGTCTGATAGATTTGGCAGTGGGTATCGTATGACTTTTATCAATCCTTGTCGCCAGGCTTCTAGTTCTTCTTCATTTCGTTTTATGCGAACATGCATTACCTCGTCATCGACTGCTTTGTTTCTCCCTAAACACACTCGAGAGCTACCATCGTCCCTCTGTTCTATGCAAACATGGTACTGGTGGAGTGGAAAAACGGACATGACGTCAGTAATAGAGAACTTCCGAGATTGACCGTCATTCTCCCCCCGAAAGACAACGATCGTCGACCCTCGGAACTCGGCATGGTGTCTCTTTGTGCGCTGAAACCTGGCTGTCTTAAAATAGGCTTCTCCAGAGGCTATTAAAGCTTGTCCCATAAACAATTTAAGATGTTCATCAGAATTGGCCAGTCCTTTTTTGTTTGGAAGCGAGGCAAAGTGGGCTGCCAAAGACTCTGGTTTGCGTCTTTTGGATACCATCATTTCTATGGCCCCCGACCTCGTCTCGTATCGATTTCTTAGAAGAGTCCATTCCGGCATTTCCGGCGCCTAGCGTGAGTGTTGCAGATGTAAAGTCTGTACAGAGCTTGGGTGGGTTGTTGGCAGTAACCCTACTAGTTCGAATCAAGCGAAGCTAAGTACTCTTCACTTTTGAGCCCTCTTGAAAGGTTTTGTTGGCCACAAGGGTGTCGAGTTTGTAGCTTCCTTAGTATCAATTTAGAATGTCAGATGAAATCGGACGCATTATGGCCGCACTGAAAGTCAAGAAATGATACATTGCTCATCATGTTTCCAACCTTGGCCTGGATTCAGCTCACAAAAATTCGCCATGGCATTGAATATCATCAGGCTATCAACGGCAAACCATGGGTGGATTCAGAGTCAAAAACATATTCACACCCGCTCATGAATTGAACTTCCTAGGGGTTGTGATGGTCGTGACGGTTGTGACGGATCATGAACATGAGGTACTCTCTAGATTCCAAAATAACCTAGACCTAGCACAAGAACCAATACACTATAGAGGTCTCAAAAGGGATACACGACGTGCTGGACTATCTCAAGAGGTCGTCGCTGTTACGCGGTTGCAACGATATCTCTTGCATTTTCATGTTCCTATCCATTTGTTTCAACATACGGTGAACCCCTGCAAGCGGTGTGTAAGGGCTCTGTCACCACCGCTTAGTTGTGCCCAATGAATGTTGGCAAAGAGCTGACTCTTTCAGAGACCCTATGGACTGCAGAGCTTCAGTAGCATATTCCTTTCTGAGCAGGGTAGGAAAGACGAGGTGGGAATTGAACAGACCAGGCGCGCCCTTAGCGTGCGTATTTGAATAATGGACATGTACTATCCTTGAAACTCACCCGATTCGCGGTCCTTGTATTGGAGCATCAGACACCCTAAGTGCTCTTGTGTCGGGTAATAAACTACGAAACCTTCCAGGTGAAGAATAAAAAGTACGGGGGGCGTCACAAATATATTGTCAGAAGGGAAACAAAACTCTCGACTACGTTAGGAGTTGTTCTTTCACAGTAACATAGGATTTTCTCTCTCTGATATAATACACCTTTTAACAACGAGGAGGCAAAGAAAACGATTAATTCCAACGCGAAGGTTTTACTTCACTCTTTAGCAGTACTTATTAGTAGTTAGCCGACATTCCAAGTTCAAGTTTCACTGCAGATGCGGATGCTTTGTAACAAAACACGGCGAAACTTCTCAATCTGGCCTCATATCACCCAAACTAGAGCTTATAACAGGGAGATCCTACTCTGTTTTCGATTCAGGCCCGGAATTGTTTGACTCGGATCAACATCGATGGATGCAATTTTTGAAAACAAACTTCCTGACTTTGAAGATATGGAAAGGGGAGAGGCGACATTTTCGAACGGGGTACTCACGTATTCGAAGCCAATCAAAACATTCTCCAGAGCTACAAATTGAGTTACATTCTGCGCAATCACCTTGTTAGCCTCAGGTGTGAATTCCCCAACAGTTTCGTCTTCGACATGTCGAAGATCAAAATTGTGCAACGCATCTAAAGGGGTCGCGCCGGTATGTATATCAGGAATACAAGCTTCGTAGTGGAGATTCAGAACATCATTCCAATTTATATCCCGAAAGAACGCATGTTTCTTCACGGTATTCACAGAAAGTCTTTCAGATGGATTTTTGTTCAAGAGACCGGCCAAAAGATGTTGAGCTTCAGGCGACAACCACGGTGGTATGTGCACCTTGTCATACTTGATCCTTTCAAATAGATCTTTTGCCCTTGATGCTTTGTAAGGGTACTCGCCAGTCATAATCCTGTATAACAATATCCCGAGGCACCATAAATCAATTTCAAAGGAGTACGATTTCCCCATCAACATCTCCGGAGCCACATAAGTGCGAGTCCCGCAAATGGTATTTGTTCTCAAACTTCCATCAGGAGATTCTTTATGATCAAGGTATTTTGCCAAACCTAAATCTCCAATGCGAATATGTCCAGATCTGTCGATGAACACGTTCTCCAACTTAAGATCTCTGTACACAATATCAAACATGTGAAGATGTTCAAGGCCTAATATGACTTCAGCGGCGATTAAACGAGCTTGCCATTCTGGAAGATGGGATGGGGATATATGGAACGTTTCAGTACCAATAATGATCCTTGACGGTTGACAGGATTGGTCAAACTTAGCTCGCATGTATGATGCCAAGTCGCCCCCTGCACAAAATGGGGTGGCCATGTACAGGCAGGTATTGGTTTGAAAGGCAAAGCACAGCGGTATTACAAAAGGATGGGGCGCGACTGACGACATAATCTGACGTTCGGCGGCGACATGAGTGAACGCAGAAACCGATTTCATTATTTCTGACTTCTGAATGACCTTGAGTGCATAAAACTCTTCATCATGCGAAGATTGAACCATGAGAACCTTCGAACTAAACCCGGAACCGATAATTGCCTGCACACTAAGGCTTGGAATCGTTGGTAGAGGATGCAAATTGATAACGGCGAGTGCTTGCGTCCATGTTTTCGCCTGGTCTTCAGAAAGCAATGTAATATACAATAAACACTTCTGCATTGAAGCAGGCTGTCGAGGCATGATGTATATTCGAGAACAGTAATCCACCTTGCGCGTCAAGTGAAACTTATATTTGTGAACAGGAAGAACAGCAATAATATCATCTAGTCCCGCGTCTTGAGCTTTTGCACGGGCTACACCCCGATAGACTACAATCGTGAAGCTTCTCAATTCGGCATGGTAGACTCTTGAGCGATGAAGAGTAGAGGGCTTGTAAAACAGCTGGCCTTCAGCGCGGAGTGGCAGCTTTTTAAATAGATACAGATGATTGAGGTGTGGATTAATTCTGAATGGTGTTGTGTTCGTGCTCGGGACGGGCGCACTCGGTTCGAACGGAAGTGGTGCGTTTCGTTGGAGTGGGTTTCGGAGGAACATGCGCCCACGCATTGCACAGGCGTCTGCCAAATCGCAGTGTGAACGTGGGAATCTGAGGTGGGATGTATATGTATGTTGGAGGCGAACGAGATGACATGAACAGGCAATGTTGGCTGGAAATTGAAACGAGAGGTGCGTTTAAGTAGCTGCTCAAAGAAACAGGCAGTTGATTCTGTGTGACATAAGCAGTGTCAAAAAAGGTTTTCTCTATGTAACCGCCGTGATGTTGGTCATAAGTGTCTGACGGAGAATTGACGGATTCTGTACAGGAAATGTTGATTCCCGTTCGGGGCGCTCGGAAGGCAGATTCAACTTGTTGATCGTGACGGCACGAGCGTCCATCATGACGTCAGTCTGAGGAAGAGCTCGTGGAATTTCGGTCACGGAAGGATGTCAACTATGTGGGTGTCGAACGAGAATTGCTGAATCTGCCTTGCCCACAAGTATCTCGCAGTGATAGCATTGTGGTGGTGGACTTGGACGCGTTCGAGTGATGCTGGTGCTGCCCACTCAAAATTTTGTAAGTTGTTACATTTTAGAGTCCAAATACCCCGTGGAATTTATCTCCTGGTTCAGTATTCCTGGTCTTGTATGAAGGGTAGATACATGGGAACCGTAGGTGCATACCATTAGATTCGGTACGAAGAGAAGGATATAGACGTCTTGTGTCACTTGATCCGCAACCTCTCTCTCGTCACATTGTTCATGAGGTACGTAGGTTACGTAGATAAAAGCTCCAACTGTGTCCTTGCAAACTAACGGGTGAGATTAGTACGCACACCCGTATCGCTTCCGTTTGCTATACATTTGCGGATCAAGTCGCGAAACGCAATGGCTTTCTCGTCCACTGGCGGTGGATTTGGTTTCGGCTCTAGTACATCTAGTGGGTTCGGATTCTCTCAATCAAACCTATTCGGGTCTTCCTCAAACGCTTCATCTGGGGGATTGTTCGGGGCTTCAGCATCTTCTCCATCTCTATTTGGATCGGGTGCAGCGCCGCCTACTTTTGGAACGCCCGGTTCATCTTCATTATTCAGTTCTGGAGCAGCTGCGCCCATGTTTGGAACTCCGACCAACGCAACACAGGGAAATCCATCTACGACGTCCTTGTTTGGCTCCGCTGTTTCTACGCCGTTCTTAGCTTCCGCGAGTACTGCATCGGCCTTCGGCACCCCTTCTACTGCCGCGCAATCATCGGCTGCGTCGTTGTTTGCAGGTGGCGCCGCCCCCGGGTTCTCTTCGTTCGGCAGCGCATCTACTTCAACCTTCGCTCAATCATCTGCCTCTATATTTGACACATCTACAACACCTTCGCAATCCCTTTTCTCTACGCCAGCTTCATCGGGGTCACTGTTTGGAGCGTCTTCTACACCTGCGTCCGCATCAGCCCAAGAGCCTAGCTCAGGCTTTCCGTCATCTATTGGTTCTAACTCAGCGGCATCGTTTGCATTCCAAGCCCCAAGTTCAAATATATTTTCAACACCAACTGCCGAAACACAAAGTACACCGGCCCAAAATGCTACAACCTCAACATTTCTATTTGCTACAGCTTCACAACCAAGTGCACAACAACAACAACATCAACAACATCAACAACATCAACAACAACCGTTGTCTACGGGATTAAACCTTTCGTCAACTGCCCCGGCATCCGCTGCCCAACCTTCTGGGTTCAGCTTTTCGGTTCCCGACAGTAAGGCAAACCTTACAACGTTTCCAACAGCAGCACCGCAACTGACATCGACGGCAGCTTCCACCGCCGCTCAGGTTGCATCCTTTGGCTTTCCAAGCACCGCAACGCCATCTACCACCCAGGCCGCATCCTCTGGCTTTGCATTTGGGGCGGCCCATTCTGCCGCTTCCCCTCCATCTTTATTTTCTACCCCGGCTTCCTCAGCCGCCGTATCCGCGACAGGAGCGACACCCTCGTTGCCTTCAAGTGCTAGTAGTGCTCCTTCTGCAGGAGTCAGCTTTTCAACTGCATCTGCCGGCGTTTCTGCAACTGCGTCTGATACGGCGGCATCTGCCAAGGCCGGCGGCTTTTCCCTTGTTGCAAGCGCCGCGTCGTCGTCGGCAGGAAGAACAGGTGCAACCCCTGCAACCTCATCTAGTATCTTTGACAAGCCAAGCACAGCGCCATCACTATTCTCTGCATCTGCGGCAGGACTTTCTTCTTCTAGTGCACAAGCTTCAGCGTCAACAGCTATAGGAGCCTCATCTCAGGCCCACGGTACATCGTCATCTGCAGGTATTCTTACTTTGACTACGAAATCTACTGGAGCGCCTTTTGGACAATCCTCGCAAGCCATAGCCACTTCACAAAAGAGTGAGCCCCTAAGTGTACCATCAGACATCAAGGAACTCAGCTTAGACGAGGTTGTGAACAAATGGACAGAAGAGGTCGCTGATCTTTCAGAGCAGTTCCAACGTGGGGCCGCATTGGTTTCCAAATGGGATAGAACTATAGTAGCAAATGAAGACAAAATCGTGTCGCTTCACAAAGATGCCCAATCGCTGCAAATAGCCCACAAGGAGTTGTCAAACAATCTTGACGTAATTCTGTCTCAACAAACAGAACTGCACTCTTTACTAGATGCTCTTGAGTCAGACGTAGAACGCAAGATTGGTAACACAACTTTGAAGACAGAATCTAGATCTTCTTATTCTACCACACCGAGGCTTTATGGAGACGTTGAGCGAGAATCCATGCACCGTCTTTCGCTTGAGATCATGGAAGAATTGGATGCTATGGCCTTAACGTTGAGAGATCTGGTATTAGAGCTGAACAAGGGTCGCAGTCCAGCCCGTGGAGATGGAGTAGCTGGTGATACAGTTTCTCAGATTGTATCTGTCCTTAACGCACATCTTGACTCTTTGCAGTACCTGGATGAGAGCTCCAGCTCTTTACAAAAGCGTTTGGCGGACGTTTCCCGAGCTTGTGAAGTTGTTTCTCGAGAATCAGATCGGATGTACGTAAGAAGACCAAGGGCAATGCAGTAGGTTTAGGCCAAAGCAACCAAGAAAAATGTGCTCGAACATTTCCGTTTTGATTTAACTTTTAAGTGAGATCATCTTCATCAGCCTTGATGTTGTTCTTGATTTTCAACAGGATTGTGGTTTTCCACTCATCCAATTTGCTCATCGAGTCGTACTCGTACACGGTGTTGGTAAACAATTCGACGTCCCCCTCGTCAACAGCTTTAACTATAGAATCCAGGAGCTTACCTTCTCGCGATGTTGTGAAACTAGGGTCCATGGAGTCGTATTTCTCAAGAGATCTTTGAGCTCCAATAACGTCAGCCAAACAAAGACGACACAAACCAGCTCTCAAGAGATGTTCCCTGGCTCCATACTTCAATAGGTTGCTACTGAGAGCGTTTTCAGCAATAGATTCATATAAATCGGCAGCGTCAGCAAACTTTCCTTCGAGAGCATTCAAGCTTGCGACTTTGACCCTCATGGAATTGGCGTTCGACTTGGCGTCGTCCATGTCATAGAAGTCTGCCGCAGCGTTGTAAGCATCAAGTGCACCAGCGTTGTTGCTTTCTGCTTCAAGGATCTCAGCAACTTCTTTCTTCAATCGTGCACACTGCTGAAACCGCGCTGCGTCTGAATATAGGATGATGGCATTTTCGTAAGCAGCAATTGCCTTTCTCATGTCTGAATTCTTGTAGGCCTTCCCAGCATCTGAATACTTTGAAGCTGCTTCGTATTCCATGTCGGATATTTTGGCATAGGATTCTGCTGCCTTTTCCAGTGCATTGCCTGCTTTTGACCATGCCTTGGCAAGTTTGAAGCAGTTCGCTGCTTTCACGAATGTTTCAGCTGCCTCTTCTTTGTTTGCAGACGACATACCCATCAGAGACTTGAAGAAACCACCCCGTGTAGCCATTTTTTTCTCTGCTTCAACCAACAGATTCTCGCCTTCATCTTCCTTTCTTGATGCATTCATTGGGTTCTATGGAAGGAGGGAACAAATTTTTCGTTTTTCGAGTGGTGTCGAGCGGGACTGTCTGTTAATGTTTATGATTCCACGTCCAGAGAACCCTTCCAACTTAAAGATTGTAAAGGCTCGGGCCGAGCGCTGCTGACTTGAGTTGAGAACACTCGAGAAATCACCGTCTGCAAGAGATGCGAAGTGGGGATTGAAATAATAGCACCGTTCTTTTGCTAAGCGACCACAGTCTTGCGCTACGATACTCTAGCTAGCTGGGGTAGGTAATTTCGCAGTCGGAAGAATGGGGCTGGTGTTGATAGAAACCGATTCGTTGGCACAGCCACACCAATGCACAGCAATGCCAAGGGCTGTTCACGTGCAGCCATGCCGTATAATAAGTTCATTTCTTTAGAAGAGGGGTAGTGTATTGACAAATCTGACCCAAGAATACAGTTTTCAATTGCTTTCAATTGTTTGCAATTGCTAGCAATTTCTAGCAATCCCATTCCCTGCCAGACTGGCATGCCGAGCTTTCTACTAAGTACTCTCCTCGCTCTGTGTTGCTTTGGCTCGCGACCTCGCCAGTGAACTCCTTGATAAAAGCATCAAGCGCTCCTTGTCAACGACGACAACTACTTTCTGCATCCGGAAACATGTGTTCCTTATGCAAAACGAACATTAATGACGCTCCGAATTCTCAATGTTGCCGAGAAACCTTCTGCCGCCAAGGAAATTATGCATGTCCTTAAAGGAAATCAGTCAGCCAGCAGTCGTCATGGGCAATCACGATATAATCCTATATATGAATTTAATATGTCAATGGAAGGTCATTTATCATTAATGATTTTTACGTCAGTTACTGGCCACATCAAGAACACCGATTTCGAAGATAGATATCGCAAATGGGGATCATGCGACCCCTCTCAGCTGTTGAACCCGAATCAAACCAGAGTCGAATGGTTCGTCTCCGAAGAAAGACGTCCCCTTGCGAAAACCTTGCAAGTCGAGGCTCGTAGGGCCGACTGGCTCATACTATGGCTTGATTGCGATTCTGAAGGCGAACGTATCGCAGTTGATGTGGCAGACATATGCAAGGAAGCAAAACAATCTATAGTTGTGAAGCGCGCTAGATTTTCGGCCATGACAAGAGGTGACCTTTTTCGCGCAGTGAATCATCTTGACGTCCCCAACGAACGCGTGGCACAAATGGTGGCAACCAGACAAGAGATAGATCTTCGAGCTGGATCAGCGTATACTCGATACTTGACAAAGCAGCTAGAGAAATATGCGTTGACTGATATGGATAGGCAAGTCATAAGCTATGGTCCTTGCCAGTTTCCGACTCTTGGCTTGGTTGTTGACCGCTGGTTGAGAATACAGAACTTCGTGAGTCGGCCATTCTGGATCTTTGAATTGGTCTTGAATGACTGCCCAGTACCTTTAGAATGGTTTCGGAAACAACTCTTCGATGAGTACAGTGCCATGGCATTGTACGAACTATGTGCAGAGGAAGCCCAAGCTGATGGCCACGTAGCGACAGTTAAGCGGGTTGATAAGAGAATAAAGACGCGCTGGCGACCACTCCCCTTGTCAACGGTTGAACTACAGAAGGTATCAGCGCGCACACTTCGCATTAATTCTCATCGAACTATGGAAATTGCGGAGGCGCTATACAACAAAGGCCTTATAAGCTATCCAAGAACAGAAACCAATCGTTTCTCCAGAACCTATGATCTCAAGGGACTAGTACAGAAGCAAGCAAATCATCCCGTGTGGGGCTCGTTTGCTACACGCCTGTTGTCGCCAGCCACTGACCAAGATCATGTGACCTTCACCTGGCCGCGCGCGGGACCCCAAGACGATGGTGCTCACCCTCCCATTCATCCAACACAGGAATCCCCACCTTCATTTGACTCCCCTGATCATGGAAGACTTTACGAGTATATCACAAAGCGTTTTTTAGCAACCTGTTCCATTGATGCAATAGGATCAGAAACTCGAACCGATGTTCTTGTTGGAAGCGCCGAGTATTTCACAGCAAAAGGCCTCATAGTGGAGCGCAAGGGCTACTTAGAAGTCATGAACCCTTTCGAGCGATGGACTGACAAAGATATGCCTCTTTCCCTCCTGGAAATGGACGCTCGCATTTCGATTGACTCGTTTACTTTCCGTCGTAGTCAGACGCAACCTCCACCTCTCCTTCAAGAGGCAGACCTCATAGCTCTAATGGATCATCACGGCATTGGTACGGATGCCACTATTGCTGAGCATATCCAAAAGGTTGTAGATCGGAGATATGTTGAAAAGGCTTTGCAAGGACGTTTTTCGCCCACCGAGATAGGGAAAGCGCTTGTAATAGCGCATGAACAATGTCAGATACTTCTTGCACGCCCACATATGAGAGCGAAACAGGAACATGAACTGAAACGCATACTGAGCGGGGAAGTGGAGGCGTCTCAAGTGTTGCAAAGTGCATTGGAAGAATACAGCGCGAAGTTCAATCATCTCAAGAATAGGAGAGTTGTGCTGCACACGGTATTCTCTCAGTACTTTTCCGAAGCTGTCGCATCACCTGCGATGACAATCTCAACGAATTTCTCTCGTTGTGCCTGCGGTCGGACTATGTCTTTAATGGGCCGTAGGCGCATGAACAACGTACCCCCGGGAAGCCTGTCTCGCGGGAGAGGACAAGGAGGCTCCCGTGGTAGGCGCACTAGAGGTCGGTACGAAACCAGCGGAAGTGGCGAATGGAATGAGAGGTCAGCTCTATGTCAAATATGTGACCGAACGCTTAAACTACCGCGGAATGGTGCCTTGGAACCTATTGACAGAGTATGTCCAATATGCAACTACCAAGTTGTTGAGGTCACTCTGGCCCCGAACTCAAGAAAACACACCGTTTGCCCTTTTTGCATGAATGAGCCTCCGAGCGATTTGTCAGTTAATCCTGAGCGCAAAGATAGTGAGTTTCGTTGCTTCCACTGCACCAACCGCAATTGTATGCTCGCAAAGGGAACCCCTGCGAGCCTGAATCACGTTGCCCTATGTCCGAAATGCAACAGCCCTTGTGCCGTTCGTGTTGGTCGTGACCCGGGAACTAAATTTATCAAGTGTACCACATCGCAAAACTGCGATTTTGTTTATTGGTTTCCAAATGGACTCATAGAAGAAATTGAGGGCGTCGAAGAGACATGTTCGTCATGTCGGTCAAAACTTCTCAGAATAACGTGGAAACCCAGAGCGGTACCTCCTGGGGTGGCAAACTTTTTCGGATGCGTATGGTGTAGCCCAAGTTGGCCAAGCTTGATGAGCGCTGTCGGAGAGGATCGTTGTATTCCGCGACCTCCACACCCGGGAAATCGTCAGGCCTATGGTTCGTCGGGAAGACAAAGACGTGGAAGCAGTTTCCGTCGACAATATCGTGGGCGTTCTCTGCGTTAAAAATAGCTGGCATTCAACCAAGTTGGAAATGAATAAACCAAATGCCTCCATCCCTGAGAGGATCGAGACTAAATACACTCATATTTCCGGGTGTCTTGTTCCAAAGAACATTCAACAATGAAATGGTTTTTTTGTCTCATCAAAGAGGCTTTGTATCCGACTGAAAGAATCAGCGCACCAAGCCATCTTTCCGTGCTTGTGTACATGGAATCCATGTTAAGTGTTCTTCCACTCCATATATTTGCCTCGGACTTCCTTTTCTTTTCATCACGTGCATTTGCATACGAGGCAAGGGAGCCTTTGGAAAACACTTGAACTCAAATGCTACACTAGCTCTTGCCGACAGATTTCGAAGAAAGCCAACAAACCGTACTCGACCTCAAAGCTCAGCAAAGCTCTTCATCCTGCTTCGATTATTATTATGCAGACTTTAAGTTTTAGTCTTAATAAGAGTAGATTTTCCGATTACTTTTGAGGAAGTGATTTGATTCTAGGAACAATCATTCTCGGAAGAGAAAGAGAGGTGTAATTGCGGAAAATGTGGAGAGCATCTACCCTTCAATTCCACAGTGTAAGTGACATGAAATGTCCATACAAAACATGTCTAGTCAAACGTGTCTTTGCCACCCAATATGAGCTATTTCGCAAGAGCGAGCATATGAGGACTTCAACTAAATGCGAAGTTAGGTTAGTGCTTCATGTTTATACAGAATTGTGTATCCTTACAAAATATAATTTGCTTTCTTTGTTCAACGGTGTCCCCTCTTGCAGAGAGCCACCAGCCACAGCTTTCTCTTCCAAAGAAGAGCTGAATGTATAAATGTACATTCCGGCCATCTTCATTTCAACCTTGTTCTTTTTTTTCGTACCTCTTCCCGGGTTCGTCAATTGTATTCCAACCCTGTACCCCGGTTCTGTAATTGAAGATTCCACAGCTGGATTGCCAAGAATAGTCGAAGTCGACAGAGTCACAAAGGGGGGCCAATTTTTGTTCAAAGTAGATGTACATCAATTAAGTGATCTTCAGAGCGATGATAAGCGGAATTCTATATTGGTATCGACTTGTTCTGAAAAATATCACCTGGATACCATTTTGTTGGCCTTTAAAGAAGACCCGCTCGTCGCGGAAAAGTCGAGTGAGCTCGAAGTAATAGATGTGAATGATAATGACTGTGGACTTCAGTCCACTCTAGAACTTTTCATCTCTTCTCTTCCCGTCTATATTCTTTTGACTGGTTACAGAGGTGGAGAAGGGCCATTTGAATTGAAAGTCCAGGAAGTGGAGCACTCTCATCTCGGTTCAATTCCATGGGGGTTGGATCGAATAGACCAACGAGGTCTTCCCTTGGATGGAAAGTTTTCGGTGCTTAAGGGTGGATACAACGTTTTTGTTTACATTCTCGACTCAGGTATACGAACGTCGCACAGTGAGTTCCTGGCTGAAAATGGACCTTCACGGGTTATCCAAGGAGTAGACCTCGTCGATCGGAAGAATGTATTTTCCGATGAAACTGGCCACGGTACTCATGTTGCCGCGATCGTTGGCGGTCGATCATTCGGTGTGGCTAAGAATGCCACACTAGTATCTGTTCGCGTAATTGATCGAAATGGACGTGGATACACGAGCCGTCTTATCGAGGGGCTTCAGTGGACAATGGATGACATTCGGACTAACAATCGGACTCCTGCTCTGGTCGTGATGTCACTAAGTACGAAGTATTCAGCAACTCTGAATGACGTGGTTGAGAAGACCAGCGAATCAGGTATTGCGGTAATTACGGCCGCTGGTAACTCAGGAAATGATAGTTGCTTATTTTCACCAGCTTCTAGCAAGTTTTCTATATCTGTTGGTGCAACAAACAAGGAGGATAAGCGGCCTGAATATTCGAACTATGGTCAGTGCCTTGACATCTATGCACCTGGAGAGTCGATTGCTTCTGCATGGCACACAGGTGACAAAGCAGAAAAGACTCTCTCAGGGACTTCAGCGGCATGTCCGCATGTTGCAGGAACCGTCGCAATCCTGCTTGCAGAGAATCCAACAATGACTCCAACTGAAATACAATCAGTATTGTACTCTACAGCTACGTTTTCTGTTGTGGGAAATCTTAGTACTGCAGATAAAGCGAACGCCACGAATAATCAGTGGGGTTTCACAAAAAGCAATAGATTGATATATGTGAGAGCTATTCCCTCTCTAACAACAGATGGAGATCCAGAAGAAGGAACAATGTTCTTATACGTCATCTATGCATTAGCCTCCTCGACGTTTCTTAAGGATACTTGCGATTTTTCTCAAGGCAAGTGGTCTTCTATATCTAAACTTTTCGAGTCTCATGGACTAGCATCGTCAATTAGTACAACGGTAACCATCAAAACATGCTGTCCGTCAGTTTCTGGTCGTCGCGAAGGTTGTGCAGCCGAAAAGCCTTGGAATGTGACACGGATGATTGTTCGTCTGCACACGGGGGATATCCTTGCCGGTGCCGTGTTTGACTTCCTTTCTGATTTTACCAGATCTCAAGACAAAATGCTGATGTTGGAGACGTTGCTGGAATCCAAGGTCTCATTGCTCGTGGAACCATGGGTTGTAGATGCGAGGGGTCTGAAATATTGGACGGCTCCAACGATAATGCAACCCATGCAGACCAAGCTCCCAACCTCAGTTATCATCTCAATTTCGGTAGCTGTAAGTGTGTCAGTTTTTTTGGGTTTGATGGCCCTTGCGTATTTGTACTACAGGAGAAAGGAAGCCGAAGAGATTGCAGAGCAAAAAGCGTTTCAGAGCATGGCGGTGGAATTTGAATTAATGGACGGAAAGCAGAGCAATTTAGCAAATATTGAAACCGGAGTTGGTATCGAGTACCAGAAAGAAGGTATAAAACGAACAAACACTGAGATCAATGAAAACATGCTCAGATACGCAAACCCAGATTTGGCGCTACCAACTCCAAGAGAACAAACCGCTTTCTCACCGATAGAGGCTCAAAGCGTACGGTCAACTCGGAAACAAAGAAGTGCTCTATCCAGCTTTTTTAAAGAATGGGGCCAGCAGGGCCTGAACACAAACAGAGATAGAGGGACGGGTTCCTTTTCGTTGCGACGCCTATCCTTTGGTCCGACAAGGCTCCCGTCGTTTATTACGAAGCTATCCACACCTCGAAATACAAGGTCAAACATACAAACTCCAGCAGCGAGAGGAAGCACAAGAGACACCAAGAATAATACAACGCCAACTCTGGAATACTCTAGCTTGGATAACGCCCTAAGTCAGGGTGGAGTTGAAAACAAATCAAAAACTAGCGACGCATCAGAACTTCCGCAAAAAGAAGAGGTCTTGCGAAAGGATGGAGGGCAGTAAGGGCTGTTGTGGACGCCTTCACGAGCATGCAAAGGATCTATAAACACTTAAGTTAACTTTATATTGGAAAAATATCAAGCTGTTCACTCAAATCAACGGCCATGATCAAATTTCGACTGCGCACAACTTCTGCCCTCTCACATCATTGCTCTCAAACCGGACATGTAGTAAGTCCCTCCAGTCTGTTCACCTTCCCATCGCCCATAGTTTGCCTCTGGACCGCCACAAAAATCTGCCGCTATAGGAATAAACCCAATCTCCTGAAGAAAACTCTCGGGATCTGGGATACAACTGCGGAAAGCAGGTCCCCTTCTGTTTCTTGGCGGTCGTTTTAGCACAGAAGCACAACATACACTCCCTGGCGCACTGAGCGCATGTATTCTGCCAAATAATTCCTTGACCTGGTCATCTGTGAAGTAGTAGACAATCCCCTCCATTATCCAAATGGTTCGTACTTCTTCCTTGTCAAATCCAGCCTGAAGCAGTTTTTCGACCCAGGTATTAGAGCATAGGCTGGTTCCGATCCTATTTATCGAGGCAGCTCGTAAACGAGGGGCTGGCTGTATTTTTGCGATCCGTCTCTTCTTTAGATCGATGACCTCTTCGATATCAATTTCATAACACGATACTAACGGTGTTACGCATTCTAGGCGGTAAGGTCGCATGTCCATACCTGCTCCAAGAGATACGAGCTGAGTCGGGCCAAGGTTATTGAGATTCTTTTGCACAAAGTCGTCGAAATACCTTGTCCGAATAGCAATTCTAGCGCTGGGGTTTCTTTCACGAGCACGTGTCATGGCGCTTTCCCCTGCTAGAGATTCTGCATATATATCCCGAAAGAGAGGACACGGATGTTCCGTTTCCAAAGCTCTTAGTGATGCGCATTGTTCGGCTGAAACAATAATTTGCCCTTCGCCGAACCATCTTGCCACATTCTTAAATGGCAATAAGCGACACCAGTTCGCAATAAGGGGACCAGTGAGACGTATGATTCCCGTTATTAAGAGACTGTGGCACCTACCAGCACTAACGGGTAGCAATAACCCTTCTTGGCCATTCATGGTTTAGGCTCTCCGATTTAGGTGCAAGACAAAAAACCCTTGCTCACTTTGATGGGTTGACCTAATCCCCAAAGGCTGCGGCCCCGTGTAGCCTGCACGTGGTTTTTTTTTACTGAGATCATTCATGTACTGTATCCATAGCATGATGCATGATAGTAAGACAAAAATCCATAGGCCTCAGTGATAATGAGGCCATTACGAGACGCGCTTGGTACACACAACCGCACTAGCTAACTAGCTTGGGTGGTTTTGCACAGTGATACATAGCTACTGATGTAGAGTGTCCTCAATGCCAGAGATGAATCGCCATGACAGTTCGCAGAGTAACGATCAGGTTTGCCAGGAACTCTATGTGAAATGCACATCAAGAAAATGTTTCATACAATTCTGAATTCATCCTCTCGGCAACGAGTTTCACGATTCTCTTATGGACGGTCACATTCAGACCGTGATCCTTTGGTACAATGGCTTCTATCAGGCGATGTCTTGCTGGGGCCCGACTTATCGCACTCTGTAAATCGGAAATAGTTTTGACCGGAATGTAGTCAATTCCAAACATACAGCACGCACTTCCGAAACTTATGCCGTGGGCAGTGTCGAACACAGGCGAGAACACATCCTGATGCTTAGCAATTGGTAACATTGAGAAAATTCCCCCGCCTCCGTTGTTGATAACCACAACAGTTACAATCACTGGTATTTCGTTATCCTTATCCTTGTTACGTAGAAGATGAAGAGCGTTCAAGTCATGAATCATGGACATGTCACCGACAACAACCACCACGTCCGTGTTAAGACCAATTCCAAATCCAATACCAGAACAAAGCAGTCCGTCGATTCCGCTTGCACCCCGATTTGCTGCCACTCGGAATCTATACCCGAGTCTCCTTGTCCCGGCAAAGCAATCAAAGTCTCGGATTGGCATGGAGTTCCCGATGAAAAGCGAACAAGATTTAGGAAGGCTTTTAGTGATTACTCGAGCACAACATGGCTCCGTCAACATACCGTTGTCTGGGGAACTTAGCAACTCACTTAAGAGTACATCCACGGAGTCGGATAAATGCTTCAACTCCTCCATTTTTTTAGACACTGGCTCTTGAGAGGTTTGAGATTCGTTCACGTCAATTCGTGTCGACGAAACAGGTCTTAGATTCCTAAATCTCATGGATAGTGTCTCTTCAAAAGTTGCTAAGAACACAGGAATATGACCTTCTATTCTGTGAGTTACAGTTAGTGATGGATCCGAAGGCCTTAAGGTAGGCGATACTATCACATGAACAAAATCCTTGTAAGTACGACTGCAATCCTGAATGAGATTTAGAAGCCTCTTCGATGTTATTCTTTCTCCAAATTGTAAAAAAGAACGGAAGGTCATTCGGCTCTTTGACAGACTAGAACAAAGCAACAGGTCTGCATAATGTATGAGATTCGGAAACTCTCTCCAAAGGCGAACACCGCCACAAACGTCAGAAATCACCGGCCAGTTAAGAAAGCTTGCAATCTCCAGAACAGACACAGCTTCGTCGTCCGTTCGGACAGAACCGGAACCCCCTGCGATGACGATAATACCATCCGGTTGGTTCTTCAGATCTTGTAATAGTGTTGAGGAATCTTGAGGAAGGGAGTGGAGACTTTGCCGCGCACTTTTAGTAGCTACCAGAGCTGCGAAGTGATGAATACCGTAAATAGTGGCAGGATTCAAAGAGTTGAACCAATGTCTGTCAACGGCAGTAATATACTGTCGATCCCAGTCTTGATGGTCTGGAGCAAGATTTTCTCGAAACATCATATTCATATGAACCGGGCCCCTCAAGAAAGTTGCTTGACCAAGCTCTCTTGTACGGGTGCTGCTGCCGCTCATTCTAACAGCTAGATCAACGTTCTTTACTAAGTACCTTAAAGGTATATCTTCGGTTGGACACGGAACATCTGTAGACCATACCACGTAGGCCCCAAAAATTCCAACTTGGTTGATAGCTTGGTTGGCCCCAACGTCTCGGAGTTCAGGAGGTCTATCTGCTGTTAAGAAAATCAAAGGAAGAGAATCAGTACTTGCCTCTACAGCTGCTGGTAAAAGATTTGCCACAGCTGTTCCAGAACTAGTGATGACAGCGGCAGCTCGGCTGTTTGCTCTTGCAAAACCTACAGCGAGAAATCCCGCGCCACGTTCATCGTGGCCAACAAAATATCTGGCGTGCCGAGATGTAACAGCTGCTACTGCAAGCGGGGCAGAACGGGAACCAGGGGCAATGAAGAAGGTATCTACGCCGTTTCGACATAGTTCTTCTACACAACACGATGCCCACAATGCATTTAGATTCGGGTGCAAATGCAATGCCGAAGCGTCCAGACATTTTCGTCGCAAAAGCATGGTAGTTTCCGAGTCACGAATAACACCGGAAGGGTTTGACCTGTCATTCTGGTATGAGAGAGAGCTTTTCGATAGATGAATATTTCGTGGGCAAGCGTTTTTGCATTTTGGACGAATGTCCGTACTGGTGGAATTCTGGTTGACGCAACTTACCTTTTCTTGAGAGCTTTCCAAGTCTTCTTTAAAACGACTGTGATGGTACAGTTCTTTCCTGCGCGCAACATATGATAGGGCTTGCACGCAGTTTACTGAAAAAAGATCTGTTAATGCAGACATCTTCAACTCTGTTTCGTCCCACTCCGACTTTGTCTCAGAACCGGCTACAATCCCACTCCCAGCAAAGGCGATGAGCTCATTGTCGTGTAGAACGGCAGATCTGATTGCGACACAAAATTCGGCTGCCTCAGTAGAAAACCAACCAAGAGGGCCAGCAAATAATCCTCGATCAAAACCTTCTAGCTTTCGGATTTCGGATTGAGTTTTCTCCCGTGGTTGACCACAAACAGCTGGGGTAGGGTGCATACGATCCAAGACTTCGTACGCTTTATCGGACACATCGCCAGAACAATTGGGAAATCGGCCGTCAATTTTCGTCACGAGGTGCATAAGACGGGCAAGCTTTTTGACATAGGGTCCGCTAGTCTTGATATCAACTTTGCAATCGGTCAGTATATCCTTGACATGACCAACAACATATCCATGCTCGTCCATATTCTTCTTATTCAACAACTGCTCCAGTTCTACTGCTTCCTTCTCGTCTGGTCCTCTTCGAACAGTTCCTGCTAGGGCCTCCGTTTTTATCTCACGGTCTTGAAGACGAAAGAGCATTTCTGGTGTGTAACTAATAAAGGCTTTTCCATGTCCAATTTGAAGGCAGAAAAGATAGCTTCTTTGGACGTCGCAGGACTCCTCAGAAATATCCACATTATCTTCAGAGTTTTTGAATGGCCCTACATCACGAATGTTATGCGCTCCATTCGAGTGTTTCAGAGTAGAACGTGAATCATTCAAGGTACATGCGGAAGGGACATGTCTCTTCTTATTGGTTTCGTCGAGGGCAGCGAGTATGTGTACGGGATCAAGAATGGAATTATGTTGAAAAACAAACTTTTTTCTGTGTGCAAGAACAATCTTTTGGTATTCGCCATTCTGCAGATCGCCCAATATACGATTCATTGCGGTATCCCATGATTCAAAACCTGGTGCATCAAAAACTGCACTAGCCCTAGGAATCAAAGACGAATGGCGGGCGTTTAGCAGAGAGCATGGAAGAGGTTGCAACATTGCAAGTGTTTCAAATGTTTTTGCTGCTCCAACTGGAGGGTAATAGTTCGCTGCGAGACAACACTTCCCTTCGCAATCGCGGTAAATCTCTACAGCAGGTAAAACAAAAGTGAATCCTGAATATGGCTCCCATTCGGGGTCAGTCTCGCTCTCTATTGAAGAATCAAAACGGGAGGCACCATAAAACTTCATCAGCGGATACTCTGGATCAAGAATAGATGCCAAATCGAGAAAGGCTTCTTTTGAAAAGTGGCGCCCTGATGAAACGTGAGCAAACCCAATGGCCGCAGTCTCGAAAGAATCATCACGGCTTCGAAAGTAAAGTTTCTGCGCGTGAGGCTGTGCTCTTAGCCAAGCAAGAGATACACCCTGACCGGGTTGGATCCGAACCTGGGAGCGCAGCGCTCTTGTTGAACGACAGTTGGCATTGCATGGCTTTCCCGTGCTTTCATGTACAGGAACTTGAACTGTTTGAAGCCACTCCCATAATTGATAAACAGCAGATTGTAGTGATACGGTTTCGGAAGTTGTCATTTTAGACTTTGGCTCTGAGAAGACTCCTTGCTTCTATCTGCACACGGCAGTCCTTTTCCAGAGTTGACGCCTAACCTTCTTGGCTGTTGTGCTCTAAGAACAAGATAGTGATGCTGCAGCAAACCAAAGAGTATGCCTAGAATCAAAAGAATTGTTTACAAGACAGGGTCGTAGGGACAATACTGTTTGATTTTCCACCAAAAACGGCTAGCTTTAGCTCGTCACCGAGTCTTGCACAAATTCATCCATGAAGGGTGGCCAGTGGATGATGGACAGAAACAGTGCTTTTTGCTTAGAAAATGAAGGACCGAGCGCTGCCGTTGTTCTTGGAATACTCTGCGTGACTAGCGAGAGATAGAGACGAAGCCACACGTTGTAGATGCACCTCGTAGAGATTTAACTGTATCAACGAAAGTGTAAGATGCCATTGGACGATACGAAATGCTGGGAGACTTCAAATATGCATAAAAATTTGAGCTTTTCACTACTCTATGATCTCCCTGCAGCTCGTTGCAGGATCAACCTTTCTTCTTCTTTGAGAGTGTGCCCAGACACCGCAAGGACGTGGACAGCAATACCCACCTGAGCTCACAAACTCTAAAATCGGCCTTTGCACGCCACTGAACAGAAAGTTTTCAGCTTTTGACCGCGATGTTTGGTTTTCATGCTCGCCACATCACAAGAGACCCATGCTCTTTCTTTTGTCAGAAGAGATGAATCTGAGTCCTTACGAATTACCGAGAGCACTTTGAGCAAAATCCTTGGATCTGTCCTCATTTCGTTCAACACCATTGCTTTATATATATATATATATATAGTCATATACTTATACTGCAGGACCGCTCTTCTTCTTGTGAGGCTGAAGGAGTCGGTAAAAGAGTTGATCTGGTTTTTATGAAGACGAAAGAACAAGCCTTCATCGGACAAAAACGCAAGAAATGCCGTCCACACGACATGTGCAAGTCGAACCATCTGCAATTCTGAAGCAATCAACCCCTTATATTCGACCAGGTTGTCAATGGCAAACCGTACAAATCGATTCATTCCCCCAATTCCAAGACATACGATTTGAAAAGTCCAGTGATGGCATCGCGAAAATAACAATTTCACGACCCGCAGTACATAATGCCTTCCGCCCGCTCACATTGCTCGAGATGGAGCACGCCTTCCGATATGTTAGAGACACGCCTGCAATTCGTGCGGTGATACTTACAGGTGAGGGACATCGTGCATTCTGTTCCGGTGGGGATCAGTCTGCCCGAGGCCATGGGGGATATGTAGGGTCCGACGGTATTCCTCGCTTAGCTGTGCTTGACCTACATATTATGATGCGTCGTCTACCAAAAGTAGTGATTGCTATGGTGGCTGGGTATGCAATAGGCGGCGGACATATTCTGCACATGATATGTGACTTGACAATAGCGGCTGAGAACGCCTGTTTCGGACAGACCGGACCAAAAGTCGGGAGTTTCGACGGTGGGTACGGCAGTTCGTACATGGCACGCATCGTCGGCCAAAAGAAAGCTCGCGAGATATGGTTTTTGTGTCGACAGTACAATGCAAACGAAGCGTTACAGATGGGGTTGGTCAACGCTGTTGTTTCATTAAAAGACTTGGAGATAGAATCGGTCAAGTGGTGTCGGGAGATTTTGGAAAAGAGTCCAACAGCAATTTCATGTTTAAAGGCAGCTTTGAATGCTGACGGGGACGGACATGCTGGATTGAGCCAGCTCGCAGGTGAAGCAACTCGTCTTTTTTATCAAAGCGATGAGGGTAAGGAGGGAAAGAATGCCTTTTTGGAGAAGCGTAAGCCCCGTTTTTTTGAAAAGTTCCCCGATGAAGAAGAGCCCAAAAGTGGAGAATGTTTGAAGGAAACTGAAAAACGCCGCGCACGTCTGTGATCCATGCTGTACCCAAAGAACCAGAAACGGAATCATCTCTATCACACCCTTGGATGGGCGGGTCTCAGTCCGGATTTGAAACATATTGCAAAACTGTTAATCACAGCAGATGGATCTAAACCCCGCTGATTCGCTCTTGTGACTCTCCACTCTCCCGGCTCCAATGCGTTTTTAGCGTCGTGCAAGCCTTGGCGGTCAAGAGGCAGGTCGAGCAGATCACTGTCGCTTAGACGAACGGGGGCGCAAAAGAGTGCACGAAAAAGCACTCGTCAATCCGCATTTGTTCCGACAGCTTGTCTCAACCGTCGCGGAAGTTGATCGCTTCCGCCAGGCGAAGGAAACCACTACGTTTAGGCTCTTATAAATGTTATTTAAAGGCGCATTCGCAAAAGCGCTATCTTTTTACAATATCTGCCTCTCGCGAAAAAGAAGCAAACATAAAAGTTGCTGAAGGGCACAGCTCAAGTACAAGTCATTACATTGAGAATATACGAAATGAATGCCGTTCAAGGTCGACGCTCTTTTGAAACTCTTCAATAGAAAGAAAAGAAAAATAGATGAAGAAACAAGAGGACGACAGTAATAAGTGTTGCGCAAGGGAGGAAAAAAGGTAAGTTGGGGAAAGCTGCAGCACAAAAAAGAAGTGAAAGAATGAGTTTCTACTGTTCAATAGCAGCGAGCCCAGAGAGTTTGGTGCTATCGCCTTGCATCTGCGCTTCAGCCAACGCTTTTCTGGTGATGCCCGACGGGAGCTCCTGAAGGAAAAAGAAGCGCTTGGGAACCATTGCCGTAGCCAGATACTTTTGAGCGTGAATTAAGAGCATACGTTCGGAAACACGAACATTCTTCTTTGGAACGACGGCACAATAAACTTCATTTCCATACTTTGCATCTGGCCGCCCAAAAGCACGACATACACTGATAAGAGGAGAAATACTGATGGCGCGTTCGACGTCATCAAGATTGACAGTGACTTTCTTGATGATGTACTCGCCATCTGCGCCGTAGCCGACATCACCTTCTCTGGTTGCTTCGCGGATGGATTGTGGGATTCCGCCAGCTGCCAAACGAGCGTCCTCGGCAACCTTTCTAGCCTCCTCCAACGCGCTGGCCGACTCTTGCTCAGCGAGCGACGCGGCCTGCACGGCGGCCTCCACCTCGGTCATGTTAATTGCCATGATGAGCGGCTGGGCGACGACCTTTTGCTCGGCCTCTTGGCGCTTGGATTGGGCGTGGTGCAGCTTCTGACGAAGCTGGGCCATTTCGAGCTCGTGTTCGGACTTGAGCTGGTTCATCATCTGATTTTGCGACTGCTCCAGACGCGCAAGACGATCCAAAATTGCCTGTGCACTGGAGCTGGGGGTGGTTTCAACGGTACTATCGGTGTCGATGGTATGGTGCTCCAGTTCGTTGGTAAGATCACTTGCGGTACTTGCGGTATCTTCGAAGGTTTCATGAGCAACGTCGACGACGTCGACGACGTCGGAGACGTGCGACGGCGCGGAAACGTGCTCCGCCGTGGAGACGGCCATTAGCAGTAGCAGCAGCGCAGCTGGCACGAAGCAAACGCGAAGGCAGAAGGCGGGCGCAAGTCGAAAACGGGGAACGAGCGAGGGAAGGCGACACGAAACGGCAAGCAACAGCGGCACGCAGCGCGATGAGCGGCGGCAGCACACAGTAACTTACGTACTGTACGTTGGCTACACTGTCGTTCCCGATTGGCATGCGCCCAACTGGCGCGTTTCTTTGTGCCCGTATGTACACCCTTCGTATCTCCCTTTCTAACTCACCTTCGGTAGCTACTTCCGAACGTTGCGCTGCTTACAGTCCTGTACCCCTCGAAACGGCGATGTTCTTTTGAGTTGAATTTGTTTTTGGTGTACGCAATTCGCAATTGCCTGTGCTCATCATCATCATCATCATCATCATCATCATCATCGTCGTCATCATCGTCGTCATCATCTTCATCATCGGCATCAAAGCGCTTCGCGTGCGCCGCTGCGAGGTGTCGATGGCGGTGCGTGCGGCTGCGCAGCTGTGGCGCTTCCGCGTCGTCGCGCTGAGCGCGCACCCACGGTCCCGCGCCGTTGCGAGTCGCGCCGACCAACCGCAGCTCAACGAGGCGCTCCTCAAGCATGCCTCCGTGCGGCTCGTCTCCGAGTCCGGTGCGGACCGTGGCTTGATGTCACCGCAACAAGCGCTGCGCGAGGCGCGCATGCAGCACAAGGATCTCATGCAGATCACCACCGCGAAGCCCATTGCGGTCGGCACCGCGCCGCTGCCCGTTGTGCGCATCTTGGACTACGCCTCGTTTGAGGAGCACCGGCAGAAGAAGAGGTACAAACAACACAAGGCCGTCAAACAACAGCAGATGCAACAGCGCAAGCATTCTGTTTTGAAACAGATCCGCTTTTCGCCGCTTACGGATCGCAATGACATGCGCATTAAGCTCAAACATGCCGCGCAGTTTCTTATCGATGGGTATCGTGTAAAGATCTACATGCAGTTTAGGAGAGGCCAGCGAAAATATGAAGCTACTGCCAAACAATCCCTTACCAACGCCGCACTCGCGTTAGCCCCGTTCGGAACTTGCCAAGCGCTACCTACGCGCGCATCTATACAACAGCTGTTCGCCCCTCAGGACGAGCAGCAACCTGATGCACAGCGCCCAAACAAACCTCTGGAGGTCGTGTTTCAGCCTTTGCCTAAAGCTCAAAGAGAGAAGCTCACCATAGATGCATTAACAACCCCATAGAAAAACTACATAAAATCAACATTGTCCCTCACAGAAGCGCTCTTACACAAGCTTTTTGGCCGTGAACAGCTTTTTGTAGTGCAGAAACTGCACCAACGACACCGCAACCAATACAGTGAGCGATACAGCAGTAAATGTGCCCACACTCCGCGCAGTGGCTTTCGTGCGCCGGACCAGACGTCTTTCGCGAAGTTGCAACTCTGCCAAATCCATCAGAAGTGACTTGAGTGTCTTGTGCATCCCACGGAGAGCATTCGTCATCCGACTCATGCCTTGCGTAGTGGCGCGTCCGCTCGATGACTTTACAGACTCTCTGTAATCAACGTTTATCCAAAACGTCACGGCACGCTCTCCATGTGTGGTATGCATCGTGTCGTCGAGTGAAAGCATCAAACATGCATCGAACACGGCCATTTGTTCATCCTCTTCGTAGTCGTACTCATCGTATTGTTGCGAATTATCGAAGGGCGGTGTGGTAAATGAGAACATTGCATCCTTCGGATCTCCGCTGTGTGACTCGTAAACCAGCTCACCACCAGACGCTCTCTTGACTTCTAAAGAGAGCTGAGCCTTTCCTTTTCCGTTGGCAATGGAGCGATGTCCGAGCACTCGTGCTCCATACGGTGCTTCAAAGTGAAAGCATCTTCTTTCGCGGTCACGAACATAGAATCTCAGCGCATCGCAACAGCCGCTAACAATCAGAACCACAACAAACAACGCTGCGATTGAGAACGAACGCATGTCGGAAAAGTGGACCCACGGCTTGCCGCCGAACGCCCGAAACACTGTACGAGGATGAGTGCATGTTTGGTAGAAACAAACGGTGAACTTTCGCCACCATCACTGGCTGACGCAGAAGCAAACGACCACGGCCCTCTACAAACCTACAACTGATGCCACAACGGCTGCCGTCGCGCCGCGGCACTGATCCAATCGACCCCGTATCGCAGCGCACACAGCCCCATCGCACTTGACAGCGCCCAAGGAGGCGGCTATCTACTCGCCCTCCCACGCTGTCCGCAAATTTGCTCCCATTTGCGCCCATTTGCGCCCATTTGCGTGCACGCGCCGCCTGCGCTTGTCACGTGACCATGCGAGCATCCATCCCGCTTTCTAGCTAGGCGCGCGTTGCTTTTCGTTCCGACGATCTCACTCGCCACCGCGCTCCGCTTGACACTTCTCTCTCTCTCTCTCTCTCTTCGTGATAACTTGTTCAGTTTGCACTTTTGACCAAGCAACTCGTGCACAAAGCGCTCCCAACAACGCCTCTGGGAGGTCGCTCAGGTTTGCGTCGCTGCAGTTTGACACCAATCTGTCTCCTCTTCCCCGCTTGGCGAGCTTGTTGGTTGTCGTGAAGCCGGGCCTCACTCTGTCTGATACGCGCGTGAAAGAATATGAGCGCTGAGGCGAGTGCATGCGTCGTGGACTCTTCGTTGTATAAAGTGCGTACGTCCAAATGGCATGCTCCGTATGTATTGCCTCTTGTGTCGCGACTGCCCGCCTTCGGAGCCGTCCTGTTTTCGTTTCTGCACCGCTTTCAGTGCGTCGCAATCCATGTCGTGCCCGTGTTGTTCTTCGTGCTTCCAAGTTCTGCGGTTGTAGGACACAGTTGATCCCGAAAAGCCCTGCCGGCCGTGCTGCCGTCACTTGTGATTTATCATCTCAACAAGAAACTGAGCAATTGACACCTCAACACTGGCAACCCACCCAAGCCCTCGACATCTATCCTGCTTTGTATCAAAGTTGGCGAAGTCCGAGATGGTTGCATGTTCGCCAAATGCAGTCGCTCGAGCATCAATCAACAGCAATCTCTCGTCCCCCCAAGTCGCACACGCCACTGCTTGTGCATTTCCAGTACAAGCTGGTTTACAGGCTGACATGTGCTACAAGTTTACTCTCTATTCTCGGTATTATTTGCGTGTCGTATGTGCGAGTGAATAAATATGCTACGCGCAAGGTCGCACAAGTCGCACAACAGGCCCTCAATCGCCAGATTGTGGTTGGCCGCGTTGCACGTTGCAACCCTCTCACTGGCATCACTTTGAAGAATGTTCATATCCTTCCTTCCAAAGAGCGCCCCACAGCTCCTGTGGTGTCTGTTTCCTCCGTCCACATCAAGTTGTCTGGACTTGCAAACACCGTGCTCAGGAGAAAACCGTTAGCACTTGACGTGCATATCAATCGCGCTCATGTTGAGCTGTCCCAGTATGTGGTACCGGGTCCAAAAGGGTTGCCCGTCGCTCAATGGGACCCCGGGAATTATGATCATCTATTGCGCGCTAGCGAGAAAAGAAACGACCGTGATGTTCCGTCCGCGACTGCCAGCCGTCTGCTTCGATTCGTACAACCTGGAAAGCTTTCAATCCAAAACTCGTTTGTACGCTTTGTTCCCGCGGATTTCCTAGAGTATGGACACGGAAGTGAAGTGGTTGAAGTTGCAGATGCGAGCGCTATCGCTTCTTTTCCAAGAATCATGGCATCGCAAAACCGCACCATGCCGTTCAGCTTGGACGGAGACTTGACGGCAGATGTGAAGGGCACACCAGTTGAGGGTGGAACTATCACGATGCAGTGCGTAGCCAAGGGAAAGACGTTTCTCACATTGAAACCCGAAGACGTGGCGGTAACGCTTCGAGTGAAGGGCGAAGATGTGCGTGTCGCTAGAATAGCGTCTTTTCTGAATCTGCCGTTTCGGGCAGACCAGGGGCGCTGTGCTGCTGATGTCAGCATGGACTTTCTTTACAAGTCCTCCTCACTCGTTCCGATCATGAACGGACAAGCTTTGCTTGACGATGTTGCTCTGCGCTTCCATCCCGATCCGAAAACGCCAGAATTCCACAAGATCAACGGAAAGCTTAGATTTGAGGGCAAGTCTCTGTTCTTTGAAGGACCGGTGGGTGAGTTGGGTTCCCTGCCTATGACAGTTGTCGGTGATATACATTTGGAAAATGGATACAACCTGACCGCGCACGCGCACCAAGTTGATGTGAACAACATCATGGACACTTTTGAAGTGGAGAAGTTTGTGCCCGTACAGGGGCATGTAAAAGGAGAGGCTCAAATGACTGGCATTCTCGAGGAGCCAATAGTACGTGGCTGCGCTGAAAGCGTTGGGGGGCACGCTGCGTTTGACCGTCTCCCTCTTTTAAATGGGAAGCTTACCTTTGAATGGGACGCCATTGCGGGATTGTTAAACTTTGCAGACATTCGCGCAAGCGTGGTCGGGGGTGGGAGCGTTGCTGGAGAAGGGGCGCTCTTCTTTGACATGACCAAGCCTTCACCGTACGGCATTAGCAGAGACGAGCACTGTCCGCGAACACCAAAGGCCACATATTGGAACGCCGGTGTCGATTTAAGTAAGACTGCTCCTCTTGCGCCACTCCCAGAGGATCCGCTGGAGATTGATGAATACGCCCCATTTCGCCCATACGACTCGATGATGTTCAAGTTTAAGGTATCAGACGTGGATGGGGGCAGCTTGCTCAAGTGGTACGGTGGCAAGTATGGAGGCATGGCCGCAAAGTCTGTGGGACGGGTGAGCGGCGAAGGAGTGCTCGCTGGGCATGCCAAGGATGCCAACTGCCGAGTGGTATGGAAGTCCACAAGTGCCCCCCCCGAGGTGCTGCTTGTGCCGGAGGAGCCTGGACCTGTTTCTGATACTCGTACAGCGACGGCCGCTGCTCTGCACGAAGACAGTGAGGAGCAAGACGAGAAAGCCGAAAAGAATGACGGTGTGGCGCCGATGGACGATGCGGGTCAAAAGCCTACAATACCGCGGTCAGTCTTGCTTGGAGGCGGAAACTTTCGAGGGCTTGTGTACATGAAACTGGGGGACCCTCCAGAAGCAAGAAGAGTCAAAATAAGAACAATAGTGGACGGGTTTGATGCTCGGCGCGCGGCTTGGGCAGACGATGGGTTTCAGGACATACTTTGCCACTCGCCGCTTCTGGAAACTGCGGCTGATACGTACTTTAAGGGCGTCATGTTTCAGAGAGCCATTCTGCCGCCCGGCACGACGAAGATGCCACGGACACCTCAAATGGAACTGCTCGGTGTTGACGGCGCTCTTGCAGTGCGGAAGCTAAGTTTGAATCAGGTTGTGTTCCCGGAGATAATGAGCGGGTCGTTCTCATTCAGCGTGTCAGACTTTTCTGTTTCGCTCAAAGAGAGGGACACAAGCAACGGGGGAACCCCATCTGAGAAGAAGAGTGAGAAGCCGCTCAGAAACCAGGCCGAACTGGCGATATCCGCGTCTCTGAAGGGCAACGCGTTCCTTCGCTTCCGCTTGGGTTCGTGCGAGGCGGACGCGGACTTGTCGAAGAACGAGCGCGGGGATTTGGTTGCGTTTGTGAGCAGCAAGAACCTAGAGATGCACAATTTTGTGGAAAGCGCGTGCGAGTTTCCGAGCAGTGAGGTGATACGGGGATCGGTGGACCTGAACATGAGCATGAATCTGAAGCGGCGGAGAGGAAAAGGAGCAATTGCGGTTCGAAATGCGACGGTTGGCAAGCTGTCGTTTTCACGTGTGGGGGGAGAGGTGGTGTGGCGCGACCAGAATGTGTTTTTGCGCAAGGGGACGCTAAAGTTTCGGCGGTCGGAATACAAGATCAACGCTGGGTACGAAATGCCTCTAGAAAAGGGAAGCAACTTGAAGTGGAATGTGAATGTCAAAGTTGACGGGGCTCACATCCAGGACATTGCGCAGCTGGTGGTTTGCGGAAACTCGGTGGCGCGCGATTTGCAAACGTCGGTCAACAATGAGGAGCAGGGGCGTATTGTTCAGCCGCACGGGCCAGTGTGGATGCAGAGGTTGTCGCAGTGGCACGACTCGGACGGCGATGACACGTGCGTAGAGTCGTGGACGGCTCCTACGGACGTGTCGCTGTCCGAGCACGTGGCGCGCTATCGTGAGATGATGGAAGAATTCGGAGGCGGACCTAAGCAAAAGGGGCGGAGGGGAAGTCGGGAAGCTGTGCCTACTCTGGGCGACGTGTCGGGGGAGGTGAGTGGGATGATTTGCGTCAAGTACGACTCGCAACTTGGGGAAAGCGACGCGAGCGCGTCAAGCGCGGGGGCGGCCGTTCTACAGAGCGCGCTGGACCAATTGGCGAGAACGTCATTTTCATTTCGACTGGTTGGGGCCGACTGGATGTTGGACGAGGTTGCGCTGGATGAGGTGCAGGCGTCGGGGTTTTTCGAGGAAGGAGTGCTGGACCTGGAGAGCTCAGTGTTCCAAAGGGAGGGGCAGTTTGGGGCTGGGCTGGAGTGTCGAGTGACTGGGGCTGGATCGGTGAAAGCGTCGGCTGTGGTTGACAATGCGCCAGCGGAGCTGGTGACGCGATACGCGCAAGCGGCGGTGGACGTGGAGGGCAGGTGCAGTGGGCGAGTGGAGGTGGAGGGAAACTTGAGCAACCCGCGAGCGCTCGGGCGGGTGGTTTGGACGAAGGCTTCGCTGAACGGGGAGCGGGTGCGCGGGGCGAAAACGGACGTGGCGTGCGTGAACGGGCGGTGCCTGTTGAACGTGAGCGCGAGAATCGGGGGGGGTGGGCGCAGCGGGGAGGAGCAGAGCGATGCGGAGAGCGACGCGGAGAGGGTGAAGAGCCTGCGTTGGAGCGACAGCGTGGTGACAGCGCTGCAGGACCTGGCGAAGCGCAGCGGGTCAAGGCGCGAGGCGGAGTGGGCGACAGGAGGGGGCGCGGATGGGAAGGATGATGATGAGCAAGAGGTCGGGGTGCGTGTGAGCGCGCCGGTGCGGGTGTACATGCGGCGGTACGTGGAGCGAAGGACGCCAAGCGGGTGGCGGGGGGTGGCGGAGGCGGTTGTCGGGGGCGCGTACCCCATTGACGACGAGTGGATTGCGGCGGAGGTGCAGGTGAAGAAGCACGGGTTGCTGGTGCTGAACACGGTGGTGCCGGAGGTGGGGTGGGAGGGCGGCGAGTGTGACATTTGGCTGCGCGTGTCCGGGACGGTGGCCAAGCCGGTTGTGGAGGGTCGGGTGGGGGTGCGCAACGGGGCGCTGTGGCCGCGGGGTGTATCCGAGCGCATCGAGGGGGTGGGCGGGGAGGTGGTGTTTGCGGAGAATGGGGTGATGAGCATTAAACGGGTGAAGGGCAGGTGCGCGGGGCGGGAGGTGTATGTGAGCGGTGACATGTTCTTGTCGGAAAGCCAGCGGGAGCAAGTGGAGGCGGAGTTGATACGACTGCAGGAAACGCAATTGACGAAACGTAGTGGGAAGCGGCGGGGCAGGAGGTCGGGGGGGGCGGTGGCGGGCAAGATCAATTTGGCGAAAAGTTGTCTCAGCAAGGCATCACGTGGGGTGAAGGTGGAGCTGAACGAAGTACCGATTAACGTGGAGAGGGCGGTGTGGGGGCGGGTGAGCGGGCGAGTGGAGGTGACGGGGACGTTGGCGGCACCGGTGGTGGGCGGGGCGGTGAGCGTGTCGGGTGGGGAGCTGTTGCTGAGCAGTGGGGCTTGGCGACGGAGCGCGGGGGCGGGGGCGGGGGCGACGGAGGGGGGAGCGGGGAGGCGGGGCGTGGAGATGCGCGGGCTGGCGGTGAGTGTGGGGGGGGGGATGAGCGTGGTGGAGCCGCTGGTGCTCAAGGTGGAGGTGTCGGGGACGATGGTTGTGGACGGGAGCCCGGAGGAGGGGGCGGCGCGGGCGCGGGGGGAGGTACGGCTGGGGGGGGGGACGGTGAACGTGCTGGGGTGGCGCATGCGCGTGCGGCGCGCAGAGCGCAGCTTTGTGCGGGTGAGGGGGGGGACGGCGGCGGTGCGCGTGGCGCTGGAGGACGAGCGGTATGTTGTGCGCGTGGGCGAGTGCGCGCCGCAGCAGTGGCTGCGGCACTTGACGGTGGAGGACAAGCGGCGCGGGGAGGGGGGGCCGGGAGGGAGCGGCGGCGGCGGCGGTGGTGGCGACGAGATGGTGGTGGGCGACGACGACGACGACGACGACGACGACGACGACGACGACGACGAGATGATGACGACGATGACGATGACGGGGGCAGACGCGGAGGCGGCGCGGCGCGTGGGGCGCGCGCTTCTGCGACGGTGGGCGCGCGCAGTGGCTCGCGACATGCTGAGCGCTCGCGGGGGCGCCGGCGCGCTGCGCTGGCGACTGTGGCCCGCGGTGGTGGAGGGGCGACGCGGCGGCGGCGACGCGACGGGGGCGGCGGCGGCGGCGCTTCACGGCGAATTGCGCGCGCGCGCGCGCGCGCTGGCGCTGGTGCTGGAAGCCGAGCGCGACGTGCGCGGCATTCGCGCGCTGCGCCTGTCGGCGCGCTCTGGCGCTGGCGCTGGCGCTGGCGCTGGCTCTGGCACCGGCACCGGCACTGACACGCGCGCGGGCGCGGGCGCGCGTGCGCCGCGCGTGCGCGCCGCCGCGCAGCTGCTGCTGGAGCGCGCGCGCGTGCGTCTGCGCGTCGTGCTGGCACTACGCGCGCGCTGACTCTGCCGCTGCGCCGCTGCCGCGTGTGCGACACGCCGTGCCCTTCAAAAACGCCCGCGCCGCTCCCCCCCCCCCCCTCCCTTTTTCCCCCCCCCCCCTCCCTTTTTCCCCCCCCCCCCCTCTCTCTCCCCTCTCTCTCCCCTCCCCTCCCCTTTCCCCCCCTCCCCCCCTTCACCTTCATCCGTCTTGTTGTTGTTGCTGTCGTGACGACAATCTCTTCTTCCACGCACACAACCCCCCCGCCCCCCACCGTGCCCGCCGTGTCGCCCGCTCCCGCCGCGGCGCCATGCTGCGCGAAGCGCATCGCGATGTCGCGCGACGACCGCTACGACGCCCCGCCGCTGCGCGCCCCGCGCGCGCCCTTCTTGCAGTACGCCATGGACGCCCCCGACGCTTACCCTAGCGCGCCGCTGCCGTTGCCGTTGCCGTTGCCCGCGCACGACATGCTCGCCGCGCCGCCCGCGCCCACCATGGGTGTCCCCGTTCACCACCACCACCATCACCACGCACCACCACCACCACCGCCGCCGCCGCCGCCGCCGCCGGCACCGCCGCCGCTGCCGGCCGCGCCCCCCCCTCCGCCGCCTCCTGGCGCTGCGGCCGCGGCCGCGTCGGCGCTGGCGCTGCCGTTTCCACGCGACCGCGCGCTGTGTGACTTTTCGGCGCAGCCGCACGCGCTGCAGTCGCATCATGTGCACGCGTTGTCGCACCACGCGCTGCCGCCACCGCTGCGCGTGGCTATGCGCATGGGCGCCGTGTCGGACGCTGCCGTCGGTGCGTCGCAACAACACCATGTAGATTTGCCGCTGCCGAGGTCGCGCCCGGTGGCGGGGTCGCTGCCGTCCCCACCGCTGTCACACTCGCTGTCGCACTCGCTGTCGCAGCAGCAACAGCACCAACAACAACACCAACACCAACAACAACACCAACAACAGTACTCGAGCATGGAGCTCGGCGGAGGTGGTGGTGGTGGCGGCGGCGGCGGCGGCGGCGGCGGTGGCGGCGGCAGTAGCAGTGGCGGTGGCGGCGGCGGCGGCGGCGCAGCGCTGCTGGGTATGGATCACGGCGATAGCTTCGCGTCGCTGGTGGGGTGGGTGACGCAACAGCCGTCGTTTCTACTGCTGTGGAAGCGCGTGTTTGCGACGAGCGGACTGTTTCCGCTCGACGCGCACGCGCAGCTTGCCGACGCGCTGGCCGCCGCCGAGCGCAAGCACGAGGCGGTGCGACAGTGCGCCGATGTGGGTGGCGTGCAGCGTGCGGCTGCGCACTTTTCCACCGTGGAGGTGGTGCTGTCGGCTGTGCTTGCCGCGCTGGCCGACGTGAGATGCGGGCTGACGCCCGCAGGCGGCGACGGCGCCGCGCTGAGACAGGCGCTCGACTCGGTGTCGCTGCTCTACTCGCAGCAGCAGATGCAGCGCGTTGGTGGTGGTGGCGCTGGTGGCGCGGCGGCTGCGGCGGCTGCAGCGGCGGCTGCGGCGGCGGCCGGCGCATGCTCGCTGGGCGTGTGGCGCGACGAGCGGCACATCCACAAGGGCTTTGCGGGCGGTGGCGGTGGTGGCGGCGGCGGCGGTGGTGGTGGCGGCGGCGGCAGCGGGTTGGCGTCGTCCGGGCGCACGCCGCTGTCGGAGAAGGCCAAGGCGGCGCTGGAGCGATGGTTCCACGACAACGTGGAGAACCCGTACCCGACGATCGAGCAGAAACTGCAGTTGGCCACCATGTGCTCCATGAGCCTCAACTCGGTGAACAACTGGTTTGGCAACAAGCGCATGCGCATCAAGCGAAAGATGCTCAACGTGGCGGGCGGCGGCGCGTTTGGCGGCGACGGCGGCGACGGCGGCGGCGGCGGTGGCGGCGGCATCTCGGATAAGGTGCTGGCGCCGCGCTCCAAGTGGAAGGCCGTGGTGGTGTCCAAGATGAACGGGCGCGCGGGACGCGAGGTGGTGGCGTCGGCCACGGGGCGCGCCGGCGCTCGCGGAGCTGCTGCTACTGCTGCTGCTGCTGCTGCTGCTGCTGCTGCTGCTGCTGCTGGAGGAGGAGGTGGAGGTGGAGGTGGGAGCGTAGGAAGCAGCGCGCTGGGCGTTGCGCTGGACGCGCTTGGCGACAATGGCGAGGGCGAGGGCGATGGTGGTGGCGGTGACGCGCGTCACGCGCGCGCGCGGCTGCAGCGGCTGCAGCGGCTGCAGCAGCAGCAGCACCCGCTGGAGCGACTGGAGCGACTGGAGCGTCTGGAGGAGTGAGTGGAGTGGAGTGGAGTGGAGTGAAGTGGAGTGGAGTGGAGTGGAGTGGAGTGGAGTGGAGTGGAGTGGAGTGAGTGAGTGAGTGGGTGAGTGGGTGAGTGAGTGGGTGAGTGGGTGAGTGAGTGGGTGAGTGAGTGAGTGATGATGCCTTTTTTTTGACTTTTTTTTGGCTCTTTTTTCTTCTTTTTTCTTCTTTTTGGCTCTGTTTTGCGTGTGTGCGTTAAAAAGTGGCTTGCTGCTGCTGCTGCTGCTGCAATCGCGCGCGCTGAATTTGCGCCGCTGCGCTTTGAGAGTGGCGCCCGCGCGTGGCGTGCGTGTGCGTCGCGCGCGCGCGCCTTCGTTTCCGTCATCGTCGTCGTCGTCGTCCTCCTCCTCCTCCTCCTCCTCCTCCCCCTCGTCTTCGTCAGCATGGCGCGCGGCGCCGAGCACCGTCCCGACGTCTACTACCGCGGCGCCAAGGCCAGCGCGCTGCGCGCGCGCTCCGCCTTCAAGCTGGCGCAGCTGGACCGCCGCTTCGCCCTGCTCGATGCCGCCGCCGCCGCCGCCGCCCCGCCGCCCTTCGCCGTGCTCGACCTGTGCGCCGCGCCCGGCAGCTGGGCGCAGTACGTCGCGTCGCGTCTCCCTCCGTCCGCGTCCGCGGCGGCACCCGCCATCGTGTTGGCCATCGACCTGCAGCGCGTGCGTCGCATCCCCCGCGTCGTGCCGCTGCAGCTCGACCTCACGCGCCGCGACGCCCCCCGCTGCGTCGCCGCCGCCCTGCGCTCCCTTTGTTCGCCGCCTTGCGTGCCGCTCGCGCTCTGCGACGGCGCCGCCGACGTGGCCGGCCTACGCGCGCTCGACGCCTTCGCGCACGCCCCGTTGCTTGCCGCCGTGTTGCGCGTCGCGCGCCGCACTTTGCGCCACGGCGGCACGCTCGTTGTCAAGCTGTTTGTCACCACACACGCGCCGCATCGCGCGTTGGTGCTGGCGCAGTTGCGACTGTTGTTTGAGCGCGTGCAGCTGGTTAAGCCGCGCGCTAGCCGCGTTGCGTCGGCGGAGACTTTTGCCGTGTGTCGTGGTTTCAACGCGCGTTGCCCGCCGGACGCGCCGGCACGCTTTGACGCGTTTGTGCGCTGTGGTGACTTGGGCGCGTGGGATGTGCGCTTGACGCCGCTCTGTAGCTGACATAGCACACACACACCACCACCACCACCTCCACACGGAGAGAGACGCGCGACCGCCACCGCGCAGAGGCTGTCCATCGTGTGCGTGCCACGCCGCCGCCGCCTATTGGCTCGTGTGTTTTAGTGTGTGTGTGTGTGTGTGTGTGTGCTGGCGTTCTGCGCCCCGTCTGCGTGCGCCGTCGCTCTCCCTCCCTCCCTCCCCTCCCTCCCCTCCCTCCCCGCGCTCTTCTCCCGTTTCCCACCCCCCACCCCCTCCTCCCCTCCTCCCTCCCTCGCGTTTCCCCCACCCTACCCCATGGACCCGCCGCCGCCCGACCTCGACTACCTGCTGGCCGCCGCCGCCGCGCGCGGCCCCGCGCGCCCCCCCCCCCTCCCCGCCACGCACCTCGCCGCGTCGCGCGTCCGCGCCCGCGCCGCAGCACGACGAGTCCACCACCACTACCACCACCACCACCACCACCACCACCGCCACGCCGCGCGCGGCGTCCGCCACCACCAACCAACAACTCCCCACCCCCGGCGTCGGCGTCGCCAACCCCAAGAAACGCGCCCTGGACGACAAAAAGGCGCGCGACCGAAAACGCGTCCTGCGCAACCGCGAACTGGCGCGCGTCAGCAACGAACGCCGGAAGGGTCGTATCAAGGCCATGGAGAATGAACTGTCGGAAACGCGTAATACCGTCACCACGTTGGAGGAAAGCATCCGCTGTCTTGAGGCCGAAAATAATGAACTTCGTAACCTGTTGCAACGAAATTCTAACCCCTTGTCCTCACAGTCGCAACAACAACAACAACAACCTCTGCCGCAGGCTGGCGCCTCTGCCGCCGAACACCACCACCCCCGCTAGACACAACTTATTGTTTTGCTGCTGTTTCATGGTAAAACCACTCGCTTTTGCTTGTGCTTGTGCTTGTGCTTGTGCTTGTGCTTGTGCTTGGTATATACTACTTTGTTTTGTTACACGCTTTGCGCCCTGAGCGTGAGTGGCGCGCCACGTGGCGCTGAAATGCACCGGTGTCGCCGGCACCAGCGCCGGCACCAGCGCTTGGCCATATGCGCCGCGCTGCCTCAAGCCGCGCTGCCTTCCCCCCCCCCCCCCCCCCTCCCCCTTCATACACGCGCCTGTGCGTCCGTCTCGTGCGTCGCTCGGCCTGTTGCTGCGCGCGTGTGTGCCTTTGATTCAGCCGTCGTTTCATTCACACTCTCTTACTCATTCACTCTCTCTCTCTCTCTCTCTCTTACTCACGCAACTTGCTTACGTTTGCACCATCCGTTTGCGTGTGCCTGCGTGTATGTGTTACGTATGTATCATTCTGGTGTTGTGGTCCCGACTGAATCTCGTGCCTGTAGGTTACACCAGTAGTGCAACGAAACATTCGTTGCAAAAACTCAAACAAACCGCACCTCTCTCACCTCACGGCTGGCCCAACGCCAGTTGATGTGACTGCAAAGTGTTGTGAGCACCAAATTTTGAATCAACCATTGAACAATATCTTTCTAATCACCTCTCTTTCATCCTCATACAGCTTTTCATCACCTAATAAACGTAAACTACTCTTTTCCTGCTCTTCCAATCATATCGTGTCCTCACCCATTGCTAACCCAAACACTACGGGTCACTGCAATCCATAAAAACGTTACACGCTCAATCTGCCACGATACTTGTACTTTTTTTTTTTTCTTGCCTGGACATACAAAAGTCTGTGAGCTTTGGTGCATTCATAGAAAAAGTATACAAGTACTTGTACATTTCTGCACCTTAGATGGTCTGTAAGTCACACCATATGGTGTACCAGCCAAATGTCGCCAATGTAGACCGTGAAAATGAGTTTCGCAATTGTGAGCCACCGCCAACACCCCCTACGCTTTTGCCTTCATCTACCTGTTCTTTTACCGGATTTATGTGCAATCTGTATAATGTTTGAGACGTGGTGGAGCTTTCTAGTAGACATAGCTGTGATACAGTAGTTTCGACATAATGCTCCTTACGTCACTTACAAGCATTCAAAGTCACATGTTTGAAAAATGTCTTCTACACAGCGTTAATGCCCGTAAACAACGTCCTCTCTTCATTCTTGTCATTTGTAGGTGTTCCAAAATGTCCATTGTACTCTTTTGCTTACGTTTTGCGGATGCACTGTGGTGAACGCATCTCTCGTTTTCTCCTGCAAAAAAGACTAGGCCACTTTTTGTGCGATTTGCCTCTAACACCAGAAAAACAAAACTTTTCTGGTTTTTGTCATGTCATATCACGGCAAACTGTTTTGCCCATTCGTTTAATGAGAAAGTACTAATTCCATCTTATTGCAGTTTGGATCGAAAACATTCTCGATTTGGATCTATCGACTTGGTGGGAAGACATAAAAGTATTCGTAGATAGAGATAGAGTTACCCCTTCCTTCGAAAAATCATTCCTCCAAACAATAGTTACCAAATTCGAGAAACGTTCTCGGGACACTGCAGTGCATTTTCTTTGTGTCCTTTTTTCTTTGGAGAACATTTATGGTTTTATGCAGCAAAACGGCAACCGTTTCTTCCATGGCTTTTATCCTTATCCACATTCCGCTCAGAGGCATGCCATTTTGTAGAGCAATGCCCGGCAACGGAATGTGCTCTGTGTCACATTCAAACCCCACTCTAAAAGAGAGGCAGAAGAGAGGAAATAGTCCTGGTGACTCCACAGATGTGGGCATAACTCCACTGGAAATTGAAGTAAACCGAGGAAATTGAAAGAACAGGCCAGTAATGCGTCCAAAAATGGCGCCGGTGTATCGGTATCGAGGCGTACACCAAGTAAACCGGTTTCGGTAGATCCGGTGAACGGAAAAAAGTGAAAAGTTCCAAAGAAAGATGAATGTAAGATTCTTGGTAGCAAAAAAAAACCCAAAACTGGGGCGGTGGTTGTATCGGGTCAGTTAAAAAATACAATAAATAAAAAAACATAAAAAAGTGAATACCAATAGTTGTTATGCACTACAGTGCACTTTTATGAGAACAGTTGGATAAGAAAGCCGTACTCACGGATAATTCTCCAAGAAGAAAATAAAGCTGTCGCGCAAGCGAACCAAGTTTAGAGCCTGCTTCTACCAAGTATTGTACAACAGAGTGGCTGTGTGCAAATATATTTAAACATATAGAATCCCACAGGTGGGCTGTGTCACTCCTGGGACTGTTAGCCAGTCAAAATGGGTACTAAAATATATAAAATATTTTGTAATTAAAAGGTCGCCATTACAGTTCGACAGTTCACGCCATACTCATATTCTGAGCCATTATTTGCTAGAAGAAAATCACAAGAGAAAGCGGCCTTCGGCCGCAGGCGGCGCTGCGCGCCGCGGTCGTTCTGCTCGACTATTTTGTTTCTATGAAGCTTATTGTACTATGCTTGAGCTTTTAGTAGCGTTTGTAGCTCTAAGCGTAGCGTTTTGCAGACATATAAGGCCAAGCTTGCTGAAAAATCTATTATTGACAGTGTCGACGTACAGTGATGGATCATAGCAGGTTATCGGCTACTAGGAGCGCTGTGCCGTTTAGAATTAGCTGGTGCACGATATATTAAATATATATCGTGAAACGAGCTCTAAAATGTATGGTGAGCTTGGTTAAGGACATTTTATTTTAAAAACAATGGGGCAGTTGTAGCATATTATGCCGTTCAAACTGCCTCCGAAACTGTAACTTGCAGTGTCGACGTACAAGAACGGACTTAGCAACTTGACGGCCGCTAGCGGCGCTGCGCGCCTTAGCAGCGGCCGCAGCACGCACATATTTCCGTTTGAACTGCCGCCAATACTATAACTTGCAGTGTAGATTTCAAGTGACGGACTTTGCAACTTGACGGCCGCTAGCGGCGCTGTGCGCCTTAGCAGCTGCCGCGGCACGCACAGTGGCGCCAGATATCTCTTTGTAGCACAAGAATGCATTGGTTTCAAACTATCTTGGTGATTTGGCTTTTTATGGCTCCGTGCGTCTCTAATCCGGAATGGGAAAAAGATTGAAGATCAAAACAGGTTTACACGCAAACAAATAGAAAAGCATAACATTTTTTTTGGCTGAGTGTTTGAGCACTGATGCATATCTACGTAGTGGGGTGAGGATTGCAAAACTCTATAGCCTCAGGAAGCACTGAATTGATTAGTGAAACTGGCATCGGATGTATCGTCTGTGGATTGTCAAGCGTAAGGCTAGAGTCGTTCAGTAACAACACATGTTCGTTCCTTCGCACTCGTGACAGCGCCACATACAGCTGACCTGCACAGAAGAAATTTGATCACACATCCACAACTAAACCGTTCAGAGTTTGGCCCTGTCCTTTGTGAACTGTTGCTGCAAATGCAAGTCGAATGGGGAACTGTCTTCGAATCATAGGAATGTCTGCAAAGGAAAACTCAAAATCAATGCGATGCAGCACTTGTGACTCGATTACTTGACCGTTTTCGTTGAACCTTGCCACATGCATCGTAAACTGATCCACACGAACTTCGACAAACATTTTTCCATTTACCAACACTGGATGCAGAACGTTTCGAATAACCATCACAAGAACACCAATTTTGAGGCACAGGTTGTGTGGAGGGATGCCAGTAGGAGCATATTCATAGGCAAACTCAGGCACAATAGTGTCCGAAATATCCGACTCGGCAGTCTGCGCTCGAAGTGGCTGTACTGTAGTTGCGGATTGCAAAGTGATTTGCTCACCCGGAAAAAGATTCAGGGCAGCAGTATTGTGTTCATCCACCAAATGATTTGTGGATGCCATTATCATTTTGCTGAGATCTACATCTTCTTTGCGCCGCGTCGTGACCCACTTCCACACAAACGTATATGCGGTTTGCATCACTCCAGTAGACTGCAGTGGAAGTGGTATAGTACTCGAGATGATGTTGCGCGCAACGGCACGCAAAAAAGCCGCAAACCCCGGATCATCTTCTTGGCGAACTTGTTCTGTGAGATAAAGAACTTGCACAGAGGAATCTGTCCAGAGATTGCTTTTCCATGGCAGCTTGTTCAAAATGTTTGTATACACTCTTCGAACGATCCCACCCGCCTCAGGCTCCATGTACGACTGAGGCACAACAGGAAGCAACTGTGAGTAGTCGCCGGTGAACACTATAGACAGTCCACCGAAACATGGCGGTTGCATTTGTGTTTGAGAACTTCGCAAGTCTTTGACTAGCACGTCTATGAGCTCAAACAACCTTCTGGAGAGCATCGAAACCTCGTCAAGTACGAGTAGCTGTAGATTGCGCAAAAGTTCCGCTCGTTGAGACCGAGGACCATACTTGGACAACAGTGAAAGTTGTGTAGTAGTACTGTCTTTATCTCCCACACCCAAACCAAGCAGACTGTGCAATGTGCGACCTCCCTCGTAAAGGGATGCAGCGATTCCAGTTTTAGCTGTCAATTCAACTAGCATTCCTTTTGATTCACATATATCCCGCAACAAATTCAACATACACGTCTTTCCAGTGCCTGCAGATCCTTGTATAAAGAAAACGTTTCCAGGAGTGGTCAGACGATCTTGATCGGATTGCTGTCGGAGTTCTAAAGCATTCACAATCGTATCCAGGACGTGTTTTTGTGTTGGTTTCAATGTATTATACCTGGATTGCAGTGTGCTTGCATTTCGCACCACTCTTAATTGGCGAGTGACTACTGCACGATCAGTCTCAGTTTGGTCCTCATTTTGCTGGATATATTGAACAAAGAAGCTATGCTCACGGAGCAAACGACCTCCATGGTGGTCAGATATGCTAATAATTCGTCGATACATTTCCAGCTTTCGCTGTTGTTCATCCCCGGCGTGAATATCGCTGCACAGCGCCTCCCAATGATCAACAACCATTTTCTCTGCATCTGCGCCTTGCTGATACAGCGTAACTACCAACCGCCGCAGTTCAGATGAAGTGCTGTATATTTGAACTGCCTCTTCAAACGCAATGGCAAACTCGGTACCGTCACTGAGCAGCCCGCTTGCGATCGCTTCTTCCCGAAATGTGGAAAGCTGCTGTCCGTCAGTGGTCCTCGCATCTTCGTAAGAACTTGAGGCGCGCTTCATAAGTAATAAGCGCAGTGAAAAAAGCTCTATTTCGGCAGGAACGACGGCTCGAATTCTGGCGACGCACTGATTCTCTTCTGACCTCTCCACGCCATACATCGACGGATCACAATCGTATCTCGGCACTTGAGTACTGTCTCCATCAAACTGATTGAGTACACTAGTTAGGAGGGTTCGATACAGGCGCACCTTTTCATAGTAGGAGAGGTAATCAAGACTGGCATATGTCTCAGGTCTCTGAAAGTACCGTTCCAGTGTTGATGGCTGTGAAGCCGTGTGAATGTCATTAGGGCTGCGATAAACAAAAGTTCTCTCTCCCTCCAAATGTATTGCAAGTCGCTCCACAGTGGGCACAATGGAGACGTGACGAAACTCAAAGATTCGCCAAACAGCATTCACGGCACCCACCACACGTGCCCGCATGTAGGTACGGATTTCATTCTGCACCACAGCTGGTTGTTGGGTATCTGTACCCGATTCATTCTGGTTGCTAACATTCAGAGCAACTTCTTGTGCTTTGGGCTGCTTAAAAGCATACTTCATGAGGTACGCTACCGCTCCTCCACCCTGCGTGCGCTCTACATTGATGTGTGAGCGGTACTTTTTAGTGAGTGTAGGATTGTATGGCACGATTTTGAGATCTTCTTCATTTCTTCTTCGGTAAACAACACGGTTTGTTCCTTCTTCGATGTATGTTTCTTGGACAATCATTGTGCTATCAAACCCAAATCGGCAACCACCTGCACGATTACGACAATATGAAGAGTGGCGGTGGCGGTGCATAGATAAAACGAGGGCGCGCAGTTCGTCATCTTCCCCTGGACTTGGTACTTCGGCTCGAATCATCAGACTGTCAATGGCATCTACGTCTTCTATTACACTTCCTTCTAACCATAGCAGGATGTGATGGTGCGGTACGTTTCGTTCTTGAAACTCCAGCTTTGCTGCAAGTCCCAAGCACTTGGACCCAAATAACTGTTCTGAATTCTTTTCGAGGTCTTTCACAATATCGTTGATGTACTGGTTGTAAACTCTGGCAATCAAGTCTGGGCGGTCAAACGGGCGTGGACGATTAGCTGGTGCTGTGAAAGCACTCCGATGAGTCGTATCCATGCCTAAACGCTTCACATCCGCTCGCCATACGTTCATTGTGACGGTGATGAATAGCGAAGGGGATCCTTTTCTTGCCACAATCGATTGCACATCCTGTCGTTTACTTTTCCAGTACTTAGAAGAGTTCACTGAGTCATCAGGAAGCAAAATGCGTCCCATAAGCCTGAATTGTGCGTCAGTCATTCCGCCAGTCGATTGATTTTGCGCTTGAACGATTTCCGTCTCTTGAACTATGCGTGCTTGCTGCTGCCGTTCTAGGTATTGAAGTCGCATGTCTTCAATGTTCGTTTGTGTGCGAAGCAACCACAATTGCATTAATAGACCACTATTAAGCAAAAAGTTATCTGAATACAGTCTACGCTTTGCATTTTGTGCTCAAGTAAGCTTCTGAAGATTCCACTGATCGAAACCGAGCCCTAAGCTTTCTTGCGTACCATTTCGTGCTTGCAGATACCAACGCAGGTCAAACGGTTTATGCTCGTCGCCATACGGGTACAGAAGGGGAAATGTACCTCTCTCTGCTAGCATAGAAGACGGTTTCAGCAATTTATACCACACTCGGGGGTTGCTGTTTGAGTTTACTGCAGCCCCTGCTTGCTCCGTGTCGCCTGTGATAGCTGCGTGTTCTTCCGTAACTGTGCCCTCAGTCAACTGAGGCACCTGGGCCTCGACATGGTACAGACCGCCTGGATCGACTACGAAGGTTCTCATCATGGATTGGCCCAGCTCCAGGAGAATCTTCGGACATCGGACCTGCACCTACGTTGTCACCAGACACAGTTGCAGTTCTAGTGCCCTCATATCCGCGCACTATCACTCCCTCGTTCGCAGCTTGCGAGCTTACGTCAACCGTATTTTCTTCTTGTGCCTGCATTTGCTCCTTTGTCAGCATCGCTCGATACCGCTCTCGCACCACATCAGGTTTGGGCTGAATCACCGCGTAAAGTCTCGGAACCATGTGTTTCACGTTGATGTCTTGGATAAACGCTCGCAGGTTTGCTCGTGTATAGGGAGCAGGATCCAGAGAAGGAGGCCCTGCGGCCCAAAGAAAACTATACCGCGTGCTGCTCTCTCTGTGTGCCGGGAGAGCGAGTGCTGCAGTTCCTTCTAGTCTGAGAAACGAAGAGCCACATCCTGTGACATAGGACATGTCCATAAACGCTTGAGTGGTGGCAAAAAGCGTATTCAAGTTTAAGGAGTTCGAGTGGAATGCTCTTGAACGCTATATGCTTCGTATTTCTTCATTAGTATGGCGTCTACGAAATGTGACCCCCCATCCTGAATTTCGTTTCATGCCACAACAGACCCCATGTACCTCTTTTCCTAAAAGCACACACCCACACCACTTGCAACTATGAATTCGTAACGTCCAGTCTTCGTACGGACACGAACCATAGGTGTGTGAAAACTCACCGCATCTTCTGCATCTGCGGGTTCCTACGGTGGACAACGTCTCAAACTCAGGAATGTTTGCACGAGTGGCTGGATCAATCCATGCTTGAGCAGCATCGGAATCCCATGCGTAGTAAACGCGATACAATCCACGATCTGGACGTCCGGCAAACAGCATGACGGTCGAATCAAGCTCTTGGAGCGATTGTTGTTCTTCTGAATGAATAGCAAAAGTAGGAACCTGCTGAAGCTCTGACTCAGCGGATGGTGCGGGAGCTGGAGTGATTTCATCTTCGTTCAAATCCGCTACGACGACTGGATATTGCACATGCTGACCAGTTTCGTTTACTTGTACTTCTTCTGGAGCATCTTCGACAGTAACCGTTACTCTTTCGGGTCCTTCCACTCCTGCGATTGTCGCGCCTCTGTTTTCTCCAGAACCTCTTCTTCTTCGTCTCCATCTCACGCCTCCATAGTTTTGTCTCTCTTCTTCTTCTTTATTCATTTTATTTTGAGCTTGTGCTAGCTCTTCGAATCTACGACAAAGTTTATGTAATATAAAAAACAAACACAACTAAACCGTGTGAAGAAAAATGTTCGATCTTTGGTTGCAGTTTGTTGCTTTGCATCCACCGGGGCTGGTTGCATGCAGCTGTCTTAATTAAAAAAAAAGCTGCAAGACTTATATTACCCAATGCAACTCATGCGCAGCACAGGGACTCTCGACACACTTCTGTTGAAAAGTGACGGACGAAGTGTGCCCAGCCGGTTTTCAAGCCGAATGCCGTTTAACCCGCGTCCGGTTGTTGGGATGGGTTTGCTATTACTCACGGCAATACTCCCTGACACGAAGTGGAGCAAGCGCTTTCCAGCCCCCAGAGGTACGAAACTGCGGCCGCCCCAGACCTTATACCAGCAAGGTCTGCTGGTATAAGGTCTGGGAAACCCTCAAGACTTCCTGAATCGCCGTCAAACGATCAGTGTACCACGCAGCACCTGACTTTTCCCAGATCCGTGGTACTCAGTGGGTTACTACGATGGCGGCCTGCACACGAGCTCGGCCTTGCCTAGGTCCCAGGGCAGTCACAGCACTCAGTCTCTTGTCATAGAGTGCTGTGGCCCGTGCCTGAAATTTGGAGGTTTTTTTTGTGGTTAGGTTCAAGAGCCGAGTTGTCTGACCCGGTTCATCATCATCAGTGCACCATATATGCTGTTTTGGAGCCTGAGGGTCGGAGGTGTATAACGTATTCTGATTGGTCGGCACTTGGGCAGCGCACGGCACTGTAGCAAAGTGCACTCGATAATTATTGGGTGGGAGTGCATTTGCGTGCCACGGGTCAGACGTGTAGGGAGATTTGGCGCGAAGGGGCCCCCCCTCATACTGATGACAATCATTATAAGGGAGATAAGTCATGCAATGCATAATCTCTATCAAAGCAATCAAAGTGCATTGCTCTACAATATTGAGCAAATGAGCATGATTTTTGTGAGCAGCCCAAAGAAGTGACAATAGATAGCACATATCCATTTCATGAATCATCTAAGGAGAAAAGGCTCTGCTTCAAACAATCTCTTTCGTAAAACCACTCTTCAGCTACGCGAAGAACATCACCAAGTATCATATCGGAGAAACCGACATGGGTCAAGACTGTACTATCAAGAAGGTTTACAAAACTCAATAGCAGCCCAATGATGGCGACGATTCAAAACTCCAATTCAGCTGCAGGGAGAAAAAAAATAGACATTGATGTACCTGAATCATTTTTAATAGATCTACAGTTCCGCTTTATGAACGCAAACAAGGTTTACGCTCAGACGCAGCCCTTTGAATATGAGTCAGACTTCTCAACTCGCTCTTAACTAAATCTAGACCCCATTCAGAGCTTCAATATAGGTGACAAGCATTTTAAAACTCATTTTGCCGGTGCCAACTTCGAAGATAAATACTAATATCGCTTTCATTTTGAGAAAATCGTGGTGGGTTCCAAAGTTTCGGCGTGGGCTCAGAGAAACAGACAGTAGATAGACTTCTTCTTCGAACATGGTAAGACACAAGCAGTTATGCATGATATTCCGAATCTTATTCAGGTATCATACAAGTGCTGGAAAATAGTCATCTCTCACATAAAGATGGTGTCTGGAATTAATAAAGGAAAGACATCTTTTGCAAGATTTCCTGGAAGCATGTGCTTCTACAACGAGTTCATTACGAAGTTCTAGGTTTTTGGAACATCTCTATTATTACCTGAAATCTAAACTGAGCCAACTTTGTCGTGGATACCTCTTAAACAGAATCGGCAGTGTATGTTTTCGTATAAAGAAAAATGCGAGAGCCTGTATGAATACTTGGAATAGCTGTAAACGGGAACTAATTGGTAAAAAATTCGAGGCTTATTTCACACAGATTTTTTCGCATAGATTGCGGATAAGTCAAAAGGAAGAGATGAAATCAAATATGATCTGTTTCTATCGGTATCAACTGATGGTTTCCAAGCTATTCGAAAACGAACATATGATATATGGCCGATCGCAGCAACTATCGGCAACCTGGACCCAAACAAACGATTCCTCTTAAAAAAACGTCATACCCTTCACTTTTATCCTAGTCCCAAACGAGTCCGTGAACCTCCAGTCATTCGCTGCTGCACTTCTGAAGGAGATCGAGTCGCTAAACATGGATGGAGTTGGGACAGAATTTACGTTTCATGACGGATCATCTCTCATGATTCGAGCTCATATGATGTGGTTTACAGGAGACCTTCCAGACCTAGTTGAAGGAGTAAAGGGCCATAATGTCAAGCGACCATGTCGCTTTTGCAAAATCGAGGGTGTGCTGTGAGCTTCAAACCGAAATTACTACTACCACATTGCAATACGAAAATCTGATCGAACCAGTACACTTTTCGATTCCTTTAGTCTTCATCTGCGTTCTATTAATGAGACTTTTCGTACGGTTCGAAGGCTAGTAATGTTTGAACGGCAAACGAAGGTCAATTATGCAAATAGAATCTGGAATGAACGAGGACATAGTCGTCTTCGCTTTTCCGAACCAACTGCGGTACAAGTCGTTCCCGATTTATATAATGCAATTGTTCTACAATATTGCAAAAAATGTGATTTTCTTGAGGCTTAACACCTGCGAGCCATAATCACTGAGAAAGGTCTCAAAAAAAACGGATTGATGAAGAGCTCAAATGTTACGGAGCAGTCATTTAAAATAAAATTGGAAGTCTTCCAAGACCTGTAAGTAAACTTTCAGGGAGGAAATCGGCCGAAATTAAGTCGTTTATTTTGTTTAATAGTCTCATTGTACTGGATGGACATCTTTTTCACGAATATCTGTCAAGTTGGAGAATTTTCGTGCAGTTAGTTGACATGTGCTGGCGTCCAGTGCTAACAAAGATGATTCTGACGCATTGCATCAGTTTTTAATTGGTTTTTATCGTCAATTTCAACGACTCTATGTCAGAGAAGATCCTGAGTGAATTCAACTCTGTAAGTATACTTTTCATTTGCTCCTACATCTTGCTGAGGGGTGCATTGAAAGCGGTTCACCTCCAGGGTACTTTCGGTACTGGATGTAGCGATACATTGGGTGGGTTTTATGTCACATGAACACAAGAAACCTTGCAGCGGCATCACTACTGAACGATGCAAAATTTGTTGAAGCGTACAAGGCTTTCTTCCGGATCTCTTTACAGAGCAATGGAATGAAAAACTTTCAATATCTACGAGACAGAGGAGGATATGATCTCAGAGGTCATGCACAGACCTACTGGGTGGAAGGCAATACTGAAATGGACGGTTTGCTTTCTTCGTGCACTAAGGGGTACTTTGTGCGCAAGTATGATGGTTTGAAATCTTCAGAAATTCTTGATATTCTAGATAACATCGATCACGTTAAGTTCAGATCTCGACTACGTTTTGTTTCCAGATGTACAAGGCACGATAAAATGGCAAGGCTTCGTCCGGAGACTGCTAACAAGGTTCAATGTCGTTCCTGTCAGAACAGGCATGTAGCATGTGAAATGGAGGACGAGGAAAGTGTTCAAGTATACCACGGCCATGTGCAGATGCTTTTTGAGTTCGAAGTGGACATCGCCGGCATTGAATTGTCTCCAATATTAACTCTCTGAAAGAAGAGGTATGAGGTGGCTCTCATAAAATGGGCGACAGTTCTCGAGGTGAGTGTAACGCAATGACTGGTGGGTCAGCGTACTGGTCTCAACCTGGGGTACCGTGGTAGAGCGGGTCCTAAGGTTCTTATCCTTGACGGGGGCACTCTCAGAGTACTTTGTGCAATGGGCTGGCGTTTACCGCGTAGTCTTAGAGGTCGGAGCTACGGAAACGATGGCTTGAAGACCAATTGGTGGAAATAATGTACCAAAGGAATTAATTTAGTATCCTAACGGTGCCTGCCTTACTTTAAGGGAGAAGCGTCATTTGAGCAAAGTAAATATCAATGGCGAGGCGCTGGGATCTCCCTGGCCCTGTAGTGCTAATCTACTACACTTATTAAAATAAAATAATTATCTAAATGAGTCCAGCTGAGGTCGGCCAGTCCACGCGGCATTTGTAAGATACCTCAGGCCCCGGCGGCTTACAGGACTCAACCGTTATCGTTGTTTCTTCACATACCTCCCTCCTTAGGATTCGATCGTCTCGGTTAAGTCCAAATTGCCTCATGATTGACCCAGGGGACGTAAGCAATTAGTGGCTCCCATTACCATTTGGTGCGACAGGACGTCGCGTCGTTATCACCTGCGGGGGTTAGAGGAAGCATGAGCTGACCATTGCCGTCGGGGTGGCAAATAATTTGCCTAAGGACTAAAACTCAAGCGCGACGAAAGCGCTGGCCATAGGTGCATCGCCGGCGTATTCCTCGTGTCGCGTTGGCGAGATGGTCCCTTGGCTTCTTCACCCATGATGGTCTTTGGGGCCTTCCTTAGTCTCCGCTATTCCGTTGGCGATCCTCCGCGCTTCGTCCACCGTGGTTTACATTTGTCAGTCCGCACGGGTCAATTCCGTCATCTCGTCTTCCCATCGTGGTACTTTTTCATTGGTAGCGCGCGATGCCGAACTCGCCTGATAAGCCCATCGGATACACCATTCTCCCTCCGGACTTTGTCGCTTCCGTCGGTTTCCCTATCCCTTTGTAGCATTCTACTATGTCGGGGAATCCGATAGGATGATTTTTCGCGAAGTCGCGGTTGGAACTCATAAGTGAGTGATGTCATCAAACTTGTGATATGAAACGGCATACCGCGTAGGATGCCAGGAGGCAGGGTACATTAGTGGAACACGTGGTATCACGAGTGGACTGGCTTGCAACGGCGCATATAGTGGAGATCCACGTGGCAGGTTTTACTACCCTTTGTAGCTAGACGTCCATTAGGGACCATACCCATACAGTAGTTTGGCTAAGTGGCTGACCACTGGGTATTATTTATATATTTATTTGGGCACTCACTCTGGCACACAGTATATAGGGCACCAGATGTGAGCGCCGACTCCAAGTAAAGGAGACAACATGGGCATCATGACTATCCTGTTCTTCGCTTAGGGTTCCTTAACCGGAGATCCGGACAAGCTATAATAGATAGTCAGCCCCCAACCACTTCACGAGCCGTCTCGTACCTACGTTCCCTCAACGTTTTACAGTTGCACTGTTCACCCTCGCTGGCGAGTAGTGGCCTTACACCCCACTTCCAGCTCGCTGGTGTTGTAGCTCTACCACCCCTTTCCCTTCGCCGCAAGCGACCCATCGGCAGTCCGAAGGCTGTCGCAGATGTCTGCTCTCTCCATTAGAGCGGATACTACAAGTGGTCTCCCGACTTAGAATCACTGTGGTCAGCTGCACTGAGCAATTCGTTCCTGGAACGTGGAATCGATATCGATACTTGGAAGAAGTGGAATCACTACAGTTATTGTTTATCAAACCACCTCCGACAATTGCGGAATTCATAGTGGTTGAACACGTGGTCGAGAAGTCGAAGACACCATTTGGTTCGCACTTGGACTCAGGTTTGGGCTAGGATGCCGAAGACCAGAAGCCAGTCGAGTACTGGTCGCCCAGGTACTGCGGGACCACCCCCGAAACCGAGGCTCGCCTCATCTGTTGAAGCCGGAGAGCAGCTGTATCGTCAAGCGATGTCGCGCTCACGCTCGGTGAATGATGAACGAGATCTCTCGGATGTACCGGCCCCTGTGGCAGCGGCAGTCACGCCCACCACAGAAGCCGTAGTTGACTCTAAGGTCGTCGGACTTCAAGAAGAGGATGGTTTGCGCAGGGAAGTGCGTCGTCTCAAGTCTGAGTCAAGCGCTTCGCGTGTGCGCATGGTTGCGTTGGAATCGCAGATCTCTGCTCTTATCGCTGATGTCGAACAATTACGCAGTGCGCACCAAGCACTCGTTCGTCAAGACGATGGGAAGCAGGTCTCTGCATCAGTGAAAACACTACATGAGGATTTGAACCATCTAATGGAGAGGTACGGGAATACGCCCGATGCGCTACCCGGCTTAACAGTGGATGTAGAGGAAGTCCTCACTCGAATTAAACCTCGTTTAGAACGCCTGGAGGCGGCAGTTCATGCGCAGACTGCTGCTAAACCAGTCGTGCTGGAAGAGGAAGGAGCACCTTTGGAGGAAGCTCGTTCGAAGAAGTCGAAGTCACGACGTAAGAAGCGGAAGTCCGCACGTGATTCGAGTGATGAATCGTCAAGTACGGAGGGTTTCAGTTTCAGTACTGATGATTCTGATGATTCAGATACGTCAGATGACAACGACAGTGATGATGGTCATCGAAGGTCCCGATCTCAGAAGAAGAACACGTCTTCGTGGTTAATGAGAAAAAAAGGCTCACCTTACAGAAGATTGAAGGTGCTCCTGTGCACGAATCCGCTTTATCGGAAGGTCCTGAATTACAGGTACTACCGTCTGAACGTGAAGAGCAAGAAGCGCTCAGCACGCGAAACCGCGAAGGTGAAGGATCACATCAAACGATTGAAGATCGGCCTTAATGATTTAACATTTGATTGGAAAACCCCCATTCTTGTTATCGAGTTTCTCACTCGATTCGTTGCCGAAGCAGACACTCTAGAGATGAGTGAACCACAGGCATTTGTGTCATTACCACACTTCCTGAAGGGTTCTGCTTTAGAGCAATATCGTTCCATATGCGGATCATTGACAGCCGATGAAGGCGGCGTTACCTCATGGCCAGAGACGGTGCAGTATTTGCTGCGCAGTTACGCGACTTCAAACGCGATACGTCAGGCGATCCTGGACCTAAGGGATGTAACCCAAAAGCCTGAAGAGGGCGAAGCTGAGTACAGCTCAAGGCTTAACAAAGCTTCAGTCCACTGTGGAAACGTCCACTCGACGGAGGACAAGATTAACTTGTACATCGACGGGCTGGACCCGAGCATCATGTCGTTGGTAGCTCGATATCGAGAGAAGCATGGAAGAGTCTCCTTTTTGGAGTTAGTTCAGTTTGCGAAAGCTGAAGGAGACGCAGCCAGAGCGCGTGGTAGCCCCCGTCATTCAGTGGCTTTTGGAACCTCAATGGGTAAGGAGAGGATCTCCGCCAGAGTTGATCAGCGCAGCAAACTGCTACATCTGGAATCTCCAGTTGACTCACGAGATTTGTCGTTGGCACCCAAAGAGAGTGACTCGCATGAGGAGGCGGTCCATTTAATGGAATATACGGACTCTTCTGTACCTACAGTGGATCTCCTACACTCGGAGTCTCAGGACGAGGCAGCCCTAATGGCTATGGAGGGCCGTCGCCCTATGTACCGTCCCTACACGGTTCCACCAAAAGGAGGTTTTAAGAACGGGAAACCGGGGTGGGTGGATACTCGCACGGCATACCGTTCACAACCTATGTTGACCAACCGTCGTGACGGTTTGATTTGTTATTCATGTTATGGAAAACACCATTTTAGTGCAGAATGCACGCTTCCTGCAAAGGATCTGAGTCGTATCATGAGGAATTATGAAGCACTCTCAGAAGAGGAAAGGAGCCGCGTACCGGCGGGCATGTATTGGAAAGCCAAAAGTTTGTTTTCTCAGACACCAATGCGCCGGACGGACAAGCCGGTTGCTCAGAATGCTGAAGTGGTACAACCCAGAACCCCGGTAGGAAGAGGCGCCTCTGAGGCGAATAAGCCGGTGCAACCGGAAAACTAAGTGAGAGAGCCCCTAGAGGGTCGGCACTAGTCGATCCCGTAGTGCTGACCAGGGAGAGCTCGCCTCCCTGCTCCCGAGTTTGGAATCCCAAGATTCTCTTGAGGCCTCAGAAATTTCCGCCGTACGGAATCAATCCGCCGGACGGAAAGCGAGTACAGTTTGACTGTGAGTTACATCGTCCTTGGAGACGTTAAACTTTCCCGTCAAAACGGGAAAGTTACCTCATGGTAGTGTCTAAAAGAAACTATAAGGTCTATTCCGACATCGGCTCTGACAGGAATCTGTTATCTCGTCGATTGACTATCCTGGACACTGGTGCTGGTCCGAACTTTATACGGGAATCGGAGCTCGCTCCTGCTGACTTAGAACGTATTCGATACGGTCCTTTACCGGACATCCGGGATGCCAACAAAAATGCTGTGAAGACACTGGGAACAGTTCGACTCGTGGTGCGTTTGGGACGCTTTGTAGTCCTAGTCGAATTCATCGTCTGTAAGACGTTAGCTGCACCTGTGGTACTGGGATGTGATTATTGCCACAAGTTTGTCGAAGCCATTCGCCAGCGAAGAAAACTAGTGGAACTAGATGATGGATGAATGGTACCAATTGTTCGCAAGCCAATGCGTCGTTGCCCCCAAGCACCTCCACTTCCACCATCTATGGAATACGGGAAATCCCGAGGACGTGTCTCGCCGAGGATTTGAATAGCGAAGAGTGCCATGCTGAAGGCGCAAACCCAAACTTGGGTTCAAGTAAGAACAGAACGACACGGACTCATGGTAATTCAACCGAATACTCGGATGTACGAATCCCGTGGATTGCTAGTCGCTAACGGCATTGTTCAGGTTGATCCTGGTAGCCCCTTTTGGATACAAGTGAGTAATTTCACCGATAACGATTATCAGATACCGAATAATCAGGTTGTTGCAACAGCTTTGCCTCATCCCACAGTGGTGGTCCTTACTTATATTTCTACTGCAGAAGTATTGGGATAAGCCCATGTCGGTGACACAGACGAAGAACTGCAAACTCCGTCTGGAGATCAATTGCAAACGGCAAAGGATCCAGAGAGCCTGGTCGATGAGCTAGACTTAGCACATGTGTCGGAACACTACAGAACGAAGATCAGGTCTATGCTGAAGAAGTATACATCCATGTGGAGTGGAAAACTAGGCGAGATCTCCGCTACGGAACACCACATTGATTGGGCCCCAGGTTCACGACCCATCTCCCAACCGCCCTACAGAGCGGAACCGCGAACTCGCCAAATCGAGGAGGAGAATGTCAGCAAAATGCTAGAAGAAGGAGTAATAATCTAAGCGGCTCAATCTGCTTGGGCCTCAGCAGTGGTGGTGGTTCCAAAACCGGAGGTTTCTTTACGATTCTGTATCGATTATCGAAAACTGAACGCAGTTACAGTTCGAGATACATACCCGTTGCCTCGGATGGACGAATGTATTGACAGCTTAGGAGAAGCGAACGTGTTCACCACGTTGGACGCCAACTCTGGCTATTGGCAGGTGCCTGTAGCGGAAGAAGACCAAGATAAAACCGCATTTGCGTGTCACGCCGGTTTCTACCGTTTCAAAAGGATGCCGTTTGGCTTAACGAATGCACCGGCTACTTTCCAGCGTACTCTGGACATCTTGCTCTCAAGATACAAGTGGAAGACTTGTTTATTCTATTTGGACGATGTGATCATCTTTTCCCAGGATGTGGAAAGCCATTTACGGCATGTCGAGGAGATCCTCAAAGCACTACATAGCGCATGTATCAACTTGAAGTTCAAGAAATGCGAATGGTTCGCTGGCACCGTCCGGTACTTAAGACATTTGATCAAGCCGGGACAGCTTGCCATTCAAAAGGCACAAACAGCGGCTCTCCGTGAAGTACAACCTCCGTCGACACAGAAGCAATTGCGTTCTTTCCTCGGCTTGTGCAACGTCTACCGACGATTCGTGCCGCGATACTCGCATATAGCGGCACCGCTCAACGCAAATCTGCATACAGGGCAACCAGTACAGCTAGAACAATTCAGACAAGCTGAAGCGGAAGCGTTCGACACGCCGAAGACAAAGATTATTACAGCCCCAGTCTTGGCGCTGCCCATCCCCAACCCGACATACTCAGTGGATACCGACTCTGGCGAGTACCAAGTAGGGTTTGCCCTTTTTCAAAAACACCCTGATGGTGAACGAAAACCCATTGGTTACTGGTCAAGATCGCTGAACGCAGATGAGAAGAAGTATTCAGTTCCAGAAAAGGAATGCCTTGCAGTCGTTTGGGCTCTAACTACATTGCGACCGTATCTCCAAGGAGAACGTTTTACCGTCAACACGGATCATTCGTCTCTACGACGGTTACTGTCCATTACAGACCCGTCTGGTCGTCTCACACGATGGCGCTTACGCCTTTCTGAATTCGATTTCGAAGTGAAGTATAAGAACGGATTGGCCAATGGCCAAGCTGACGCGCTATCGCGACTCAAAACACTGGGCAAAACCGAAGGCGAAATCGATGAAGAGATACCTTGCTTCTACATGGAGACCCATTCACCATCTTTTGAAGAAGAGGAACAAGAGACCCTTGATGATTATTCGGATGCAGACCCGTTACTTGCATTAGCAGACACTGACCCTTCAGTTCAACTCGAGCGAATCTCGGGCACTGAGCTCCTCAATGAGCAACACGCCGATACGTTTTGTGCGTCGATACGCTCTCGTCTTAACGGGAGGGAGGAGCTCCCCTTTTCACTCGATTCACGAGGAATACTGTTAAGACATGTCGAAAAGCATGATCAAATCGTGATTGCACACGTCTTGAAGAGTCGAGTACTCCATCTGGCACAAGTCAGCAGATTGTCTGGTCATCCAGGAGGAACGAAGTTGTTCATGACTCTAAGAAGAGATTTTTACTGGCCTACTTTGGCAATGGACTGCCATGCTACAGTGAGGTTGTGTACAACATGTGCGAAGAATCGCGTGAAGCTTTACAGGAAGCGGAAACCGATGAAGTTATTCCAGGCGAAAGCGCCTTTACAATACGTCAGTATCGACATCCTAAGGGAATTGATTCGCTCAAGGCGAGGTTATCGCTACCTATTGGTAATCACCGACCGCTTCTCGAAGCAAGTGCCGACTGTGCCGCTGAAGCGGATAACCGCAACCGTAATCGCACAGGCGTTTATCAAACACTGGGTATTTATATACGGACCACCAGAAGTTCTGTTATCAGATAATGAGAAGCAATTCGTTGCGAAGTTCTTTCAGAATGTTTGCCGCATTATGATCATTCGAAACGTGCTTTCCACGACCTATCATCCGCAATGCAACGGTCAGGTGGAGCGTCTCAACCGCACGCTGATAGCAGCAATACGACACTACATCGCGGACCACCCGAAAGAATGGGACATGTTTACAGATACTCTGTGCTACGCGTACAATACGCAAGTGCATACCTCTACAAAGACGGCACAGTGCGACCTCGTGCTCTCACGTAACCCTCCGGCTTTACCGTTTGCGCTCGACGACGAGATGAAATTGGACGCGCCGACCCCTGCTAAGTACCATCTGAAATGGAGGAATGACCTGAAGGCCAGAGCGGAAGAAGCTGCTAAGGAGTTATCAAAGACGTAAGCTCGCTATAAGCGAAACTATGACGCCAGAAGGCGAAGAGGAAATACGGCACTCCGAGTAGAAGGTCACGTCTTCGTGCGAGTCGAAAGACCTGACAAACAGGAAGAATCTCGTCATAAGTTGTTGCCGATAGTTGCTGGACCCTTCAAAGTGGTGGACCTTAATGAAGACACAGTGGTCATCAAGACAGGTGAGGACGTTGAACGTGTATCGCCCGATTGCGATGAAGTCACGACTGACCCGCAAGTGGAAGTCCAGGTATCTTGTAGAACTAAGGAGGCAAGTGCGATGGAACGTCAAGGCAAAAGCCCAAGTGACTCTGGGGAGAGTGAACCGCCACCAATGGCTCGAGCGGAGGAGAAAGCTCCTGATCTCCCACCGCCGGCGGTTGCGTACGCCAATCACGGACAGCTTCCGAAGTATCGGGATACCCCCCGTGGCACGCACACACCCGTAAGTACAGAAATGGAACCTGAAAGCAGGAAAGATGTTTTGGACTTTGGCCCCAAGGACTTGGAAACGAGTACACGCAAAAACGCGCCGTTGCCGCTTCAGGCTGAACCGTCAGATGAAGCGCCACTCGCTGTTCCGCAGATATCGGCTCCCATCCCTCGTGGGCAGGAAGAAGAAGAGGTATCGCCTCCTGTCGTGGTGCAAGCACCATCGTCCACCGAACAGCGGTCAGAATTGGAGAATCCGAAAGAATTTCATCCAAGAATAAAATTGAGAAGTAGCAAGAAGTACGCTTCTATGGAACCTGTAAAACAGGATAGCTCTTTATCTGAGAAAGGTTTTCAAGGAATGAGTACAATGCCCCTGCGGGCAGAACGACAGATAATCGACGAGCGAACGCTTAGCGACGCTGAGACTGCTAACATAGAGACGCTTGGGTCAGCCTTAAGGCATTTCAAACCTGTTAACAGGAGTCTCGCGCAAACAGCGAAAGCATTCGGAAACGCCCAGGAATATGTTATGGATCGCATATGTGAACATGGCGAGCATGAAGATACTAGAAAATTACTGTATCGAGTCCGTTGGTACGGTTTTCTTCCGGAAGCGGATACGTGGAAACCTATGGCTCATATCCCCCGTTCGCAGCTCGTGCGATATCATCGACGCATGCGATTACCACTCCCCAGGGAGATCAACTCCTCGATAGTCGGGCTCATGGGCACATCCGATTTCTAAGTATGGGCTACAAACGTAGTAGAAACTCGAAAGGAGAGAAGAAAACAAGAAATCATGAAGAGGAAACGTGAACACACGCAATCAAAGGACATTTATTGATTATCACCTATGACGGACTCGAGAAGAGAGAAGAAGGATTGAAGAACTCGAGAAGCGAGAAGAGATGAAGACTAGAAGATAAGAAGGGAACGTGAAGACACGAAGTCACCGGAGTTTTATTGGTATCCAGATACCACCGCAAGGGTGTTGACTAGGATTCTCTTCTAGGATCATCAAAGCGACGTGCGAGCACGCAGGTTCGCAAGAAGCTGTGCGCGATAACCCTCAACTTGGTCCACGGGAAAGCCCGCATCTAAGAGGAACTTCCTCAGCGGATCCGAGCCTGGATCTTCGACCGGCAATGCACTCGGCTGTTGGGTAAACCCATGAAAGTTCCCTTGGGCAAGACCCGCCGCTGCGGATTGATCGACGGAAGTCGCTACGCCTGCCAGCTCTGGCTCGTTCTCGTAACCGAGTTCAGCCTCAGCTCCCGGCGCTTCCTCATACGATTCCTCTCCGTTATCGGATGGAGTAGCATCGTACACGTATCCAGTAAGCTGGTTCGGTGGCATGTCACGCGGGTTCTCCCGAAGAAAGCGAGCCTGCTCGGAGGGGATCAACTGGCGCGTCCAGGAATCGTACCAAACGAAATCTACAGCACTTGCTGTTCGTCAAGGAGAATGGTCGTGGTGTCTTGCACGGGTTCCGCGAGCGGATTGATCAGCTGGCACTCCAGACCAGTCGACACTGTCGATCAAATCCGCAAGATGGAGGAAGTCGGCATGGATCGCCTGGGATCCCAGAACAAGGGAAAGATCGAGTTCTCTCGCATATTATCGCGCTGTGGGAGACATGTATCAAACTCTTAAGGTATCATAAGCATCTCACAGGAGGACGACGGCCATCTTGCCGATAAACTCGGTATAAAACACCGTCCATTACCCCGAGAATGGGTCGTTAACCAACGCGGACCCGATGTTGGAGATCGCCGGTGGGAGCTCCACAGGGATAACACAAGGACTCTCGATCGCCGCCCAATGCTCCGGAATACCAATGTAGCGCCCTAAGCGCGCGTTCCGCCGGATGCGGTCAATCTCGATCATTTGATACTGCTCCAAATAGCCCAAACGTGATCGAGTACGACGTTCCCGCCGGGTATAATCCCAATAGTGAATGTCACTCTTTCGAAGGCAGCGGAACTCCGCAAGGAGAAGAGGTTGCTGAAAGCAGAGAGCTGCATCACGCACAGCGTGCACACCGCGCCAACCGCTAACATCGACTTCAACGAGTGTCTCGATATACGAGTAACCGTCACCGTCGGTACGGGCTTTCCAGATATATAGTTCCCAGTCCTGCGGGAGGAGAACCGTACTGATGAATCGGTGAAGACGCTGGTAAATCAGCTTGGTGAACCGCGTACGGGCTTCGGACAAGGTTTCCGTTGAATATCGCGCAATCGCGTTGTCTGGTAAAGCAATATGGCTCGCCCAGTCTTGGCTATAAATCACGTGTTCCGGAATACCGTCAGGGAAGTACCCACCGTGTACATACTGTTGTATTAACGCGTCATCGCGGATAGCAACTGGATCAAACCAGGGCGCTTGCGCGAAAAGTTCAACGTTGTCGAGAGGATCTCGTCCATAGAAATCCGCAGGGTGCGGGTAGCTCCGCTGAGCACGACAAGAAGGAGCTCGTATCACACCGGCAGAGGCGACGTAAGCCGCGTTCGGAATCTGAGCCACGGTTGGCTGAGGTAACGGTACCGACCGGAATCCGGTGTACGATGTGGGGAACGAACGGTATGGACCGAGTTGAGCAGTAGGCTGCGACGCATAACCGGCAGTGTTCGACGGAGCCCCACAAGGCACATCCTCAGAGGAGGGCTGAAACGGGTTGGACCCGGCGTTCGGATTCATCGCGAGAGATCGAGCTGAAGAGCGGTGAGGAACAGAATGCTGTTGAGAACTGTAAGAGTTGGTCGGGCGGCGAGGAATTCGTGATGACGATGAGTACCCGGAACACCGGTCCGACTACGTATAAACGCTTCTTGCGTCCCCCATGGTTCGCGCTTAACGAGGGGGGTATGTAGTATTCTACTATGTGGGGGAATCCGATGGGTTGGTTTTTCGCGAAGTCGCGGTTGGAACTCATAAGTGAGTGATGTCATCAAACTTGTGATATGAAACGGCATACCGCGTAGGATGCCAGGAGGCAGGGTACATTAGTGGAACACGTGGTATCACGAGTGGACTGGCTTGCAACGGCGCATGTAGTGGCGATCCACGTGGCAGTTTTTACTACCCTTTGTAGCTAGACGTCCATTAGGGACCATACCCATACAGTATTTTGGCTAAGTGGCTGACCACTGGGTATTATTTATATATTTATTTGGGCACTCACTCTAGCACACAGTATATAGGGCACCAGATGTGAGCGCCGACTCCAAGTAAAGGAGACAACATGGGCATCATGACTATCCTGTTCTTCGCTTAGGGTTCCTTAACCGGAGATCCGGACAAGCTATAATAGATAGTCAGCCCCCAACCACTTCACGAGCCGTCTCGTACCTACGTTCCCTCAACGTTTTACAGTTGCACTGTTCACCCTCGCTGGCGAGTAGTGGCCTTACACCCCACTTCCAGCTCGCTGGTGTTGTAGCTCTACCACCCCTTTCCCTTCGCCGCAAGCGACCCATCGGCAGTCCGAAGGCTGTCGCAGATGTCTGCTCTCTCTGTTAGAGCGGATACTACAGTGTGTAAGGCAGTAGGACACTCAGAGGTGAAGAAAACTACCACGGACGCAATGGGAGTGCAAGACCTGATGTCGCACGCAGCGTTACGACATCAGCAGTAAAGCAAATGCAATGCTTCGATTCAGCCTGCGCGCCACGACTGAAAGGGCAGAATGCAACTGCGGTAACAGCTCGAGTGAGCGCGTTTGAAATGCAAAGGTCACGAGCGTAATGAAGCCAAAGCGCGTCCGAAGCGAATGGACTCGGGGAAGCATATATAAGAGGACGGAGCGAACAAGTCTTGAAGAAATAAAGTAGTCGCGGGAGGAGAGACGAACGCGCAGGCAACTTGAGTCCTGAAATTGTTTATCGCCTCCGTATTCGAACCACACTTCTCGCCCTGTGTAATCATGAGTGACAGCTTCGGTAGTCTCACAACAGTATTGAAGCAAATCGCAGTTGTTCTTCTTCCGATGGGTTCCCAGTAAGTTGCGTACCTTTGAATCTTTTTACAAAGGCGTGTAACTTGGAGTATTCCCTTCGAATGATGTCATATTGTCCCGGACCTGCTCGCACCGAACGTCCGTTCCACCTGCCATACTCGTGATCGCCCTTTTTTCTTGGCGATGCACGCTCCAGTTGCACGCTGTAAAACCTTATTGAAACCCGCACGCTTTCTTCTCACTTTTTCAATATTGTTCATGCCAGAATCAATCTCCAAATCTTAAAAGACTTTTAGAACCGCACGTGAGAGGGCTGTGTTCTCTAAATCACTCCAAACCAAGCTCTTGCCACCATTCTCTTTCTTTCTGCGTTCCAAATGCTTCATCTCTGGTATTCTCTCTTTTGCGTTCGCGTTATTGTGATCCATTGCAAATCGTTACTGTAGATAGAGCGGTTGGTTAATTGCATTCCATTGATTATTTGTGTACAACCTTCTGATTGAAGCTCAAGCGCGAATGTCACGGCGCTTTTTTTTTAGATTAATGGAACATGTTTTTTGATGGTTCGTTTTGTTGCGATACAAGAGTTTCTCCGTACAATGCAGTGATTTTGAGATTCTCTACTTGCTAACATTTTGTTAGTAGTAAAGAACTGTTGAAATTTTTTAGCAAACGGTATTTTCAAAACAGAGTGATCTTCGTAGTCGTCGTGGTCTGATACTTTGCATGAGTTACTTTTACGTTGGTATAGCTTTATTGGTTTTTTGGTCGTGGCGAAGGGGCAAAGCAGGGTCGAGAACGGATTGAAATGACAAGACATGGTCTTTACACGATGCAGTGCTGTCGTATCATTTTGCCTTCGTTGTTATTCTTCATGAACGAAACTATGCTTTTTTAACTACAAACAGTCACTCCGATGCTGCATGCTGACCTTCTTGAATAATAAGTAGCTTGCCGACCATTTTGGATTAATCCAACTCCACGCTTGCGATTGTGTGGCATGTACGAAGGTTTTTTGTAAAACAACACGCGTTAGCGTCACCACAAAATTTTGCGTGCCATTTTTACGTTGCAGCGATAATGGTAGGGGCAAGGTAAATCCTTATATCTCGCAAAAGCCCAAAATATATACTTAAGGCCGCATCTTAATGTGCGATAATATGCACATTAACTTTATGCCCTCATAACTAAGCCCCTCTCGAGACAAACAAAAACCTGAAAGTACTGGGGCCTTCCAAAAGATGTTCTGCGAGCTGTGACTGAATATCTTTCATATCAAACAAATAATGAGACTGTTACAATGTCACTAATGTACACCCTTGAAGAGGAGTTTTACTTATCGAAAAAGCCCAATTGTACAATAAAACGCACAGAAGGACAACCAGTTTAGACACAAAAGAAACAACCTCTGCAAAAAAGCAGCCCATCAACCCGTATTAATGAGTCCGCCTTCATTTTTAGCTTCCATGTGAGTTACCATTAGATAAATGAGAGCGCTACAATGAGGAACGCCGAAAAACCTCTTTTGTACGAAGAAAAAATATTAGTGGCGTTCCTTCATTCTCGAACTCATTAACAGCGTTCTCATTTGTTCCTTCTTCCAAAGGAGGTTCTAATGAGCTGTTTTCTCCATTCTTAGATGCACTCCGCTCTCCGTTTTTGACCATTCTGGCTTTTGAGGTGAATTTAGAGGGTATTCTGCGCTCCTCCAAATGCTTCACACTGTGTCAAATGTGTGAACAGCGTTTGCGAAAGCCAGGCGGAACATTAATGCAAAGATTTACGTTGCACATGCTACATTTGAATGTTGCACGGCAACCTCTATACCCATTTGTGTTCTGTCGTCATAACGAACAATGCTTTAGAGTCGTGTTGTGATGCCCCCTCTCAGAAAGACAAAGTGCTATACCGTCTGGCGAGTTAAAGAAATCGATTATGTTGCGCTTCCTAATTTTTGCAATGGCGACAAGGTACTTTGCTTCATCGTTGGCCATTTATGGCACTCCTTCGGTAGCAGATTGATTAGCCGACTGAATCTGAATAGTTGCAGCGTGGCTCAGCATCTATTGTGCGACATCAAACATGAAAGTGGCGGTGACTTGTATCTTGTTCAAGCACTCGCGGTAATTCTCGACAAACCAGAACAGTTCATCCGATTCAAGAAGGTCCTGCCTCTGGAACATTCGCAAGCTACAAACGCATTAACTGCTATTGTCTTGATTTTCTGAGAGACCATCTTCTGCCTTCATTTGAAGTGCAACGTTGAGCTTCTCATGATAGCACGTTGTAATGGCGCCCCATCCACACCTGCCTTTCTTTTTGAATAAAAGCTCTGAGCGGCATGTTTGAACAATTTACGAGGAACCAAACAACCGTTCGTCTTCAAATGCCCGTCGATTATCTCCCAGAACTTTAGCCTTGTGTGTAATTGCTCATGATCTTCACCCTCGATGAAAAGGGGAAAGGATTGCTACTCGCCGAATGCCCATTTCCCGAGGGGCTTGAAAAGTTCATTGATCCTTCTTCGAAAGAGTGCATGTTTTGTACTCTGTATTCTTATCACAAGAACTTATAGCACGCCAGTGTAACCAGGCGCTACATAAACGCAAAACTCAAGCTGCAAGACCAACGACTGGTAAACAATCTGTCCCATGTGCTCGCGAGGCACTTATTCCTTGAACGTGTCGTCACCAACCTCGCATCGCAAAACATCTGCAGAAGAAAGCTGTACAGCTGCACCAAGTGTATTCTCGGCAACTGTGGTTTTGATCTCTGTAGATTCCAGCACCAGTCTTTCGTCTTCGAAGTCCTGTAGCACTTCTGCAGTTTCCCACTCGTCAAACGCTGCTATGTCCAGGAATGCCACGCCCTTCGGAGAACATGCTATTTACCGCTCATCTTTCATCGCCATCATACCGAGCTGAAAAACAGCTTTGATTGGCACCATCCTCCCAAATGCACTAATAAGAGCGTGCTCGTTAAAGGTACATCTCTTCATCGCTTCAGTTGAAGCTTTGGTGCCAAACCATCCGTTCCGCAACAATTTGAACCAACCTCTACTTTTCTTCTCCTCAGAGGCCCTTCTTGAATAGGCGTCCTGCAGACCCATGTGATCCCTAACAAAAGCACATGACAGCAACAGAAATCCAGCGTTTTTGCAGGTCACCCTGAAATTACGGAGCACAAACCAGTCTGCGCAACTCTGGCCTAGTGTCAACAAATCGCAGACACGGCAAATTGTGGCCTCTGATCCCCTTTGCATTCTATGCAAGACCTCATTTTCATGTTTCGCACCGCTAAACAGAGTTTTACCAAGAGAAATGTTTAAATGGGCACAGCTACCCAAATGTTGAAACCTCCCTGAAAGTTTGGTGGGACAGTGTACGTGAATCGTAGCACTTTTGGAAAAATTGTTTGTGCCATGCTCTTGCACGGCGACAGAAGTAATAAGGTTGTTGCCAATCGGTTTTTCGTTTCCCGAGATCGCTTTTGAGGCTAAAAAGACTTCCGGACCCTTTTTTGGATGATCATCCACCTCAAACATCTTCCGCCGAACATAACAGTTTACGTTGCCCCTCCGCCATTCTCGGACTCCTGAATCCGGTACATATGACGATTGATCATCCCCTCCGCGCGAATTGGGGCCCGCTACGGACGCTGTTGGAATTTTGTCAACTGTTGCCATCTGTCCGGGAAGCTGCAAAAGAATTCGGGTTCTCCTGGGACTGCTCCGTCTGCCAATGAGCCCTGACTTCATTTTTCACGATTTCAGCGTTCCTTCCAATCCCACCTTTCCCTTCGTCCTCTACATTCTTGCGGTAACGATTGAAGTACGACTTTGCGACAAATGGATTGCAGAGCAAAATGTTGTTCGGCAATTCAAATACGGAGCAAAGACTGAATCCCATCAACATTTTAGGTACAGTATCCTTCGCCTACCCTCTGTCTGCAGTTATGATGCATCCAGTTAGTGCTTCCGCACTGCATCTGTAGTATCCGCTCTGATGGAGAGAAGAAACACCTGCGACAGTGGTTGGGACTACGAAATGGGTGCTTTCGGCTAAGGGGAAGGTGTGCTAGAGCACAAAACTAGCGAGCTAGAATGGGGGTGGTAAGGCCCCACTCGCCATTGAGGGTAGTTGGTACTATTGAAACGGACAACTACTTGTTGTAGCTCGTCCTGATCTCCGGTCGAGGAATCCTGAACGAGGAACAGGACAGTTTGTAAACCCGTTGTTGTCTCCTTTACTTTGGAGTCGGCGATCCCCTCTGTGCCTTAAGTAGTGTGCACAGGGGTGAGCGCCGCACATAATAATATCTAGATATAAACTTGGTTAGCCGACTAACCCCTCTACAGTACCGGATATCTAGCTCTAAATGGGCGTCCGCCTACGAAGGGTAGGCCAGAATGCCACGTGGCTACCAACTATATGCGCCGTTGTCAATCCGGTATTTCCCGAAAAAGGGTCGAATCGGATGCGTCGTTGCAGACCGAGATCCCACGTGTAACCGACCACCTCACGGACTATCTGCGGGGTGCCGTTTCATAACTTCATCCTAGCCGTTGCACTCACTTATGAGTATCATCATACATAGCCAAAAAATTCTTCCATCTGCATTCCAACAGTGCAGAATACTACAGCGTCTGTAGCATTCTGGATGCGCCTGAGCTCGACCGTTCGAAATACTACGAAGTGGCCATGCGGAATTCATAAGCTATTGCTTCGGCTATACTCGATTACGAGAAGATATGAGAAGAATCACTTGATGGAAAGATTTGGACAGGAGAAATTTAATTAGGAAGTACTGTATTAGTGCACACTGTAAGGTGCCATCATCAAATATTTTATTTGGTATTATTTAGATAATTATGTGGTGGCACGCTACGTGTATGCATTACTGCACAGTACTTGCTTTGCCTCTTGGCACATTAAAGGTCGCAAAGCCCAGGTGAGGACGGCAAAGGCCAACCAACAACCAACCAACCTAAACAACATCTTGGTGAGTCCTGGAAATCGTAAAGTAGTTCACCACAAAAGGACATCTATAGTATCAGTTCTTAACCGTTCTTAGCTATAGCTCTTGTTCCGAGGATCCCCTCTACTGTTGCGCATTTACCGCCCTTTTCCTACAGCTGTCTGTGTGTGTGTTGTTTCTTTGTTGTTTTCTCCACTGTTACCTGGTTATTTGTGTTGTCAAAAGGGTTGTCGAGCCGATCTCGTGGGCATTACATACCACCGTATTCGGACATCCGCGTCGTGAATACACGTCTTATCCCCATTGTTCAGGCACAACTGGGTGCTTTCCGCACACTCTCTTCTTATCTAAGAACCGTCGCTCGAAAGGTGACACCCGCTCTTCGCGGTTATTTTTGTGGATACCCACTGCACTGAGACCTCTACAATCTTCAGTGGAATACCACAGCGTCCATCCAGAAGAGTTTTGAACAACTTTCTCACAGAATCGAACTGGGCTTATCTCCTTCTTCTATACTGCAGTGCGAAGATCACCCGAAATAAAGCATCCACAACAACATCAATTGAGTGCCCTTCCTTATCAGCTTTGTGGAAGCTAAGAATTTTTACCTTGTTATCAGCTGCACGCGTGTTAAATAAGTCGTCATCTCGGATAGGGACTTGACGCAAAGGAACAAAAAAGATCTTCCTGGTCTGGCGAAACGCAATTCCTTCAAACTCTGTCGAAGTCAAATATGATCTCGTTGCGCAGCCCAAGTTCTATGTTCATCGACCTCTTTTCCAGCGGCAGAATACGCGCGAATGTTTAACGCAATGTATCAAATTTGATCTAGAGATGGTGGGTTTGATCCAGTTTGACGTAGCACAGAAATGGCTTTGTCAAAGGTGAACTCGGTAGTATAAGAAACCAAGAGTATGGCGACACAACGATACATCTTCGAAAGACTGAACAGCCTTCTGAGAGGGTTTGAAAGCTGGAAAGAAGCCTAAAAAATTCATTCAACCGTTCCAGTAACTGCTGAAGCAACCCGTTCATAATAAAAACAACAAAACAGCACAGAGTTTGAGAAAGCTCTCTCAATTCAGTCTCAAATTTCAAATTATTTACAAAATAGCCACAGAAAAGACGCACCCGGTGCTCTATAATACTATCTAATAACTTTTTTCCATCATCAGATGAATGCTTTGTGTAAAACTCATCTCCCACCCTTTACTTGCATTTCAAACAAGTCGGATAGATCTTGACTGACATTTCCCGCGACCTCTTTCTCTACTACTTCCACAGGTAGAAAGTGCTCAAAATCTCTTTGGAGGTGCAAATGGTCTTATAGCTGCCTTGCGAGCAGCTGTGGTAACGTCGTTGGCCAGTTGGCCACGATTGTGGCATCGGAAGGTATAAAAACCTGTTTGGAGACATTGGAAAACGTATTCCCAGTGCCTTGAGTTAGATTGGGCTCAAAAGATGGCTCCATATATCAGTGATGGCAATTGACGGACATTGCAGCGGGTACCGCAGGATTTACCAAGGTGCTGTTGACCACGAACGTCCTCATCTGCGAAGATTGTGTAGGACAACGCTTGGAGCGGAGATACCACGAAGATGTTCGGGATCTTCCTCTCTTGAGAGACACGCCTCAGGCGGAGGAGACGCGTCCCAGCGTAGCACAGAAACAGAGCCACTCTGAAAAGGCACGACGAAGTCGGGTGTAAGACCGAGGCCAATCCGGCGGGATATACCTAGAGTGTTTAGGTGAGCACTGCACAGCCCGGGGTGTGACCAGTCCTAAGCGGAGCGGTACCACGGCGATCGTCGGAAAAGGAGCGAGGAAACACTCGTATGAGGTGGACGAGAGGGGTGAGTGGTGCGGCCACTCACGAGAGCCAAAAAGGAGAACGAGAGAAAAACGGGGTCGAAACCCTATACAGGGGCGAGACTACGACAAGTGTCGGCGATTAAATATGAACCCACGGTGGTGGTAGCACTCTGGTCGACAGAGGGATGGATGAACTAACGTGCAACGAACGGTCACGCAGTATGCGGTGAAGACGCGCCGAAGGCGAAAAGTTCAGAGCCAAGACTCCCTCCTTGGGATCCCAAGAAGGTGTTTACTGGGGAGCAGTGCTCAATTTCCTAAGTAGTGTGGCGCGCGGCCCCTGACAGTGGGCGCGCGCCCGAAAAATAGACACTAAATAGCGATAGCGTAGCCAAATAAATACTAAAAATTACTAAATAATACTAACCATTACGTAGAATCTGGGCCACGTGTGGCACGCCTCGTACTCAAGCGTTGGCATCCGTGAAGTCCACGTGTTCCACCCGTGTGCACGTCTGGTCCTAACCGGCCGTCAGCACGCAATAGCGGTATAGCTTGTCATAGGCCAAGCTAGTCCTCAAGCGAGCGAACTTCCTAAGTCCTTGGAAGAAACCCCCCTGAAGGGCATTGTCCTTTATATCCCCCTCCTTAGGTGACGAACACGCCGTCGATATGGCGGGGAGGCAACGATCCAAGCGGCATAAGAGCGAGCCGCGTAACGCGTTCAGCGACCACTCGACTGTCGAAGACAGAGCTGCATCACCGAACGACAAACGCAACAAAGCGGTAACCACTCCTCGAACTTCGAGCGCTATTCCTCATCGTACGCCAACTTCCAGCGACCACATCCCGATACCTCGGCGAACAGCACTCCCGATGAACGGTGGTGACAATCCCCGCCGGGGTTACTTCTCCGGTTTCTATTCAGCTCTCCTTCCGCGGGAGAGTGCCTCCTCAACTGCGCCGAGCCGATCCCGGGGTCCCGTTGAATCTTCAAGCCACATCACTCCTGCGGAGGGCACTTGGCCCAGTTACGACGAACTCGTCGGGTTAAACCCGCGTCAACATGCGGGGATTCTCCGGAGAGCTTCGTGGTTCCATCCGACAGACGTCTTCGACGAAGAACTCGTGGCCGCGTATGCTGATGGCAATGCGCGTCTCCCGGGCGAGCTGCCGGCTTTTATCACCACTTTGTGGGACTGGCGACGCCGTGTGGCGGTTCCCATTCACGCGATTCTGCGGCGAAGGCGCGAGTCGGCGGAAGAGGCACATTGTACCTTCGTCCGCATCGGCTACTCACGGATCAACCGGGCAAACTTTCAATACCCCATCCCCAATGAATTCGGCTTTGACCTACGGATGTACCGAACGCAGGGTGAGATCGGCTATTGTGACCGCCTTGCGGCGTTGGAAAGTTACGCATGGCGCGGTTAACCGCGAGCGCGTCGAGAAGTGATCTGCTGGGTCCGTCCGATCCTTCGTGCTGAGTTCCGTCACCTTCGCCGTGAGTCCCGATATCGGTGGTTACAGAACTTCATCCGCGAGGAGCGTCGGGGCAGATCCCGCTTTGGGTTCTTTGTCCCTTATCAGAACACGGAGATAAACCGGATTAGTCCCATCTATCAGTTCGGGCGATACGTTCCCCTGCCTGGGTGGTGGTCCTCTGTCGAGGTGTGCCGGGGATGCTACGTGGAGTTGACTCTAGTCGTCTCCTATCTGGGCTCGTACCTCATCGAGGATCCGCACTCCGGCTTATGGTCCGTGGTCCTAACCGAATGGGCAGTCCGCGCCGAGGCGTACATCTTGTGGGAAGCCTACGACCAGTATCGACTGTGGTATATTCCTCTGCGCTTACGTGGTCACATCCGGCAGCTGGACCTTCAACTTCCTCTTGGAGGTGTCAATAACGCCGATGAAACTCAGGAGCTCATCGACATCATTGGGCGTGTCGACTGGGCTGTTGTGCCTGTCCGGCAGAGCGACCGTGGTCAAGAAGCCGGTGGGGCTGATCGGTCTCCGGGGCGTCGCACGCCGTTGGCGAAAGATTTCATCTTCTTTAACCCATGGGAGCAGCAAGAGATTTCCGAGGCGGAGGCGTCGGCACTCCGGATGGCTCCGCGAGGCATACCATACGGGCACCCCGTGGGGTTTGTCAACTCGGGTGACTTCTACTACGCCTATGGCGGTGATGATCTCCCGGAGGAGGAGGGCGAATACCGTGGCGAAGAGTTCATGGAAGACGTTGGAGATCCCGATGGTGCCGATACTACGGCGCAGCCGGCGCAGGGAGCGACTCACGCAGGTGCGGTCATCGATCCAGTGGCGGCGGCGTTGCCGGACGAACCGGAAGTGATCAAGGTTCCCATACGCCCAGAGGCGGTCGTGATCTCACAGTTCTTTCGGGGTGTTGGACTGAACGCGCAAGCGGCAAGTGGCGACATCGGTGCGATGAGAGACGCCCTCGTGGCACGCCTGGCCGGCGGGAGTAACTCCGCTAGCGATTCGGCTGGCGCGCACGGTAATCCGGGTTCTTCCAACTGATCCCTTGGGATCTTGGTTAGTATATCCCGCTGTGCGGTAGTGTGTGCAGCAACTTCGAAAATAGTAAACTGCTTCCATCTATGACGTATTTGTTTTCTTCCTTCTCTTCCACTTCTTCTGAGTGTCCCTCTCCAGGTCTTCTGTGCAGCTTCTCCTTCTTCCAAGGGTCCTTATCGAAATCTTCTGTTCCTTTATCCCCATCGGGTGTATTCCTATCCCACTTGGGCTCGGTCTATGGTAGCTGGCAAAGCCGTGACAGTACGACGATGATACTGTACCACCTTTGACCGAGGTAGGTGCTCTATCGGTTCGTCTGAATCCCATTCGGGGCCGTACCCGTTCCAACGGACCAAATATTGGATATACCCCTTTGGGTGGTAGGAGTGCTTCAAAATGCGCCCTACCACGAACTCTTGTCGGTACACTTCCCGGCCATCCCGTATGACGGTGTCGCTATTTCCGGGTGGTACCCGTCCTAAGCCAGGAGGTAGCTAAGTGATCACGCGTTGGGCGGCTTCGCTCCGGTCGGACCGTGTAGCGCGCGAGGCAGTCCTCGGCTGAGTGGAATGTCGACCCGACTTCGGCGGTTCATTTTCCCCAAGTGCCGGGCTTGTTTCGGCGCTTCCCACTCCGGTTGGAGGGCCCACACCAGCGGGTAACCCGGGTGGTCGTTCCGCTAATCGGCATGGTGAAGCTCGCTTCGGCGGTAAGATTCGCTGGGGCGGTGGCGCATTGGCGCACCTCTCTGTCCCACGGCGAGGTTCCGTGTAGTCAAATGAGGGTTCCAATGGCTGGCTGTCCGGCGTCGGCGCCGTGGATGTATCCGCCTCCATGTGCGGGGTACTTGGTGGTGCGTCGTCCACTCGTACTGTATCAGGCTGCGGTGCGTCGAGCGCATTTGCATTCCGTGTTGCACGTGTGGTGACACCTCGGCGAGTGTTGGTGGCGTTATCCGCAGCTGCGTTCTGAGGCTCGGATAGCGACTGAGTCGAGTCGTGGAAGACGTCGGTATCAGGCACCCCTGATGGGCGAAGAATGACATGCGACGGTGCAGCCTTTCCAGCAACGGTATCGACCAGATTACGACGGCTGTCGGGCGCTTCCCCCTCCTTAGACGATGCACCGGGGTTGGTGTCCGTCGGGTGGACTGGGGAGGAGCGACGGATGCGCGACACGATTCCTTGCGGGTTGGGCGCCGCGGGTAGCGGAAGGTCAAACAAACCCCGAGATGAGTGTGGTAAGGCGTAGGCACGCGGGTGGACCTGGGGTAAGGGGGTCGAGGAATCCGTTTCAACGGGAGCAGTAACACCAGTAGGTTGGGAGGTTAACGGCGGAGGAGCCGATACCACGCGATCGCGGGAGATGCATTCGTGATTACCAGCGAGGTCAAGAACGACAGTGTCGGGAGCCACCGAAATAACCCGAAAGGGGCCGTCGGCAACGGGTGACAGCTTGTGGCGTTTCTCCTTCTCTGATTCCAGTACTCCTTGCGGATGAATACATAACCGTCGGGGGCGAGACGTGGCGGCGAGCAAGGGGCTTTCATATCAAAGTCACGCTTGTAAGCGGCCTGGGCTCGGCCCATTGAACGCCGTGCGGCGGGAACGAGCTTCGTGAGCCAAGTTTTCCACGCTTCGCAGTGAGCAGTTGGTGACGGAAAGGTACCCAGCGTGGGCTGTGGTTCCAGCGCTACGGGCGGTGGGGTACGGGACAGTACCAGCTCGAAGGTCGTTAATCCAGTTGTCCTGTGCACCTGCGTATTGTACGCAAAGGTGAGCGCATCAGTGAACAAGTCCCATTCTTTGGGGTGGTCTGCAACGTATGAACGTAGTGTCGCAAGTATTGTCCGGTTAAACCGTTCGGCCTGCCCATTAGTTTGGGGGTGGTAAGTGGTCGTGAACAGGTTCTTAATGTCCAAGATGCCACACACATCCTCGAAGAAACGAGAGGCGAAATGTCTCCCGTTACCGGAGAGGAGGTTGACCGGTGGACCGTCGACGAAGACCCAGTGTAGGACGAAGGCTTGAGCCACGCTCATAGCCGAGATCTTCCGTAACGGTACGGTCCGGACCAGCTTGGAGAAGCGATCCGTAATTACGAGTAAGAACTTGTAATTCCGCTTAGTGGTAAGGAAGGGACCGAGTATATCGATGGCCACAAACTCCAATGGAGCGCGAGCTGGAAACAGCTTCAACTTCGTCGCATGGCGGCGGAGTTTGACACGGTTCCGAGCGCAATCGGTACAAAACCGCACCGTTGCGTAGCAGTCCACTGCCATGGCAGGCCAGTAGAAGTTACGGCGTAGGGTGAGGTATTGTTTCCGTCCCCCGACGTGGCAACTCAGTTTGGAGTAGTGCGACAACCGCAAGACTCTCGACTGGAGGTTATGTGCTACCACTATTTGTGGGTGCGATCCAACGGTCCGTACACGGTATCCGGCGTCATTCACCTGAAAGGGGAGAGTACCTCCTCCATTGAGTTGAGCGCGGGCCTTCGCGCAGAACGGGTCAGCGAATTGCTCCCGTATCATCTCCTCTGGAGTAATAGGCACGAAATGCCCTGGTAATGGTTTCTCGGAATCTTCCAAGAGAAGAAAGTCGTCCAATTGGGAACCGGAATCTGAAGAGTCCGTGTCTCGTTCCTCGTCCTCGATGGTAGCGTCGTCACCATTCACTGCAAAGCAGGGTATTTCATTGTCTTTGACGGGTAGTGCTTCGCCAGTAGTGACCAGGCGGGAGAGAGCATCGGGTTGGGTGTTGCACGATCCTTTTCGGTACTCCACGTCAAAATCAAATTTTGCTAGACGGAGACGCCAACACATCAAGCGGCCTGGAGGCTCCGAGATGGAGAGTAGCCATCGAAACGATGCGTGGTCCGTGAAAACGGTGAAGTGATTACCCATGAGATAGGGGCGCAGCGTTTGTAATGCCCACACTACTGCAAGGCATTCCTTCTCCAAGAAGGAGTAATTTTTCTCGTGGACGTTTAGCGACCGGGACCAGTACCCTACGGGGCGTCTTTCCCCATTGGTTGCAGTTTGAAACAGTGCACAACCTACTTGGTAGTCGCTGGCGTCCGTATCTACGGTGAAGGGCCTTCCAGGCTTGGGCAACGAAAGGATCGGGGCTGAGACGACAGAATCTTTAAGAGAGTTGAAAGATTCCGTTTGAAAGGGGGTTAAGGGGTCCAGTTTTGGTGGTTGGCCTTTCCGTAAAAGCGCTTTTAACGGTGCAGCCTTGTCTGCAAAGTGCAGGATGAATCGTCGGTAGCCGTTTGCGAGTCCGAGAAAGGAACGAAGCTCGGTTTGCGTCCGCGGTTCTTTAGCCTCTTTGAGTGACTTAACACGAGTCTCCTCGATTGTAACACGTCCTGGACGGATAACATGGCCGTGATCCTTCACGGTGTCCGTGAAGAAGTCACATTTCTTCAACTTAAGAGTGACACCCGCATCTCGAAGCGTGGTCATGATATCCCTCACATGAATGAGATGTTTGTCCAGATTTTCTGAGAAGACGATTATGTCATCCAGGTAGACCAGGCAGGTACGCCGTTTGAAGCGGGCCAATAGGATGTCGATGGCTCGCCGGAAAGTAGCAGGGGCGTTGGTAAGACCAAAAGGCATCCGTTTGAAACGGTAGAGACCGGAGTGACACGCGAAACCGGTTTTATCCTGGTCTTGCTTCCCTACTGGAACTTGCCAGTATCCCCAATTGGCGTCCAGGGTTGTAAAGACGGTGGCGGTGCCCAGCGAGTCAATGTACCGTCCATTCTTGGGATTGGATATACGTCCTTGACGGTAACGGCATTCAACCGACGGTAGTCGACGCAAAACCTCCAGAAACTGTCCTGCTTTGGAGCCAGTACTACTGGAGAAGCCCACGGCGACTGAGCCGGTTCAATGACTCCTGCTCGAAGCATTTTATCCACTTGTGCCTTTTCCTCCGCGCGGGCGGCGGGTCCGACACGGTATAGGTGCTGAGAGATGGGGCGGGTGTCCGGTAGAAAATCAATCCGGTGTTCCGTAGTGGCAATCTCACCAAGGGAGCCGTCCCACATAGTGGCGAAGTCCCTTAACAGTTCTCGCAATCGATGGCGGTATGACTCCGGGACGTGGGTGAGATCCAGGTCCTCGAGTTCTTGGACTGGATCGGGGCGGTCACCACTCGTTGAAACGGGCTGCGTTCTTAATGTTACAGGTTGAACCCCGGGTACCGATAATAAAACGGGTTCCCGGGCTGTCCCCCTCCTTAGAGTGAACAAGTCCGAGAACGTCAACTGTGGTCAGCTTTGTCGGCACCATAGCAATGGGGTGCGGCATGACGGACCCTATCACTTGGTTCTTCACCAGATACTGGGGTACAGTGCCTAGATTGGCGATCAGCACGTGAAACGGTTGGTTTGGCTCCACATAGACGATTACATTCGCAATTGCGAGGCTGTGCCTGTCATAAAGTGACAACAATGGTTGCAAGACCCGGAGTGCTGGTTGACGGGAGGTTACTTTCACCATCATTTGGGTCTCAGTTGGTACTCACAACGACGCTGCGACGCGGAGCTTATTAGATTCACGGTTATTCGGTCCAGGTTCCTGTGCTGCCGGTAGCGGGACATGCTTCGTCGTGGCACGCTTAAGCGGACGACAAACGATCGGAGTGGACAATCCATCCACCATCTCGACACGCCGTTGGCGGGGGAAGATCGCTTCGACGAAGCGGTTGCAAAAGTCGCAACCCACGATGACTGGGGCGGCTAATTTCCCACATACGACGAAGTCGAGTTTCACCACGCGAGCGCCAACGAGGACTACCAGTTCTTTGAACCCCACCGTATCCAACGGTTTGTTGGTCGCGTCAGCGACCTCCGGGACGTGGTAGCGGCGAATTATAGACTGCAATGCAAGCGGTAACACTTCCTCCACGACAAAGTTCGGACCGGCACCGGTGTCAAAGACGGTAAGGTGCCGCACCATAAACTGGGGTGAAATGCCAAGGTCAGCATAGACCTTGTAGTTTCTCTTGGCCATCACCAGAACTCTATCCGGGAACCGGTTATGCGAAACACGTTTCCACGGACGACGCAGAACACGAAAGTGTTCCGAGTTCACGTCATTGACGGCCTCTTTCCTTGAAAGGATTTTGACCGGGGAGCGAGGCTAGGACGCCTCGGGCGCCGTCTACCTCGACTCTGAGGGCGCCCCTCCTTGAGAGGAGACTCCCACATTTAGTTTTTCTGGGCCTGCTCCGCCGGAGGCGGCTGCTCAGGGCGTTGAGCGGGCAACGCCTGGGCATCAGGTCCAGAAGGTACCGCAGAAGCGGTGGGGTGACCGACCACGTCGGTGACACGGGATTCGGGTGCAGGTACCACCCGAGCTCGGGGAAGCGACACGTGACGTGGAACATCCGTTCGAGCACGGGTATACGATGCAATCGGAACAGCTGCTTTGTCCTCCAGGGATAAGGCCTCGTAATTGACTACGACTTGTGCCCATTCTCGGAGGGACAACACACATTGTGGAGAAGTATGGCCTGGTTTGTAGCAGAGATGACAAATCAGACCAGAAGCCCGTGTTGGATGGCGAAGCTCAGCGAACTTCACCGCGGGGCGGGTATCTCTCCAACCAGGACGCGAAAAGCGGACATTACCACTCTCGTGTGGGACGCGTGGCGCACGGACGCGACCATTATCCGCATAGAGTAGCGTGTCATCCTCAATCACGCATTGTGATTCGTCCAAGGTTGAGGGTAACTCCGTTGTCGGGATGGAATGAACGTCGCTATGGGCCAGCTGCACGTTATCATAATACCTTCGAGAGGCCTGTTCGTCGATCATCGAAGCTGAAGGGGTACCCGGTTGTAACATAAACGCTTTTGCAGACCTACACCTGGAGCCAGGAGTGCGTGCGCGCAGGGCTTCACCTTCTGCACGAGCGAACTGCACTAGTTCCAAATACGTGGCTTTAGGTCTATCTTCTCGACGTCGAGCAACAAGAGTCCGGATCGCCGGGTCCAAACCATCGACAAACATGGTACAACGCTCTTCAGCGGGGTAAACAATTGCCACAGCGGTGGAAGGCCTTGTTAAGGCGCGACGAATAATCGGTTTCCGACTCGCCTGGACGTTTGCGAGTGTCCCGCAGGGCGCGTATCGCCTGCTGAGTGGCGGAGCTAGTAGCATACGACCTCAGGAGGTACTGAACTGCTTCGGGCCAGCAGGTTACCCCTCCTTCGGACGCGCGTGATGTACCTCTGACAGAGTGATACTGGTCTTCTGCAAGCCCACGTAAGAAGTACGGTAAGGCAATGTAGGGCTGTCCCTCGTTCATTCCAAGGATGTCAGCTTCCGCGACAAAGCGTGCCAAGAAATCCAACACCAATATTGGGTCTTCTCCAGAAAACGACTGGTTTCGTAGTGAGAGCTGCATTCGCTTAATGCAGTCCTTCACCCTTCCCGTACCACGTGGTGTATGATCCAAAGAGGAGTCCTTCAAACGGTAGTACCGGAATGATAAGAGCTTCTTAAAGAGCGAATTGGTCGGTTTCAGCTCCTTCAAACCTGTGGGCTTCCTTCCCTTCGTGCGGGCGCGGATCACACCATGGGTGGCTGTTGACCGCTTAGAGCGTGAGGAACGCTCACGGCGAGCCACTTCCACCGATGAATCGGAAGAGTCGGACTCCGAAGATGAGGAGTCTGACGGTTCGGGATCCGTGTTCCTTCGCTTCTTTCGAGCCTGGCGGTTCTCTTCCTTTCTTTCCTTGTCAGATACTGCAACCGGCTCGGTCGGATCATTCCCCGACATCAGGGTTTGTTCCAACGTCTCGAGACGGCTTCGGACGCGCGAGAACTTGTCCGCGACGTCCTTGACAAAGGCCGAGGGTCCACCAAGGGACTCTAGAATCGAGTTCACATCCGCACGGAGGACACGGAGGTCCTCAGAAAAAACCTGCGTAGCAGTGTCATCCACCTTCTTGCGAAGGGAATCAAACTCCTCTGCAAGTATGACTTGAGCTTCCTGCAAAGAGCGGAGTTGCTCTTCCACAGCTGCAAGGCTGGGATGGGGGGTGACATCCCTAGCAGGGGAGAGCATCTGGGCGGCGGCAAACGCCGGTCCTGCTCCACTTGCTGGGGGTCTCGAATCAGAGACAGGAGGTCTCGAGGTCCTTCCACCTGGCACGCCAGTCGATCCACCGGTATGAGACCGTGAACGGACCGGGATACGGGATGGTTGCGATGGTTCCGGTGCACCGGTTTGACTCCGCGTCCTCGGACGATGTTTGGACGACATGAGATCAGAATCCGTTACACGTGAGTATCCAAACCCGATCGGCTAGTGGGGCCAAGAAACTTCCTCAAAGAGGGCAACTGAGATCAACCTCAATTTGTGAGTCCTCTTTCCGATTAATCGTGACTGACTGTGCCCGACTCAAACTTCTAAGTCAGGAGATTGTAGGACAACGCTTTGAGCGGAGATACCACGAAGATGTTCCGGATCTTCCTCTCTTGAGAGACACGCCTCAGGCGGAGGAAACGCGTTCCAGCGGAGCACAGAAACAGAGCCACTCTGAAAAGGCACGACGAAGTCGGATGTAAGACCGAGGCCAATCCGGCGGGATATACCTAGAGTGTTTAGGTCAGCACGGCACAGTCCGGGGTGTGACCAGTCCTAAGCGGAGTGGTACCACGGCGATCGTCGGAAAAGGAGCGAGGAAACACTCGTATGAGGTGGACGAGAGGGGTGAGTGGTGCGGCCACTCACGAGAGCCAAAAAGGAGAACGAGAGAAAAACGGGGTCGAAACCCTATACAGGGGCGAGACTACGACAAGTGTCGGCGATTAAATATGAACCCACGGTGGTGGTAGCACTCTGGTCGACAGAGGGGTGGATGAACTAACGTGCCACGGGCGCTCACGCAGTATGCGGTGAAGACGCGCCGAAGGCGAAAAGTTCAGAGCCAAGACTCCCTCCTTTGGATCCCAAGAGGATGTTTACTGGGGAGCAGTGCTCAACCTCCAATGTAGTGTGGCGCGCGGCTCCTGACAGTGGGCGCGCGCCCGAAAAATAGACACTAAATAGCGATAGCGTAGCCAAATAAATACTAGAAATTAATAAATAATACTAACCATTTGGTGCAGTCCGGGCCACGTGTGGCACGCCTCGTACTCGAGCGTTGGCATCCGTGCAGTCCACGTGTTCCCCCAGTGTGCCCTTCCGGTTCTAACCGGCCGTCAGCACGCAATAGCGGTATAGCTTGTCATAGACCAAGCTATTCCTCAAGCGAGCGAAACTTCTGAGTCGTGCGAAGAAACCCCTTGAAGGGCATTGTCCTTCAGATTGATGCAAACGCCATAGAGTAGAATCTTTTGCTTATACTTCGGATCTGAAAAGCCTGAAATACTTCAGAAAGGATCTAAAAGATAGAAGTGGTCTCGATTTGTTTCAAATGCAACAAAGAAAAAGTAAGGGCACGGCTGCCACAGCCTTCTTAATGGCTGTAAAGTCCACTTTAACGCACATAAAAGCATATCTCAGTTCATTCTAAATATTTATTATATCTTTTTTTTGGCACATAACGGGCATTAAATTGTTTAAGATATGTTGCAGATCTCAGGGTGAGTTTGCCCTGAAAAGGTGAGTTTTAGTCGAGAAGTATGCATTTCTGTTAAAGTGTTTAAAGATGATACTCTTTGTTGGGTCTGTCCTGTCTTGTAACAATTCCGGAGAGTTTTGAAGAGACAAATAAGCGTGCTGGGCCCATGATTTGTGAAAAAGACAAATGACCAGGAATGAAAGAAGATGGGGGTTTTGGTTTCTTTATGTTATACGGATAGAATATTATTGGGGTGTGTGTGTTGTTCAAGTGTGGGAGTCGCTACATTTTTCGAAAGCCTGTCACGAAAACCAATTGTAGTTTCCATGACCTAATAGCATCTTCACCGGGCACTGTTATATTATCAAATGATCAAATTTGCTTAAATGAATCTGCCTGGTCGACCGCATTGGTCAACAAAAGCGTCAAATAAAATAACAACAGGAGAATAAAAGAGTAAAAATCGAGCGAATTGGCTTCTTTGCTCTTTGACCTGGTGCTATCGAAGCAAAAGTTTGCAAGCTGTTCATTGGTTAAGATTTAGTACCTTACGCGGCAAAATCCGTGATGCAAGGAAACCTCATGCTCTTTGAGATACATAAATGCAAGTGATCTATCACGAATAGTTCTTTCAAACACCCTTCTTGCCGTTACATCACTTTTTCATAATTATGGAAGAGCCCGTCTCCGTTCGACTGTACTCTCTCCATGCGCGCCAGCACAAACAGCAAAAAACCAGCGATCAAGTCACGCAAACGAAAGATAGCTTCACGTGGAGCAAATTTAACGCTGCTAGAAGACGCTGCCATTGCAAAGACGTGGATCATTGGCCTGCTCTCGAAACCATATGTCATCCATGTCGTGCGTGCAACAGCGGGGGTTAGCGTTGATGAAGACTGTACCCGTGCGGAAATCGCTGAATTAGGCCAATCAGCAAATCAGCAATTATACACCTTCCAATGGGAGACGAACAGGTAGACGCCTAATTTGCTATTTTGCTGATTTGCACCTAGCACTGGTGGGGATGCTCTAAGCCTACCATAAAACTGTCCTTTCGTCGCACTCCCGTAGCGCAAGCGCTGGCCCACATTTGCGTTAACCAAATGTGCAACGCCGCCCGGCCAGAGCAGTAACGAGTGTGGGGCCGCTCACAGCCAGCCCGTCCACTCTACCACGCGATGCCGCCGATGACGCCGTCCGCAGCGGCGACTCGCCCTGGACGGCGCTGCTGGACGCCTCTGCGCGGCGTGCGTCACAACGATGCCCTTGTCGTCCACGACCACCAGAATAATGCTGCCTCCCCCCGAGCCCTCGAGACGCGCCTTCCGTCAACACCACCGATGGCTGAAACACCTGCAGCTCGTCTTGGGGCCAAAGTTAGCCACCAGGAAACACCTCCTGCTGTTCGTCGCCTGTCTGCAGGCGGTGGCCGTCGTGCTGCTGTGCACGGCGCTCGTGGCGAGGCACCACGTTCTCCAGCAGCTCCGCGCCTCCCCCGCCGCCTCGTCGTGGACGCCCCAGCACGGATCCGGGCAACACTTGCTTACGCACGAGCCTAACGAACGCTTCGTCGCGCGCGTCGAGCAGCGCGCGTCTGGGGGGCCTTTCAAAGCGCTCTTCCTCGGTCCGACGCGCCGTTTTGCCGCGTTTGGCCGTTCGGCGGCTTGTGTGCCGCAGGCGTGCACGCTGGACCATTGGGCTGCGCTGGGAGAGCGCGCGTGTTTTCTGCGAAACGACCGCGCAAAGGATCGGCGCGGCCACAACGCCACCGTGTGGCGTCTCGTGCAAAGCGAGTGGTATTACTCGGAGGCTAACGATTTCGCCTGTCCTGCCGTCGTTTGTCGAAAACAGTGGCTTCGCGAGCTCAATCTCACGAAAACTCTCGCCTATTCCGTGTTGGATGAGCATTTCAAGAATGAGACCAATTCAACACTCGTCAGTCTCGTGCTGGGGAACTCTTTCGTGCGTCTCAACCCGTTCTGGGGGCTGGAGTACAGACTGAACGGCGTCCTCACGCTCGAGACTCCGCGCGGTGCCGACACTTTGCGCGAGTCCCCAAGAAGGGCATCAATCACGTTGCGCAGAGGTTTCACTCAGAAGTTTTGCGACGTTGCACTGCACGACAGCGTTTTGGCGGAAGAACAACCTGTGTACGTCATTGTGCCTTACTCCGGGCGTGTTGGTATGCTTCGTAAATTCCTTGTCAACGCGAAGAGTTTGCTTGATGACGGCGTCGCCATGCGGGTCGTACTATCGGTGTTTGGTGGTGAAATGCATGTCCAAGCAGCCCATCTCATCCTCAATGAGCTTGGCATCGGTACCATGGTCGGGAATTTGTCGGATGGCAACGTCATTCAGATTGTCGAAAGCCGTGGCGATTTCCGTGGTAACTTCTCTAGGTCTCAGGCGCTGTATGAAGGATCTACTCACGCCCCGGCCGAGGGTCTGCTCTTCTTTTGCGATGTTGACGTTGAAATTCACAAACAGTTCTTCGATAATTGCAAATACAATACAGAGAAGGCCCACCAGGTTTACTATCCAGTCTTGTACAGCCTGTATCCGTATGGCACAGAAATTTCCAAGGAGCACGGCTACTGGCGCAACGGTGCCTACGGAATGGTCTGCGTGTTCAACAGCGATTTCAGAAGTCGAAAAGTGTGGGGCACGGAAAGTAGACGAAAGGCCTTCTCGGGATGGGGCATGGAAGGTGTGGCTCTCTACAAGGAATTCGCAAACGTATGGCAGTACACCGTGTTTCGAGCGGTGGAACCGAATTTACTACATCGGTGGCACGCGCAAGTGTGCGACTTCAATGGAAACATAGCAGCATGCCTTGATACAGTTTTGCAGAATCTCGGAACGCAGGCCTTCTTGGCCTCAGTGATAGCTGGCCGGGGGATTGATGTTCGGAAAGAGCCATATTTTCCTGAACCAATTGATTTTGAGGAATACAAGAACGATTCAGCTGGTAGTCAGCGCCGAAAATTCGAGATTCCAGTTCCCGAGTCTGTTTCTGATACATCGAAACTGAAGCAGCTGGAATCCTTCTATCAGACTGGGATCCGAAAATCAAATCGAGACCGCCTGCTTCGATATCTTTCAGAAAAGGCACTGCAAATCTTTGACAGGGCAACGGGCTAAACACACAAGGCACATCCAGTACCCCGACGTTGCTTGCTTGCATCACAGAAGTGAATACGCTTTGCGCAGATACGCTGCAGATTCCGACGCTCACGGAGGAGAATGCTTTCAAGAGTGCGCAAAGCTTTCCCAAACGCATGTAGACATGTCCTCAGATCAACCAATACCCACAAACCTTTCGCGAAGAATATAGTAATGTCGTCTTTTGGGTTCTGGTCTATTTGTATGAATGATGTCCGATAGACTGTGCTTCGAGACAAAGGGTTACGCGTGCACGCTGCTTTATTTCCAACTCGGTTCTTGTTCTGCTCAGTTCTTCCAGTTCTCGATGGTCTACAATTTTGTGGTTGCCGCTTTCACAGCCGATGCAGAGCACGAAAAAGACATACGTTACAGTAGGAACGCATTTTTATATTTTGAATATTGCTCCGTTTGTATCTTAGTTACGGACTGTCCCCTTGCTCGCGGATGAGCAGAAGACGTTGATCTCTCATGAACTACGAACTACATATACATCGTAATTACCATCGGTACGATGTACATTTGTGCCAAGGGAACAGTCCCATCCTTTTTTTTTCGTAGAGCTCAAGCCGCTCGGGACACCGCCTCGTACTCAATTCCTGAGAGCTCCTCATTGGTGTCAAGAAGCTCAACACGAACGCTGAATTTGTCTATGTCTATAGATCGCACAACTGCTTTCTTTCCGCGATGCGTACCCCGTAGCAAGTAAACTATGCCTCCTGGTTTAGGGATCACGGTCTCAAGGTCGTCTTGGTCCAGTTCAAGAACTGTATCAGAATCTACAAGTTGCACTCTCGCTCCAAAGTCTTCTATGATCTTTACGACCCGTCCCTTTTTCCCCAGGAACCCACCGTTCGCAAGGTCTTTGTTGGTTATCTTGACAAGGGTGTCCACATGAAGCCATGGGACTTCAGCTCCTTCACCTTCTACGCCTGGGGGTGCATTTTCGCCATCAAGCTCGTTTTCTTCGGATGTGGCATTCTCAGGTTCTGCGTCTTCAAAGCCCGTCCATTTTCCAGAATGTGTTCCTCTTTTCCCCGCTTCTGATGCGTTTTCATCGCCTCTCGAGAAGAAATGAGATTGGAAGGCACCGGGAGGAGCCTTCTGATCAGTAACTTTTCGCTTTCCAACTTTCCGTGACAACGTGATGCTTACGGGCGTCGCATTCGCAGCGTCGGAGTCTGTGACATCGACATGTCTTTTTCGAGTTACTCCTATATTCTTCGCGTGATTGACTTGCTCTCGTAAAACTAAAGCAGCTCTTTCTTCACTTTCTAGAGTGTGAGAACGGATTTCTTTTGCCCTTCTTTCCTTTTCAAAGTGCTCTCTCGCAAGGTACGCGACCCACCAACCGTCTTCTCTATCCTCCACGCGACAGTGACCTTCCTTCCCCAATTCTTTTATAAAAGCGGTGAGAGTAGTCCACTTTGTAGCATTCATATGTACATGATCTCGATCTTTGATATACTCCTGATAGACAGTGTTCGCGTGAACAAAGTTTGTACCGTACCTCTGTCGAAGTACGAGCAAAAACTCTTTTCGAAATGTTTCAGAAAACCGACCAATGTACTCTGATGGGCTTTCTGCAAACATTGTAAGTTGACGCTGATGTCCGGCACTTTTTGTGTGACACTTGAAGCCATTTTCATCTCTACATTGCTTTTCACACATTTGACAATACCATCTCAAGCGCCCCAGGCCTTTTGCTTTGATTCGCTTGGATATTGCCTTCGCTGTCAAGAAACCATCGTTTCCCATCTTATTCTAGAGAGAGTGTTGTTCTTACGACCTTTTTGAAGCACGGTGATAGTTTTGAACCGAAGCGGGACACATTCGGATTTCGTAGAGCGGCTTGACGATTTCTGCAGATTCTTTATGTTTCTTTACCGGGACGTGAGCGGCGCTTCGAGCTGGAAGGTACGACGCAGAAAGTTGCTCCGCTACCGATGTGGCACTAGCATCATTGCAGACCCAGACAAGCAGGTGGAGCGTGCCGGACACAGCGTAGCACAAGTAAACGGATTTGTCACCCATCATAAATTAACAATTTATTGTACACAATTTGCTCTTTCCCGAGGCATTTGGCATGTATGGTAGAAATCTGGTGGTAATGGTGTGAGATCATTCGACGAGATCCGCTAACGTTTTCACAAGTTAAGTCTTCCGGGGCAACCCCCCAAGCCCTGCTCGTCGTCCAGATCTGCAGGGGAATAGAGTCATTCGACTGCCAACAATCAAGATGGACCGCATCGCTTTTGTCAGTGCCTGGCACGGAGCGGCGTTAGCCGCATCAAGATGGAGAATGCCAATTGCCAGAAGACACTCTAAACTGTTTTCAAATCCTCTAATCTATGCACCAAGTCGCCGGATTTCCACCGCCTCTGTGGCTGCGACAGCTCAGGATTCGGGAAAGAAGCAGATCCGAAAACGCAATCACGAAGTCAGTCCATATTCCGCGACTGTCAACCTCCCACAAACTACTTTTGAACAAAGAGCAAATGCGACGAAGAAAGAACCTCAGATTCAACAATTTTGGAGCGACAAATCGGTCTACGAGAGGCTTTCACGGGAGAACCCTGGAGATACATTCGTTTTGCATGATGGTCCTCCGTTTGCCAATGGACCACTTCATTGTGGCCATGCTCTCAACAAGATTTTAAAAGATATTATTAACAAATACCAACTTATGAAAGGCAGAAAAGCTGTTTTCGTTCCCGGTTGGGATACTCATGGTTTACCGATAGAACTTAAGGTTCTGCAGAGTTTGAAGGGAAGTGAAAGAAAAAACCTAACTCCGGTTGATTTGCGAAAGAAAGCACGCGCGTTTGCTTTGGAAACTATAAAGAATCACATCCAAGGTATGAAGCGATTTGGCGTGTGGGGTGATTGGGATGATCCCTACCTCACTCTGAGCCCTGATTATGAAGCTGCGCAAATGGAGGTATTTGGAATTATGTATGAAAAGGGGTATGTATTTCGCGGAAAGAAACCAGTACATTGGTCCCCTTCAAGCCGCACCGCTTTAGCAGAGGCAGAGTTGGAGTATCCAGAAGGGCATACGTCACGAAGTTGTTACTGCGCTTTCAGAGTTACTAAAATTCCTGAAAGATCTCCGAAGTCTATAGCGGAAGCGATTAGTTCAGAGAGCGGTCTTGCTCTATCGATTTGGACCACCACCCCATGGACAATACCTGCGAATCGTGCTGTTGCAGTAAACACTCGACTAGACTACGCTTTAGTGAAAGGGCTCCATCCGAAGCAACCGGAGCTGGTAGTTGTGGCGGCTAGGGACCTAGTTGATTCTATTGCCTTGAAGCTCAACCAGAACGAAAAAGTCAAAGTTTTATCTGTTGTGAAGGGTGACGAACTTTTAGGAGTAGAGTACAATCATCCTTTGGAGGAGAACAAAATATGCAGAGTAGTCGAAGGCGGCGATTACATCACGACTGATACCGGAACCGGGCTCGTGCACACAGCGCCTGGTCATGGCCAGGAAGATTATCAGACCGGACTGCGAGAGGGCCTCGATATCCTCTCACCCGTAAACGATGCCGGCAAGTTCACGGAGGAAGCTGCGAATGGGCGTTTCACTGATTTGCCTGTACTTGGAGAGGGAAACCAGGCCGTGTTGGATGCGTTAGATGAATCAGACGTTCTTATTCTGGAAGAATCGTACTCTCACAAATATCCCTATGATTGGAGAACAAAGAAACCAACAATCTTCCGCGCTACAGAGCAATGGTTTATATCAATCGATGGCTTTCGTGAAGATGTTCTCAATGCTATAGAGGAAGTCGAATGGTTTCCAGCTGGAGGTATTAAGAGAATAAGGGGTATGGTCGAGGGTCGAGGCGATTGGTGCATATCAAGGCAAAGAGCATGGGGCGTTCCGATTCCTGTATTCTACGATGACACTACCGGTACGGCATTGATGTCCCGCGAAATTGTAAACTATGTGAAAGATATAATACACGAACGTGGTACAGACGCCTGGTGGGAATTAGAGGCTGATGACCTTCTCCCGGAGAAATATAGAGGACGCAATCTTCGAAAAGGTCGTGACACGATGGATGTATGGTTTGACTCCGGCTCTTCATGGGCCGCTGTGGCTTCACAAAGAGATACTCTGTCCTACCCTGTAGATTTGTACTTAGAAGGAAGTGATCAACATCGGGGCTGGTTTCAAAGCTCCATCCTGACTTCTGTAGCAACGATGGAAAGAGCCCCATACAGAAAGGTCCTGACACACGGCTTCGTGCTGGACGAAAAGGGAATTAAGATGAGCAAAAGTGTTGGAAATGTCGTTGACCCTATGAAGGTAATCTCTGGTGGGAACAACAAGAAAAAGGAACCTCCGTATGGGAGTGACGTTCTTCGCTTGTGGGTGTCTTCTGTGGACTACAGTTCTGACATCATGATCGGACCCTCAATTCTCAAGCAAGTGGCTGATGTCTACAAAAAGCTCCGGAATACTCTAAGGTATATGCTTGGGAACATTCACGACTTCAACCCTGTTGAGCATGAGGTTCCTTACGACTCTCTGCCTTCCTTAGACCGATATATTTTGACAAGGATGATGTCTTTGGCAGATGAAGTTGAGGCAGCCTATGACTCTTTTTCATTCTTCAAGGTGTATCAAGCTCTGCAGAGGTTTGCTGTCGTTGACTTATCGAACTTTTATTTGGACATTGCTAAGGATCGCTTGTATGTGTCCTCTCCGGATTCCTTCAGACGCCGGTCGTGCCAAACAGTGATTGCATCCGTGTTGGAGAACTACGCACGCGCGCTAGCCCCCATAGTTTCTCACACTGCAGAAGATCTTTGGCAGAACATGCCGTACACCCCTAGATCTGCGAATTCCAGCTTTCCAGAGGCTTCATCAGTTTACGAAGCTGGATGGTTTGAGCGACGGTCTGAGTGGATGACTACGGATAGAGAAGTCACAGATGACTGGAATGTTGTGCTTGAAGCAAGGGATGCTGTGAACAAGGTGTTGGAGGCCGCGCGAACGTCAAAGACTCTTGGTGCGTCAATGGAAGCCTCTGTAAAGATCTTTGCTGCAGATCCAGGGGATGCGATTATTCTGCAAAAAATGGTGGCATGTCCTGATGACGTGGATAGTCTGAAGCGAGCATTTATTGTTTCAAATGTTGAGGTCACAACAACTGCAGACGTTGTAAGGGAGTGTACGCACGTGAACGCGGACGGGAACGAGGAGGAACTGCGCTTTGTTGTAGGCATAGACAAGGCCGTAGCTTCGAAATGCGATAGATGTTGGCACTATGACCACACAGTTGGGACTCATCTTGAACACCCTTTGCTTTGCAGTCGATGTAATGAAGCGGTGTTGGAAATGGGAATTTCAACGGTTCCTGCAGTACAATCCGAAGCCGTCTAACGCTGAATATATGGGAGGAAGACAGAGATGGGTTTCAGCAACGACGATATACAAAACAGAACAATCAGTCAATGTTGCAGGTGTAGGGCAGGTGCAGGATGCAAGGTGCTTTACTTGGCAACACCGGCAATAGTAGATGAGGAACCAGGTTCAATCAAAGCTAGCAGTGTACGGCAAAACGAGAGAGGCGAAATGGGTTGCAACGAGGATTCAAGAGTTGACGAGTTAGTGAATTCTGTGTGAGTTACAACGCTGGATGTAAAGAATCGCAAGTCTACCGTGAGAGCCACTTACTTCTTTGAACAATCTTTCCTTTATCCCAGTCACCTCTGACCATAGCATAGCCGGCGCGATTGAGAATTTGAGAGCGAATGGGTTCCTTCAAAGCCTGGCGAACAAGTTCTGCACATGTAGTAGAATACTTAAGGTAGGTCATGCCTGCCGCACGCCAGTATTGCACCATTCTGAAGTGGATCGAAAAGTCGGAGTCGATGAATGAGGGGAGGAGGGGAAAAAGTGCAGAAAGGAAGTTGGTTGGCGCGATCGTCAACCATGGCAGACCCGTTACCTTTCATACCATCGGTGATCAGAGGCGGAGGGTTATCGTTTTGGAAAAGGATAGCGCTAATTTACCCCCCTTCATACAAGAACACGAACAACAATTTCTTTTAGAGCTCAGAACGCTGACAAATGACAAAATTAGAAAGTGTGGTTCTTTTGATGCATTTTGGCTCGAAGCAAAGGTCAGCTGTCGTTTGAGTTCCGCAGTTGGACCGAAACCGCTACCCCTCTTGACTCGTAATTTGCATATGAGCAAGATTGAGAAGCATCGACTTTGGAAAGTGTAAGCGTCCTTCATCAATTATCATGCGAGACGTTACAGGCACCGGCCAGCTTCTCCGGGCAAAGGCGCTGCGATGGATTAGATACTGCTAATTGAGACTAGCACTTTTTCTTTTTTCTCGTTAAGCAAATTCACGATGAGAGCAGAAACCCGCTACGTTAAGCAGAAGGAATAAGCTTTCGATTGACCAAACTGGCCTTACAAGAAATACTTCATAGCCCTATGATATGAACCGCCCCGGACAAAGAACGCTGCACCGCAAACAAAGAACAACGAGAGCGAAGGACCTCTTCTTTCACCGCAAACGCGATGTCTCGCTTTTCCTCCAAAAATTGTTTTTAGAAAACAAACTAGTAGTCTTCGCCGCCCTAGCTACTTTAGTTCTCTGTTATGTATTACTTAGAGGGCAAACAGTGGGCGAAAGAAGTGGGGAGAGCGTATGGACAGTTAGTATTTCCCGAGTGGACATCACTCCAAAAGAACTTGTATGGCTATCAGGTTTTTCATCTCGCAATCGTACTGCAGAAAGTACTCAGCCATTACTGCCTGATTTTCCTTTGTTTGCTCGAGCCATAGCTATTCGGAATCAAACAGGTCGTGCAAAATCGCTGCCTCTTGTTGTCGTATCCCTTGATGTTATTGGATTCGATCACAAATTTTCTGCCTCTGTTCTGCGTGAGGTTGAGAGAGAGTTTGGCATTTCTAGAGATCGACTTCGGTTGTGTGCTACCCATACGCATTCCGGTCCGGTGGTGAGGGGGAACCTGGCTCCTCTGATGCCTCCTGACGAGAAAGAACAACAAAAGGTAGCGAGATATACTGAATGGCTTACCAAAGCTGTGCTACAGGTAATTAGGGGATGTGTCGAGGGTCGACAGGAAACGGTTTCTATGTCATTTGCAGAAGTTACGGTCCCACTCGCAACCAACCGGCGTCAGGTGGTGGAGGCGGAGTTTCACGGAGAGCGGGGAACGACAGAAGATCGAGTTCCCATCATGTGGTTTGCAAAAGGAAGTAGAGTTGTTGCGGGTTTATTCGGGGTGGCTGCACACGCGACAATCCTGACTTCCAGTTATCGCTATTCCGGAGATTATCCTGGATATGCAGTGAAAAATCTTCAGGATCAAACTGGGGGGATGTGGCTGTTCCTCGCTGGGTGCGGCGGTGACCAAAATATATACCCACGAGGAAGTCTGCAAATGTTGCAACACCATGGATCAAACTTAGTCAACAGTATTCTGCGTGCTATTCGTGATGGTGGTACAGAAGTGAGGTCCGCAGCAGTGGCTACTGATGCGTATATTGACCTACATTTCGCGAGACGATATAGTGCCTACGAACTCGCCATCCGAGCGCGATCGAAAAACGCGGTGGAAAAACGTTCCGCTGACCTACTACAGACCAAGGGAATCGGAACTGACGGAAAGACGAAAGCCATGTATCCTTTTCCACTCGGTGTATGGAGGTTGGGCGATGTCAGAATTGTTTTTCTAGGTGGTGAGCCAACTGTGGGATATTGCCATGATATGAAAAAAGCGGGCGCTACTTGGATCGTTGGATATTGTCAAGATGTAATGGGCTACGTCGGAACTGCGGATGTAATTAGAGAGGGTGGGCGGGAAGGAGGGGAACGGGCAGCTTGGTATTACGGTCTGCCTTCTGCTTGGTCGGCGGATACTGAGCGCCGCATCATGAATAGCGCACATTCGATGCTTACTAATCTTAATATCTGAAGTGTTGCTGTCTTTTTGTTCCCAGTTCGTTCCCAACTCATATGATGTTTGTGTGCTGGTTTCGGCTAAATTGGTACGAAGCTTGCGTCCTCAAGATCTACATTTGTGTATGAATGAACCTGGGTAGAATAGAATGTCTGGAGAGAGAGAGTTCCATACTGCGTACCGAAGTTGACGCAATTCTTCGTTGCCCGAGATTGTGACATGCTGTGCTGGGTTCCAACCAACGAGTCTACTGTACTTGTCCATTGAACATTTCTGTCCAGATTCCTGACTCGCCGAACAACAAAATATCCACATAATTTCCCATGTTTTCCCAAATCCAAAACGCTATATTTTGCTCCCCGTCACTGTCTTTCCACCTTTGCACCATCTTTCCCCTCGGCGTTCCCACAACCTGCGTGTTGGAGGCAAAGTTCAGGGCATCGCCGTCACAGCCTCATCGGCTTCCATCGTGCTGCGGTCTTTTTGCGCAGAACTTTGAAAGCTACACCAGCACAAAATTTGAAGGCAAACAGCTTTCTGTTATTTACATTCCATGGGTTGAAACCCCCAACACACTTCTTCTACCATATCTGCGAACCGAGCGCCATACCTGTATCCACCTTCATCAAGCGCCACCCACATTCCTCTTACCTGTGAAGGCGGAAAGTGTGCCTAACATGGTCCTCGTCAAGCCTAGACGGCCATTGGTACCAGTACGTTACTTCCGTTTCTAGAAAGATGCAAAGAGTTTTCCTCACTCTCTGAACTTCTATTCCACTTTTCGTTTCTTGTGATTCTAACCCGTACATCAATATCATGTCGCTTATATTTCACCGATCTGTTTCTATGCATTGATCTGTGTCTTCTTTACAGGTTCAGTTCCTGCAAGAAACTATCTCGCAAATTGTCAATGCACCGGATGATGAGGCGCTCACCAAAGCTTTATCCCATTTCGATGCACCGAACCATTTTGAACGTCCGGAGGAAAGAAATCTTACAAATTGGTATATGGTTCTAAATCGTTTCGATGAGCTCCTGGAGCGCTATATTTCCGAGCATGATATCTTCAAGAAAGAATCAAACGTTGCCTCGAAGGACCAAACAAAGAATTCCAATCAGTCGTTTCGCCCTTCCTCTCATCTTATCCCGTCTAATTCACCTATGACTTCACGAGACCCGTCTCATCCTTCCACTACGACATCTGGACACGACTCGAAAAACGTAACCGAAGTGTTTCGAACTGTACCAGAGTCTTCTCAAACACCGGAACACAATGAAAAAACAGACGCGAAAAGTTCTGCTGCATTGTTTACGCCGTCTGCCGACTGTGTGCGTCTAATGCTTCGACAAACCCGCGAGCTCATCCGAAATGCATCACATGATTCAAGGCACGTATACAATTCCGTTGAGCATCTAACTGCGCTGCTTGCTGATGGTCATTCCGCAATTGTATTACTTTCACTGGAAATTTTGCACTTGTTATACCAGAAGTTAAGCAAGTTTAGATCTCCGCGTCCTGGGGGTACAAATGAACTTGTTGAGCGTCTCATGGAGATTTCTAATGGTTGGGGCGGAAGGGAGCGAGGACTAGGACTAGTCGAGTGCTGTCGACGGACTACAAATAAGCCCTTGCCAGCAGATGGAAAGCAGCTACAGTTCAAGTACTCGAAGTCTTCTTCTGGATCTTCTACGGATGCGTTGGTGCCTGACAGAGCTCGATGGGAATTTTCTGCTTCAGTCTATGAGTCTGCGGGGAGAAAAGCATTACGGGGGGGTGGAAACGCTCGATCATCATCCTCATCAACCCCTCTGCCATTACCACTGTCTAAGCCCGTCGACAACAGCGCTCAGTCATGGGGACCAGCTGTCCGCACAGTAGGGGAAGTTGCAACAGTTATTATTGACGATGCAGCCTCTTTCAGCTTAGATGAAAGATGGCTGCTCACAGTATTTGCAACCAAGATTGGGGTTCCGAAGAATAGAATTTTCTCTTTGCTCTACTCTTTTCGAAGGGCTCGAGCATTCGGAAAAGGTCGTGTGGAAAGGATAGAAGCGTGTCTTTTACGGATGTATGCTCTTACGATCCTATTCCTCTTTAATCCAATGAACCCTAACAAACGCGACTTAGCAAAGGAAACCGAACTCTTGCAAGACGTTATCACTGTGGCACGGGCAGAAGCGAAGGATGGTTTGAATGATATTCCTATATGTTTGCGTAGCATATGCATTCGCCTTCTCAATGCTTATACATCCGATCGAAGAAGATTCAAAGTGGTTCTAGCGGTTACTGGATTAGACGTCCATCATGGTCCTCTCACTACCCTGTTGCGTAGTGAGGTCCGCAGCGTTTTGGATACCTCACGGAATGAAGATCCGTCTACTATGGACTGCAATATGGATCAGGAGGGCACTCCACTAGCGTGTCCTGAAGACTTGCCATTCTTTCGGTGGACTTCGGAATCTAGTACGCTGTCTGCTGCATCGGAATGCATGAAAATGAGTTTAAGTGCAGAACGCTTTCAAGTCGTTGAATCACTTCTCGCATTGATACAATCGCTTGCAGTACCAACAAGCTCGTCGAACTCAGGCCCATTCACTGCGTCCGGGGTGCTTAACATATTAATTCCTCTGCTTGGTGATCAGGATGCAGCCCATTCACGAGTTGTGAATCGAGCAATTAGAGCTATGCAAGTAATAATGGAGAGCTCCACTCACAGCTCTGGGACTCAAATTTTCAGAGAGCAAAACGGGCTCAATCTACTTGCTGACCGTATAGCTGCTGAAACAAATGTTGAAGTGTTGGCCAAAGGTGTTGACTTCTCAAAGGAAGACGAAGAAGTTGAGGTCCGTGCGCTAGAAAGACGAGGTGAGTCTCGAGAGTTTTACAGACTTCTCAGGGAGAACCAGATGACCTATGCTGAAGCGCTCCAACACCAACCCCCGAGCTCAAGTGCAACTTCAAGAGGACAACTGCCGCACTCCCAGTGGTCACTGCTGCGTTCTTTACATCACCTTCTGGTTCCAGCTCTTGGTTCGGGTGGAAGTGAGGTTAGAGAACTAGTGGCGACTTCTAATCTCCCACATGCATTGCGAAAAGTAATGGGACAACCGTTTCACTATGGTGGAAGTCTCTTTCAATCGGCAGCATCGATCACCACAAATATTGCTCATGCAGAACCGACAGCTACGGTGGAATTATTTGACGCTGGAATTGCATCTACGGTACTACGTTCCATCGAACTTGGCTTGCCTCCATGTGGTGAAGCCATCAGATGCATTCCCGATCTTCTAGCGGCTTTATGCCTTGCTCCAAAAGCCCGAGACGTTATCGTGTCACTGCTGCCGCTCAAGGATTATCTCCTTCGTCTTGCAACCCCTTTTTACACACGAGCACTTCATGGTGATATTCCAGTTAACATCGGTAATGGTCTCGATGAGCTCGTCAGACATGTTGAGGCTTTAAGAGAAAGCGGGAACGAAGCGATGGAAGCATACATTCGGAAGGCAGTAGAATTCATTGATGACGACGACGAGCGAGAGTCGCAACGAGCCTTGCGTTCAAAGGAAAACTTGGAACTGAAGAATACAACAACAGCAACAACAGCAATAGCGACTGACTCCAAGACAGCTTCCAAAAACGTCAGTGTTTGTGGTGATGGCATAAAGTCGCCTTTTGAACAGATTCTACTCGACAAGATGAAATTGGCCATTGCCAATAATACGTACAGACTTGCGGGCATGTCTCAAAACAGCCCCGAGCACCAGGAGCGGCTCGTAAAAGGAACTGGCCTCCGAGCTCTGATCAGGATGCGGAAAGCAATGGCATATGCTTCTGCTGAAGCAGCCATCCGCGATGGTCAAAACTTCTCACGGCATTATCCTACTCCAAGCGCTGTATTAACTTCCGCGGTTGTATCTCTGCGTGGCATCAACTCCCGTCATCCATCATATGTTCTTAAGGCTTTATTCTCTGTTATTTTGGAAGATTCTTCTCGAGCACTGAGTGCCGCAAGTAAGCTGGGTGATATCTGGCTTCCAGAAGAAGAATCGAGAGAACAAAATAGTGCTAGTGTGTCGCATGATGGAGAACCGTTGGAAAGTGAACCGATAGGCTGTTCAAAACTTCGGGATGACTTGAAGATGTGCATCAAAATACTTCGACTTGATATTGTTATGTTAAATGGGCTCCTCCGCGGAGCTCTCGGGTCGACAACAATTATCTGGGGCAGCTGTGGAGGCGCAGAAGTTGCGGCCGTAATCTCTACTGTTGAAAGAGCTGCAAGATATCATCTTGCAAGGGCGTATACCGGCCTAGTTCTTAGTGCCCCCGACGGAGACCTCACTATTGCCGCCGTAACAGCTGCAGCAAATCCGGCAATGAAACATCTTCAACCCTCTTCTGTAAATAGATATGTTGGGAACGTGGAAAAGCTTTTTGGTATGGCGGTATCCAAGAGCAAGAAATTCGAAGAAGCGTGCAAGAACTTCCCTGTGCCTCCGCAGCCGAAGACGTCCTATCGTCAAAGAGTGAAAGGCATGGCGTGGCATTTAGTAACATATGCTGTTGCTGCTCAGAATCTGTACTTGACTCTCTCCAAGGGGCTATCTCATACCCTTCGTCGAAATGCGAGAAGCTCGGTTACGTGCGCTGCACGGGCAAGATCTCTATCGGCAACGATCGGACGTATATTCGTGCTTCACCTTAAAGCCGCTGAGCCTCTGTGGCAAGTCTATGTCGCCAACATGGGACAGACCGGAATTGTGGCTGCATGGGACTATATACGTGGCGTGCTTATTGAAATCAAAGGAGCTATCTTCGACGAGCATCGACGAGGAACGCAGTCAATGATATTGAAGGCATTTTTTGAGGCTGGAGGCTTTGAAGTACTGCTTTCCGTAACGAAACCGATGGAAATTGCGAAGGTGGTAGCCAAAGGACTCGGGGAAGGGCTTGAGCTGCCTGACATACGTGAAGCGCTCAATCGCAATTCTGGAGACGATCCTATCACAACAAGTTCGTACATTCTTGCTCTCGCAGAAGTCTTACCTTCCCTGCACGTTAAAAATCAGTTGGGGTCTCGCGAGACGGCTGTTGCCACGGAATCGCCAGAACACGACAAAAATGAAATGGAGATGTCCTCTGACTCTGTGACAAATCAAGCAAAGGGCATAGCCAAGATTGCTGTCACTGATTCGAATACTGGTCCAGACGTGCCATCAAAAACTTCTGACGAGACGCTTTGTGCCCTTTTGCGAGACGAAAAAGCGTTAAGTCAGCTTCGGTGCCAGGTTAAAGAGCTGCGCTCATTGAGTCTGAACGCCCATATCCGTTTTTCAGTGCAGAAGGTGGCATCGGATGTTTGGAATTCGTTTTGTGCTTTCCTCTTGGCCTTAGGATCGTGTCCCGGCCTTCTCGGAACAGACGGGCCCGTGAGCCTCGTGAACCCCGTGATCCAAGGTTTGGCTTCGCAAGACTGGGCTAAAGAAGAAATTCAACGCACGTCACTAGCTGTCGCAATGCGAATGCTTCATCCAGTCACCAGGGATAATCCAGACCTTCTAGCAGTTCTTCGTCAAGATGAATCAGCCTCTGCCGACTTTGTTGCTCTGATCCATACGGCTTCTCAAGTCACAAAAGATATATGCAAACGAGACCGAGACACTTCCAATGCTGTTGATGCAAACGGAAGCGGTGAAAATAATTCGCGACCTGAGCTTATCGCAGATATCCGAGTACGCAGTACGCCGTCTCCAGATCCCAGTATACTTAGAGCATTAACGGAAATGGGTTTTCCTGAGAGGCTAGCCCGAATTGCGATTCGCCGTACAGCTCCTGGTGGTGTGGAGCATGCAACTGAATGGCTTGTCTCACATCCAGATGGGGACGAGGAATCGCTTCCTAGTGACGAAGAAAGAAATTGGGCCGGGGATGATCAAGGTAGCGGCGATGAAAGAGATCGAGAGCACAATTCTAATGCCGAAGATGAAGAAGAAGATCAGCCTCAGTCTGGAGAAGGTTTGGAGGGCGAAACAAATCCCCTTCAACTCATCGACGATGCGCTACAGGTGCCTAGCACACCAATGGACGAAATCATGATCGATGCTGTTTCAGCGGAGCGAGTAGAAGATTCGGAGAACGAAAACAGCAACGGGGGTTCATCGCCATCTATTTCAAGTAGAGACGATGTTGAAGAACCTCGAATGGAGTTAGTCAAGCAATCAAAACAATCACCCACAAAGATTAAGGTTGTGAGCCGCAGCGTTGACCAAGATGGCAAAGATCTTTTGCAGCGATCCATTGGAAAGGATATCGAACTTCTTCGTGCAGCGCTCCGCCAATGTTCGGAAGTGAAATCTGAGGAAATCTCTGAAATAGTCAAGTTTGCGTACAAGTCAATCTCTGGATATCAGTCAAATGCAGACAGTGAAAATGGGCAAAACTCCGAAGCGCTGAAGATCACACCTGTATCTATAGATTCATTCAAGAAGATTAAGCAAGATGTATTTGAGTCGCTTTTGGAGCTAATCAAAGAAATTGTTCATCATTCGGGAACTGGGAGGAAGGACGTTTCGTTTCTTTGCGTAGAAATTCTCTCAGCCCTTCAGAAAGATGGAACCTTGTCAGATCATCGACTGAATGATGTCGCCATGCTTATGAAAGAAGGCCTCATCTTCTCCTTTGACTCGATGCAGTATTCTTCCCGTGCAAGCCGTGTAGCGACGTTGTGGGCCCACTACGGGGGATACAGAGGGCGACAATCTCTAAAAAACTGTGGCGTGTTTGATTGGGCATTCAGGACGCTTCGAAGACTTGTTTCTGAATTAGCAATCATATCAAAGGATCCAAATGTTGATGAAGAAGCAACGCAACCGATTAGGCAGCTCTCTATCAAAGAGGAGCAATCAAGCGGCAGCGGGAAAGCATCTGGTGGGCGTAAACGCCGATATATGGATCGGAGTATGAAGGAAGCGTCACAAACTCTACAAGATGGGGTCGGAATAGAAATGCCACGTACCATGTCCAACGAAGAAAAAAGGCTTTCGCGGCAAGTAGCGTCGTGTATGTTGCTTCTTGACGCAAGTTATAGATACGAGTTCAAAGATAATATTATCCAGGCTTCGAAACGTGACGAGCCCTCAGAAGTACGAAGTAGGGAAGATAAGAAGAAGTCAGCTGGGGGACAAGACTCAATGGAAGTTGAGGATATGACCGGTGCGATCGATCGCGCGATTGGTCGTGCATTCGACAACGAACAGAACCGGACCTTTTTTGACGATTGCAATCCTCAAAATGCTGCCTCAGAACAGCCCCCAATCGATTCTAGGGATCGTGCTGAGGACGTAACCATGAGTTCTCCAAACGGACAGGACCTGAGCAAGAAGGCGAGAGTCAATGATGTCTCCGTCGTCAACGAAGAGTTACGAAGGATCAAAGATCTTGCAGTGAAGACTAAGAAAGCCATTGTAGATCGAACAAAGGAGGCGATGAGTGCAATAGTACCCGAAGTTAAGTTGGAAGAACCAGAACGCCTTCAGAGGCAGTCCGTTCTTCACATTTGTATACAATGTTTACGTATGTGGTGCAATGTGAAAGTAGGTGATGCTTTGGTCGCAACTCTCCAATTATTGGCCTCTCTAACTCATGAATCGGATCTTGCAAAGCAAGCATATGAATCTCGGATAGTTTCCATCCTGTTGGCACTGCCTAAACTGGATAGCCGGAGCTTGAGTGGATCAGAATATCGCGTAGTAAGGATGCTCGTCAGAACAATTCTTCGCCATATTGTTGAGGATCCAAAGACTCTCGAAGAGGCTATGGTTGTTGAGATACAAAACATAGTCCGTCAACCCCGTCCTAGATCTACGAACACCGTCAAGTATCTTTTGACTGCATCTGCCCCATTGCTGAGCCGAAACTTGACTTGTTTTGTCTCTGCGGCATCGCGGGTTCTGAAAAGCAACGATCTCGTCCAACTACAGGTTCGAGAGCGTAAGCCTATTTCTCTAGAAGCAATGAAGGAGCAGTTGAAGGGGCATCCAAACGTTAAAGATGTTATCTTCGGTTTAGCCGGCCTTCTGGAGGCCAACGGCATCGAGAAGAACAATTCATCGAAGAGCGTTGTCTCTTCTATCACGCTCAACCGTAATCATGAACTGGCCCAATTCGCACTAGAAACACTAGCTGATCTCATCCAACTATTCCCAATGGCTGCGTTTGCATTTCTGGCCGCGAAATCTCCTTCTCCTGCAGTTCCGGGTTCAGCATTGGATTACGTTGTACAAGTCTGTCTTACTTTAGAACCATCAGCACACCTCGGACCTCAATCGCTTACCGAAATTTTATCTTCAAATGAATCTCCGGAAAGTCCTGCCCAGCGACTTCTCCATGCATTTTCCACAAGGCCCGTCAACATGGACAAAGAAACTGCACATGCTCTTGCAATTGCGACCAGATTAGAAGCAAAGAAGGAGAATGTGAATGTGGATGCAATCTCAGGGATAGCAGGCTTTATAACTTCAGGAACAACACTGCAAGTGCTACGAGCAATGTTGAGAACAAGTCTACCGAACGACCTTGCTAGGAGTTTGACAAAGATGGACACAACAGTTGCAAAGCATTTCGAAGTTACGAAATCCGTGGTAAATGCCCTAGGTTGGTTGGGTCAAGCAGCAGGGAATGTAGGAGAAATCACTAAGAGAGGTGATACTAGAAATGATGACCTATCGTTTCCAGATATGAATGGTCGGCCTTGGTGGGAAACCATGAACGCAACGCCTCATATGATATAATTAAACAGTCCAGTAGCTTATTAACTTGTGATTGTGAACTATGAAGGCCAAAGGGCGAGAGAAACTCGTTCATTCTATTTGGGGTACAAGGTATGTTCTCGCAACCTGAACTGGATCAAGAGCATAACTGGTTGAAATGTACTACCCTAAAAAGAGTCTCGAAAGTCTCGTGTGGGTTGCCGGGGATCTTGTTTCGGTTGAGTTCTCCCTCTCTGTAATTGTAGTGTCAGAGAGCATGTCTTGGATTGTACATGTACTCTGCATGCGCTTCTGTATGCTGAAGATAAACCTGGAGCGGTGATGAGGGCTGTAGGTCGTTGAGGGTTTGTGCGAAACCCACGCTTTACGAGAAAGCAACGTACGAGCTTTAACGCTCATGACGAACAAAACGAAGAAAGAACGTTTTGTGCGATATTTTTCGGAGACTAGAGAAGGTGCGTAGGTATTGATGTAGACAGAGCCTACCCATGGCGCGTTAACTTTTAGGTCTGGCTTAATACGGTGTACCCCAACCGATTCATGAGGGCACATCTTTTTCGACGACGACCGCGGTCGTGTATCCAGAAGAATACAGATATAACGGCTTGATTACTCTCTTTCGTGCCTTGACCTTTTTCCATTTCATAGACGATTGCAGAGTGCCGTTCCCAAGCTGGCCAAATTCATTGCTTCCAATGCACATAAGCTCTCCCTTATCAGTAACGAGGCATGTATGATTTTCTCCGGCACTAACAGATACTGCTCTTATTTGATATTGGGCAATTGGAGAAGGAGGTCCAAATGATGAATAGTTATGGTGACCAAGTTGACCCCATTGATTGAAACCAAACGAGAACACTGTTCCATCTTTGACTAGCAGTACACTATGCTGACCACCGCATGCAACTTCCGCACCTGCGAGCCCCTGCAACAGACTCGCATTCTGAACTATGCGAACAAAGCTTTCATGCTTCTTTAACCATGGTTCCGCAGACACTCCGAGTTGCGCCCATCGATCACAACCTACGCTGTACAGGTTGCCATCTCTATCTAGAAAGACAGTATGCCTATCACCGCACGCCGCATCACACAAAGTAACATCTTTTGGGAACTTCACTGGACGAGGAATTCGAGGATCTTCCTTTTGTGTCTCTGTCGCACCCAAAGTTCCGAGCTGCCCATACTTATTCGAGTTGCCCCATGTTACAACTCCTCCGCGATCGGAAATGGCAGCACAATGCTCTGTTCCACATTTCATATGCTTAATATTCATGGCCTTAAGGGCCCCTTCAAGTTTCATTGCCGGTGTGAAACTCCCATCCGCCCCAAATGTCGAGGAATGGATCCGTCCACGTGAATCTAGCACCACTATTTCGCGGGATGACTGCATCACTTCAACATGTTTAGGCTTGCCATCAATTGGAATTGTTTGAACTAAATCCGCACCGTTCTTGCTGTAAAATCCAAAGACTTTGTTATCACTGGAGATTGCACCCCCGAAACTGTTTCCTGTTGCCACCTTTATAATGTTAGACTGGAGCCCAACTACATTCCGGGGTACTTTCCCGTAGTCACCACCCCAGACCATTACTTTTCCCGGAGTCCCTGACAAAACTTTCTGCTTCAGAGTCCTAACATCTAGTTCAGGATCTTTATCTTTTTCATTAAAAATCCATTGTATCCACGAATCATCCTGACTTTGGGAATCACTATCGGCGAGATTCACAAGAGATTTGGACACGAAGCCAAGACATAACAAAGTTTTGAGTGAATTGTACGAATTCATTTTTCAACGCACCAGCCTCTGCAAATTAACGAGGTATCCCTATACGAACTGCTTCGCAATTCCGACTGGGTAACGTATATCGTGGATCGACGATTCCTCGATGTTTAATCTCACAAGGATTGACTGTCACAGCAAGATACAGTACGGATTGACTGCCCCGATTCTTTTACTCATTCATAATATTGACAACATTTTCGGAGATAATTCTTTCGAGGACAAGGGTACGAGGGATAAGAGGATAGCAGTCTACCCGTCGTACGGTACAAGGGGTAGCAATCTAGCAGTCATTCGAGTCACATCTACCCCGTAGAATAGCGCCACTGCTGATTCACCGTGCACAATCAGGCGGTGTGAAATCCAGAACTTTCAGCGATAATCACGGCTAGCTTTAGCATCCCGCTCCGACCGCAACCTCTTTTCATTGCTTTTGTCAGTGTAAAACCTTTGAGAACGGAATATTGAACACCGGAGCGGTGCAGAGTTTTCAAATAGCCTCGGCATAGGGCACATGCTGACAAGGTTGCGATATGTATGTCGCGTTCAACCCTTAATCCTTGCCGTTTGCCAGTTTACCGTACATAGGAAATCCTCAGCATATCTTTTGCAGCAACTCATAAATGCGCCCTGCACTCGGCCATTTTGAACATAAATGGAGTAGGTTCCAGTTCAGCACAGAAAGGTCTTTCTCTCGAATGCTCCACACACCTTTCTTCATCACGAGCGCGATCGAGCCAATTTCTTAAAAAGCGTGGGGCCTGCTAATCACACCTAACGACCTTTAATGCACACTCAGAATAACTTGATCGCTGGCTGTGAATCATAAACCGCGCTACGCTCACATGGCAACGACGTCAGGGAGAGAAGGTGATGGATCTCTAAGATTTTCTCGACTTGTGATTATTTTAGTTACCGCTATTGTTGCCTTTTCATCCGTTGTTTCTACTCTTCTACATCCTCGCCCACCCTCTCCAGAACGGCAGAGTTGCAAACTAACTAGACACTCTGCTCGTACCACATTGCGCCGTGCAAAAGATCATGACGAGTTCTTTCGGACCTTTTCAATAGCTCTTAATTCCCTTGCGAACAGGTAGTACCTTCAAGTAAGCTTGTTTCCACGAGCTTCCGTTGGCGACATGAAGCAAGATCTCAACACAGTGATTCACAGTTAGAACAGGCGTTCCGTGTTGTATAGAAATGTTCGCGTCTAAATTCAATTTAGCTGATCGGATGGATAAACTCTCCGCTTTTCCCCGTGTAACACCCTTTAGTCGATTTCTATCCACAAGTCCACCAATAACGTATATATCAGAAGGATCTAGAGTCTCCAAAACCTCTTCAGCGTCGTGAGTGAGGTATACGAGCCTTCTTCTATCGTGTGTTTCTGTTAAACCTTTTTCAGATAGAATAAGAGGCCATGACTCCCAGCCTTGCGCAGCGATGGATAGAACGGGCTTGATGTGCTCGTCCATCCCAACAATTGAAAGGCGCAAAGGTGTTAATCCTTCCTCTGCATATTTTCGCAATATGCTATAAGAGTACGCCAACTGCCGGGCTAAACTTTTTCTCTCTTTCTCGAACATTTGCTCATTCCAGCCAAGATCTATGCAGACGTTGTACTTGGATTTATTCAGCAGAACTTCCCGAAGTTGGGCTTTCTTCGCTCTTTCAGCAACACGTCCGGCTCTCATGTGTTCAACCTTCTCACGAAATAGTTGTTCTTTCTGATCAGCCGTAAGATGTTTGAGTGTGTCTTCTCTCTCCTGTCGCTTTCTTATTTTTTCTCGAACCTTCAATTCTCGCCTTTCAGCCTTTCGCGCTTGTTTTCGTTCCTGAAGACGCCGTTCGCGCGCTATCTTCTTTCTTGCGTTCTTTGACAGTTCTTCATGTGGTCGGGGTTGTGGAGGAGTTTCTCGGTTAGAAATCATCAGTAATTCAGTTTCTTGCTGAGTGGGACGAAACAACTGACTGAGAGTTGCACCCATCTTCGACGCGCTTGGAGCAATCTACTCGACTTTGGAAAGTCTCAACTTGACATCTGCTCAGGTTTGCTTTTCGCTCACTATCAGAAAAAATCGGAAGATAAATGCAGATGATCACGGCATTTGATGCGTTTCGACACGGAATCTCTAGATCACTATAACCGTTGGATTCTAACCCTTCGTTTTGCTGTTCCTCAAAAAATAGCGTAGGAAGGCTGAGGTACACCAGCAAGTGTTCTGGGAGAACTTGCAAACGGCTCTGCTGAAAAAAAAAAACATCCCATGTGCCGCATTATTGGCAAGCCCAGCTTGTACGTATTGCATTCTTTGTCCCCTAGCTAGCTAGACGCGTCGCTCCCGAGCAACTGTACTTTGTGGCCAGTTCCAAATATTGCAATTTACAAATGACATTTAAGTAGCAGTTGCGAACAATACTGCTCACAGCTACAGTTCTTGTCCGAAGAAGGACTGTTGCTTCTCAGCTCTACGGCTAAAAAAATATGTTGGTTTTATGGACATGTATCGTTCGCCTGTACAGGTTCGCATTCACTGGGGTAAGCTCCGCATCGCATGTTCATATGTTCCCGGATTTTCTTTGAACAGTTGTTGGTAATACATAATCGTGTCAAAAAGTACGCTCTCCGGGAAGTCAGCGGTGACAATTGCTTTGCCAGGTTCTTTGAGCAAAATCAATCTTAGCACGCCCGCCTCAACTTTTTTGTCAACAGCCATGAACGTCATAAATCTCTCCAAAGTGACAGTTGGAGGCGGGCGGATTGGAAGACTGGCACGAGAAAGAACAGATTCGACTCTCCGGGTAACTTCTCTTGATATCCAACCTAATCTCATGCTCATCTCACATGCCATGACCATCCCTGCTGCAACAGCTTCTCCATGAAGCCATGTACCGTATCCCATACTCGCTTCGATGGCGTGACCAAACGTATGACCCAAATTCAGAATGGCTCGGATGCCACTTTCTCTCTCATCCTCACCAACAATATCGGCTTTATACTTGCAGCTCTGGACCATGGCGTACTGCAAGGCTTCGGGCTCTCTATTTACCAGGCGTTCGACGTTCTGCTCACACCATTCAAAGAAGCGCCAATCACGAATGATGCCATACTTTATAATTTCAGCAACACCTGCCGCAAGTTGACGGTCGTTAAGGGTTTGCAACACTTTGGAATCAACGATAACAGCCTGAGGCTGATAGAATGCGCCTATCATATTCTTGCCCATATGGTGGTTTATACCTGTCTTTCCACCGACCGAAGAGTCGACGACAGCAAGCAAAGTCGTGGGCACCTGAATGAATGGAATTCCCCGCACAAACGAGGCGGCAGCAAAGCCGGTGGTATCTCCAATAACACCGCCGCCAAGCGCGATCATAGTACTCTTTCGATCAAGTCTCTGCTTCATACAGAAATCCCATATAGTAGAGACACTTTCGAGACTCTTGTACATTTCACCGTCCGGAAGGATAACTTGAAACACGGAAAGGCCGATGGCTTGTACGGCGCTCCTAACGCGATCAAGATAGAGCGGCGCCACCGTGGTGTTGGTGACGATGAGAACTTTATCACCTGGTATGTAGGGCTTGAAAGTTTGCGGATCGGAAAGAACGTCCTCGGCAAAGAGGATAGGGTATCGCTTCGACGGCGCATCGACGTAGAGCGTGAAATCGCGCTGAGTTGTGTCCTTTGGCGCAGTCATAGCACAAAACGGAGTAGTGGAACACGCGCGTCTCAAAGGAGGACGGACGCGTCTCTGAACACATAAAGATCGTTGCAAGGCGGGAAGCAAGCTGCTGTGCGCAGAGGCATGCGGTATTGGGGCGACGAACGAAGAAAGACGGTTGCGCTCCATCTGCAAGTGGTATTCGCACCAGAAAGAGCACTTGGAGAAGAACGTAGAAACGGCGACGGGAGACGGGGAATGGGGCCGGAGTAAGAGCGTGGCATGAAGACCAGCGAGGCCTTTAGTTGGGAGTGAGTACCTTTCGTAATTGCAGGGGTTCAGATCAGGGCAGCGGCACGCGCACGTGTCCAGCGCTGCCGGACGCGAAACGGAACGCAAGCGCTCGCGCGCGCGCGCCACGCGCGGAAGCGGCGCTGAGGGGCGCACTGCGGCGCGAGACGACGGCGAAGCGACGCCGTCGAAGCGCCGCCGCCCCCGTCGTCAAGCACGCGGCAGCGCGCGAGAGGTCGTCTATCTTGTTTTATGCACACTTTCAATCAATTGCGCTCGCGCGGCACGTTGACGTAGGTGTAGGTGCGGGCAGACAGCAGTCAGTCCATCGACGTCATTGTCCTCGTCGCCACCCTCGTCGTTGCCCTCGTCACCGCCCTCGTCGCCGCCCCTCGTCGTCCCCGTCTTGGCAGACCCCCCGCCCCTCCCCAGCTGCCCGTCGCTTGCAGCGTCACCCTCGCCATGGTCACCGTGGACATGTCCAAGACGCGTCAACAGATTTCGAAGCGTAAACGCCGTCTGCGACGCCTGCAGCGTCGCCGCGTTCAGAAGGCGCGTCGTCAGCACCACGCGCAGCTACTGGCCGCCACCGCTGCCAAGAAGGCGCGTGAAGAGTCTGTGCAAAAATGGTTTGAGGAAGAGAATCGTCGCGAGAATCGTCGCGAGAATCGTCGCGACCACCAGCGCGTCTCCTCGCCTTCCTCCCCCGCCACGCCGCAGCACAAGCCGCGCGTCCGCTTTGCTGACAATGTCTTTGTCACCGAAATTCCTGCTTTGCCGCAGCATAGCCTGCCGAAGCCCGTTTCATCACCCACAGGAGTCAAACTAGTTCGAGATCATGCCCACCCGCTTCCTGGTTCTCACCTCGTGCACAGCGCCAGTACCCTTCGCTTTGCGCTCTTCTCCGACGACGACAGTGATTATGACGAGGACTGCGATCCGGACTTCGTTCCCCCCGATCACGACTCCGATATCGACATTCTTCCCTCACCCACCAGGCCGAAGCGCCGCGTTATTCCTCAGCCAGTTCCCGTTTTAAACTCAACAACCCAAAAAGTCCCCGAGGCCCACACAAAACATTTACCAAACGCTTCACCAGCCCCAACTACCCCAACATCCCCGACACCTCAACAACAAACCCCCAAGCCAGCTACACGGGTCACCAGCAATGCTGCCAACCCCGAATCCACTACAGCTGAAAAGTCTTCAAAGCGAAAGCGAACCCATTCTCAGATGCTGTCCGACAGCCATGCATCTTCGTCTAGTGCCCCCTCTGACTCGGTGGCCGCAGAAAGTAACGGCACACATGCTAATGATACTGAGTCTCCGAAGCGCCGTAAGAAAAAGAAACGCAAGCTTTCAAGTACAGTTCAATGCGAAGCAAACGTTCACCACGATTCAAAGTCACTCGCGTCTGGTGAACGCACCTCTTCGAGAAAAAATGCCCAACCCATGGAGACCGAATCCGACCGCGATATGAAATCGCCGCAGTCGAGACCTGACTCTGCCAATGGGGAAAGCACCAAACATAGGAGCACCCTGAGTAACACAGAAGACGAAGACATTGACGCCATGTTTGGTGAAATGGTTCGCCATAAGGCACAGAAGAAGGCTGAGCAGCGCAATCGAAAGAAAGCGGATAAAGCTAATGGCGAGAAGCCAGTCAACGAACCCGATAAGGGAAAATCGCCTAAGAAGAAAGGACCCACAAGGTACACTGAGGAGGGTTTTCGCATTCTGAGCTATGATGACATCAAATCTGATCAACCCTCAGGCTTAAACGGGGAATGTCCATTTGAATGCTCTTGTTGTTTTTGATTATGGACTTGAGGTCTGAGGGAACGCACTTTACCACCGTTGACACAGTGAAGGTCAAGGTAACTTTTCGAAAGGTGCTGTATCATTAAAGCATGCATCCCATGCTTGCTGCACCGCTAATTTTGTCTACGAGCAGTATTTGATTGTTAGTACTATCTTATCAATGTGATCGAACACACCAACTCGCGAGCGCGCATTGATAAATCAAAAACTTACCGCCACCCCTTGACAAAAAGGATTCAACGAGACGGAGAGTTCAGCACGCCGCTTTACGCACCGTTGGAACTGTTTTGCGAAGCCAAAGTTTCTTCGGAGAAACACTTCACGACCAAAACTGCAATCACCTGATAGAGCGGCAGCGCGAATCTCGCTACACGCGTGATGAACGCAGTTGGCCCAGTCTATTTTCGCTCTGCATTGGTCAAATGCATGTACTGCTTCATGGACTAGAGTGTTTGAAGTATGCTCCTGCGTCGTGAGATGGTTTGAACAGAGAAGAATTCCTCCGTCGTCTTGAAAACCACCTGCCAGCTGCCCGTCACATCTCTTGCATATTACTCTTTCTGGACTTAACTCACAACCTCCACGTTTCAAGTGCTTGAACATGAAGCGAACTGAAGGATGACTGTAACGTCGTGGTTAGCATACTGGTGGAGAGGTCGATTAAGATTTAGAATCATCAGCAAATACCTTTTGAACGCTTCGTCTCTAAAGTTTTGGCATCGGTTCATCTCCGCTTCTTCTGAAAGAGCCATTGCGACAAACGTGCGATCAATGGTTCACAATGGTTCACAATCAAAACAGTGACGCAATGGAGAAGCAACGGAAAAGAATAATCCTGTCTCGACAGTCCGGAAAGTTTGTCCCCGTCGTAGATGTTTGTTGCGTCGCTAAATTTCCGCGTACGTCACTTGACTACAGCACGAAAAGCGCAGAGCAGAGAGAAGGAATAGAAATTGACCACGAACTAGCTGGCTAGCTAGCTAGCTACTGCCTGTAGGAGAGTAGGCCTCATCACAACCATGCTCTTCGTACAGTATCCTCTGGGCCCAACCACTGAAGCGTTCCAAATTGAAAACGTGTCGCACCCTGCTGGACGGGAATCTCTCCCTGCTTGATTTTCGTCTCTTGTTGCAAGGGCACACAATGCGAAGTTATCTAACAAGCTAGAGTATCTTTCCGTCATCACATCCGCCTGAAGTGAATGAAACCGTCATCTATCATCATCATCGCGGAAAGCATCTAATTCCCCTGAGGGGGTTAACCCTTACTTTGTTTTTGATGTCCTACGGTTTACCACTTGTACTTGTACTGGGTTTTGGAGATATTCTTTTCCGTAAGTATGGTGGTCCGTAAAACCTTTCCGAAGTGCTGAGGCAGTTTCAGTTTCCAAGCGTCAGCAAGAATGCGTGGGCTGGAAGGTCGATGAGATGAAAGAGTATCGCGGCCACTTTTGAAGCAATCACGAATGCCTGCGGTTGTCGCAAGATAGCTTGGACTGAATATACGAAGGTACACCGAGAGACCATCAATTTCCACTGAGGGTTACAGCATTCATCGTGATGATCCCCTCGAAGGGTAATACAGTGGACACCTATGGTAGATATTATGAATTTGAAGAACGCAAGATTCCATTCGCCATCGATATTGCATGGTTCGGCTTATAGCCGTGTGCTGTGAACAAGACCAACTTACAGTGACGTGGATGAGTATCATTGCTGTCCACCAGCACTGATCAATTTTGCATGCCCTTGAATGGTTGGCGTTCAACGTGCTCTGTGGCAACAATTCAGAAAGTCTCCGCCAGAGAGACGTGACCAGCGCTCGCTCGCGTAACTTATTTAGTCGCCCGTCCTCACGCCGTTGGGCGACTTCACACGTCCCGCTTCCGAATCCCCTGGCGACCGCATTGTTCAAGTCATCGGGGGGATAAGGACTTCTTTCGAAGCTTAACTACTTTGAGCGACGTCGCGACGTGAGCAGGAGGCACCCCGCGCCATGTTGCGCTTCGCAAAATTCCGCCGACGCGGAAGCTCTGACGTGCGGATGCCGCCCTTTGAACCTGAATCCCATCCATCAAATCAGCTACCAGCCGAAACAGCGGATCTTCCTGCTCTAGACGGAAAACGTTCAGTTGAAGTTTCTGGTGCAAAGAAGTCCATTCGGTCCCTATTCAAACAACGACCTCGACAGTTTCCAAAGCAGTCCGCAGATGAAGTTTCTGTCCCGTCTAGTATCAATTCAACATCACCACCTTCGGCCACCGCCTCTCAAGCCCCAGGTCCCGACTCCGTTTTACCAGTTCTCACCTCTGAAGAAAAGCGCGCCAAAGACGCCCGCCGTAAGGCGCGTCGTGCTGAGCGCGAACGCAGGGAACTCGAATGGAATGAAGAAAACCGCGAGCGTAGAAACAAAACCGTCATAACCGGAGTTTCATTCGACCCCTTACCACCACTTTCTGATTTTGATTCTGCCTCGGAAGACGAACGCGAAAGTCCGTCAGGAGAGGACGGACCCAATAATTTTGGTCAACAACAATCTGCCTCAAGCGCAATTATAACTTCTCAAGAAGCTCCTCATCTCGACATTGCGGCCGCAACTATCCCGAGAAGTCAAAATGACGATGCGAGGCTAGCAGAGATGTTCGGAGCCCAGGCACTTCTGTTGGCTCCTTACTCTCAACGCTCAACAGTTCCTACGGCATCTTCCGACAACAATTCGAATAACGACCCCTCAGGAATGAATGCTACTCCGACGAAACCAGCCGAGACCGCCTTCCCTAAGGCCAGTGATTTGATACATCCTCCAAAGCAACCGGCTCCTATCGGGTGGGGTGATACGTATGATACCGTACCTTCTCAACCATTGTACGGCACACCTTCACACCTTGTCCAACGCGGCCCCATGGCAATAGAAGCCGCTTTAGCGGGTAAGATTAGCCGTGGCAGAGAGTTAGCGTTGTTGGCAATCGAGCAGGAAGAGAAAGGGAATTGGGGTGCGGCCGAAGCTGGTTATATGAAAGCATTGGCTCTTCTTGTGCCGGCTTCAAAAGAGCTTGATATAGGATCCGAACTGAGTCGGGGCGCGCGTACGGCAATGAAGACTAGAGTGCAACGTGAAGCCTCTGCAATGCTCGACAGGTGTGAGCAATTGCGTCTTTTCCTAAGGGCGACGGCGCCCACCGTCCCAACTCACATTCCCGACATGCCAAAGGTAGAAAGGCATACTCTAAGGCCAAAAGGACCGTGGAACTCCAGCCCGCCGCGGAAAACGCGCACGAGTTTGGACGAAGACCCAATTTCGCCGGATTCTGCAGTGTTGCCTCCTAGGGCCAGGACGAAGAAATCCGTTGTCAAGCCTCAGTTGTACATTCCTCCTCCACCGCCTCCAGCTTTCCAAGACAATCCACGCGAACTGTTCCAGCGAATCGAAGATCGCAAAAACGCGTTTTCTGCTGCCTCCATTGCGTTTCCACCAGCATCTCATGCGCAGAATACAGAAAGGGAAAGTATCGAAAGGGAAGTCACTACTCCGAAAAACTCGGAAGCCCACGCTCAATGCTTCATGTGTAACGAAAACGCCCATTTCAGTACACCTTGTGGTCATGAGTTCTGTTCGATATGCGGAAATCAAGCAGTATCTGTTTTCGGGAAATGCCCTGTACCAGGATGTACTACGGTACTCACTACGGAATCATTCGCTCATATTTTGCCAAAAAGCAAACCATATCCTGGTGGGCGCAAGTAGATGAACAGTAGAAGTTAAACCATTTAGTTCCATTCTTTTCCATAGTAGTAGTGAAAGCCGCAGGCTTCGACATTCAGCCCGCATCAATCCCCACTTATAAGGATGAACTAAGATAAACTAACTATCGGATCAATTACATCCTGTACAGAAAAAAATCAATCGAAACCTCGAGTAAATCCATGTGGATACTTTGCCTCGGTCCTAGAACTGGAAGCCCACTGGTACTATTTAAACTTCTGTTGTAGCAAAGTCTGCTTCGTTACATCGTCGAAATGATTCACAAGATTCCGAAAGAAGTCTCGTCGTTGATTTGCGTATTTCTGAAACCCAGAGTGGCTTGCATTCAATCCAATTCCACTGAGTTCGGTATCTATTCTATTCATTAATCTTGAATTTGGTTTGCTGAACTTCCGGGCAAACAAACTTCTTGTCGAATCTAAATCATCCCAAAAGTCAAATGGAGATTCCCCTTTGTCAAGCACATATGGATGTTGCCCAGATCTTCGTCCGCGCTGGAACCACACTACTTTCCGAAACGAGTCTGGAACTATGGTCTGGCGCCATACAGGGTGATTATACAAGACGTCCATGAAGTAATGCTCTGGAACAGATAGGACATGCTTATGATACACCAACATTTTCTTCGCAAAAGCGCTACGTACCAGAAACTTCACGAACGGACGAGATAATATCACCCATGCCTCTGCTTTCGTAAAAACAAATGACCTGTACGGCTCCATTGGATTCTCTTTATGCCCTTTTAGGTAGAACAGGTGAGCTTTGGGGCTTCCTTCCCGAGCAACAGCTGGATCCCAATGTAACTTTCGGATTCGGAAAGAGTAGGGGACCCATTCTTTCCTGGGGAAGAAAGAAACGAAATTGAGTCGGCCAATTGGAACTTGAGGTCTTGAAAGCAAAAGCGCTTGCTTCTCAGCTGAAACCAGCGGATAATCAGCACCGCTGAGGTTGATGAAATAATCCCATTCCTTGTGCTTTTCAAGCGCCAGAGTCATGGCCGCTATGGTGTTCAGTACCATGGTTATTGCCTTGTACGTTACCATTTCGCTTTCCAAGATATGTACATTGAGCTTGTATCTTTCAGTATTGCTAACAAGGTTTGAAACCCCGTTTCGCAACTTAAAGTCCACTTTCTGGTCTATATGAACGATGTACACATTGCGTGGGTGATGTATTCGCTCAAACAAGCGTTCCAGCAAAGACACTGAGTCATTTCCCACTTGAATGAAGTAAGCTATCTGCACGGTGTTTTTGATCTGCTGTGAAGAATGGCTACTTTTCAAAAGAGACCATGCAGAATCATACTTCTTCTCACACGCCTTCAGAGTAAACGCAGAGTTTTGTTCATTCAAGGAGGGTTCGAAAAACTGAGACCGCATCAACGTAGAGTAGCTGAAATAGTGTTGAATTCTCCGCCGAACAACGAGCACGCAGGCAAAGAGTATGCATATCACTAGCACTGGTAACTGAAGCGTACTGCGATACTTGAAACAAAGGCCGTGAGCAATGCGCCGCGTACGTCTAAATAAGCTTCGCCGCTTAACGGGCCGGAGCTTTGTGTTGGGAAATCTCCGGTCAGTTGCATTCATTTGTAATACTTCATTCGGTTGGCAATTGCAATGCGGAAAAGTTCGTGCGAGGTGAGCTTGTGGGGACAGGGGCAGTGAAAAGTTTTTCGATATCGAGCGAAAATATGTATTGGACCTGCACCATTTACCTATTTCGAAAGGGTCTGAGGGCTGATTTGATTACGAAGACCTCGAAATCCTTGATGGGAGTTATATCAGATCATCTTGATACACGAGCCTGTGCTCGTTCGGTGAAGTTAAGTGGGCCACGGGCCATTCGACAAACTTTTTTGGCCGAAGAATAATCCTACAGTGCACGAAATCTGGATAAAGCCACCACCCTATTCGTCCTTACTGCCATCCACAGTCGGCAAATGGGCCTTCTATCGTAGTCAGTACTTAGAAAACCATTAAAAAAAACTAGTTTCAGAGCTTTGCAGAACCAGGCCTAACCCACAAATTTCTGAACTTTAAAAATCCTGAACAAGATAACGAAATCTAAATAAAGGCCAAAACAAAAAAACACATTTATTTCACTCAATACTTAGTCATTTCACCCTTTTTCTCTACCACTAGGATACAGCGCTCATGCATACAGTCCCCGAAAAACGAAACGAAACAAACAAGGAATCGCATTCCACCGCGACGCACCTCCTTTAATCACGTAACAAACACTATCAAATAAAAGCACACCATTTACCTATAAAGTGTCGCTATAGTTCTGTGCAACTCCCCGCGCCAATATTGGCACACGTGCGTGTCATCGAAGTTGGCGCCAAAAAGAACGCAAAAAATCAACGCACACAAACTCTTGGTTTAAAAATTACCGCCAAACAAAATGGCCTTTTAAACCCAAACATTAAAGCGACAATCCCACCATTGAAATCTCTCATATTGCACAATCTGAATCTAACAGAACTTGTTCAGCGTAACTCTACAAAAGTACCTTTCTGAATACGAGAAAACACAAATCGTAGCCCTTCGTAGAGAACACGTACTCATCCAAGAGATTTAAAACCAACTCAATCGTTCACCATCGACTATATCAAGATTCTTCGAGCGCCATGACGAAGAAAAAAAGGTTGATACTCCCAAAAACGCTCTAAAACTTTCTCCAACCACCAAATGGCTGTTACTGAGACTGGACTCAACGATTGACTACAGCGGTTACGAGTTAAACATTTGTATCAACTTGAGCATTGGTGTTCGCCGCATACAACAGATCTTAAAAAGCAGCTCACATCTATTATACCGCAAACTATCGAAGACTCCGTAGATGACCATAATACACAAAAAGAAGCGCTTGGAATGGGCAATATGTTACATTAGCAAGGGGAACCACTATTGGGTACAAATGGTTTTCTGATGAGAAAAGTTTAATTTGGATGGACCTGATGGTCTTGCGTATTACTGGTATGATTTACGAAAGTATTTTCGTCTTCATTCAACACGACAAAATGGTGGAGGTTTTGTGATGGTTTGGGGGCCATTTCTTTTTATGGAGTCTTAAAGCTGATGTTTATTAATGGGAATCAGAATTCTATGAAGTATTTCGAAGCGTTGGAGCGGGGTCTACTATCATTTGTGGCTGAAGTGTTTGGTGAATCGTTGCCTTTTGTTTTTCAACAAGACAACGCGTCTATACATACTGCGCAATACACGCGCAATGGGCTTTTGCAACATCAAATGAGAGTTTTGCCGTGGCCTGCCAAGTCCCCGGATTTAAATATCGTTGAAAACGTGTGGGGTGTTATGGCTAGAAAGGTGTATGATGGGCAAAAATAGTTTGATACTGTAGCGGAGTTAAAGGAGAAGATTATTTAGCTGTGAGAAGGGCTTTCTCCAGGATACCTCCTAACTTTGTATCACAGTATGAGGAGGCGTCTTTTAGCGGTCATGGACGCCAAAGGCGATGCTACAAAGTATTAATAAACGGTTGAAAGTAAGCTTTTAACTTTCGTGTAGGCGTTGTAATTTCGCGGCCTTGGTTGAAGTGTCTTTTTTGTTTAACACCCACTTGGCAAGTTACACGGTACAGCGAAGAATGAAATTGGTTTTTATTATAAATGAAAAGTAGTCTGATCTGGTATGATTCCAAAGTTCCTTTTCCTGCTTTCTGCTTGCGATAGCATTGAGTGGCTTTGTTGCATTTCGTTTTTTGCGGGCTGTAGAGCTGTAAAACTTGTGACTCAAAGGAATGATAACCGAGACCCCCCGCGCCCGTCGGTGGGGGTTGGTCGCTTTATTGGTGTACTACGGTAAACGTGTACAGCTATCATCTGCGTGGTGGCAGAGAGTACTTACTCTGCGCTGTTGGCAGGCGAGAGGTCTGGACTCACACGCTTCTGCGTGGTGACACACCTGCTGACCTTCGAGTCTGTCAAGTGTCGTTGGGTAGTCTCTTTGGGTCTCAGCGTTTGAATATTGGCGGAGCTGCGGTCGCTGTAGCGGCTGCTGTTGAGGGATGAAGAGCCTGTGGTGGCTGGGCTTCGATGAGGCGCAGTTCCGTAGCGATCATGGGATAATTGGTGTTGAATTGCCGCGGGATGAGGATGGCGGAGGTTGCAGTCGCAGCCGTCGAGAGTTGTCCGAGAATTGTAATCGCGATAGTCGTTTTTTGAATATGTCGGCTAGCATTTTTTTCGATGAGACGTGATGCAGAGAAATCGTTTTATTGAGGTGTTGCCTCAAGTAGTGATGGTTGACGTCGATGAATTTCTGCGTTTTGCACGACTGGTGTTTAGCGTAACGGCGATTGCAGCCGTGTTATCAATGTACAGCGGCGAAGGGTCGGTGTGTTGGATATGAAGGGAAAAGAGAAGGCATCGGAGATGTTGCGTGGTTTGGACTGCACTTGTGGCAGCTATGTATTCCGCGTCGCAGGTGGACAGAGATGTTTTATTTTGTTGTCGCTAGATCCAGTCTATGTTATTGTTTTTCAACATAAACACAGCTCCCGATACGGAACGGCGGTTGACTTAGTCTGCTGCGAAATCGGCATCGCTGTAGGAGCGAATTGTAAGGGGTTTGTTTGGGTTTTGGGAGTATGTCAGTCGGTATAGCTTGGTGTGGATGAGATAACGCAGTAGCGCTTTGCAGTGGCTCCAGTGTCATTGTGTAGGATTGGTTAGTGCCAGTGCGAGGCGAGAAACATGGAATGCAATATCTGGCCGGGTTCCATAGGCAATCCAACGAAGTTCACCTACAATTTGGGGGTATTTTTGTGGGGTTATTGATGCTGGTTTGTCGTCTTGTGTGGGTTGGTGTAAACCTAAGCCTGATGCAAAGGGTGTTTGTTTTCCATTGGCATGGTGCAAATTCGTGTTTTCGAGGAGAGCTTCAATGTTGTGTTCTTGGCTAAGTTGGATGCTTTTGTCTGTATCCTATCGAATGTTCCATCCAAGGTATTTGGTTGGCTTTCAAAGGTTCCTAACTGCTTATTTTGTGTGTCTCTGATAGTTTCAGGGGGATTATCAATCATCATTTGAATTGAACGCAGGCCAAACCTTTCGTCCGAGATGAGACCTTGTAGAATGAAGTGGATTGTCGTTCGTTCGTCAGATATTCCAGGTGTGTTCGACAGAAGTTGCTTTCTACGTATCAACATGTGTCCCTGGATATATTCCGCTATGGTACCACTTCGACGAGTGTTAAGTGCTTCAGTCATAAGGGCAAAGCTATTGGAAGCATCTGCCCTTTCCAGCGTGTTGGTGATCTTTTTCACAATTCCAGCGGGGGATAGAGTGAATAGCTGTGGTTCAGCAACCAGGTCGATGACATCCTGTGTCACGCTCTTTGTTACCATATTACGAACACTTGCCGTTGCTTTGTGGTCTTCAACAGTAGTTGCGGTGAATTCTGCATTTAGCAGGTCTAATCAATCGTGTTGTACCAAAACATCTTTCAAATTTTGTAGCCATTGGAAGTAGTTGCTTTTCGTAAGTTCTACTAATTCTTCGGTGAATCGCCACATTAGAAAGGTTCCTGAGTTGCTAGAACTTTGCATGGTGGGTGTGGTAGGAGATTCTTGGTCTTGTTTGGTTTGGCGCCAAAGATCCAGCCAAATGTTTCTTGTTGAGCGGTAATGAGATCTTTGTTGGCACGTGGACGATGAATTCGTGATGGTGGTTTAGACGGGGTCCGAAAGTTTCGGACGGGAAACCGCAGAGAAGCCTAAGCAAAGCTCGGATTTGACCGTTGTCACAGGGGTTTTCGATGGTGCCCATAACCTGTGACTCAGAGGAACGATAACCGAGACCCCCGGCGCCCGTCGGCGGGGGTTGGTCGCTTTCTTGGTGTACTACGGTAAACGTGTATAGCTATCATCTGCGTGGTGACCAAACTGATTTCATAAAATCTTCGCTCAAATTTTTCCAACATTCAATCACATATTCCAAGAGCGTTCCAACATTTTCGAATTTGCGCTGATTGTCGTAAACGCTGCGTGCTAAAAACCCCCAAATGTTTTACATACTTTTCAAGTCACGTGACTTGGCCGGCCACTGTAAAACAATAACAACGTGATCCGCCAACCACTTTGTAGTATACACTGAACGCAAGTGCCGAATCGACACGACGTCGCCGGCGTCGCAAAAGTGACCAGCCAGAGGTCAAGGCTCAGACATTGGTCCCCACCACCATTGCACCAGGAGGCCGGTTCTCCCTCTGCCAGTTGCTATATAGTATTTTAGAATTTCGACCAATGAAAACATTAGGCTCAAACATCGTTACTCTTCTGCCCAGTGGTTCCAGTCCAAGTCCACCCCTTTGTCAGTCATTATCTTCAATTTCAATCGTCCTTGAAGCATGACCATCGACGTCTTCAAAGCGTTGTCAAGTTCAAAAATGGGCGCACTTTTCAAACGTAATTTTTTCTGCTTATTCTGTGTGCGTGACCACCGCCGTTGTGAATGTCGATGCAAACCGCACTGCTGCCGGCGTTGTTGACAAACAGACTTAAAAGGGGGTAGTATCAGCATTGGCAGCCATCTAGTCGGCCTAGCCGTCATAGAGCCGAACCTTGACGTAAACGACGGTTGCAAAAGCTTCTCCTGGAGGTTCCGCATTCACGCATGGGGAGAGAAATGTGCTCATATGGTTGATTTAAAGATCCCACAGGTGGAGGCACGATCCAAAAGTTGATATTGGAGATGGTTTAAAAGCATTTTGTTTAAAGAATTTTTGGTCATCAAAACTGGAACAGAGGACCACTTGAAAACAGAAAGTGCCGAACTTGCACTTTAGGACACTCATTGCTTTGTTTCTGTGCTATTCTGTTCAAATTTCATTTCTCAATCTATCAAGCTTGCGATTCTTTTCTTTTGTGTGCACCATCACATCCACTTGACATCCGTGCTTGGTTGAGCTTCTGAAGCACATCAGACGTTAAAAGCCACGAAAAGTTCCCTCTTTTTATATGCATCAGGCGCTAGGAGCTGTTTAGAGCCTCCATAAACGCACGAGAAGTGACGGGTTTTTTTCAGAGCTCCCTCCACAATGGCTCATACTGCGCCTTGGGTTCCGTTGTTGTGCAGAGAGCTACAAAGCGATGATTGTGTACCGAACTGCCTCCTTGGCTCCTGTGTCTTGAGGTTTATTTCTCATAACAGAATCGTCGGTTTCGATCAACGCGAGTCACGAAACCATAGAAGTAAGCTACATGTATAACATCTTAAAAACCTGAACACTGCAGCATAAATCGTCAAGAATGGAAAAGCAGTTGGTTGTCGTGTTAGAACTGAGTGAGACAGGCTACGTCTACATCATCAATCGGTCCAAGATTTGCAAAATAAGATTATTTATCGCGTGCCACCGTGTTAAAGTACTACAGGCTGCCGCCAATCAGCTGTGCGCAGATGCAAGCTTCGATTTATGTGAAAAGGCCGTGTAGAATCCTGACAAGTACGCAGTTGTAATCACCACACCTCCCGCAACTCACCCCGAGCTCATGAAAATGGCTGCAAACGCCGGAAAGCCCATTTTCTATGAAAATTTGCTTGAGTTTGATTTCCAAACTATTCGCGCCATCACTTAACATGTGGAGAATTCTGGCGTGCGTCTCATGACTGGATTCATGAGATGTTTGGATAGCGCCTATGTTTCTGTTAGAGAAGCGGTGGCTTTTGGTGATATCGGAGACTTCATGGTGCTCAAGCAATACTGTAGACACGGCAGAATACTATCCTGCGTGATCTGTTCAATAGGCTCTTCAGTTAGCCAAGTTCTTTGTATTAAACCCAGTTCAGCTCGGTTGAACGCCAAAACCTTCAAGTTGCTTGTGTTTTCTAAGGTCAACATGGCCGAGGGTAAGCCCTCGAGCGCGGTGGACTTGTTCTTTAGTTCGGCACCGCCCTCTTCGCAATTTATCAGTTCTTCCGATGCAGCTCAACATTAGTTGCATCCTGCCTTCTCGCCACTCCCGACAAACTTGCTGTCCTCACCGCCACCCGCTAACAATAATAGTTTCGCCCTGGACGACAAATTGCCAGAGATGGTTTGGAACATTGATCCCACTATTAAGCTCAAGCTTCAAAAATACTTTTCTCCATTGGGTGTACCTATGCTATCATTGGGAGCGGATCTCGACTTTAGGAAAAAGAAGCTTTCTTTGAAATGGTCTTGGCGAGACCGAATCGTTAGCGGCCGTCTTGAGTTTCAAGAAGATAAGATCATGAAAAAGCGATTTGGTTGTGAAGGCATACCGTTGTGCGTCAACGTCGGCACGGGCTATCTTGTTGATAAAGGAGCTCTTTCTGACGCTTGGGAATCCCGAACTCAAGAGAGTTCCCGTGGCCGGATCTATAGACAGCCAACCAGCCAGATGTTGTCACACTTGTTCCAGGTATGCAATATTCTTCTTGTGGCGCGAAATGAGTGTGCACATCCGTTCCAATGTAGCACGTTTGAGACATTTGCAGTGATACAGAGAATCTGCGTACTTCAACAAATGCACGTACTCTCTCGCTATTGCATCAATTAAGGATAGGGCAGTTGCGAACTGTCCAAGAACAAGCATGTACTGATCAAGATCGCACAAAACGTTGAGCAAACTGGCATAGAATGGATGCAGCTCGTCAAACTTCGAAAAGTCGTCCTGAATCAGATCAGATCAGCCTCACCAAAACCTTTAACATCGATATTCGAGGCTACCGATACTCGAGGCTGCCGATACTCGAACCAAGCTTGAGTTGAAGGCTGCTCTTGGTATTCAATGCCGAAAGACCATGTTCTAGGTTCAGCGACAATCACCGTTTTCTATAATATCAAACGCCATCTTCTGCGCTGCATTGTTTGCTTTCCTGGTAAGTAGTGATTGAGAATCATCAGCGGAACCTTGTGATGATGTCAGTCCATCTCCATTTGCGTCCATCTCATCGCGTTGTTTCTCATTGTTGCTAAGTTTGCTCTTCTTTGCCTTTAATGGTTCGGTGAAGCCTTTTTTTCTTTTGGCGATGTTCACTCCGGACGGATTCGGAGGCAGTAGAGTTACTTTGGTCAGAATAGTTCCTTTATCCGTTTTGTGAAATATCTCGTTATTCTTATCTCCAGTGCCCAGAACTGTTGGAAAGTCATCAAGCATTTGTTTCGTCACCATAATTCCTCTACTTGGTCTTCTTTTCGCTTCCTTCAGCAGTTCGCCAAACTCTTCTACATGGACAGGGCCCATCCCTTGTACAAGTCGATGTACTTTATTTGACAGAGAGTTGTTCTCGGACCATTCCACATGCTTTCTAACTTCTTGCTCTGTAGATTTATGGAGAATTAAATCAACGCCTATATCTGTATGAAGTGAGTTTCTGGTAAACGATTCCTTTTTTTGTAACGAATTAATATCAATAACACCGCACATGTTCCTCACATTGCAAACGTCATTAAAAGAATAAAACTCACGGTTGGACCTCCAATATGGGTCGAAGAACTAGTCGATTTCAATGTGTTCGTCCAAGACCTCTTTCAATCTAAGCTCCGTGAGGACGTAGTCATTATACGAAAATGCACACTTCACAATGTGCCAACAGGGAAATCCGAGTGATTCCATGTTCTTACAATCTCATCGTACGAATAGATGTTTTTCTCCTCCATCTTCGCTCTCCACTTCCTGACGTCCAAATAGAACTCGTAGTGGTTCAGTTGAAGGGAGAAGTGTATTTGAATTAGAAGCATCATGCTTTCGTATGAAATAAAAGCTCCAAGTTAGCTCAAAACACGGAACGACGCCGGTTCTATTTTTTTTCTTGCAAAAGCAGCTCAGGCCAGTACGCACATTTTCCATTTTCGTGACAAATGCACGGCGAATAGCAAAGTTCCTCAATGGTTTTATACTTATTTCTTTAAACTTTTTCAGTGAATAGCTGGTGTATTCTGCAATAAGTTCATCGAGGATCTCGGGAGGGACAGGCAACATACAATTCCGTATAGCTCAATGTCTAGAGCTGAGAGGGGACATGGAGCGTATGCGTGATTCTTTGCGCTCCTCAGCAGGTCTGCGAGTCAACACTTGCAGTTGTCTTGGAATGTTCGAGAAAGGGACTTTCTTAGATAGCACATAGGCACGATATCCGGAATTGGAAGCTTCGGTATATCCGGTTCCTTAGAAGAGGTATCGCCTTGGAACTGCGATGATTCGAAAACATTCAACAACCAATTTCGGTCTGTGTAAATAAGTATAAGTAAACCACATAGGTAATATGTTTGTGAAGGGCTTCAAGTACCTTTCCTGGAAGTCATGGTGCCGCTTTTTGAAAATGGCCAGTGATTTGGTACTCCGAACATTGAAGAGATATCTTCACATGTCCTCACACAAACTACTTCGTTCGATTTAGGCACACCATGTAGGAACATTCTTGATTTGGTTTTGATTCACATGCCAATCATCAAGAACAATAATCGACTTCCGAAATACTTTCTTTGTATCTGCTATGCAAGCTTCATTTTGGTCAATTGTAATAATGGCCGGTGATATCGGAATCATGTACTTAAACTGCGTTAGGACATCTGCGAAGGCAGAATCCGCTTCACCACTGATAAACCCCATAAAGAAAGCAAGGACGAATCCATCATTTGACCTTCCATTGATTTTTATCAGCGGAAATCCATAACGATTTGGTATTGCCTTACAATGAATAGAAACACCGAAGACAACTCCGAACGATTTGTAGTCGTCAATTCACTCAGCCAAAGCCCAGCATGCCGATACCATTCGTCCTTCACCATCGTGAGTAATGTAGTAACTATTTTCGACGTTTTTCTCTTGTAACATGACCAACTCCTTCAACAGCTTCGTTCATTCAAAGTCTTTTGGGTTACTTATTCCGCGTCCATACCCCAACATCTTTCGAACAGATGTTGGGTTCATGACAATTACTTATCTATCTTGCAAATATCTTACGGTATCTGGGAGAGAAACATATATCTTACTTGTCATGTGCAAGGCTTCCTTACGCATTTTCGGAAGCAGATGGCGAATTCCGGCCTTGATTGTCGAAAGTGGGTGATTGTGTCTCGCATTTCGGAATTCTCCAACATATAACTTTCCGTCGCCCTCCTTCTCGGGAGTTAGTGTTTTGATTGTTTGGGGGAAGAGACAAGCCTCCCTTTCTTGTTTAATTTTACATTTCAGTGTACTTTTATTCAGAACCCTTTTATCTTCAGCCATCCCAATGCTTCTTTCGACGTCTTTGTGTCCAAGAAATATGGACGTTCTACACTTAAGGCTGTATCCCATGGTTTCCGCAATAAATCTGACTTCCCTTATCACGTCCTGGCCAGGAGAGTCAAGCGGTAAGCTTCCAAAGTACGATATGACAGTTGCTTTAAAGAAATATCAACTCTACCTTCGTTTAGTTGTGTATGTCTCTCATCACTTCTTGTTCCACGCAAAACGTTTTCCTTGACCTCGCTACCTGTACCACAACCATTCGAATACTCCAATTCTGTCGGAACTTGGATGAGCTCGATTTGTACTTCTTCTTGGTCGTCAAGAAACCAAAACTTCTCGATCAGTTTGGCATCTGTTCCGTAGTTAACACCACCTCCTTCGTACTTTCCAGTGTTCTCCTTATGAGAAATAGCGCAATTTTTTAAAGATTGCATCTCAAAATAGTTGAACTGCAGATCATGTTTTGACCCAGTATCCATGGCAGGCATATTTCCTCCAGCCGATGATTCCGTAAATATAGAACAATCACCTGAAGCGGTTGGTACATCGGTGGCGTCTTCTCCTACAACAATTCTGACGTCACCGACGTCACCCCGTGAACTCGACCTTGAACCGGGGGTATCCGAAGTAGGTTGCAAGGCATTTTGTTTGTCCAACATAGAACATCTTGCCTATAAATTTGAGACTACTGGAATTGTACTATCAATAAACGCAAAAGTTCGCTTCTTAGACGCCACTACATTGTTTGGAAATGAAGAAGAATTACTGCGACGAGAAACATGAGGGGAAACTTCCGGTAGAACGCCTGGAAACGTGGGTCTCCGAAGCAAGAGGACTTTTGGAAGCCGTAGAACGCCATCTGAACTGCGTTGTAGTTTTGTAGACTCGTCTTCTTAAGGGAAGATTTGCTATAGAGTAAGTTCCAGAAATAATCTGTCTGTAAACGATCTGCCTTTTTCCATTCCAATATTCTTTTCTCTATGGAGACATTCAGAGAATCCAACGGGTTTCGCAACTCTGCCTCACTGGAATTGACTCTTTTATGTCAATGAGTGCAGTTTTGTGACACTGTTCAGTTCGATTTGAGATCTTTTACTTGCATCATCAGGTTAGAAGGACAAGAGTTAGCGTACTTACTATGTTGCAAACACCGTAGACGGGAATTGATGAGACGACACGAACCCTTCTTGGGGAACTGGACGTATCGAAAGTAGTGAATTTTATATATGAATCCCTCGGAGCGTGCGATTGAATCCGTGAACCCAGGAAAATTAGAAACATCTCCTCACAAACGCTTTCCATCAGAGCTGGAAATGTCTTTTAGAATCGCGATAGAATTCGGTTTAACCAGGCCTTTCTTCTCTTTTCCGACTCTTTGTGCTACCATTTTCTCGATGTTACCAACAGCGGCTTCTAGGAGGTCATCAAGAATCTATAAAGCAGCCACATTGCTATCCAAGAATCTAATTCTTCCTTTCGATGCGCGGGAACCGCATAAAGAACTGTTATTTTCTATATTACCTTTCTTTTCCAAAGTCGTGACAAGTTCCTGCTTCTTTGTTGACCTGCGGGAACGGCAAAAAGATTCGTAAGTGTTTCGATGACAATTCTTCTTTTCCAAATTCGATACAGATGTCTGCTCCTTTGCTGAAGTTGAAATGGTCCCGATACGTCAGTGTTCTCGGAATGCTAGTTCAGTGGTCAAAAAAGGACGAATTGAAATGACCGAAAAACCCGTGAATTTATCCAAATTTGGAGGTGTTAATTTCCGAAAATATTTTCATTCGTTCATTAGTGCTAGTTTTTATGGGAAGGAAAACTAGCACATATCTGCAGTTTTTCTAGTTTTGATGCAGGTAAAAATAGCGTGAATCTTTCTGTCGCCGCAGTTTAAAGGTAAAAGTAGAGAAGTGGTGCAGGAGCAGATTCAATCTTTGTGCGCTCTAGATTGACAGATTAGTACAAACAACCGGTCCCAAAATGGACCTCAAAATAGAAATTGAACCTTTAGTACCATCCATATCAATCGCAATAGAATCGCAGCCCGACCTGGCAGACCTCACGTGCCTTGCATTCTATATTATTCTCCACCGCCCTCCCCTGTCACGTGCCCTGTGTGCGCCATACTCTCTCTCCGTCTACGCCCCCTACCAACTTCTTTCCCACCACCTCTCCTCCACCCACCATGCCTTCCTGCTGCTTCAACGGTTGCTCCTTCTTCGCCCGAGAAATCCCCGCCCTCCAGTGGCACCAGAGAAGGTGCCCTCATCACCTCTCCGCCAACAAGCGCTTCCTCTCCCCTGGCGGAAATGAACCCAACTTCCCCCCCCGCACAAAACGCCACAAGTCCACCTCACAACTCCCCCCTCATCCTCCTCCCTCACATCGCCCTTCCGACAACGTCCCTCTCGCACACCATGACTCCTATCCCCAAGACCAGCTCTCTCTCTCCCTCCACACCCAGGACGCCATCCACGTCGCCACTGCCCCTCTCGGTTCCCCCTCCTCTCTCGCTCTCTCCCACCTCCGTCCTTCCACTCCCCCCTCGACAACCCCCACCTGTAGATAATGGTCCTCTACATCTCCTCCATCGCCTCCAAGCTTGGACAACGAAAGGCTGACGAACTCATCACTCTCCTTAATGATCCCCACTTCTCCGAATCAACATTCCGGAACTCAGTCTCCTCCGCAAAGCAATGCCTCGAGCTCCAGGCAGACCTCTTCCACCAGAGAATCAGGTCCATTGGTTTCGCCCCCTCCACCATCTTCGATCCCCACAAACGCTTCTCCGCAACCCTCTTCCAGAAAGACGCATTCCATGTCCTCCAACAACAGCTCGCCCTCGCACACTTCAAGAACACCTTTTCCCACCCCATCTCCCAAACATCCGCCTCCGGATCCCCCGTCTTCGCACACCCCATGGCAGCCACCCTCGGCTCAATAGTCGTCCCCGCACTCAAGACCGCCATCATGCAGTCCACAAAAGATAACATCGTCTGGCATCTCCCTCACTCCACCGGTATCGACTCCTTCATCGGCCTCGTCCAAATCTACTCCGACAAGTCCTCTACATCTCTCAAATCTTCTTCCATCACCTCCTACCCCCTCCACATCACCCTTCTCAACTTCTCCGACTCCTTTCGCCGCAAATGCATCTCCGACAATCTCACACTCCTTGGCTATCTTCCCACCTCCTTCACCCCAATCACTCCTTCTCCAGATGCAGATATCATCACTCATTCCTCCTTCATCCCCCGCCAAACAAAAATGGAACTCATACAGCAGACCATCTCCTCCCTCCTTTAACCTCTCTTCTCTTCCGCCCTCCCCGGTTTCCCCTTCGGCGACGCAGACGGCTTTCTTCGTAAATGCCACCCCATCATCGCCAGCTACTGTGCAGACATTCCCGAGGCAAAGGATATTCTCGCCATCTCCCACGGCACCCGCCCCCAGCACCCCTGCCACAGATGCTCTGTCCCTCGCTCACAACTCCACCAACACTCTCAAGCCCATCCCCCTCGATCTCTTCCCCTCACCCTTGCAGCCCGCAACAAACACTTCTCCCTCCTCAAGGACTCTGAAGCAGCTCTCCTCGCCCGCAAGCCAAGAGTCTCGCGCAACTTCAAGGAACAAGCTCTCCAAGCACTCCACTCCCTCTACCTCGCAAAATACCCCTCCCTCTTCGAGTCTTACCCCCTTTTCAACATCACCTCCCTCCTCACCCCATACAACATCTTCCCCTTCGAACCCCTCCACAACTTCCACCTCGGCGTTTCCAAACTCATCAAGCTCGCCGCCATCGAACTTCTCAGATCAGAACACCTCTTCACCACCATCAGCTCCACAAACTCCCGCCGTTCCTTCCACTTCGTCCGCACCTCCATCCTCAAGCACTCCAACTTCATCCTCACCGCCATCGAAAATCATTCCCCAGCTACCGGCCTCCACATCGACTTCTCTACTTCCGAAAACGGGCAGTGCCTCAACGGCTTCTTCACAACTGACGGCGTCCGCGGCATGCTAGAAGCAAAAGACTACCGCGCCCTCGACATGGTCTTCCCCTTCATCGGCGCCTTCTTCGACCGCTGCTGTGACGAAGCCAATTCCACTCCCATCACAACTGTCTTCTCCAGTACACAGACCTCCTCCTCACCTCCATGTGCTATAACTCCGTCCCCGAATGGACCACTTCTCGTCTTGCCAAACTCGCCTCCCAAATCCATTCCTTCAAGCACAGAGCTGTCGATGTTCTCGGTCCATACCATACCTCCAACCTTGGCACCCTCAAATTCCACCTCCTCGATCACATCGTAGACGACATTAGACGCTTTGGGGGTCTCCACTTCAACGATGCAGGCATCTTCGAACAAGCCCATACCCTCTTCAAAGCACATTACTCCCGAACCTCCAAGCGCAGACCCACCGCGCACAACGAAACCATCCGTGCCATCGAACGCTCCGATGCCGTCAACAATTGGATTTCTCTCTCCGCTGATCCTTCTGTCACCTCATCCTCCCATGCCCTTTCTCCTCCCTTCCAAGCCCGCAAACCAGGTTTCGTCCATGATGGAAAGCACACCTCCTTTTCCGATCTCATCACCGCTCACAAATTCCTTCGAGCAAACCCCCACTTAACAATCTCTTCCCTTCAGGACCTCTTCTCCCCAGACACTATCGCCATCATCTCACAGATTGGAACCCTCGCACTCCCCTCCTTCGTCACACTCACACTCGAAACACTAGCTCTCAACCAGGACTCCCCCACTCTCCGCCAAACCCGTCTCACATTCGTCAATTCCGCATACGTCGTCGGCGGCTTCACCCCAACCCTAGACGACTACATCGCCGATCGAAACGAGCTCACCGTCAAAGATCCCCCTCTCCCACTCATTCAACGTATCTTCGCTGCTCCCTCCTTCGGTCCCTCTAAAACCCCAAAGTTCTCCCACATCCTCGTTGCCGGTTCCAGCTTCTCCAACCCCACTCCCACCGCCTGGGTCTGCAAGCTCAACTCTCTTCTTCGCTTCACCACCCCTTCTTCCCCTTCCACTCATAACGAGTTCGCCTTCGTTCAGTTCCTCGAACTCGTTCCACCCCAGGATCAAGTCGATGTCTCTCTCAATTGTATCTGCCTCCGATGGGCAACAGACGACGAACAAAACCACACTGCCCACCCCCTTCCTATCTCAAACACTTCCAACTCCGACAACGTCTCCCCCTGGTTTGGCCTCGTACCATCCTCTTCCATTCTCGGCCCCGTTCATGTACTTCGCCAAAACTACCCCGCACCCCCTTTCACCCCTCGATTGCACTGGCGCATCCATCGATTTTACCTCAACAGATTCTACCGAGACCCAACTGCCAAGCCCTACTTCTCCAACACCACCACTGGTGGCACAACACCACCACTGGGTGGCACCCATGATAATACCTCCCAAGGCACATGATCCAATAAAACAGTCACCGCTGCTTTTCTTCCATAGCCGACCCCCATCTTGCTCCACCTCCTTACCCCCTTATCCCCCCGTACCTTATCACTCTCCCACTCCTTGCCTACTCCCCAACGCTAAGCGCTTGAACCGTGGTTCTTCTGGTCCACATGACGCTATATAGCAATCTAACACTGCTCCAAGTCTTCTCGTGAGATTCTACATGAAAAACTCCTCCCTTATCGCCAGATAGATTTTCTCTCTCGACGGTATCCATAGCCCAACCGTCGCGAGTCTCTCCTTATTCCCACTCACATCTCTACGATTCCCTCCACAGAATCCATCATTCTCAAACTCCTCAGCATACTCATCCTTCACCATGTTCCAGGCAACCCTCAATATGTCCTCAACAGCCAGTGGCAGAAACCTCCCAAACAGCGTCGAGAACAAAAGTTGCCTTTGGCCTCCCCGCCCAACGTCTCTATCCATCGTGGTCACCACACATCCAATCCATGCATCAAGTCGCGCAAGATGCATCACCGTCCCATCCACATACTGCCTCTCTCCATTTCTGTGACTCTCTACCGCGTAGCCCATAAACTCCTCCAACACTTTCAACGACACCTGATTTCGAAAATACATATCTGCCTCACCAAAGTCCTCCAAGTTCTCAGACACCTTCGATCCAGAATAAGTAATATCTTCAATCGCACTCGTTCTCCACGCACACAGCTTACCTCTCCCATCCTCCCCGACCCCATCAACTTCTACTGCGCCTCATCAATCTGCTTCTTCAACTCCGCCCAAAGCTCCGTCCCTTCAGTCACCTTAGCTCGTTTCGCGATCAAATCATATCCAAGCATGGAAAACAGCTTATCACGCGCTGCTCGCTTCCGCACCCCAACCACATCGCTCAATGCTTGCTTCATCCTCTGTCTCAAGCACCGATCCGCACTTACATTTTCCACGCACTCCTCTCTCCTCCCCGCTTCCCTTATCGACTCCCATTTCTCTCCCATTAACTCAGTCTCTACCACGTGCTTCAACATCAAATGGCTCCCACCCTCTGTCGACGGCGTATACGGTCTCATCTCATATGCAACCTCAATTGGACATCTCGGAACCATTTCCTTCTCTCCCACCACAAACATACTTTCCTCCCTACTCTCCCCAATCGCCTCACTTCTATTCTTCCAGCTTCGACCCTCATTCTCGGTGTCGAAGCAAAGTTCCGATGCCTCCAGTTTTGCACAATGAAGAATCCTATCATACACACGACGTGCAAATCCATAAAAGCATTCCTGCACTCCAATGTCATACTTTCGTCGCCGCGTCACGCCTCCCTCCCCCCTCCCTTCCCCAGCGATTCTACTTTTCAACGCCTCCCTCAAACTCTCAATCAGCACATTCTGCTGCTTCATTTCCTCCCTCGCCCGATCCAGCTCCGTTTGGGTCATTTTCAAACTCACCATCACACTGTAGCTGTCTTCCTTCATACGTCCCATTTGTCCCTTCAACACATTCATCTTCTCCATTAGCATCGACCGCGGCAACAAACCTATGTCATCATGATTTGCTTCATCTTCCACTATACGGACGGCGTTCTCCACGACATTTAAATTCGCATTCTCCCCGTTATCATTATTCCTTGTGAATACAATGTTTCTCCTTACTCGCATACCTTCCGGCGTCCTTCGCCTTGCGTTCACCCCAAACCCTTCAACTCCCAAACCCACCCCTCTCCTCGGTGGCAAACGATCGACATCTTCTCCCTGATGAAAAGAACTGCTGCTCTTCCATCGCCTTCCTCCCCTGAACCACGTGTTCTCCCTCCAGCAAACCCCCTTCTCCCTCCCTCACTCACATGCACTTCTCTGCTTTCCCTTTCGTCTATCGCTCTTCTTCTTGTAACTCGAACACTCCCCATTCTTTCCCTTGCACGCTCTCTCCTTTCTTCCACGTAATTCAAGGTCGCCCCCTCCCATCTTTCCGCCTGTTCCCCCGCGGTAACTCCAACACTCTCTCCTTCTGTTCTCTCTCGAACGACTCTTGCGCCCGCGATTAGACCACTACTGGGTCCACCTATTCTACCCTCCCCACCACGGCTACTCTCTATTCTCCCTTTCTGTATCTCTTCATCACCGTCCTCTTCCCTCATACCCGTAAACGATGCCCCTGCTTCTTCAACGCCTCTGAGGCGGGATCCACGTTCTCCGATCATTCTCTCTCCCTCCTTACGCCCCTTCATCCTCTCATTCGGAATCTCTTCACCTCCTTCAGGTGCAGAGCATAGATTTACCGGCTCCACATCAGCTGAGGACGTGAGTACAGCACTTAGAGTCCGCTCCGATGCATCCCCTCTCCTTGTCCTCCCTGGAGCTCTGCTCGCCCTCCCCCGCAATCCACTTCTAGGTACACGCCTGCGGTTGCTTCGCACGCCATCCCGTTTTCCATCGCCGCTCCGCACCATCTCTCCCGTAGGCGACGTGATTTGCTCCGTACACGACGTGATTTGCTCCGTACTCGACGTGATTTGCTCCGCACTCTCCTCCGTCACCGTCTCCTTTGCGCGAACAGCCTTTCCTTTGCCCCCACTCGCCTCTGCTTCCCCACCATCTTGCCTTGGTCTACCTCTCAGGCACACGCTTCCCTTCTCTCCACTCGCGCCCTGGAGCCTACGCTCCTTGTCCCTTCCGCCCTCCGCATCCCCTCCATGCCGCCGTGATTTTGTACCGCGCCCGCTAGTGTTCTCGCTTCTCGATTTGCGCTTCGGAGCCGTGGTTGAAGAGAGAGAGAGCGATCGTGGTATGGTATTCCACGCGTTGCAATGCGATGGATGGGAGAGAAGCTTCGAAACATTCTGCTTCCAAAAATATACCTCCACCCTTTTCGTGTTCTCAGAAAACCCCCAAACTTTTCAGATATTTTAAATATGCGCTCGAACGTACCAGATATTGGGAAAGTATTCTCCTTCGGTGTACATGACTTTCCTTTAGCATATGTACTACGTCACGCTTTGAGGTTATATGTAGCGACAAACATAGTAAAAGCCCACAATATCTGGTACACTACAATGAAGTAAAGTAACAAAAGCGATGCACTTTTAATCGATTACTATGACTGGCGTGTTATTCATACTCCAGATATACTCTGTCCCATAATCCACAAACAGCTCCTCTCCTATTTCTGTATCTCGAATTGCTTGCACAGAAAGCAATCTATAGTCTCTCAACTGAAATGGGGTCCGCCCCGTCCCCGGAGTTCTGATGACCCGAACATTTGCAGTTCGGCGTCTCATTAACCCGTCTTCAACCGCATCCCTGTCCCTATCCCCTTCCACATACTTGGGGTCGTTAATTGTTCCCCCCAAGCAAAATGGAGCAGGGACAATCCACACCGGAATAAGAGACACCCCACTAATTCTTCCTGGTAGCTTGTGAAACACTTCCCCTCGGACGCTTATCTCCATCGCGTACTGCCGAAAACGATCAGCAGTCGCTTTCAATAGCACCCCTCCGTATGCCTTATGAACTTCCTTCCGCTTTGAAAGATTATGGTACACCACAGTCCCGTAAAAGTAACAAACAGTCTCACCTTGTTTCACCCGGCGTGTTGTGTACACACCAACTCCAGCATTCGGGTGCCTTATCGTCGACTTTGCAATCCGACAACCACATACTGTCGCCTCCACTGCCAGAAGAGCATTCCAATCCAACAGTGACATCTTTCCTTGAAAACTTCTTGGCCACTCATACAGCGCCTGCTGTCGCCAAATCTCCGGTATATTCTTATCCTACCACATGGAGGAGAGAAAATCCACGATATGGGGTGGAAACATCTGATGCTCGGGAAATCCGGTAGGTGTTTTCCAGGACTTCGAACGCTTTATGACGACGTCCGGAAACAAGCATGTCACTCGAGTCACAGCGTTCCGAACATCTTGCGTTATATGAATGTCCGTCTCGTTGTTCCGCATGCATGACGCAAATTTCACTGTAGCGGCGTGCTTCGCATGAGCAAAGCACTGCGGATCTGGCTCACACCCTAGAAACTGACGGTGATTTTCCAGTTCCATGCATGCCATTGCCGTTGAAAATGTTCCGGCGAAGAGGTCCACCACTATGTCTCCCGGCTGAGAAAACCTGCTGATGAGCTCCTTCAGCAAAGCGCGTGACTTCTGTTCCGCCCGCACTTTCTGATACGTAACTGCTCCTTTGGCATTCTTCCTTCTCCATAGAAGTGTTTCACCATTCGACATGGGAAGCACTTGGTCAATCACGCTATGGGAACCCGGATATCGCGATGGTACATAGCTGAAGTTCTCATAGTTCACCATGCCATGTTGTTCGGCGTAGGACAACCCGCTGCGAAATCCATGAATGGCGTACTCTGTTCCGGGAAACAGGGAGCACGAACTAAGTCCGGGATTACGCATCGGATTGCCTTGAGAGCGAATGAAGTGCAGCTGGACCTTGTCCACGACAAACGACCTGCTCTTCTGTCCATTCTCATCCTTTGCAACAATTCGACCGGACACTTCTTTCCATTCGTTCACCTGCTCAATCGCGCAGAATATAACGAAATGCCCTCCCGAACGCAGAAGTTTAGAGATGAGCTTCGCCGTCTTCACCATGTCTTGCCGGTTTAAAACGTCATACCAGCTGTTTTTCCTGTTCTTCTTCGCACTTATATTATACGGCGGGTCCGTGAGAACCAACTGCACTTTCCCTATCGGAGAGACCCCATAGCTGCGCAATGTCTCGTCAATCTCCACCAGGTTCTCGAAAGTACAATTGTACATTCGACAGTGCTTATCCATCTGCGACTCGCACTTTTGGAGAGACATTATATCATCCAGAGAGGTAAGGTCGTGAGGCGGCAGAATATCCACCGACTCAGATTCGACCGACCTTGGTCCAGCTGTGGAAGAATGCTGACCAACACCCATGTTCTCTTCCTCATTTCCGGTCCCACCCTCCACCGCCGGAGCCTCCGAATCTTTCTCAGGGGGTACAACTTCTATCTCGTCTTCTTCCATAACCATAGTAGGTTCCGCCTTTGTCGCAGCCACCACTTCCACCTCCACACTCCCTCGCAGCTTTAGTGGCGATATGTATTCCGAGATGGTAGAGATAAGAGAGTTCGAGAAGCAGTCGAATCTCTCCGCAAACACTCTAAGCAAAGTGTATATAAACGGTTTTAGACCGTCCCATCTTTCCGGAGCTGATATAGAGTAAAGCTGCTCATTCACCACCACTTTGTGCAGGTCAGAGAGAAACTCTTTGGCCAACATACGAAGTGGAGTGTCAACGTACTCCGGCAGGTTCCACGCCCATGGGACGACACCCTCCTCCAATAAAGTACGGTTTCTACCAGGAAGGAGTCGTTGGGCCATGTCCTTGTGAGAGAACCCATCCCTTCTGTTTCCAATTGCCTGGAACTGCATATCAGAATATCGTAGATGGATAAAGGGCAAAACCATGAATTCCACGCCAGGGAATCCCCAATACTGGGCGAAGCTGTCCCACGCGTTATTGACGAGCTGCACACCAAAGCCCACACGCTGAGCTACTGGTTTGTCATAAATCGCCACCTTCGAAAATGGCGTATCGTAGGTTCTGTCCCGCTTTCTTCGCTTACGGGAGACTCTTCTCTTCTCCATAGAGACCGACTGAATACAAATGAGGAACAGCAACCTCTGGAACATTGTCGGGAAGTCGGTCGCGAATGGAGCCCGGATTTTGCTTGCCTTCTTTCGGGTTGTATCCAGACCTTTGAAGATCTCTGTCAAAGTGACATTCTTCGGGATGCCCTTGAACTCCACCGCCTCGTACGCGTTCCAAAAGTCCCTCACGCGCCTATCTGGGTCCCCATCCCTTATATCCAGCAACCTCGCCGAGAAATAATTCTGATAGTTCGAGCCCCTCATTCCTACAACTCGGAGCTCATCTTCTGTGTAATTGGTGTGGTCGGGACCTAGGAGAGTATAAAACAACTTCGCAGTCTCCGGTAGGATGTCGCTATTGGCAATTGCGAAATCGATGAATGCAGTGTGCCCCACTTTTCGCGGCTCATCTTCCTCCCGCCTCGTTAATGCGTAACGATCACGCAAATCCAGACACGCCCTGATAACTTCATCCCCCATACCAAACAGTTTACCCATTTCAAAGGTGTCTGCCGCAGGCGATGAAGAAGTTCTCGTGGGTTCTACAGCCATTTATGTACATGTTCAAACAACCTCACGGGCGGTGGTCACGAGAGCCTGAGTGAAAGAGAGCAGCGGGTGCGGGTGGGTGCGGGTGGGTACGGAAAGATTGTGAGTACGGTTGAGGAGCGCGCACGGAAGAACGGTTGTTGCGGAACGACTTCGCAGCTATCCTGGTTGCATTCTGTCGGCCGTCAGAGGTGCGCTCCGACTTCATCGGGGGTCCCGATGAAGTCCCCACACACCTCTGTCGGCCGACATAATACATATAATTTTGTAATTTTTAGGACGCCCAGGTGTACACGGTGCATTCTGTCGGCCGACAGAGGTGCGCTCCAACTTCATCGGGGGTCCCGATGAAATCCCTGCACACCTCTGTCGGCCGACATAATACATATAATTTTGTAATTCTTGGAATGCTCAAGTGTACACGGTGCACTCTGTCGGCCGACAGAGGTGCGCTCCGGCTTCATCGGGGGTCCCGATGAAGTCCCCGCGCACCTCTGTCGGCCGACATAATACATATAATTTTGTAATTTTTGAAACGCCCAGGTGTACACGGTGCCTTCTGTCGGCCGACAGTCGACCATCATCTCAGAAACGCATCATGCGTGATGTTATGGCGTATTTGTCGGCCGACAGGGGTGCCCTGCGACTTCATCGGTCCACGGATGAAGTCGCAGCACACCCCTGTCGGCCGACAATTCACCAACATGTTGTAGGGACACCATTCGGGCCATTTGTGGGCCGCTAGGGGTGTGCTGCGACTTCATCGGTGGACCGATGAAGTCGCAGGGCACCCCTGTCGGCCGACAAATACGCCATGACATCACGCATGATGCGTTTCTGAGATGTTGGTCGACTGTCGGCCGACAGAGGTGCGCGGGGACTTCATCGGGACCCCCGATGAAGTCGGAGCGCACCTCTGTCGGCCGTCAGGATATTTTTAATTTTTTAATTTTATTTTCTTGTATCGCCTACCAAGCCAATAGGCATGTTGGTGATGGAAAGAGACAAGGAGTTTCTTGAGTTTGAAACTAAGCGGACGTAGCTCAGGTTGAAACTAAGCGGACGTAGTTCAGGCTGATTGCAACGAACTGCTCTCGGGAGTGTTCCGGATAGTCGCCACCAAAGGAGCTCGATCTAATACGTCTTAGTCTGTATACCATAAAAGGCTCAAAGCGCTCTGCGACCATTTGCAACCTCGACCGACTACGATCGGATTCAAATGATGACTCGAGGCAAAGCGAAAGCGAGGAGTACTCCGCGGGGTACTCCATGCGCCACTGCGCGAAAAGCTACATCGGGAAACAATCTGGCTGATGGGGATAGGGTGGAGTTGTTCCTGGCGGATGGGACAGGGAAGAAGAAGGGTACTATGGTTGGCACTGCGGAGATGAGAGGTGTCGGGGGCAGTGGAGCGGCCTGGAAGGCGCTTTGCAGAGCGATGCATGGCCATTCGTTGCGCGAGTCTGCGAAGCCGGGAGAGGACTTGGTGGCCATCTGGAGGACTGAAATTAAGGAGGGGATCAACTCCAAGTATCCGTACTCCTTCAAGGGAGTGGAGGAGCCGCCGGAGTTGCTGAAGGATATGGTGTCGGCAGGTATATACGCATGGGATACCTCGATGACGACACGCGTCTCCTCTGTGCTGACTCCAGGGCCTCCTCGGCCGGAGACTTCCAAAAGCGCGACCCCCTCGAAGGAGTCTGCTACGCCTTTGAGGGGGAAGAGGGCACAGCCAACAACAGTGCCGCCGGCCATGAAGCAACCCGTCAAGCCGAAAAAGAGGGTGACGATAGTGGATGATTCTGATGAAGATGTTGTGGAGGTGGGGTCAGCGGCGAATGTACGCAGGGATTCGCACACCGGTCCCGAGTTGGAGTTGTTCGATGACGGCGATGCCGTTCCTTCGCAGGAAGTGGATAGGACTCTCGTGGAAAAGAAGATCTCTGCTTCAGACTATGACCAGTGCCGCTTGATTGTGGACATAGATGACATACAAATCCCCGAGAAGACTGTCAGAAGTGTGAATGCGGAACACAAGGCGGCGACGATGGCAAAGTGCGAAACGTTTGGCTGGCTTGCGTCGGCAGGGTCGATTGCTGTTGCCATCGTCGGGGGAATGGAATTAGATTTCAGTGAAATTGTTCAAAATGGGAGGGTAGTGGTGCCTGTCATACTCATTGACGGTCATCACCGCGTCTTGGTTCTGCGAGATCTGAAGAATGATCCCTCTGAAGGGAGAAAGTGGTTGGAAATTGTGCGGTCTCTTGATGTCGTTCTTTGGAGACGAAAGGACTGGAAGCCTTTATCGCTGAACGAAGTGCTCGGTCTTGGTAATGTACTCAATGAAATGAGTTCAAATGTGTTGAAGATGAGTTTCGCCGACAAGGTTCTTTCCACAGTGTCCTTCATTTGCAACTTGATTGACGATAAGAGAACCAAGTTGGCTGAACTTACTGCGACACGGATAGCTGGGGCGCTGAAGACGAGCGAAGCTATAGGAATCTACAGCTTGCGCCACTTGAATCGCTATGCGACTCTTGGGTTGAAATTCGTCAGGAGCGAAGGTCCCCTGGAGTTCTTTGAGAACGTATGCAAGGAGGGTCCAGTGCTAACGCTTGCGCATGTGTCGAGTGACTTGTTGTTAGGACTCGAAGACGAAATATTCCGTTTCGCAATCCGTTGTTTGCAGCTACATGTGAGGGTGAGGATGGGTTCTACGGGGAATATGGGACGTTTCCAGGAAACGCGAAAGCAGTTCTTCCAATGCGCCATAGGAATGTTCCAACTATGCGAAAGGGCGGGAAAAGAGAAGGGTCTGACGGCGGGGAAGGTTCTAGACAGCACAATTGTGATGGGGAAGAACGAGGTGTCTTTAAGGGAGTACCTTTGCATGCAAACGGCGAAGATGGAGCTCAGTGGTCCGAAGCGGTTGTGGCCGGGGTTGGTGTCGAAGAGGATGAAAATCGCACAAAGGCGGATTGAAGGCGGTCTGAAAGTGAGTCTGGCGTCCCCAAGTGCGGAGAAGGATGTGGTGGAGGTGCCACCTTCTGTGAATGTTCCTTCGTCTAGTGCTGGAGAGTCTGTACCCCACCAGGAAACCGTGTTTCCCAGACGCATCACACAAACTAGAAAAGGTACTGAGCGCGGGCTGGATGCTGCGGGTGAGAGGATGATGGAACCTAGACAGAGAAAGGGGAAGAGAAAGGCTGTGGTCATTAGTGACGATGAACGCGAGTATGAACAGCCTTTAATGCGGAAGAGGAAGAGGAGAAAGACGGTGGGCACATCTGCGGCTCAAAATACCGGCTGACGTGGTGGATGTGTTCAAGAAGATGAGCAGGAAAGAGCTGAAGCGCTTCTTGAAGGAACATGTACTCAATATTTTCTCATCGAGTGAGGATGAACTGGATGATGATGGGGGGCAGGGTGCATTTGTAGGGGACGAAGAGGAGGAAGGTGTGCAAATGCGTGGCTTCGAAGACAATAATCTGGAGGGTGTTCCGAAGGGGCTGAAGAGGGCGGGACCGTATGCGGGGGGGTCGTGTATGTCGTGGGTGTACTTGGTGAATGCACTTCCGAGCGAGTGGCCGGCGGGTGAAAATGGAGTGAAGCATCAGCACCTCTGGATGCAGATGATTTACCTACGGAACAAGCACAGGGCGGAGTGCTTGAGGGTAGAAGACTTGAAAAGTGTGCACCATGCGGTTTATTGGCGTGCTGCTCATAACAGGCACAAGGAACTGGGTTCCACGAAAGAACCGGTTCTTGGGGTGATTCTACCGACGAAGAACCACCCTGTGAATGAAGAGCAGGCGATATGGATGGCAGCAATGGAGAGGGATGACTTGGCCCGCGAGTACTTCCCGACTAAGAGAAGTGAGCTGATGGAGAAAAGATTTTGTGTTCTGGAAGGATTTGCCACGGACGACGGGATGGCGGATGAGGCGAAGAAGAGGGGAGTAAACTTCGATGGGGATGTGACTGGGACTTTGCTAGAGTTCTTCCAGACGGATTTCTTGAACCAGCCGGACTTGACGATTGAAGGGAATAGAAAGAAATGGGACCCTATAATCAACGCTGGTGAGGAGAGAGACGCTGGAGATAGAATGAAGGGAGTTGGGCGGTACATTACGACGCAGGTGGGGATTGTGGATTCTGTGGAGGGGGACGAGAACAACGTTTTAATGGTGAGGAAAAGGGCATTGTTGGATGCGAGGTTTGGACAGATTGCGGCCGCTCTTCCGTTGTGCAACAACAGGTCGGGGAAGAAGAGGATGTATGCCCCTGAAACAGGGGGGCGAGTGCTATGTACGGCGGAGGGCTGTCCAAGGCAGGTGTTACATACGGACCTTCGAGGACTGACCGATGCCGAGAAGAACGTCGGAGAGGTTCCAGGTTTCTTCATGATGGCGTCGGGAGCGAGTTCGTTTATGCTTTGGGTTTGTGAGAGGTCACATAACATGTACGTGCCCTACGACAGGAGGTTGAAGCGACTGTCTCGGACGATGGTATTGAGGAAGTTCAGGATTCCGCCGTACTCCATTTTTATTGGAAGAGGAGATGTGTTTCATGCTGGAGCTGGATACGAGGATGCATTGGTTAAGGAAGTTTGCATGAGGTATCACATGTACTTGGTACCGGATGGGTACAAGCTACCGGACGCAGTGCATAGGCAACCAGTATTTCGGCCTAAGTTCGAAGAGGATGATTCCAACAAGGGTGATGATGAAGACATCCAGGTAGATGAGGATGAGGAGTTGGATGAAGATTATAAAATGGAAGTTGTTGAAAGTGGGGAAGAGGAGTATGAAGAAGAGGATGATGAACCTGGGATGGGTCTCAACTCGGCTAACACAGATGGAGACTATGAAGACGGCGGTATGATAATGGATGACGACGACGACTAGATAGTATCTGTTACCTATTGAACAATAAAGAGTACAATTTGAGGTAATATGTGGAGTAGTCCCCTTTTCTTGTAATAGTGATCAGTAGTCATTCAGTAGAAACTCCTGAACAACTGGATTGAAACGCATGAGAGTAGCACTTGCTTTTACTTTCTCATAGTGAATGACAACTGTCGAAGATATCAAGATTACGACATCCACTGTGTTACCAAGCAGTATAGGAACACCAGGTCCCTCAATGCGAGAGGTGGAGAAGGCCGTTGAAGAGAGTGCAGCGAAAGTGCATGCCGACAGCCTCATACCGAGTAGTCGGAAGGTTACATCCGGACTGGATATGAATAAAGCCTGTTGAAAAGAGTGGGAGAGGGCGCCAAGCACGAGGTTCATAAAAGAGGTTCTCCGTGGTTCCGGGGTCATTGTGAACTTTGTGTTAAGATAGGACTCTGGAAAGAAGGATATAGAAACAAGCTGGAGAAGATATGCCAAAGCGCCAACTGCGGCCCTGCTGTGGAGAAGGCGATACAATTTGTCTTCCCGTCTGATGAAAGGGTACCGCTGACTGGAATGAAGCGGTGAACGAGGAAAAGTATGGCGTTAAGGGGGATGAGTAGAGTAAGGAGTAGAGCCCCGAATTCCAGAAAGGCTCGTTTCTTCCAGGTATATCGCTGGTTTGGATTGAACGGCGTAGTTTGTAGAGACCCGTATAACGCGTTTATACATTGTACGCCTCCTTCGATTATGAGAATGTGTAGCAGGCTTTGAATAGAACACCTCAATAGCGTTATGAGAATGAACCGAAGGAGAGAGTTGAATCTGAATGGAAGCTTATATTGCAGAGCTGGGTCTATAACTCCGAAGAGTGTAGTTACTGTGATTGTGAACGTTAAGGTCGATGTGAAGAGTGTTTGCTAACTGAACATCTTAGTAAAGGCGTTTCAGTTTGCTAGTCTTCCTTGTACGCTTCACATAGGTAACGATATGATACCGCTCTTTGAACAGTTGTTTCAGAATATCTTGCTGCTGTAGGGAGTTGCGAGTGGGGAGCCTCCTGGTGGTCGTACAAATGTCACGAATCTCGTCCATGAGCTCGTCGGTGATATGATTCTGGAACCCTCTGACTTCGACCACATTCTGGGTGGTTGGAAGTTTGATTTGAAGGACTTCGTCGATCGTGATAACCGTTCGTTGTGGAAGAATATCTACAGCTGCTGAGCATTGGACAGAAGAACCAGGGGGTAGGGAAAGACGTGCTTCGTAGCGCTGCATGCTTGAGAAGGAGAGGAGAGTGTTGTGTAGAAAGGTATTTGTGAGGGACTGGATACAGTATGTTGAGCGAAATGAAGTAGGGTGGTCATCGGTTGATATACATATGTAGTGATCAAAGTAGTTGTTAGGTTGTTGCCGTATCTCTGTCGCGGAGTATGAATAATTGTTATGAATGAAAACCTTTGATAGGCTGTAGGAGCGGTTATTGGGTACAGACTTAATAGCAAAGTTGGAAGCTTTATGAAGAGTGGTTGTAGTGATGATTTGTGATGTACGAAGCAATTCTTAATATCGTTTCTTATATTCTGACGTGGTGTCGTACGGATAGCAGTCTTTATCGAGGCAGCGAAGGAGATGGACATATGCTTTAGAAAGGAGGACTTGTTTTTATTGGAAGGGGTATATGAATGAAGTACTACCCATTGAGGAGGACGTTCAAGAAGTTCGTATGGAAAGGGGAGGGGTCAGGGTTTCCAATGGATTTTTGGGAGTTAGAAAAGTTGTAGAAGTAGAAGTTCCGAAACTCAAAGTCCGAGAACGAGGTGGGGAACTGTGTAAGTGTTTTTCCGTGGGCCAGAAGTTTTTGGAGTGTTTCGGTTGTATTGTAGGCGATTCCTGTTTCGGATATGACGATGGCGAGGAGCTCTTTCATATGGTTGAAACGACTGTGCGGTGTTGTACTGCAACTTCGTGCATTGTGATAAAGCCATAAGAGGAGCCGACGAGATTAAAAGCTGATATCCATACGAGTTTTTCGTAGTAAGCTTTAGAGAAGGAGGGCTGGTCGACGACATGACAAGTGAGGCCTGCGGTACTGAGGCGATTGGCGAGTACGGGAGCCCATTTGCCGGTGGCAGTTGTGAGACCATGGGGACTGAGGAGGGTGACACCGTCCTCGGGGGGTGCGTTAAGGGAGGGGACGGCGAGGAAGAGAACGGCTTTGGTGCAGTTTTGGAGCCCATAGGTTGAAAGAAGTGGTAGAATGTTTCCGTTCTGAAGGAAGACCAGATCCTCTCTGCGGGAGGAAGGGCAGAATTGACTGACGTCTTCGAGTGAATGATTTCTGCCGCAGAAGAAAATGGGGCCGTCGGGGATGTATTGCGCTGAGATGAATTCTTGAGTTGAGAGAAAAGCATCTTGTGGGGTGCCGTTGTTGCGAAGCAAAGTGCAGATTCGGCCTCTGCCGACAATAACGGCTGGGTCGGAGGTGCAAGGGATGGCAGTGAGAGAGTCGGTCATGTTGAGTGCGAAAGGTGTTTGGAGTGCGGTGTGCTTTGAATTGAAGAAGTGGTGGGGGTGGCGAGTGTGGAGATGTGATTAAATAGAGAAGGAGTATGGTTGTGGAGGAATGGGTGTTAGGGGTTTTTGGGAAGGAGGTTAGATTTATGATATTGAATGGTGTTTATTGTGTTAAAAGTGTAGGAGTGTGTGTTGTTATGGAAGTCATAACGGGAAAGAGGGCTTATGAGTCATCGGCGGTTTGTGTTACGAATGAGTGTGATTTATTATAAATGAGAAGGCCATGAAATTGGGAGTAGTGAGGGAGCGCTGAACATGATAGAAGGTGTAGGAATATGGATGGGAGTGTGTGAGTGAGCAATGACTGGGGTTAAGGGCATCCGGAGCGTAGATGCAGGGGTGTACGAGGGTACTGAAATTGGGCGAGCGCGCGCGAAAAGCGGGTCAAAAAAAGGAGATAAAAGGCCGGAGGTGGGCGAGAGGATTTTCGAGGGGGGGTGCTGTGTGGGAGGCTGCGGGTACTACTGGCTGCACTAAGGTGAGTGCGCTTGCGCTTGCGGTGGCTCTTGTCGATAGCTTTCGCGGGCGTTGGCGATGTCGAGCGGATCCCCATGGGGCTGGAGATCGGGAAGCTGTGGAGGGCGACTGAGGAACTGAAGAGGCGTGTGAAGGTGTTGGAAGTGCACATGGAAGGGGTGGGGGAGATTTGGGGTGCGCGGAAGGTGTTGGAGGAGGTGGGAGAGCAGAGGGGGAGAGCGAAAGGGTCGCCGGTGACGCCAGGGAGACGCGGGGAGCCGGCTGGGATGAAGAAGGGGAGAGAGGAATGGAAAGGGGGAGGAGTTGGAGAGAGTCGGCTGAAGAAGAGGAGGGTTGGTAAGGATGTGGAGAAGAAGGGTGGGAATGTGTATGTGGTGGGGCAGCAAGGTGTGAGGAACTTGAGCAGTGGGGAGGTGGAGGAGGTTGAGAATGCGGTGGTGGAATTCTTCAACCTCAAGTACCCTCCCGGTGGAACGCTGGAGCCTAGTAAGCAAAAGGGCCAGTAATGAGGTAGAAGGTACTGACGTCTGCCTTAGTATGGATTTCCACCTAGAGCGGTCAAAAGTGACCAGTAAACTGCAAATGCAGATTAAACTGCATTAAGTGGTCAAAACACTAAGATGCATGAAGTTCTTATTTCCAAATATTTTTTTTCAGGTGCTGAACTAGCGCAATCTGCAAAATTCTTAGATTTTTTGGCTTTTTATTTACAAAACTAGCTATCTAGCACACTTATCTAGCATTCCGAGAACACAGACGTAGCCCCAACTTCCTATTTCATTAAGTATGTATCGGTAGGCCTGTCATTTTCCAAGAGGTTGGAAGTTTCCTTGCGGTTCGCCATGCTGAATTTGCTTCTCTTCGAAAATCGATGCATCTTTTTGAGTCGAATATTGGCATCAAAGCGATGTTGAAAATAAACTTGACGAAAGCTCAACCGATACTTACATACCATAGTCTCACTGACTTTCGCAGTCTTAATGAAAACGGATGTTACTATAGTCTGGAAAAGGCGACTTCTTATCGCCATCCATCGGTACGATTACAAGAGCTCATAATTCATACCAGACTTCCATAGCTTCTTCGGCACAAACAGCGTATCTTTCGCTAGTTCCGTCACCGCAGTCATAACGAAAAAACCACAACTATACCCATCCGACTGTTTTGGTAGTTGAGAACATCCAACATATATGGTTTTCTTGATACAGTAGCCTTAGCATAGCCATGGAGAATACTAAAGTCGAATGATTTCTTGAAGAACCTCATAATTTGATCAGGATATTTCCATCCATACCTGTCTCCAAGGTAAACTGTAAGCTTCTCTTTCCAACCTGATTCCATTTGAATAAACGTTTGCCAATCAAAAATCCCCAATGAACTGCACTCAAGTTGATGTGACGAAGACAGTGTCTATTCTTCTTCAATCTCCTGTCGCATTCATCGTAAATGCTTTTTTCATATTCAATAAAAACGATTCTCGCTGCGATGGTTCTTTCTTTATCCGATTTCCGTAAAAAGCCAGGGAGACCCCTGTACTACAGGTGCAGTGACACACACCCAGAAGTGGTCTCATTTCCATAAGAGCTGCGGTTATGAGATCAGAACAAAGATAAACTCCCGCATTAGAGCTGTGAACAAACGATACTGCAGTGGTCTGACGCTCTTCAACTTCTAAAATATCGTAGACGTGCCGGTGCTCTAAATTAAACCGTTTTTCTTTCCCTGTGAGCTTAAGTTTTCCAAATTGCTCTAGCCCTTCGTAAAATTCTTTGCATATATTAGAAGTCTTCGCGTTAGGATCGGCTGTAAGCAGTTGTTCAAATGTAAAAAGGTTTGATTCTGTAGTAAACAAGAAAAGGAATCGTTTCGGTTAACATTAGAGTTTCTGAAAATGATTGAAGTAGAAGTGTAAGAACAACTTAGGGTGGACTGCATTCATTTCTAGTCTAAAACTGTAGTAATTGAAGAGTAAAGAATGGTTAAGACGTTGATACTAGTGTTATACTGAAGGGAGAACGGGCAAAGAGGGAACGTTCTGGCAACCGGATGGACCGTGCGAAAGGAGACCGTTTTGGCGATAGGATATCAACGATGGATATGGTACTTACGACGGGAGAACGCTCTGGCGACTGGTTTTAATTGAGGGTTAGGCTCTGGCAACGTCTATAGTCACGCTTTGAAGACGATCGACCTTCACGATAATGACTGACAAACGGGAGGATTTGGACTGGAACCATTGGGCATAGGAGCGACGATGTTTGAGCATATTGTTTTTATTGGTCGAATTTCTAATATAATATATAGCTATTGGCAGAAAGAGAATAGGCCTCCTGGTACAATGGTGGTGGGGACCAATGTCTGAGCCTAGACCTCTGGCTGGTCACTTTTGCGACGCCGGCGACGTCGCGTCGATTCGGCACTTGCCTACACTGAACGGTGTATAGAGTAGAGATTGCTACAACCCAAGGGGACACAAGTAGTAGATATGCTCTTGAAAGTACCAGACCAGAGTAGAGCAAAGAAAAAAAGTCAAAGAAAGGCAACAAAAAAAATGAGTGTATTGCGTAGAGAGAGCAAATGATTAAATGATCAATATATATATGTCGCAGGCATAAGCAAAGATGCGAATATATGAGGTAAGGAATAAAATGTGTCAAGGCCTATACCATAATTTACAAACTGTATATGTGTATCGCAAAAGGTCTAGATAATAGTACTGTTCTTCTATTTGACCAGGGCACAATGAAGGTGACATTTATACTAAATCCGAAGATGGCGAGCTCCAAAAAACTTGATATCGCATTCAAGGCCCCAGACGTCAGTATCTTCGTTATAAACGCCACTTAATGCGTTGTGGTACTTACGACCGTCTTTTTTTTACCGCTAATTTGCGCTGCCTCTACGCGTTTATGCTACAAACGCCAAACTGCTTCAAAGAGAGTTTATAAAATGTACAGCGGCGGCGACGCTTCTCACGTTGAGGAAAATCTCGAAGGATGTGACAGGCACGCGAACTGCTAAGGTGTTCGGTAGAAGATAAAGAGTCAGTGAGGTATGTGATTTTCTTGGTGATGCTGACTGCTTTCACTAGCGACTCGGAATTTTACCCAGTTGAATATTCGCTCGAAGAAATTGCAGGCGTTTGAACTATATAAAAGACATACAAAACTAAGTACTTGTACACAATACCAAAAGAGTAATGAAAGTCGCTAACTCTTGAACGAATGCCAAATGGCCTTAGATTGTGAGCCGTACGCCGTATAACGCTGTTCTTTTAACAACAGGAGGTGCCAATCAGTCCCACGTGAGTGACGGGTTTGCAGAAAAGATCATCACAGTCACGGTAGAGAGTGGACTTAACCACCAACTAAAGAAAAAGAAGGCGGAAAGTTGATGGAAAGAGAGGCACTAACTGTGCAAAAAAATAGTTCTGGTGCCAAGGGAGGAGAGTGCAGGGGGGGGGGTTGAGTCGCCTCATTCAAGCTGAGTTGGCCAGAATTGGTCCTAAGCGACCGAGATTGGTTTTATATAGACAAATTTTAGGCAGGCTGGCACGAGAATTTGTGCGGCTTCGGGTCCGGAACCGATTAATCTCTCCCTAATTGCTCACCTTTCTCTACGCAGAACACATTGGCGTTGGGTACTTAATTTGTGGCTCTAAATAAATATTCTTTCGACAGCGCTATGTCCAAAAAATACCTTAATTACTATTTGAGTTTAGTGTAACTGTAGAACCGACGTGCATCGCTCACGTTAATTTAAACAAGGCGGCGCACGTGTCACTCGTACGTTCCAAACGCCTCTCATACCCCTGTACTCAAACATTGCTATTCTGGGCGATCATCAGTTTAGAGTAACGAAAACGAATCCTCTCTATGTTCCCAGCAAAACAAAAATGCACAGCCATACGGTATTCCTGGGGGATGTAACCGATTTTAAAAGATTCAGAGTAATGCTCTAGAAAAGAATTTGTTTCCTGCACATAAAGCTCATAGTCCGGGAGATATTCATACTGCGGTGCTACGTGGTGGTAGAGAATAGTTGTAAATCGGGTATCAACACTGGCTGTGACGCCAAGATAGACACTATAAACCATCATACCTGGCAAATAGCTACAATGAGCACCGACAAACTGTCCCTGTATTTTTAACAAAGCAAGGAAGAGGTGATAAAGGTTCCACACGACTTTTTCCAATTGATGTTTTGTAAGTTGCAAAGAGGCCACCCTCTGAGAGATAGTAGATCCAGCGACAATGTTACCACTAAGAGTAAAACTCGACGTAAGCCTGTCATAGTTGACGCGAACTGGAAGCAGAATGACATCTCTGCCTTCGATGTCATATCGAGAGGTTTTCCTGAGAATTATTCGCCCCTATTCGTGGTAGCGTCCTGCAGGTGTTCGGGTCTTCTCGTATGAGCCCTAAGTCATCGGGCGTGTACACCCTGTCGAGTGTATTTCTGATGCAGTTGGACTAACACATATCGAGGGTGCTTTACTTTCACTACTCTACAGGGACCGAAGAAATTGGATTGAAACCGGGGCCAGTTAACGTTCGGCTTTAGAGCCTTTCCGTGTACGTGTAACACTTCATCTCCAACCTTGAACCGATGGTTGTACTTCATATCGTCTTGACTTTGGGGCTGCTCTACAATCCTCGTGGCACGAGCGATAATCCCCTCCATGATCTCCTGTTGGGTGTTATCCATTTTAGAGCTCTCAATGAGAGGAGGAGGGTTCTGCGTATGAATTCTTGGTGGTATGCCATATAATAGCTCGAATGGCCAATTTCCTCCCGCCATACGGCAACGTCGGTATAAATACAGGACGCCATCTCGAACCTCATACCAATCCTTTTTCTTATCAAATTATGTCTTACCGATCGCTTTTTTTGATTTTCCTACCATTTCTTCAACCCTCCCATTGGACATTGGTGCATTTGCTCGTACTGGCCTTAGAAAGATTCCTTTCTATTCCATGAAAATTTTGAATGTCTCTGCTTTAGAAGAGGTAAACTTGTCACAGACCGGAGTAGGAAGAGGCCCAAATTGGCCCACTTTATGGGAATTAACAAATTCCAGCTCACTTGCAGCGATCTGGGACTCAGTGGCCAGGACGATATACCATCCTGTCAGAGGCTCCACCTCGATTGGAGCAAAACGATTTCCTTGCTTTGTGAGAGGCAGCGTACTCGCAAAATCCACTGAAATGATGCAAAATATGTTTGTCAGAGGGACGCGCTGGTCAAAACGTTAGCCCATCAAAGTAGTCATGTGCCGACAAACTTCACAACTTGGAACATATATATCTATGTCGGTGGACATCTGTGGTCACCCAAACCTGTCACGTATGAAATTATTTACAGTCCCAACGACTCAGTGTCCCACGTCATCATGAAAAGACCTTAAAATCTTCGGGCGTGTTTTCTATTTGTGGAATCAGTCTTAGGCCGTTTTTTGCGTCGAAATAGCTTTGATTACCAAACGAGAAAAGTTTTGGGGTTTCTCTTACAGGAAGGATTCCCGTCGAAACAAGGGAAAAAATAAACGCAAGGGTAAGACCAAAAGATATGACTCGTAGGGGTCATATTCTGACAACGATCTGGACCTACAGGTGATCGTTCCGTTGAACAACCCTTTTACAAAGGCGGTCGACTATCACACCTATAGGTTGGAGAACAAGAACTCTGAGCGTACCAAAGAGATGGCTCAGAAGGTAACTCAGCATCACGGTAATCTTAATTTCCAGATGGGGGATACATGTTTTCGGGAGATGACCCCATCGCTATCATCGATATCCTTCAGAGGTTCAAGATATCTGGTGACCAAAACTGGTTGTCAAAAGGAGCCGCGATGTGGTTATTTTCGTTTTATTTCAAAAATCAGGCCGGCGACATGTTACACAGCCGGTTACAGAGCAATACCATGACAGTGGATGATGAACAGATGAAAATGCTGACAACATACCCACAGGTGGTGAATTTCCTCTTGGAAACCTATTGAACCAACGAGTTGATTCAGGAGGCCTCCTCTGAGGCGCTCACACACCCTCAACGAGCAGCAAAAACCGAATTGTGTTACGCACGCTCGCTCTGGACGAAGACGTCCCGATGCGGGAGCGTTTTTACTACCACAAGGTTGAAGACAATGTAGTCTGACCACATTGACAGACCAATAAGGTTGCAGGTAAGGAACTACCTTGGTACGAACTGTAACCCAATGAGGGGTGGGTCAGCGTACGGGTTCCGAGCGGTGTTAGCGTGGTCGAGCGGGTCCTAAGATTCGAGTCCTGGACAGCGCCACTCCCAGAGTACTTAGTGCAGTGGGCTGGCGTTTACTCTGTAGTCCTGCAGGGTGGAGCTACGGAAACGATGGCTTGAAGACCAAATGGTGGAACTAATATACCAAAGGGGGTTGTTTAGTATCCTGACGGTGCCTAACTTACTCTAAGAGAGAAGCGTCCCTGGAGCCAAGTAAATAGTACTAGTGAGGCACTGAGATCTCCCTGCCACTGTAATGCTAATATATTACATTAATAATAATAAATCAATAATCTACATGAGTCCATCTGAAGTCGACAAGTCCACGTGGCGTCTGTAAGATACTTCAGGGTCCAGCAGCTTACAAGGCTCAACCGTTATCATCGCTTCTTACCATATCTCCCTTCTTAGAATTCAGCCGTCACGGAGAAGTCTATATTGCCTCTTGATTGACCCCGGGTACGCGAGCACTTCGTTGCTCCCGGTACCGTTGGGTGCGACGGGACGTCGCGTCGTCATCGCCTGCAGGGATGCGCGGAAGCGTGAGCTGACCAGGGGCGCCGAAGGGCAATTAATTTGACTAAGGACTGAAACTCCCACGCGGCGTGAGCGCTGGCCATCGGTTCATCGCCGGCGTATTCCTCGGCGTCGCGTTTCCAATACGGTCCATTGGCTTTTTCCTTACTCTCGGTTCTTCCTTTGGCGACCCTCCGTGCTTCGTCCACCGTGGTTCACGCATGTCAGTCCGTCCGGATCGATTCCGTCACTTCGCATTACCATCGTGGTACTTTTCAATTGGTCGCACGCATTGGCGGATCCGCCTTATAAGCCCGTCGGATATGCCGCTATCCCTCTGAACTTTGTCGCTTCCGTCGGTCATCCTATTCCCTTCCCGGCGGATTAGCCTGTGTGCAGCGGCATCATGGCTTCTAATAACCAGGCGGGGGGCTCCTCGGGATACCATGTGGCCTACGAACGTCCTGGAGACCGCTATGAACATACCATCGGACGAAATTTGCTGTCAGTGCGTCATGCCATTTTGCCGTCCTCTGTGGAAGAATACCAGCGGTTTTGTCATATGTATCTCGACGTCTGAAGGTTTTCCAAGATACCCGATTTCCGGAGGGGCAGCAAAAACGCGCGCAGCGTCTCGTGGCATAACCGGTGGTTTCATTGTCCTGTGGATCCGCGTTCGGTGACGCGCTGTCACACCCTCATTCAAGCGGAAATGTCTTACGTCTGCTGCGAGGAGAAAGCCGAATACCAGTTCAGGGTGAAAAAACCCCTTTCAGATCTATACACGGATTTCATCTCGCCTCATGTGCGATTCCCTCCCGCGGGTCACAACCTCTTGGCTCTTATGTGCTTCAGGCCGCCGAAAGACCGCTTGTTTTGGATGCCCAACCGGGTCTATTGGTACGAGATGCACGAGCCCGATGGTCGTTTGCGTCAATCCCTGGGGTTCTTCTTTTCTTGGCACCAGGTGGAGTTTCACGACATGAGCGCAGACAGACGTCTTCCGTTATATGTTTCGCTTCCCAACGAGAATGAGAACCAAGGACCTATGTCTTGGGGTGTCTCGCCGCTCTCTTTGGTTCCCACGCCGTCTCTGGTGGCGTACCACTCGTTCCCACTCATGGGCGATGACAATGATCGAAGGTCGTGACTGTCCTTGCAGGTACTCTTTGTCGAGTTCAGCGTGATGTCCCTTATGGCCTTCCTGGATACCTCGAAGTACGGGATCTGTGGTAATGTCCGTTCGGAGGATTAAAGGGTGTGGTACGATGAGAACATACCCGGTCCTCAAAGTCGCCTAGTCCCGCTCCCGGGCATCATGATCCGTCTCCTAAGGAATTTGGGCATCCAGAATATCGCCAGTGGGACCCAGTTCGACATCGAGGAGACCGAGGGCCGTTCGGATCATGTCCTACAGGTATAGTGGGGCAAGACTCCTGGGTTGCTTTTGTATGACCACGATAACTACTCGTTCACGTCGATTCCGCTACATCCGCAGGGGGTCGGGACGACGCTCGTGCCTATCCCAAAAAGTCTTTGAGGGATCAACCATCGGGCATCCCGAAGTGTCATGTGCCCGACTATTATACAAAGGTCATTTGTTTCGATCTCCTGTGCTTCGAGCCTGATGTGGAAGCCACGCCGTTGGTTCCTGCTGGTATGTCCGATGGAGAATCCTTCGGTGAAGATACCTTCATCCTACACATAGAGGGCGTTCCTCTTCCGGTCGAGTCAGCCGTGATGTTGCCGACCGCTTCCCCACTTCCAGCTGCTCCGGGCGTTGCTCCTCAGAATGAACTCTCATATGAGCCGCCCGTCGCCGAAGTGGATATCCCTCCTGGCGATATTACCGTCAAAGCCGAAAGTCCTGTTGGTAATGCGCTGGCTAAAACGTCCACTGGGGGCGTCGACATCGCTCCGTCCTCTCCGTTTCCACACTTTCCGGCTTCGTTCATGGCTGTGGCTTCGGATCTCCGTCATGTCTGCCGTACCGTTTGTATTTCGGCCGCGATGGAAATTGCAACAGTCCTGAGAGAAACTTGCTCCTGGGCGCGTCGTTCGGCGCGCTACGCCACGATGGTCCAACAGGGTCAGGACCTGAAGACCGCCATGGTCTATATCATGCAGCAGAATGCCCAAGTGATGTACCAAAGGGTTACTGCCGACTTGGATGCCCGGTATGGTCTAAATCTGAGTGCCCGGCAAGCTTCCGGTGGTGACAATAGTTCTTCAGGGGAATCCTCGCCGAAGAAGCGTGCTCGGGTCGCCGGGGCCGGTCGTGGTAGTCCAGTTAGCTCCTCGGGTGACCCTAGTCTCGGTTTCGTTGCTGCAGGTTCCAATGAGGACGACGTAGTTACTCCTGTGCCATCACAGTGAGTCCTGTCAGTGTTTCGAGCGGTTCCGCGAACCTTGAGGTCATGGTGAGGGCTGTTAACTCTCTGCTAGTGTATCAAATAAACTAATTCTTGTGCTTTCTCAGGGTCGTTCTTGTATGTCAAACGTGCGTGCTTAAGGGCGGCGTCCAAGCTTGAGAGCGTCTCAGGTCATCCTCAGGTGTCGCCAAAGGACTGATCTTCTTCCCTGATGCGGAAACTACGACGAACCGTCGTGCTATGGCAAACCGTCGTGTCGTGAGGCGGTTTGGGAGGCAGTTAGGGAGACGGATTGGGAGGCGGTTTGGGAGACGGTTTGGGAGGCGGTTTAAGATTTTTTGGACCAACGGTTGTTCCTTCCTGAAGGCTGCGCTCTGTGCAGCCGATTTTGCGCCAACAGCGGGCGATAAGGTGGCCGTAATAGTTTGAGACTGTTGCCAAGTGTCTTCCTAAGGTGTGCAGCCGAACCAACGAACGCGGTAGCGCATAGTTCCATCTTCTCCCCGACCGGCGGAGATGATGCGCTCAGTCACATATTTCAAGTGGTGTTCATTTTCGGAAGGAGAGTGTTGTCCAGCGGGGCGAATCCATCTGAGTCGGTTGGAAGAGATGGGTCATCGTCATTGGCATCGACCATCGGGTTCGTGGGGCTAGTTGGGTCCGCGGAAACTGTCTTAGGGGATGTGAACACTTGAGAATTGACCTGAGATCGTAGTGATTGCGTTGGGCCAGGGGGCTGGGTCTTTGGTGCTGCCAGAGAGCTGGGGGCTCTTGCCTCCCGTTGAATAGGTACAGTGTCCTGTAGGCCGTTAATTAGTATCGTGATGGTGTGTTTATTGGCCTTAAGAACTTTGTATGGTCCCGTAGAGCGGAGTAAGAGCTGCCGCGTAGTGTCCTCGAGTTTCTTGCTGTCCTTCCATGGCTGGTCCAGGTAAGCAAGGTCTTCTTTCCCAAAAGTCGAAGTGTTCCAAACGGCTTTGTCGAAATTGACCTTGTAACGCCGTTCGGCTTTTGTAAGTACCGTTCTAACCGATTAGATAATGCGGTCGATGCGTCGGCGCAGGTAGCGCTTCGCCTGGGTAGAAGTCATTTCTTCGGTTATGTCCTGGGGTATGATAGACTCCTGAAGGTCCACAGCTATCGGCGGCGGCGCTCTCGTTAGCGTTTAGTCGAAAGGTGTTGGCCCTATGGAAGAGTGAAACAAATTATTGTAGGCGTAAACCAGTGGCTCGACGTAGTCGTTCCAGCCCAATTGGAGCTCCGATACGTAGTGTTCCAATCAGTTCAGAAGGGTGCAGTTGAAGCATTCGGCTTGACCATTGGTTTGCAGGTGGTACACCGTGGTAGTCACATGTTTGATACTTAAGGTAGCACAAACGCGTGCGAAGAATTTGGATACAAAATGGCCGCCGACATCCGTGTGGAGGTAGAGTGGAATGCCATATGGATATACCCAGTGGGAAATAAAGGCCGTGGCGACATCCATGGCTGTTGTATTCTCTGAGAGTAGGGCTCGGGTAAGCTTGGTAAACCTATCGGTTATGAACAAGACAAATTGTTTTCCATGGGACGACTTAGGCAAAGGTCCAAGTATATTCACTTCCACAAATTCCATCGGACCTGCGGCAGGGAAGAGTTTCAATTCGGCCTGATGGTTGGCGCGAGACCCTCGGATTTGCGCGCAGGATGTACAGTTCCGTGCGGTTTTTCCATAGGTCCTGCGCCATTAGTGGCCAGTAGACGAATTTCCTTAGGGTCTGGTACATTTGTCGCCCTCCAGTGGGACCAGCCAAGCGAGGGAAGTACGCGGGGTAACAGAATCGAACCTTTAGCGAAGTTGGTATTACCCGTTGGAGTGCGCTATCCAGCGGTGAGCGGCGACATAGTAGTCCAAATCGATCATAGTCGAACATGCATCCTGTGGTTCTTACAAATTGGGCTGTTTCCTTGCAGTACTCGTCTTCGACCTGCGCCTGTCGGATTTTCTCAATACTTATACGGAGGAGATCTTTTCCTCAGGGGCTTTCGCATTAACCTGAGGTGGTGTCGAATTGGGCAGTACTGTCTCCGAGTCCAATAGGTATACTTCGCTCTCCTTTACCTTAGGCTCCTCCGAATGCACCTTACCCATAAGGCCATCTGTTTCCGTATAAACCTAAGGTCCATCATCTGTAAAGGGGGTAGGAACTAGGTCGTCCAATGGAGTGTCATCAATTCCGTCGGTAATAATTTGCGATAGGGCATGTGCTGCCTGATGCTTGATGCCTGGCCTATAGATTATCTCGTAGTCATATTCGGATAGCCTGAGGCGCCACCGAGCGAGGCGACTCGATGCATCGGTCATGTTGAGTAGCCAGCGGAGTGAATCGTTGTCGGTCCTAATGGTAAACCTCGTTCCCTCGAGGTACGTACGGAGTGTCAATACGGACCATACGATGGCTAGACATTCCTTTTCGGTAGTACTGTAGTTTCGCTCCGCACTGGTGAGCATTCTGCTCCAGTATCCAATGGGTCGATAGTCCTTCGGTGAATCCTGTTCCTGTAGCAGTGCACATCCCAATTGGACATCAGAGGCCTCTTTATCCAGGACCAAGGGCCTATTGGGTTTTGGTGAAGCCAACATAGGTGGGTTCAAAAATTCGTTCTTTAGGGTCTTAAATGACTTGTACTCGTCGTCGGTAAGGGCTTCGAACTGCAAAGGTGTTCCCTTCTTCAGCATGGCGTCGAGAGGGGCCGAGATATTGGCAAACCCTTGGGCGAACCGTCGATAACATTGCAAAAACCCACGAAGGATCGTAGTTCCGTGTGGGTCCTAGAAGGCTTAGACCGGCAAATCGCATTTGTGATTTGTGTGGTTACCTTTAGCTTTCCTGGGAGGACGACTTGACCGAGACAGTCTACTAAGGCCTGGAAGAAAGCGCATCTGCGGAGTTTCAGTGTTAGTCCAGCGTCCTGTAGGATTGTTAGCACCTTCTTCACATGGCAAAGGTATTTCTTTACGGTCCGTGTCAAGATTATAACGTCATCCAAGTAGACCAGGGCGAAATTTTATTAGACTCTAAGCAGTATGATATCTATTACCCGTTGGAAAGTTGCTGGAGCATTCTTCAAACCAAAGGGCATACGAGTAAATCTGAACAGACCCGCATGGCTGGTAAAGGTTGTCAGCGCTCTTGCATCTTCGGCCAAAGGGATTTGCCAATATCCCGAGTTAGTGTCCAGTGTGGTAAATACGACAGCTTCGCCTAAGAAATCCAGAAAGTAGTGCATGAGGGGTATCGGGTATGAGTCCCTCTTGGTTACTGCGTTCGGCCTCCTGTAGTCGACACAGAACCTGACGGAGCCATCTTTCTTCGCCACGAAGACAAATAGACTCGCCCATTCGGATTGGTTTGGAGGCGCCGGCTCTATGACTTGAGCTTTGCGCAACTTGTCCATCTGGTTCGCGACAATTTCTCTACCCTTAAGGCCTGTACGAAATGGATGCTGGAACTGTGGTCTAGCATCATCTTGAAGGTCATTGCGGTGTGTAGTGGCTCTGATTGTGCCCAATCTACCTGAACACATGGCTTGGAATTTCCTGAAGAGATGAAGTACCTGGGGCCTATGGGATTGGAATTCTGCGCCGATAGCGACCGTCCCCTTCCAAGAATCGACGTCCTCGTCGGGTACTGGCACTGCAAGGTTATCCATTCAGGCATCCATAATGGCTACAGGCGCAGGTAGAGTATTTCCAATCATTGTACCTTTAGGTACCCGTACGGGTTTATATCTGAAGTTGCTGGTTGTGACCTTAGAAGGGCCTGTTGGAGTGGATGTCCATTACTCCATTGGCCATCAAGGTAAGGTGCTTCAGAACCGTGTTCGGGTGGCTCTGAATCGTTACGAAATCTGAGTACTGGGAATGGACCGATACAGCGATTTGGGTCATCGGCGGTATCTTTATGGCCTCTGACAGGCGAACCTTATTGGACTTCTTGTTTTCGGAATCCACCGCTCGTTTGCGGTTAGCTTCTGGCACTGGGGCGGAACCATTTATGGAGATGGACGGTGCGGGATAGAAGGCGACTTTTCTAAGGCTTGGATAAATGGCCTTAATGTATCGATCGATAAAGGAGTTGCCTAGGATTTCCTCAGCGCCCACGTTAGGACATACAAGGAACCACGTGCGGACTTTGAATTGTCCTGCTTGGAGGTAAAGTGGTACTATCTCTTTGATGTCAACTGGTCTACGTTATGCATCAGTAATCCTTCGGGTCTTCCTTGCCTGAATGAAATCTTGGCACCCTAGTGAGAGCAGCTTAGGAGGGACCAAGTTGGGACCAGCGCCTGCGTCCAATACTGCTGTGGTTACTCGAGAGTTGTTGGAACGAAGTCCTACGGTTACTCGAACTTTATAGTTCTCTTTCCTGAGGATACATACAAGGTTGTTTTTGTGTTCCAAGTGTCGCCCAACCTGAGTGGTCCATTTTGGGTGGTTTGTATTGGGAGATGAAGAGCTCTTTGGCTCATGACGGTCCAATCGGTTGAGGCATGGGGCTTAAAAAGGGAGAATTTGCCTCATGTCGACCCTCTAAGAGTTTTCCGACGGGGTTTCCGTTTCTTCCTGAGGATACAACTTCTCTTCGGGGTCGTCCGTAGGGTCTACAACGGTGTGGACCTGTGGGGCTTTGATCGGAGTGTCTGGAGGCGTGGCATAGCATGAGCTTCCAGGGGTCCCTGTGGTTCGCTGCTGTGCCCTGTTATACACTCCTTCGGATCTCTCCACCTGGTAATTTTCTTTCCTGAGGGCTAGAAGTTTTTTCGTTTGTCCTCAGGTAGATAACTCGTGCATTCGGAAGGTAGGGCCATGGAAATGCAGAGGAAGCTAGCCCTATGGGCGCAAAAAAAAACGCCCTTGAGGGGCGGAAAAGGAGAATACTTGGAAGTGGGTGGTCCAGTGGTCGCTGTAGTTCCCAGGGATGTATATGATGGGGGCCCAGATGGAGGACCACTGAAATTGACCGCGAGGACATCTCCCGAATCGGCGTAATGGAGTGATGATTCCATGTCCGAATCCGTAGAGCTAACCGAAGTGGCTTGGTTGGGTTTATGAATTGGAGTTTCGTGTTCTCTGAATATGTCAGTATTTTGCCTGGAAGTCTTTTAGGTTTTGCCATAACCTGCGGCACAAGTAATGAGCCTTCGGAAGGAGTATTGTGGGTTTTCCGTGTGGTGTTTTCGGACATGTGTCCGAGTGGCAGGGAGTAATCCCGTGATGACGTCACGTTTGCGCCGTCCTTCGCAGTATAAGTTTCCACATCGGTAAGCCTTTTTTCATAGGTCGCCTGCGAAAGCCGATTCGGTCATGTTGGAGCTCTGCCAAAAGGATATTACTTCTTGGTGGGCATCCATTATATCGTCATACGTGGCGTAAGTTTCCAAGAGGTAATGAAAAACCTGAGGGTATGACCTGAGGAGCTCACTGTCTTGAGCATCCACGAGGTCAGTTGTGCCAGATATCTCCGAAACCACTCGGTCACGCGCATGTCCCGTAAGGAAGAATTGGAAAACGTACAGAGCGGCGCCCTCGTGGACAACAATCTGATCGCAGGCCATACGGAACAAACTGAGAAACCTAAAGAAAGAAATTGGATCGGAACACGAGAAACTGTCCGTAATCGTTAGTTGCATCTGTTTGGCCCATTTGGCGACCCTGCGAGCCACCAAGCCAGAATATTTCGCAGACCTGTCGGCCTGCCAGTAATTCCGGTGCTCCATAACCTTAATATAAAGTTCTTTTGTGGTGTTCAGTGGTCTGGGACCTCGAACGGCAGCCTCATTCACTTCCGAGTCGGTCGTTTCGGTCGAGGCCGATTTGGATTCACTCGTGTTTGAATGGTCTCTTCTTTTGCCTCTTTTGTTCTTCTTTCTCCTGCCCCTCCTTCTTTTCTTTCCAGTGGAATAGGAATCTAAAGAATCGATCTCTCTATCAGATCAGATAGTGCCCTGAGGTCCCTGTACCTCAAATTGTCCTTTTGGGTAGGGCAATCTGTCTCTCATCTAGACGCGGAGCCTCTACTCTGCTCCTCGATTGTCTTTCCACTGGATTTTCCTGATGGTGTTCCCGGGGAGGGGCGGGTAATATCGCCACTACTTGGGGTTCGGCAGGGGGTTTCCATATGGAAGCCGGATGGTTGACTTGCGGAGCTGTACAAGGGACCGCGTTGCCTGACTGGCTGGTGACTGCTCCTTGAACCGCCTGGGAATATTGTCTCTAGTTCCTCCTGTCTTACGGGGTTCTCCTTGTTGTGTTCCTGGCCTAGAGGTGGCACTGGTGAGGCGTTCTCGTAAACGCGCTGCCACTGTTGGTTCTCGGCGAATCCTTTCAGGGTCGTCCATAGGAGTCAGTATTCCTTGCGGCTGGCTTCTCGTGCTCCTGCGGTCGCTAACAGTACTATCCTGTGGTTTAGGCGAAATGGTCGGTGTTGCAGTTGAAGCTGGTCCTGCCGTGCGAGTCCAATAGTCTGGTTGGTTGGTTGTGTTTCCTGCGTCCATAATGGCGGTTACTTCTGTACTTCTGGTCCGTTGGAGAATTAAACAAAAGGTTCGAATCCGGGTAATTCTTCGTCCTAGTGGTGCATTCAATTATTCCGAGAGGATTCCAAGTCGGGAGACCAAAATGTAACGCAATGACGGGTGGGTCAGCGTACGGGTCTCAACCGGTGTTAGCGTGGTAGAGCGGGTCCTAAGGTTCGAATCCTCGACGGCCGCACTCCCAGAGAACTTGGAGTATCGGGCTGGAGTTTACTGCGTAGTCCTACAGGTTCGAACTACGGTAACGATGGCTTGAAGACAGAATGGTGGAACTAATATACCAAAGGGGTTTTTTTAGTATCCTATCGGTGCCTACCTTACTCTAAGAGAGAAGCGTCACTAGAGCCAAGCAAATAGAACTGGCGAGGCGCTGATATCTACCTGACACTGTAATGCTATTCTATCAGACTAACTAAAATAAGTTAATAATCTACATGAGTCCACCTGAGGTCGCTCAGTCCACTTGGCGTTTGTAAGATCCTTCAGGGTCCAGTGGCCTACAGGGCGCAACTTTTATCATCTCTCTCTCACACGAAGCGTAAGGTGGATTACAATGCATGGGCGCGTTATGCGCAGGGCCTATTAGGTAGGCTAAGAATGGGGAAAAGGAGAGTAGCCCCAATACCGAAAAGAACAAAGGATAAACCGAAGCGGTTAGTCTTCGACATCGAAGAAGCATCCGCGACCGATAAAGAATCAGCTGGGCACTCACCTCATGGGAAGGCCATTCATCTGATTCACACTTCCCAGGTCGGCGAACATTCGTTTCCCAGTTTCGACTGGTCAAGTTTATTATCTAAAGAGATACCGTTGGAAACACTGTCCACTCCTTCAACCATAGTGGGCCCTCCACCCCACCAGGTTTTTGCCCTACCATATGCTAACCAATTTGGTGGGCGGCCTTTATACAAGAGCGCAACGCCATTCCCTAATAAGGCCCAACCAAAAAAACCACGAAGGCATTAAGAGCCCCGCAAAAGCACCCTTTTGGCTGGTTTTTGTTTATCTCTCCACCATCTGGCGACTCATTTTGGCAGCGTGGGTCCCTAGATAAGAGACATGCTCCGACAGGTGCGGCATCAGAACCATCGGGAAGACATTGGTCGCCAATCCGCAGCGGCTTGGCCTGAAAGAAACGCAAATGCGCCCTCTATGGCAACTGAACTGGTCAATTTGGTCACGGATGGAACTTAGGAAACTGAGCTCGTCCAAAAGGCGGGAAACGTCAACCGGTTGAAGTTAAGGCCACCCCCAACCGGGCCCACTCGGAAGGCTTTCGAATACCATCGGGTTCATGTATGGATGAATACCCATTGGTCACTGGAGAGAAAGAGATTATGCATGACCCAGTCACTATATGCTCCCTCAAACACAGCACCTACAAGATGAGTACAACCCTTAGGTTTACTACGAACCACTTGGTTCCATTTGTTACCGTCCTAGATACAGGAGCGGGACCCAATCTGGTGAATGTCAGAGTATTAAAACCAAGTTTGTTGGACGGGATACAGCCTTGCTTATTGCAGAACCCACTCGTGGATGCTAACAATAGACCTTTTCAATCGTTGGTTACCTTAACCTCATGTTAATGGTTACAAACCTGAAAGTAGTTGTCCGCTTTATCGTGATCAACAGTAAACCAACGAACTGCCTTCCGGGGACATCGTTTATCGAACGCCACATCCGGGGTATATTACCCAGATCCCAGAAAGTTCTTTTCAACAATGGACCCCGAAATTCCATATGTGGAAAGCGCTGCGGACCCCAGAAATAGAACACCAGAAGAGAAATTGAAACCCAACCAGCAGGTACAATATCCGAAAAGGTCCGGTTTGCCCACAGGGTATCCATTCCACCTATCTACCAAATGGTAGTAAAAGTCACGTTCTTGCGACCAGGTATGGTATCCGTTCAGGACCATGGCAAATTGGTGAACAAACAGACGACCTTAACGGCAAATGGAATTGTTGAGAATATACCGAACAAGCCGTTCAAGGTATTTCAGCAGCATCAGCACCAACATGGTAAGGCTCCCCACAAATACCGTTTTCGGCTTAGGGCTCCCGGAGCCAGGTCACATCTTTACAATGAAACCATCATGGTCTCTCGTAGGCGTTACTGATAAGGAGAGGGAATCGAGGGAGAATGAAAAGCAGAAGATGAAGGAAGACGATGAAAACGGAGAGAACAGCGACGACAACATGAAAATGGAGAGGGAGAAGGATTGGAGAAAAGAAGTTAATATCGGCCTTACACATGAAAGAGACCGAAAAAGGATACTCTTCCTACCGGAGCCGTTCGATACCATGTGGTCGGGATGGCTGAGTGCGACAGACGCAACCCAGCATCGCATAGACTTGGCGCCAGGCGTAAAATGTATTCATCAGCAGACGTACTGGACCGTTCCAAAAGCTCGTGAAGTAGAAGTACAGGAGGTGCAGAAATTGCTCCGTGAAGGTGTGATTGAACCCGTAAATGCGGAATGGGCAAGCCACATGGTGCTTGTGCAAAAACGAGGAGAAACCCGAATGCGGTTCTGTATCGACTATATGAGGTTGAATGCGGTTACGGTAAGGGACTGGTATCCAATAAAAAGATTGGATGTAAGCATTGATTCCCTAGGGGACGCAAATATATTCACCTCACTGGATATCAACCGTGGTTACTGGAAAAAAGAGCTACCCGAGGAGGGTAGAGAGAAGACCGCTTTCACATGTCACGCTGGTCTCTACCGATTCCGCCGGATGACTATTGGTTTTCGAAATGTGCCAGCAACCTTCCAAAGAGCTCTTACCATTGTACTGTCGAAATTAAGGTGAGCAACCGCGTCGGTGTTTATAGACGGCGTGGTGATCTACTCCAAACCGATTGGAAGAGCACCCCGAGCACGTTTGCTCCGTACTGGATTTTCTTTGAAATGCTGAAGTAACTGTGAAGTAAATCGAGTGTATATTCTTAGACTAGAAGGGGGAGTATCTAGGGCACACAATCAGCCCAGGAAAACTCCAAGTAGCCAATAGAAACCTCAGAGCGGTACAAAAAGCAAAAGTCTCTAGAACTCAAGCGGATATGCGCCCCTTTATAATTTTATGCAACGCGTACTGCAGGTTTAGAAAAGGCTTTGCAAACATTGCTGCCCCTCTAAACTGACAACTTCAAAAAGTTCAATCAGAAAGGTTTGTGGATCTAGAATACGACGAACTGGACGCTTTAGATCTCTTTAAAGAAGAGTTATTTCCACCTTCTATCTTGGCATTAGCAAAAGCGGGAAAGCTATACAATTTGGATATCGATGCCTCGGACGCCCAAATTAGGTGCTATCTAATACCGGAGCAGTAAGATGAATCAAAGCCACCAATTTCTTTCTTGAGCCGAGTGCTCACACAGATGGAATGCAACTACTCCCTCTCGGGAAAAAATGCCTCGCTGTGGTACAGAGCAATTTGATGCTGAGAGCTTACCTATATGGTGCTCGTTTTACTGTACGAACTGACCATGAAGCCTTACGGTGGTTATTCGTCTGTGTTCTCGGAATGATAGTTCAATGTACTAGATAGATATGTCGGAGCGAAAAGTCCTGAAAAATTAGTAGAATTGCATTTCGCACCAGTGCACCCCAAAAAGTTTTAATTTTTTGGAAATGTCGTTTCCAATTACCCTACAACCCACAGCGCTAGTCGCAATTCGATGATAGTTTATTGTTTCTTTCCTTTTCTCTCTAGTTTCACATTCACGAACGAACGTCACCAGCATGGAGACATGTAACCCCAAACATCGAAGCCTATCATGAGTTTCTCACGTATTAATAAGACAACAGTGGCGAGTAACTCGGTGGGAGTCGGTTGCTCTATTTTCGGCTCGGTCGCAGAGGATGCGAGCTGTGCAGAATTGGCTGGGGCGTGGAACAACTGTAGCATCTTTCCCACGACGGTGGGGATGTTATTCCCCGGGAAACCCGTTGAGATGCCAATCAGAGTTCTGCCAAAGCAAAGAAGTTCACTACTTTACACTAAATTGGTGTATACATGTGATACTATTTGACCAGTAAAAGATGATCAAGGCAAAATGCGTAAGCAAGACTCTTAGACTGATTCGACGAATCCGATGATTATCGATATTCATCAAGACCAGATGATCCGACTGGCAACTCTGTTGTACACTGAAGCCGAGAAAGAGGGCAACCATTTCTCAAACGAAATGCTTCTAGCACAACAGAGATCATTCAAAATGATTTCACCACTGTCGTTCAATGAAAACCGCAGAGGGGCAGTTGCATCGGATGGAAAATCAGTTGATTTAAGTGCGCAACATATTTCCCGAAAGTGTATCACCAAATACGGGTTGGGTTTGTCTGTATACGTCAACGATACTGCTTGCAGAAGCAGTCGCGAGCAACTGCGGGATTAAGTGCAGACACTGGTGGCCTTTGGCGCCGGGTACAGGTCTAGGGAAGACGATCATGGTCATAGTACTCTTGTAGGTACCACAATTGGTGAACGAGTCTTGGGGATAGCAAAAAGTATGAAACCAGTGTGCATTAGAGCATTGTCAAAACGAAACGAAGGCAGCGCGCACGACGTGGCTGCTGGAGTGCAGCTAGCAATATAGATGCACAAAGGGCAAACCGGAACCGGAATCATATCGATCTCGTTGGGTAGTCGCGCCGTTCGAAGATATCCGGTGTCAGATGCAGCAGTAGACACAGCTTCAAGAGCAAGATTGGGCTTCGTAGACGCTGCAGGGAATTCTGGAAGTTATGAATGCACATATACACCAGGTAGAGCTCGGAGAGCGATCACTGTCGCAGCAAGGGATGCAGAAGGACGAATAGCCTCGTTCTCCAACTCTGGGGACTGTGTCAGCGTTGGTGCTCCTGTAGTGAGAGTGTGGAGCGCAGTTGCTGATTGTAGAAGCCGAATGCAGCGATGTAGTCTGGATTACAAGTGATGAGGTGATGTTTGAACGCTGTGGATGGTGCTGTTGCGTTTCGATAAATAAGGCTTCTTCTGGGTGTATGAGAGACGGGGATTGGGTTGAAAATATTGAATATGTATCGGACTTGCCACTTTGTTGACCTGAGGCTGTTGTGCCTAAGTAGTTTTGATGAGGTAAAAGCTGATTTGCGTCTGTTGCAGTAGTGTTTGTAGTATTTGGAAGAATAAGCAGTGCGCCAGAGGATGTAGAAAGTGAGTGTTCGGAACCATTCGAAGTGGCAGCTACAAATGATTAGGGGGCAGAAGGAGTGGTTGGTAGCAATGGGGTTGAAAGTAGTTGAGATCGAGGGGTGCTCGGCTGCGATTGAGTCGGAGGTTGCAGCTCATATGAGGCACAGAAAGATTGGGACAGGCGCATTGACTACCAGTCTTGATTTTTATCGGCAAGGCGGGCTTAATTTGTCACCGGAATGTCGCAGAGGGAGGAGATGAAATTGAAGGAAGCCGAAAAACAAAATAGGCTGCGGTAACAACATTTATTTTGGAGGATGCGTTTGTTGCACGGGGCCAGATTGGACGTTGCGGTCAGAGATAAGTAAGAGAAAGCCTGCACACGATTCTGCGACGACGTCGGTCAAAATCTCAGTCGTGCTGGGGGTACAGACGTCGCTGACTGGATCCTCAACTTCGGTTCGAAGGAAGCCATGAACACCCTTCTTCGAAAGCGAGCAGAGAATTTCGTGGGTGTGGGGAAGTAGTCTGTGTGGAGATCCCAACAAAACGGCGAATTGGAATGTTGTCTTTCGGAAGGTGGGTGCGTAGCGTGCAGCATTGGATGCAGCCTGGATGAAAGCGCTGAGGGAGAAAGGATAAGAGGCGGCAGCGGTGCGAGGATGGAGATGGCGTGCTGCAGCCGCATTCCGAGGCGCGAGCAACGCGGTAGACGTGTGATACGCGGCGAGCTGGGGCTGAAAGGTGACTAGGGTTGAGGAAGAGAGAGGAGAGGGGGCTGAGGAAGGGGATGGTTTGCTTTGGTGGTGGAGATAGTGATGGTTTGAGCAGGTTTAAGCTGACGGTAGCAGAGGTACGGGGCGGTACCAAGCAGTAGCAAGGACAAAAAAGGATGTTGCAACTTTGTGTTGGGAAAAGGGGTTGTAAAGGTTGAGAGGGCGGCGACCGTGCGGGAAGAAGAAATGTTGGGGTCGGCGGAGAGGCTGGACGTTCAGGGAGCGCATGAGCAGTGAAGGCGCCGTGGCTGCCAGGTGTTTTGGACGTACAGATAGAACCGTGGACGTAAGCAGCGATACCGGGCATCGGTTCAATTTTGAAAGAGCTGCACGCGAGCGCTCATTTTTGGTTCTGCATGGCCAAAACGCGGTATGTGCGCTCTGCAAGCGTGCCACGCATGGTCTTTAGTCACGAGAGACCCCCATCCTTTTCTCTCTGCGGGGATTTTATGCTCAGTGCTTCTTCTGCCACCCACCATCGCGAGCTATCTACCAAACTACTCTTCCTCCCTCGTCGCCTGCTTCCTTGCCTTTTGTCACATTCTTCTGTCGCGCTTGTCCAAGCCGTCGCGTTGTTTCTCACGCGCTGTGCCTACATATCCTAGAGGCTACCTGCGAACCAAGCTGCAGCTTCCCGATACCCTCTCACAATTTGACGCAATACGTTTTTCGCTCGTCACCTGCTACCAGCCGGGCTCTAACATTACTAACGCCACCACTTCCACCACCCTTCCGCTTGAACTATTCGTTTCCCTCGCTGAGCCCGTTTCTTATAGCACTTGTACCTATCCCGTCCCCCACTTTGTTCCCAATGCCGTTCAAAAGCCTCTCATCACTTCGTTGTCTCCCGGAAACGTCCTCCAAATTCCCCGTCATCAACTGTGGCTTTCCCCCAAATCCCTCTTCATTAAGTACACTTGGTTCGAAAGCCCTTCTATTCCGCTTCGTTTGCCGACCACGTGCTCCGAAAAAGCCTCGTGTATCAGCGGACCGCCCCCGTGTGGCTGCAATGTCCTGATTCAAACATGTCTCTCTTCCAGTACCTCGCAAAAATCCGAGCCAAGTGATGCGTCTTCATGTCCTCCAAACTTCTCCTCATCCGCTCTCCGGAGGGCCACATGCTTTACTGCGTCGTTCGGTGCAATGACCAAGCAGAGTATGCTGCCGCGGTCCTGGCCTTTGTTGGCCCTGCCCACTCCAGAGCAAGGCAAGCCGCTATCATTTTATTGCTCGATCTGTCTCACCATTTTGACTCTTCTCCTGCTTTCAGTTCATATATTGTCGAGTTTGATGGCGCTTATATTGGACGTCTTGATCGTGGCGATGCCGCCATGTTTTCTTCCGGTGCCTTTTTGCTGCTTCTTACTTCGGTAGTAAACTTCGGAGTGAATGGGTGTGGATGGTCAGATCTTCCCTTCAACTTAAATCGTAAATGACAAATCGCCTAACCATTTTCAAACCTTCGCCCCCCATAAAAATTGGCTATTTCATAATATCGCGTAACCACATTTTCCAAAGCAGGAACGTTTTGACGACTTTTCGGTCTTTCGATCATCATCTCGGCGATGCTGCGCAACTGCACGGTTAATGTTGGTAGCACTCTTTTCTGAACGCTCTCTCAATGAGGCTTTTCCATCCACATCACACCTCGACTCTATCGTAACCGCCGTCGCTGCCGCTGTGTGCGCACGCTCGTCCAACATCGGTCTTTTTCTGGGCGGTGCAAATTTGCTAGCCTTCCATCTTACACAGCGCAATCCAGCCCCTCACATTGACAGCCTGGCGAGCTAAATGCCTGGTAATGGTGTATTCTTCGCAACATTCATCCGGTTGCAGGCGCTTTCCGTACTTCCGTTGATGTTCAGTGATGCTGGGCGCGTATCGTTTGCTTCATCATGATGAAGCATTCACAAACTGAGCGTTAGCCAAACTAGGCTCACCTTGGAGGTAGTGTGTTCAAATTCTTCCGCTATTCTGGAAGTGCGATGCTCATCCTGTTTCTCTCTGTCTCTGTCTCTCTCTCATTGAAGTGATTCTTTTTTCTTTGGCTTCAGTCGGTTACAAAGAGAAGGGCCTGGCATGGCTTCATTAAAACCGGTGTGAACGTTACTCGCCAGGTCCTTCCCGTCTTGCTCGTGATGAGCTTCCCTCCAATGATCAAACCACTCCGACCAGAATTCTGCGATTATGGCAGGTCCATTCGGCTGTATCTCCTTCACCATCCGTGCCATATCCACGACGCGGACGTGTATAGTTGATCATAGGCGATACCAAAGAGCTGGAGAACGAAGAAGTATCAGAAGAAATTGAACCAACACATACAAAGTAGCATACAGCAAGGAGGAAAAGAAAACCGTGAACAGTGATGAAAGGAGACGACTGTGACGTATTGAGAAAGTTAGTCGAAAGTAGGTCGAACGGATGTCGAACGGACCGGGTTGTCACTTGAACCGCCGAACGCGGTAGTTGCCTCTGACGAGGAATGCAGTGTGAGAACTATTCATATTACGCAATTAGATAGAAAAGAGTGACGAAGCGCGTACGTGAACACTTCAACGGCAAGGAATCACCCAGCTCGATTTAACCCCCAAACAGAAACTGTACTCCGAAATGACAGTATTAACACTACAAAAGCGGTATCCAAGAAGCATCCGTCTCAATCAGCCCCCCGCCTCCTCCGCCTCCCCCCCCCCCATTGTAGACGCAGACGTAAAACGAACTGACAGGAGCACAAGTATCGGTCTTGAGGACCACAAAAACAGACACTGACTCGGGCTCCACGTCCATCGCGAAGATCACACAGCCATCCAACCGCAAACGCCCACTGAACCAGAACGGCCTGAAGCAAATACAGGACCACATACGTCTTCACACCAACCAACACCAACATTAGACAAGGTATCCACACGAAAAGGAATGCCCTCGGTCGCGGGAAACGTAAAAACTGATCTGAAATACTAAGGGACACCACGCCAACCACAGTGTTTGGTGAGAGGTACCACTCAAGAGAAAGCGTGATGAATGGCGATTCTACAAAGGGGCAAAACGCTGAAAACGCTTCATGCAATAATCTCCCGGCTATGTTGTCTACCAAATTTTCAATGTAAAGGTTTTCATTGACGTCTTGGGTGCGACGAACGACGGTGGACTGAGAGATGCGCATTGGGTTGGAATCAAGCCGGACAAACTTGAGCCCCTTTGAATCTTACAGGGTATCTAGCGAGGTTTAAAGCTCACAAGAACCGTAGTGAAATGCTCTCCCGTAATGCGATTGCGCGGGATATGCAAATGAAGGACGGGGGACGGCTTCGACTATAAGCTCCTGCAAGAGGCCTTCTGATGCATTGTCATCGAGTGGTCGTACATAAAAGCTGCTGCTGCTTATTCAAGTTCAGAAACACTCGCGAAGGCAAACTTCGTGGACGTGAGCGGAGAGAAGGTTTGTGTCTAAAACAGGGCGTGAAGTTGAAGTGAGAACACTATTGGGAGGTTCTTGAAAACTCAATTTATTTAGGCATAATTCTTGAATGAATTCTTTATCCTCAGACTGAATGAACTACAGTCGGTAACCTGCTCAAATCCTTTCATGAATCAGCGATTACTACCTCTGCAAGAACCCTCAGACATACTTCAACCCGGACGTCTTTGCCATAACAGAAAAATGGCTAGAACACACTGCGACACACCCCACACTGCGACACACCCCACACTGCGCGCCTGCACTTGGCCCCTCACACAACGAAACCCTTTTCTGGAAAGGGACTTCGTTATAAATCTACTCATGCATGTCAAAAATTGGGATAGAATTGTTCCAGAACCAACTAAAAACAATCTGAAGCCTCTATTGACAGTAAGACAGGGTTTTTTCCCGTATGTTTCATATGCCTCAATGTAGCTCACCCGGATGAAAAAAAGCCTAAAATCTCACCAAGAGACAGAAATGTGTACATCTCCAGAAGAGACCTTATCTGTGGAATCGTTGACCAGAGGACTTGAGATACTTCTGGCAATGATTTTATTCACGTTACTTGGAAAAAATTGGAACGAAGGGTAACTGACAAGATGATTTCAGATATTCAGGTTTTAGTATACCACTATGTTCTGTACAGGGGCCATTGTATTGGAATTGATGACACCATTGCTGATGAAGATACTATGCGATATGTCATTCAAACGATCCAGAATCCAGAGGATGATGTGAAAACCCTCGTACGAAAAGCTCAACAGAAAGAGTTGACCTTACTCTCAGGAAAGGTTATTATGGAATCTTTCAAAACAGAGGTCAACAAAGTGCTTAATGATGCCCGTGTTAATTCAGGTTCTTCCAGTGAAGACTATATACTGAATTTTAACAACATCAAGCAAATGGTAAGCGATGGAATAAAAGAATCGTTCATCAGCATTTCCCAGATTTGTGCGTGCGTAGGCCGGCAGAACGTTGAGAGCAACCGAATATATTACGACTTCAACTGCAGAACCCTTCTTCAGTTCGTGCTTGACGTCCTTGGTCTAAAGAGTCGTGTTTTTGTGGAGAACTCCCAGTAGCAGGGACTCACTCCTTCGGAGTTTTTCTTTAACACTATGTGAGGGCAAGAAGGTCTGATTGATACAGCAGTGAAAAATGCAGAAACAGGTTTCATTCAACATAGACTTATGAAACCTATGGAACAAAAAAATGATTAGGTATGACGGGACCTTGCGGAATTCATGCAATCATATTATAGAGTTTTTGTATGAAGAAGATGGAATGGATGAGATATTTCCTGAAGATGACACCGCAATTTTCCATTTTTCACCGTAAGTTTTAAAGGCGGGAAACCATTTGCAGTTTTCCATTCCAGTAATTTTCTGCTTTTTTGCGAAAAATAGGTGGTGCGATTTTTTAATGGCCCGCCGTTGTCGGCTTTGGAACTGGTTCCACGGCTACCGCTGGCAATATCGAATGGTGTCGAAGAGAAATCGAGCGACAGGTGCACCGTATGTGCGGCGAGATCGCAATTCCCAGCGCCATGACTCTGGGAGGGAAAGGGGTGGCGCCGGCGGTGAGATAGAAGGCCCACCGAGAAGCGGGATGAGAATTGTGAGAGACGCAAGGGTGCGTGGCGATAGGGAATGTTCGGAGGAAACGGTAAGTGAGAACATTTCCGCGAATCCGAACATCAACAATGTCAAGAAAGCGACACCAAAACAAAACGTTGGCGCTGAGAAAATGCATGCAATGAAGAACGGAAATCCCAAGGTTGTCAGCGTTTATACAGTGCGGGGAGGACTTGGAGGTGTTCGAAGAGGCAGAATTTATAGAACTCGCCTTGATGGTTTAAAAGAGGTAAGGAAAGCTACTGACCCTGTTGAGAAAGAGAGTACGCCCTTTGAGACATGTGCAGATGCAATTGTCGAGGAGATTGAGTATGAAATTGTAGGAGAAGGTGAGGAAGAACGGGGAGGGCAGTCGAGAATCGGAGCGAATGATTCAGCACGGCAGCAGTATCCACCAGCATTACGAAAAGGCGATTCGTGGCGAAGGATAGAAACATCTCACCGTACAATACAAATGGAAACAGAGATAACAGGGAATATCGAGAGTGGTTATGGAGCTGGTACCAGACCCGTAGCTGACCGCGCATGGATCACACGTACTACGGAAGATGAACAGGATGGGAGACCCATCCGATGAGAAGAGAGAGTTGAGGACGAAGCCAGGGTTGCGAGGAATTATTTGCAACTCGAGTAAACCGCTGTAGAAGTAGAGTTCACAAGAGAATCTTCGAAAAGACGAGAAACAGGGCAAAGAATGGAAGCACGGCGAATATGAGGAGTGGAATACGAGAACGTAGTAGCAGATGGAAGGAAAAAAGGGCCTCATGTTTTGGGAGAGCGTTTTTTAAGTGCGCCTAGTGGCTGTCATGGGGTTGGCGGTAGAAGTAGATCGGAGACTCCAGATGACATGCGTGTGAGAAGAACGACAATAGTATCTGTAATGGCAGCGAGGACTGCGATGAGTAACCAAGGGAGAGTTCAAAACGCAAGAAGACGATCTGTTGCAGAGAACGAGGAAGAGTTCAAAGCGCAAGAAGACGATCTGTTGCAGAGAACGAGGAAGAGGGTGCAGAGGCTTTGGAGGACGATGTCAGTATGATACCACGTAGTGCTTTGGTTCAGAAGGTGAATGCTTTCAAAGGGGAGTTGAGTAAAGTGAAGGGTGATTTCTTTAGTATAATGGTGTGTCTGGAGGTGTCGCAGAAGGTGTTGGATCGCTTGAGGGGGGAGGTAATTAGACAGAATTTGTTGGTGGACAGCTTGAAAGAAGCGCTGGACATGAAAAGGGGAGGGAAAGGGCGTGGATCGGGAGAGATGGCGAAGCGATGTAAGTATGACATTGGAGTACAGGAGCGCTTCTATGGGTTTGCAAAGTATGTCTATGACAAAACTAGATATTACGCAAACCTGAAGAACTTCTGGGCTCTGCTTCAAGACCAAGGTGGTGGCAGGGAATTGGGTGAATCGAATTGAGACGGTGGAAGCGCAAAACGAAGAGAGTATTTTTGTGGTAGGGCCAAACGAGATAGTACCGGATTGTCCGTGCCAGGTGGCGACAGAGATGAGGGCGTACACACCGTCCTTTCAGGGGGGAAGCGATCTGTTTCTGAAGTATGTTGTGGACACCGAAGTGGAAGAGAAATGGTGGGAGTCTAGAACGACTTCGGGGAGGAAGGAGAAGTGCGTTGAGGAGGTGAGTGAGGATATTTGTTTGAGAAAGCGGATGAGACAGACGCTGAGTGATGTGGTAGGGGTACGAAAGTGGGTTGCACGTGACCGACTGTTTGGGCAGCTCGGTTATGACTTGATTGCGCGGCGTGTGAAGTTGCAGGGGGACACGGAGCTCGGAATTGAATTCAAGAAGCAGATAAAAGAGGCGCGAGATAAGTTTTGGATGGTGGATGAGGATGGAACGAGAAGGCTATCGGCATGGCGCCTGCGCCGAATTAAAGATCTGATATATTCGGGGTCGAGGGCTCTCTGAGGTTCAGAAGATTTGATGATGGAGATTTGTACTTGAGGAATGGAATTGCAGTGGAAGTGCTGGAGGATTTTATGGGGTACGATGTCAGGATGGAAAAGTATGGGGAACTTCAGTACGTGAATGGGACGGTGATGCATCTTGCAAGACTGGATGCGTGGATTGCTTGCTATCTAGCGGCGAGTGACAGGGAGGTTGGACGCGGGGGCCAGTGGCAATTCTTGTTTTATACGTTGTACGGTAAGTATTTACCGCTTGCAGTGGAGAGGATTTTGGGGGTGGCTTCGGACGTAGTGAGGTAGAGGAATGATGTGGAGTATGAGCCTTATGGGCTTCTTGCCGGTGAGGGGAGGAGGGTGGCAGGAAATTCAGATAGGGTCGTGACGTTGGGATTTTGGGTGCCTTCATCTGGGAAGATCAACCTTGCAGTGAAAGAGCTTTTCTTTGTGTGCCACACAAAGAGTATTAGGAGACGTGAACAAAGGCGACGGTGTAATGAATGGTATTACAGCTGGGCCCCGATAGAAACGGTTGAGGTAGAAGGAGTACAAGTGCCAGGCAATGCGTATTACGAGAGGGGGAGCGGGGTAGTTCTCACGGAGGACATGAACGGAGCAGAGAATGGAGGAAGAAGAGATGAGACCGAACCAAGGGGAGACGTTCTCAGAGATTGAGGCGAAAGAGATAGGTGCAGGATGCCAGGTGTGGTTTTGTTAGTCGTCCGTGGCCCAGCGGAGGAAGATGCAGTTGAGGGCTTGGTCCATGTTGTCCCTTGGGGGGATTGCCTCCAAGAACTGAACGAATGCCAGTTCGGTGGAGGTGTTGGGGTTTTTTTTTATGAAAGTTGAACGAGGGAGTTGAGTTTGCACACCCAGATGGTGAGAGAAGAGGTGGAGGAGGTTTTGCCGGCGACGATGACGTGTGAGAACTTTGGAGACTTGGAGGGACCGAAGGAGGGAGCATGGAAGATGCGTTGATTCACTGGGATGGGGGGATCCTTGAGTTCGGTTTCGTTTTGTGCCGGGCGGTAATCCTGCAATGTGGGGATGTATCCACCTACGATATACGCGGACTTGACTACGGTGAGATGGAAGAGACGGATGTCGGGGTGGTGCACGCGGAGGGAAAGTGTTGCGAGGGAGAGGGTGGTTAAGGAGGGGAGTGCAGTGGTTCCTATTCGTGAGAGGGTGGAAATGATGTCTGGAGAGAGTAGATACTTGAGGGAGGATGTGTTGGAGAGGGGGTTGATGCGGAAGAGCTGTTGTGCGGTGATGAGGTCTGAGAGTGATATGGTTCTGCTGTCACGGACAGAGACGGGCTGGCGGGGTGTGAGAGGAGTTCTGGAGCACGAGGAGGAGAGAAAAGGGTGAGAAAGGATAGGGTGCCAGTGCTGAAGTGCGTGAGAATGGTCGATAGCGTGGGTGGTGTCGGTATAGGCGGGGGATCGTCGCTTGGAGATTTGGCAGTAATGAGCTTTGAAGAGGGTGTGGGTGTATTCTTAGATGCCAGCATTGTTGAAGTGGAGACCACTGTTTCTTAGAATGTCTTCGAAAATGTGATCGAAAAGGTGGAACTTGGCGGTGCCGAGGTTTTAGATGTGGTGAGAGCCGACAGTGGTGATTGCCGCGAATTTGAAGGAGCAAATGTGGTTTTTTAGTGTTGAGGGTGTATCTTCTGTCCACTCTGCAACGGTTTTGTAGCGCATGGACATGAAGAGGAGGTAGGTGCATTTGGTGAAGACGGTGGTGATCGGGGCGGTTTGTACTTCGCTGCAGCATCTGTCGAAGAAAGCGCCGATAAATGGGAAGACCATGTTGAGAGCGCGGTAGTCTTCGGCTTCGAACATGCCGAGTATGTCTTTTGGAGTAAAGAATCCGTTGAGGTTTCGAGCGCTGTCGGAGGTGGAGAAGTTGATGTGGAGGCCTTGGGCGTGGAAGTGAGCTTGGATTGCGGCGAAAATGGAGTTTGAATGCTGGTTGAATATGGGGGTGCGGACGGACATGAAAGAGCGAGAGATGTTGAGGGAGCCGATGGTGTTGACGAGAGAGTCGGACTTGAGTCTTTCGATGGCTGTGAATTTATGAGCTTGGAGATTCCGAGGTGAAAGTCGTGGAGGGGTTCCAAAGCGAAGATGTTGTAGGAGGTGAGCTCTTGGGAGATGATATGGAGGGGGTAGAATCCGAGAATGGAGCTGTATTTCGCGAGGGATACTTCTTGGAGGGCCGTGAGTGCTTCCGCTTTCTTGGTACGAGCGACTCTTGGTTTTTGGGAGAGGTGCGCTTGTTCAGAGTCATGAAAGAGAGAGGCGTGACGCTTTCGAGTGTAGGAGGGAGCATTGTGAAAGGGTTCTTGAAGGAGGGACCGAGTGAGAAGACATCTGTGGCAGTGTCTCTTAGGGCGTGTTCTGTGGGAGACGGCGAAGATGTCCTTCGCCACGGGAATGTCTGCGCAGTAGGTTGTGAGGACCGGCTGACATTGAAGGAGGACTTTATGAGCGTCGCCAAAGGTGTAGCCGAGGAGACCGGAAGAGAGAATGGGCGGGAGGATAGTTTTGATGGCGCCTTGTGTGAGTTCCATTCTTGATTCGAGGTGGATAGTTGTGGAAGAGCGGATGACAGCGTCTGCTTTGGCGGCAGAGGTTGGTTTGAAGGAGGTTCGGAGGTAACCGAGGAGTGTGAGGTTTTGATAGATGAATTTTTGTTCGAAGGAGTCCAAGAAGCTGAGGATGGTGATGTGGAGGGGGTGGGAGGTGATGGGGGAGGCTTTGAGGGAGTTGGAGGATTTCTTCGAGTAGAGCTGGATGAAAGTGATAAAGGAGGCCATTCCGATTGTGTGGGGGCAGTGCCATATGATCTGGTCGTTTTTGGACTGTTTGATGGCGGATTTGAGTGCGGGGAAGACGTTTTGCCCGAGGGAAGCGGCCATGGGGTGAGAAAAGGCGAGGGAACAGGATTGTGAATTTTGGGGCGATGGGGAGGAAGAAGGTGTGGTGGTGGTGTGCAAGGGAGAGCCGATGTTTGAGGACATCGTTTGGGTTGTTGAGGTAGACGGTTGCGGAGAAGCTGTTGACAGAGTCGGTGACGGAGTGTGGCACGAATTCCAAGGAAACTATGCGGTGCTTGAAGAGGTTTTCCTGGAGCTCGATGAATGGGGGGCGGAGGATATGGTTCGCTAGACGGTTGACTTGGGGAAGCTTGGATCGTTGAAGATGGCGATGAGCTCGTCCGCTTTTCGGTGGCCGAGGTTGGTGGCAACGGAGGAAATGTGGAGGAAGAGCTGCTCTACTTATGGGTGTTCGAAGATGGGGGTGAGGGGGGTATAGGGGAGTGTTGTTGAAGATGAGACGTAGCAGAGACGACTTTTAGGGATGTGGTGTCCGTCTGAGGTGTGGAGGGAAAGGGTATGGGGCTGGTGGTGGTAGGAGTCCTCATCGGCGAGGACGACGTTATTGGAGGGTCGGTTTGAGGGGGTGGGAGGGGCTTGCAGTTAAGGAGTGGACTTGATGCGCTTTTTACGTCGTGGGAAGTGGGTTATGGTTGGTGGGGGCGTGCCTTTTGTGAGGGAGAGCCGGTGAAGGCATCCTGGTTGGTGGCGCTGTACGGCAGGGGTGGTGTGGGCGAAGAAAGAGCAACGGTAGAAGCAGCAGCGAAGCATGGTGTGAAATGTAGGGGGCGCGTTGATGCGGAAGAAGGGAAAAGAAGCAGGGGACGAAGAGGTTATGGGGCATGGGGTTGGGTGATAATTATATGCGGAGAGTTGTGTTCATGGATGCAGGGCTGCAGGGAGGGGTCGAGACGGACTGCGGGCACTGACACCTGCGTTGTGGTAATATGTGAATTTGTCTATGTGCCGCAGATGTGCCAGATTTCTATTCCTATTTGATATTTATCGCTATTAGCAGGCTTCATTTACTATTACGCAAACATGAGTGAGGGTAGCAAAATTTTGAAATACATGCATAATGGATTAGTATGCCCACCTCATCGCGGCTCTCAAGAACTTCGGAATATGCAGTTTTCTGCAGTTCTTTTAATTGGCATTTGGTGCTTTGCCATCACTAAATGACCATGTATGAGATGATATGGAGGTAGTGCAAATGCGTGTATTTTTAATGATCATCTTTGCTGCTATTTCGTGTCGCTAACAAGGTAAAAATTCAATCTTTGAATTGTCAGACAGAGTGACACTGTATGAAGATGATAACTTGAATTATGAGGTCATCTTTAGCATTATGAAGTTCAGGAGACCTCCTGCTTTGTAATAGGTCTAGGGAAACTGGGTTTACGCTTTTATGCAGGTTTTACGTGAATCAGGAATTAAGTATATATAGAAACAAGAAATTAAACTATCCGTGGGTCTCACCAAGTGCCTTTGAGAAAAAACTCGTTTATTAACTCCTTTCCCCTAAAATCTAGCAACTTCGAATGAGTGAAGTTTTTTTGAGAAAATATGGAACTGCAAAAATGAAAACATTCATGGATTTTCTATCCATTTTAGTTCGTCCGTTTTCGACGCCTAAACCAGCATTCTGAGAACTAAGAAGTTGGGTCTGGCACACGCCTCTGGACGTTAGCCTGATTGATACTTCGACTCTTGGAGTTTGATTATGATGTCCAATGCCGAACTGGTACGGAACACAACATCGCGGATGCGATGTCGCGTTTGAATCCCGAGAACCTGGTTACCGAATCAGTAGAGTATGATATACCATGATTCACGATTCAGCTGGCACAATCGTATGGGACTAACATCCCGTAGTCTTTTTCGTTCGTTCTTAGTAAAGAGGAACGAAAAGGACTATGGTATGATGGAGAAGGGCGGAGGGAGGATCCACCTGAAAAGGTAAAAGCTACCCAAAAAGGGGAGTATACTCCCAAAACCCGAGGAGAACTCTTACTGAGCAAGCATATTGGCATCAAAGGATCGTAGTTCGATATAGGTCATAAAGGTTACCAAGTGTGTTGTTCCAACCTAGAAGGAGCACTCCGGAGGATTGTACCAGAGTTTCTATACCAGAAGCTATTGTATTCAGGGAATTACCACAGACTGGAAGGTTATCCAGGTGCCATTTCGTTATATTATACCTCGAGGAAATACTTCTACTGGCCATAAATGGCCCACGATGTGTACACCTATGTGGCTCGCTGCGCCATGTATTGGAAGACCAGAGGTGGTTCATGAGAACACAAGAAATACCTGAAACTTTGTCTCGTGGCTGGGTCCCAGTAATTTGTACCTATCGACATCAGTGTCCCACTGCCAACAACATAAGAGGGTCACCAGTTTGTGGTGGTCATCACCGATCCGTTTTCTATACTCACAAGAGCCATACCTCTAAAAAGCACAAACTCGACCGTCTTGGAAAGAGCCTTCCTGAATAATTGGGTAAACCCGTACGTTGCCTCAATGTACCTACTCACAGATAATGGTTCGAGCTCCGCATCGAACTTGTTTGAAGTAGTACGTACCATGATTGGGTTGAGGCACTACTTTACCACGGCATACCATCCGCAGACGAACTTCCAAACGAAACTCTTCAACGAAACCCTCGTGGCAAGACTACGACATTATGCAGAAGAACTCGAAGCTGTATGGGCTGATTATAAATAGCCCCTAACATATGCATATAACCTTCAGGTACACCGATCTATGCAGACTCCTGCCTTCGACCTGGTCCTCTCACATAAACACCTCGGTATTGTCCTTCAACCACGACCCGAGAACTACCGAGCAGCTGGTACACTTACCTCCGCACAGTTCAAGAATGATATAATCAACAAGCTCAGGACAACCTTATATGAAGCCAATGTAAAATTGACAGTAGCCCTAAAGCAGTGTAAAGCTCACTACGACCAAAGAGGAAAAGAAGAAGACCACAAAATTGGAAACTGAAGCGTATATATTCATTGATACGCCTCTTAGTGGGTCGAAACTGACACCATCCTAGGAAAGAGATGTAGTATTCTATACCTTCGGAAAGCCGATACATCCTTTTCTCGTTTAAGTAAGATGATACTCGTACAAAGCCCTGACGGCGTGAATTGAGTTATAAGTGGCGACCCGCAGATGTTGTATGCGTCACGTGCGAGTTGGCTAGCAACGGCGGATTTAGTGGATGGACACAAAACGAACAAATCTACCCTTCGTAGACGGAATCCTAGTAGAGCAAACTACCCTATACTGTACACAGACTCATTGGCTAACAAAGGTTTATATGTAAATATTAATTTGCGGCCGTCACCTCTGTGCACATTACAAATGTTACAGAGGTGAGCGCCAACTCCAAAGTAAAGGAGACAATAACGGGTTCACAACTGACTTGTTCCTTGTTCAGAATCCCTTTACCGGAGATCCGGACAAGCTACAATAAGTAGTCGTCCGTGTAGCAACGACCGCACTCTATGAACCACCCTTATTAGCGAGTAGGGCTTTACTACACCCATCTTCTAGCTCGATAGTGCTGTAGGTCTATAACTCTCTTTTCCCCTTCACCTAAAGCACCCTCATCGGCAGTCCGAACACTGTCGCTGGTGTCTGCTATCTCTGCAGAGTGGATAATATAAGTGTTCTCCCGACTTAGAAGCACTGTGGTTGTCTACTCCAAATATGTCGCACTTGAAACGTGGAATCGATACCAATATTATACTCAAGAGTTGAACACCACTGTGTTGGTGGTTAGAGAACACTTCCGGCTCTTCCAAAATTGCAGTAGTTGACCACGCTGTTTTATTATTGAAGAAGATAATTATTTCGACTCCGAAGTATGAAGGAGCAACGATTACGGTTGAGTTCTGTAAGCCGCCAATCCCCGAGATATCTTGCAGAAGCCACGTGGACTGGCCGACCACAGTTCGACATATTTTGAGGAATGTTTTATTTTATTTAGTTTTGATAGAATAGTTTTACATTGCAAGGGAGATCACAGCGCCTCGCTATTGGCTCGAGTGACGCTTCTCCCTTAGAATAGGGTAGACATCGTCAGGATACTAAACTACCCCCTTTGATACATTATTTCCATCAATTGGTCTTCAAGCCATCATTTCCATAGCCCTGACCTTTAGAACTACGCAGTAAACGCCCGCCCATTGCACCAAGTACTCTGGAAGTGCCACCGTCAAGGATACGGACCTTAGGACCCGCTCTATGAAGCTACCTCAGGTTGTTACCAGTACGACGACCCACCAGTCATTGCGATACATTTTGGTCTCAACACTCTGAATCCCCTAGGAATAATTGAGCTGACCACTAGAAAGACGAATTATACGGATTACAGACTTTGGTTTAAATCCCCAACGGACCAGAAGTACAGAAGCAACCGCCATCATGAATGCAGGAAACACAGCCAACCGACCAGACCATAGGACTCCAACGGCAGGACAAGTTTCCAACGCAACGCCGAGAATGTCACCTTAACCACATTTTGATACTGTCAGCGACCACAGGAGCACCATAAGCCAGCCACAGGAAGTACTGACTCCCCTGTCGACCCTAAATGAGTCACGGAGAACCAACCGTGGCAGCGTGTTTACCAGAACGCCTCACCAGGGCCACCTCTAAGTCAGGGACGCCCGAAGGAGAAACCCCCCAGGCCGAAAAAGCTAGAGAGAACATGGCCGCAGAGCCTGCCGACCTTCTCTGGCCTCTGTCTCAGTGAGCTCTGCTCAGCCCATGTGGATTCCATTGTGGACATGCGACTCGCTACGGCGATCGCTGACCATACAGATTACCTCATTACACGAAAAGTTCCTAAGGTAACGGAGTCTGAGTTATTTGTAAACTCCCTCCTAAAGGCCGTTCAAGGAGCACTCACCAGCCATTCAGGCTATTCGGACCTAAGAACCACTCCACAAGTCAACCATCCGGTTTCCGTAGGGAAATACTCTACCGAACCCCAAGGAGTGGCCGTATTTCCCGCCCCTCGCCGGGGACACCATCAGGAAATCGAATGGAAAGGCAATCTAGGAGCAGAAGAGAAGCTCCGCGTCTAGAAGATAGACAGATTTCTAAATCCAAAGCACAATATGAGGTACAGCGACCTTAGGGCTCCGTAGGATCTGAGAGAGAGACCGATTCTTTAAGTCCCGATTCCGCTGGAAAGAAAAGAATTCATCGCAGGAGAAAGAAGAACAGAAAGAGTAAAAGAAGAGAAAACTCGGCCACGAGTGATTCCGATTCGGACTCAACCGAGACGACTGACTCGGAAATGGATGAGGCTCACGTTCGAGGCCTCAAACGACAGAAAACAACTAATGAAAATTTCCATAAGGTTCTAAACAACCGAAATTATCGATTGGCAGACAAGTCTCCAAAATATTCTGGTTCTGTTGCCCAAAGAATTGTCAAATGGGCCAAACGGATGCAACGAACCATTACGGACAAGTTCTCAGGTTCCGATCCCATTTATGTCCTTATATTCCTTAGTTTGTTCCATACGGCCTGTGATCAAAACGGTGTGAAGAGGGCGCCGCTCTGTACCTTTTCCAATTCTTCCTCACAGGACAGGCACGTGACCGAGTGGTTTCGGAGATATCTCGCACAACTGACCTCTTGGATGCTCAATACCGAGAACTTCTCTGGTGATATCTTCAGGTTGTTCATTACCTATTGGGAACCTATGCCACGGATGCTGTTTATAATGGATGCCTACCACGAAGTGATATCTGTTAGGCAGAACTCCATCATGACCGAGTCGGCTTTCGCCGACGACCTATGAAAGAAGGCTTATAGATGTGGGAACGTATTCTGCGAAGGACGGCTCAAACGTCGTTTCATCACGTAATTTAATCCCTGTCATTGGAACAAATGTCTGTAACTACCACACGGAAAACCCAAAACACTCTTTCAGACGGCTCGTCACCTATGCCGAAGGTTATGGCAAAACCTACAGGACTTCTGAGCACAAAGATGATATATCCAGAGGACACGCAAATCTATTGCGTAAACCCAACCGAGCCCATTTGTTTAGCTCAACTGAATCGGACATGGATTCATCATTCCATTATGTCGACTCGGGAGATATCTTCGCGGTTAATTTCAGTGCCGTTCTGTCTGGTCTCCCATCATATACCTCCCAGGGAAATACAGCGACCACTGGACCACCCTCACCGAAGTATTCCCCCTTCCCGCCCCGCAAAGATGTTTTTGTTCCCTCACCAAGGGCTTGCTTACTCTGCCTTTCTATGGTCTACACCTGTGACTGCACTAAGTATCGGCCTGAGAACGCACGCAAACATCTCCAAGCCTTACGGGAAGAGAATTTCAAGGTGCGAAGATCCGAAAGAATTTTTAACAGGGCACAGCAACGAGCTACAGGAACACCTAGAAGCTCCCACTATGTCACACCTCCGGATACCCCAATGAAAGCCCCTCAGGTCCATGCCATTGTAGACCCTACGGGCGACCCCGAACAGGATCCCCATCCTGAAGAAGAGATGGAAACCCCATCAGAAAACGCTTGGAGGGTCGACGCGAGGCAAATGCTCCCTCTTCAAGTCTATGCCTCCACCAATTGGACCGGCAGGAGCCAAGGAGCTCCTCACCTTCCAATACAAACCACACCCACTGAAACACTCAGAATGGACCAGAATTGGAAGACAGTAACGACCCTGTCTGTATCCTCAGGAAGGAGAATTATATAGTCCGGATAACCATGGGACTACTCTTCAACTGCTCCAGAGTGACCACAGCCGTATTGGACACAGGCACTGGTCCCAATTTGGTCCATTCTAAGCTACCCCCATTTCGTTAGCAAAACTCGTTCATGCAAGGAAGACTCCCAGGATTACCGATGCATCAATTCGAGCAGTGGACATTAAAGGGGTATTAACACTTTACATACACTTAGGATGATATAAAGTCCGCACATGATTCTTTTTGTGTCCTAACTTGGGCGCTGACGCAATCCTAGGACCTCCTTCATCGATCGATTCGTTAAGGCCATTTATCCAGGCCTTTTCAAAGTCGCGTTCTATCGCGCACCTTCCATCTCCATAATTGGTTCCGCCCCAGGGCCAGAAGCTAACCTCCAATGGGCAACTATCTCCGAATATACTAGGTCCAATAAGGTTTGCTTATCGAAAGCCATAACGATACCCTCGATGACCCAGATCACCCTACCGGTCCATTCCCAGTCCTCAGATCTCGTGGCGATACACACCCACCCGAAAACGGTTCTGAAACACCTCATTTTCTTGGCCAATAGAGTAATGGACATCCAACCCCACAGGTCCTTCTTGGTCACGGTCAGCAGCTTCCGAGATAGGCCCGTGCGGTTACCTGAAGGCACAGTGATTGACATCACTTTACCTGCCCCTGTGGCCATTATGGAGATCCATTTGGACAACCTTTCCACGCCAAGTCCCGACGAGGACGTCGACTCCTGGGAGAAAACAGTCGCCATCGGCGCAGAATTCGGATAGTATAGGCCCCAGGTAATTGATCTTCTCAGGGGTTCCCAGACCATATGATCAGGTAGATTTGTAAAACTCAGAGCCCCTACACCCCGTATTTACCTTCAGGATGATACTAAACCACAGTTACAGCACCCCTACCGTACAGTCCTTAAGGGTAGGGAAATTGCCGCCGACCAGATGGAAAAGATGCGCAAAGCTCACGTCATAGAGCCAGCGCCTCCTAACCAGTCCGAATGGGCAAGTCTCCTTGTCCTAGTGTCTAAGAATGATGGCTCCGTCAGGTTCTGTGTCGACTATAGGAAGCTGAATGCAGTAACCAATAGGGACTCATACCGGATACCCCGTATGGATGACTGTCTATATTCCTTAGGTGAGGCAGCCGTATTCACCACGCTGGACACTAGTTCCGGAAATTGGCAAATACCTATGGCTGAGGATGCGAGAGCGCTGACAACCTTTACCACCTACGAAGGTCTGTTCAGATTAACTCGTGTGCCCTTTGGTTTAAAGAATACGCCGGCGTCCTTTGAACGATTAATGTAAATGATACTGTCCACAGTCAAATATAAATTCGCCCTGGTCTATTTAGATGACGTAATGATCTTCTCAAGAACCGTGAAAGAACCCCATCGCCTTGTGAGGACAATGCTAACAATCCTACACGACGCTGGAGTAACACTGAAACTCCGCAAGTGCGCCTTCGTTAAGGCCTCAGAGGATTATCTCGGTCACATCGTCCTCCCAGGAAGGTTAAAGGTAGCCAAATGAGCCACGGATGCGATCCGACAGGGTAGAACTCCCAGAACCCACACGGAACTGCGATCCTTTTTGGGCTTGGGCAGTGATTACCAACGTTCCGTCCAAGGAGTCGCTAAAACCTCGGCCTCTCTCAACGCAACATTGGAAAAGGAAACACCTTCGGAGTTTGAGGACCGCACCGAAAACCAGTACCAGGCATTTCAGACCCTAAAGAACGAATTGCTGAACCCTCCTATACTGGCTTTACCGAAACCCATTAGACCCTTTGTCTTGAACACAGACGCTTCTGATACCCAGGTGGGATGCCCACTGCTACAGGAACAAGATTCACAAAAAGCTTATCGACCTATTGGACACTGGAGCAAAACGTTCACCAACGAGGGGCGAAACTAAAGTACTACCGAAACGGAATGTCTCGTCGTCGTATGGTCTGTATTAACACTCTGACCATACATCGAGGGAAATAGGTTCACCATCATGACAGACGACGTTTGACTCCGCTGGTTACTCAGTATGACTGATGCATCAAGTCGCCTCGCTCGTTGGCGCCTGAAGCTGTCAGAGTATGACTATAATAGAACCTATAGGCCAGGCATCAAGCACCAGGCAGCAGATGCCCTCTTGCGAACCATATCCGGCGGAACTGATGACACGGCATTCAATGACCTCAATTCTATTCCCTTCACAGATGACAGACCTCAGGATAATAAGGAAGCGGATTACCTTATGGGTACGGTCAAAGTGGATAATCCTGTGGAAAAGGAGAATAAAGTCTACTTATTGGATTGGAAGACAATACCACCCAATTTGACACCACCTCAGGTTAAAGTATAAACCCCAGAGGAAGAAGAAAAAAAGCTTCTCTCTTCAACTATTGAGGAGCTCCTACAAACGCAGGCCGAAGACGAGTATTGCAAGGAAACAGCCTAATTGGTGAAAACCACTGGATGCCTATTCGACTACGACGGATTTGGACTACTGTGTTCCCGCGCACCACTGGATAGCGCACTCCAACGGATAGTACTAAGGTCACTGAGGTCCCGATTCCTATACCTATCCAATTTCCCTCTCTTGGCTGATCAGCCTGGAGGCCGACAAATATACCAGACCCTAAGTAAGATCTTCTACTGGCCACTCATGGCCCAGGACCGATGGGAAACCGCACGGAACTGCACTTCCTGCGCACAGATTCGAGTGTCTTGCGCCAACCATCAGGCCCAATATAAACTTTTCTCCGCCGCAGGCCCGAAATAATTCATCGAAATGGATATACTTGGACCTTGGCCCAAGTTGTCCCATGGGAACTGGTTTGTCTTGGTCATGGGCGATAGGTTTACCAAACTTACCGGAGCCCTACCTCGAGGAAAGGCAACAGCCACGGATATGGCCACGGCATTCTTGTCCCACTGGTTGTATCCCTATGCCATACCACTCTACCTCCTTACGAATAACGGCAGCCAATTTGTATCCAACTTATTTTTGCACGTTTGTGCTACCTACGGTATCAAACATGTAACCACAATGGCATACCACCCGCAAAACAATGGCCAAGCCGAACGCTTCAACCGTACCCTTTTGAACCGATCGGCACTCTACGTATCTGAGCAGCAATTGGACTGGGACGCCTATGTTGAGCTACTGGGTTATGCCTACAACACTCAAGTACACCCTTCTACGGGGAGAACAACTTTTGATTTGAAGCTAACGAGATCGCCATCGGCGATAGCTATTGAACTTCAGGAGTCCATTATACCCCAAGAAATAACCGAAGGAATGACTACTACTAAGGCGAAGCGCTACTCACGCCGACGCATCGACAGCATTATCCAATCGGCTGGAGCTGTACTAACCAAAGCCCAACTGCGAGCCAAGGTCTATTTCGACAAAGCCGTCTTGAACACACCTACCTTTGGAAAAAAATAATTCTTGTACCTATATCTCCACCGAAAGACAGTGATGACCTCGAGGAACCTAAGCGGAAACTCTTTCTCGACCTGGCCATATGAAGTCCTTGAGGCCAATCAACACACAATTACGATACTAATTGACGGCCTACATAACACCGTGTCTATTGATCGGGTGACAGGAGCTCCCAGCTCCTCTGGCCCATCAAAGTCCCATCCCCTTGGCTCAACGGAGTCATTACGACCTCAGGTCGAGGCTCAGGTCCCCACAGCTCCTAAAACAATATCCGCGGACCCGACTGTCCTCATGGACCCACTAGTCAATGTCAATGACGATGACCCATCTCTCCCAACCGAGTCCGATGGATTCGCCCCTCTGGACCACACTCTCTTTCCGGAGAAGGAACACCAACAGGATTACGTTTTTGAACGAATCATCTCCGCTAGTCGAGGAAAAGATGGGATAATGCGCTATCGCGTCCATTGGTTTGGCTATACTCTAAAAGAAGACACTTGGCAAAAGCCCTACACCATTCCGCCTAATTTTATAGCCCGTCATTGGCGTAAGATCGGCAGCACGGAGCGCAACATCCAGGATGGGGAAACCATTGGCCCGAATAATACCAAAACGTCTGCCGAACCGCCTCCCAACACGACGGTTCGCCGTAGCTCCAGCATAAGGGAACAATGTCAGTTTTCAGGCGACACCTGAGGAAGACCTGAGGAAGCCTTCAAGGTTCGGCTGACCTCCGGAGGCATGGAAGTTTGAGATATACAGCAGTGACTTTAGTAAAGCACAAGCATTACTTTATTTGACTAACTAGCAGAGGCCGAACAGCCCTCGCCATGACCAAGAAGATCGCCAAAGCGCTCCGAACACCAGCAGAACTCATTTGGGCGGCGCAGGGGTAGCCCAGTCGTCTTAATTTGAACCTGCAGGAGCAGAACCGGGTCAAAGATCAGCTGAGGAGCACACTCTGCCCTTAGGACCGTCACCAGCCACTCGAGCGCGCTTATTCCGCGGGGATTGATCTGAAGAACTATTTTAACCCTCGAAAGCCTCCCTGTCGCTCAAATGTAGACCATAACGGGCATTTCTGCATTCTGCTGCAGTTCATTGACTATAGTGGTTTTCAAATCCTGACCCTCTTGGACAACCATGGCGTGGCGCGCCGAGCGACGCCTCTAGAGGCAAGCTTCACTCAAGACTTTTCCAATGTCCACTGAGGTATTAATAACAATGGTACGGCCGCAATGACCGAGATCCAGGGCTGCAGCCGTGACAAAGCGTGAAAATGCGGCAACGGAGAGGACTGAGCGATGTCGACGCCTAAAGGGGACAGTTGAGCCATCGCACCACCTACAGGACTTTCGGATTCGATAGTACCTCTTCAGGAGGGATGTCCACTTGGGCGACGGGTGGCTCATATGAGAGATCATCCTGAGGAGCAGCGCCCGGAGGAGCTGTAGGAGGGGAAGCGGTCGGCAACACAACCTCGGACTCAACTGGAAGATTGACGCTCTCTACGGGCAGGACGAAGGGATCTTTCCTGAATTATTCTCCGTCGGGTATACCAGCAGGAACGAACGGCGTGTCTTCCACATCAGGCTTGAAGCACAGAGGATCGAAATTATTGGCCTTCAGATAATATTCGGGCACATGACGCCTCGTGAGGTCCGATGGTTAATTCATCAAAGGCTTAGTGGGACAGGCACGAGCGTCGTCGCGACCCTGCAGGTGTAGCGGAATCGGCGTGAACGAGTCGGTGTCGTGGTCAGACCAAAGAAACTCGAGAGTCTTGCTCCACTCGACCTGTAAGGCATGATGCAAAAGGACCTCAGACTTCTCGATGTCGAACTGGGTCCCACGAACGATATTCTGGATGCCCAGGTTCCTTAGAAAACGGATCATGATATCCACGAGCGGGAATAGACGACCTCTAGTACCGGGTATGTTTTCGTCATACCATACTTTCCAATCGTCCGAATGGACACTACCACGGACTCCGTACTTCACGGGATCCAGGAAGGTCATAAGGGACATCATGCCGAGCACAACGAATAGTATCTGCCGGGGCAACCAAGACCTTTGGTCATTGTCATCGCCCATGACTTGGAACGAGTGGTTCGCCACCACGGATGGCGTGGGAACCAAGAAGAGCGTCGAGGTACGCCAATAGAGAGCCCATTGGTTCTCATCCACGGGGAGAAGCTAGAGGTAAAGCGGAGGACGTTTGTCTGCGATCATGTCGTGAAACTCCATTTTGTGTCAACAAAAGTAGAATTCCAGGGATTGACGTAAAAGACCATCGGGCTCATGAATCTTTTTCATACAGACCCTATTGGACATGCAGAACAGGCGGTCATACGACGGCGTTTGGAAGCACATGTGCGCCAAGAGTTTGTGACTCGCCGGAGGAAATATCACGTGAGGCGAGATGAAGTTCATGTCTAGATCCAAAAGGAGTTTGTTCACCCTGAATTGGTACTCGGCTTCCTCCTCGCAGCGGAGGTACGGCATGTCCACTTGGATGAGGGTGCGAAAGCGCGTCGCCGAACGCGTATCCACAGGACAATGCAACAACCATTTATATCACGCGTTCTTACTGCCCCTCAGGAAATATGGTATCTTAGCGAACCTTCTGGCGTCGAGATACATATGACAGAATCTCTGGTATTCTTCCACACAAGACGGAAGAATGGCATGACGCACCACCCGCGTTTTTTGTCCGATATTATGGTCATAGCGGTTCCCGGGCCGTTCATGGGCCAATTGGTATCCCGTGGAGCTCCCCGCCTCGTTTTTCGAAGCCACGGTGTCGCTGCGCACAGGCTGGTCGGCCGGTAAATGGATAAGAAAGCCGACGGAAGCGATAAAGTCCGGAGGGAGTATGGCGTATCCGACGGGAGTATAAGGCACGTTCGGCATCGCGCACGACCAATGTAAAAGTACTAGGAGGGAAAGAAAAGATGATGGAATTGACCCAAGCAGACTGACGGACGTAAACCACGGTAGGCGATGCGCATAGGGTTGCCAAAGAAAAATTGCAGACTAAAGAGGGCCCCAATGACCGTCAGAGGGAGATTAAGCCAATGGACAATCTTGCCAACGCGATAAGAGGAATACGCCGGCGATACACCTGTGTTCAGTGCTCACGGCGCGATTTAGTTTCTGTCCTTAGGCAAATTATTTGCAACCTGGGCGCCAATGGTCAGCTCACTCTGCCTCGTACTCCCACAGGTCATGAGGACGTGACGTCCCGTCGCTCCCAATGCTACTGGGAGCAACTAAGTGCTCACGGCCCATGGGTCAGTCATGAGGCCATCTGGACTTTGCCCTGACGGTCGAATCCTAAGGAGGGAGATTTGTGATGGAGCAACGGTAATGGTTGACCCCTGTAAGCTGCCAGGGCTTGGGTTATCGCACAGACGTCACGTGGACTGGCCAACCTCAGCTGGACTCATTTAGATAATTATTATATTTTAATTAGTGTAAAAGAATAGCATTACAGTGCCAAGGAGATCCCAGCGCCTCGCTATTGTTATTTACTAGGCTCGAGTGACGCTTTAACCTAAGAGTAAGGTAGGCACCCTTAGGATACTAATTTACCCCCTTTGATACATTATTTCCAGCAATTGGTCTTCAAGCCATGCTTTCTGTAGCTCCGACCTGTAGGACTACGCAGTAAACGCCAGCCCATTACACCAAGTACAATCTGGGAGTGCTGCCGTCAGAGATACGAACCTTAGGACCCGCTCTACCACGCTACCTCAGGTCGAGACCAGTGCGCTGACCTACCAGTCATTGCGTTACAAACAGCTAAAGTTAAGCACCTTATCAAGCGGTTGAGGATCAGACTGAATGATCTAGTCTTTGATGGCAAAACACCCATGCTTGTCATCGAGTTCCTTACCCGTTTCGTTGCCGAAGCGGAAACCGTGCAAATGAGTGAACCTCAAGATTTAGTTTTGTTGCCCTACTTCTTGGTAGGTTTTGCGTCAGATCAATATCGTGCTGTTTGCGGATCTCTATCAGCCGCCGACGGAGGTGTAACCTCCTGGCCTGAAGCAGTACAGTACTTACTGCGAAGCTTTGCGACGTCCAAACCAATATGACAGGCAATCCTGGATCTTCGTGATATGACCCACAAACCTTGTGAAGGAGAAGCCGAATACAGCTCGAAACCTAATAAAACCGCCACTCGCTGTGATGAAGTTCATTCAACCGAAGGCAAGGTTCGCTTGTTCATCGATGGACCAGATCCCAATATCAAATCTCTAGTGGCTCGATTTCGAGAGAAGAATGATAGAGCCTCCTTTCTGGAGTTGATTCAGTTTTTGCAAGCTGAAGATGACACGGTGAGAGCTCGCGGAGTTATGCATCACACCATGAAACTTGGTTCATTCAAGACAGAGAAGCGACGCAAACAAATCTTGAAGTCCGCTCCCAATGCGTTACATCTGGAATCTCCTTTGGACTCACGAGATTCTTCGTTCAGTACTTATGATGAACAATCGCAGCACGATGCTGCCTACTTGATAGATTATCAGCAGTCATCAGTGCCCACATACGAGTTAACTCATTCGGAGTGACAGGATGAAGAAGCCGTAATTGCTATGTAGGGCAGACGCCCAGTATATCGTGCATGTGTTATTTTTCTAGAGGGAGGGTTTAAGAATAGTAAACCCGAATGGTTGGACACTCGAGTTGCATACCGATTTCAGCCGATGAAAGCACCACTTCGAGAAGCGTTAATATGCTACCTTTGTTACGGTCGTCATCATCCGTCGGCAGAAGGTGCACTTCCTGCTAAGGATTTAATGCGCGTTCTCAGGAATTATGAAGCCCTCTCTGAGGGGGAAGGAAACTAAGTACGGTCCAGTAATTACTGGAGAGTAAAGGAATGGCTTAGCTACAGCCACAGACGTCAATCTGGAGCCGCAGTGGATCAGAAACTTGAACCATCTCAGTGAAACCCGCAATAAGGGAGTAACGCGCCATGAGCGAAGAAAACAAATCATTCGGAAAACTAAGTGAGGGAACTCCAAGAAGGTCAGTTTTAGGCCGCACTGTAGTGCCAACCAGGGAGAGAACACTTCCCTGTTCCCATGCTTGGAGTCCCAAGATCTTGATGAGGACTCATCACATTCCCTTGAGTGGATTGAATCCGTCCGTTAGAAAGCGAGTACAGTTGACTGTGAACTTTTGCGCCCATGGTGACGCTGCCTTAGTCCGTCGAAGCGAAAGAAATTTACTATGATAATGCAGAAAACAAATTGTAGCAATCACGCCGACACTGGCTCGGATAAGAATTTATCAACCCACCGCTTGACCGCCCTGGACACAGGGGCAGGACCAAAACTTATTGGGATCTCCGAACTACCAGCAGCATATATGAAACAAATCTGCTATGGTCCTCTGCCGGATATCTGGGATGCTAATAAGAATGCATTGCGAACATTTGTAACAGTGAGGCTGCTCGTTGGACTCAGAAACTTTTTAGTGATGGTGAGGTTTATTGTCTGCAAGTCACTGGCTGCACCAGTTGTCCTAGGATGTGACTATTGCGGCAAGTTGGTTGAAACAATCTGCCCTTGGAGAGGACTAATCCTGCTGGACGAAGGCTCAACCATGCCAATAGTGCGAAGACCACTACGGAGAGTTGGAAGAAACACGAGCTCGTTACAAACTTAACTCGAACGCCCGTCGGCGAAGATAACTATCAGATATCCCGATAGGAGGATACGCTTTTGTTCGCATGGAATAAACTGAAAAGCAGGATGAACCGCGTCACAAGTTGCTGCCCGTAGCATCTAGACCCTTTTGGGTAATGGACGTCACAGACGACACTTTGGTCTCGAAGACAGAAGAAAAAGTCGAACGGTTTTTGCGCGATCGCGATGAGACCGCACCAGAATCGGACACAGAAGTCCAGGAATCTAGGAGAGGAATCGCTCCAGTATAGAAAGATCGGGAGCTACCTGTGGACTCACATTATGGCCCGTTGCCAGTAAAACACGACGCTTACAAGGTCCGTGGGCTTTTGCCGAACGCAGGTACGGTAGCCAATGACGGCATTCCTCCGAAAAAACGGGACACGTCTCGTCGCACGAGCCAGCGCTCTACAGAACCTGAGGGCAAGAAGGATATTTTCAAGTTTCCTCTCGGCCGTATCCAGTCCCGAAGCGACAAAAACGCGCCGTTACCCGTTCAGAGCGAACAGACTATCCGGATACCACTCGCTGAACCATCGCACTGGTCATCCCACAGTGGCGAGGAAGGCGAAGAAGAGGATACACCTCAGGTAATCGTGGATACATTTCCGCCCGAAACCTCGGTAAAGAAGGCTGGTGAGGCTGAGGACCCTAAGGAGGGCCGAAGGATCACAGAACAGGAAGACGAACGGGTGGCCGTAGCTCAAACGAGTACGGAACCAGAAGCCAAAAGCTGCACTGCAATTGTAGAACAACGTCTTGAGCTCGGCGAGCAGACTACTCAGAGTAATTCTGAAAGGGCAGAGAGTTCCCAAGTACCCTCTTCGGAGTTTCAAAGAAACGATATGGTTGTGTCATCCAGTAGGGAACCCTCTCCGTCTAGTACCAGACGTTACAAACCGGTGGACCGGAGTCTCCCGCCATCCACCGATATTCTGGAAAATTCTGAGGAGAACGTCAGAGATTGCATAATAGATCACCGCAAGGGCGAGGAATAACAAAAATTACTGTATCGCGTCCGTTGGTACGGTCTTTCTCCGGAAGCGGATATCGGGGAGTCTATTACGCATATACCGCGTTCGCAGGTCGTGGGTTATCATAGCCACATTCGAAAGTCCTTCCCAGTAGAGAGTGATACCGCAGTAATGGATTTCCTGGACCCGCTATCGTGGAATCATTGGTTACTCAGTTCCACTTAAGGGGAAACGGGGAGCATGAAAGAACAAGCTGAGCATCAGAACACTCCAGGAGAGCGAGAAAAAGAATTTGGATTACGAAAAAGTGAAGTCACGGTGGCAGAAGTAACAGTTTTAGTAGATCACCTCAAGGATGTTGATAAGATCTGAAAAATATCCACCCGAACAAGAAGGTTACCCGGTGATATGATTATGAAGCATGGAATGAACATAATCAGGATACCCATGCAGCTGGGCTTCGGAAAAGACCGTTTCCAAGAGGAATAGTCTGAAGGGAGCCAAAAAAGAATCCTCCGCATCATTCGGGTGCCTGGAGAATCCATGATAATACGCAGGTTGAGAACTTGAATCCGCCACGGGCTGAAAATCGAGGGAAAGCGAAGTACCCTTCGCAGGCACAGTACTGGGTAGCTCCGGCTCATCCTCGAAATCGAGATCCCCATCTGCACCCGGAGCTTCTTCCTACTTGTTATCTGCACGTTTGGAAGGTGTCGATTCATAGACATAACCCGTAGGTTGATTTAAAAAGAGTACCCTGGGATTCGCTAGAAGATCGCGAGCCTTAGCAGACGTGCTTAACTGGTGAGTCCAGGGGTTATACAATACAAAGTCTTTAGCATTTACTGTGGGACCTGGTGAGCGGTCTTGTAGTCGCACACGTGTGTCTTTCGTTGATTGATACAATAAAAATCCATCTCAGTCGGTATTGTCCATAAAGTCCACCAAGGGAAAGAACTCTTCGTGATTGGCACGTGACCCCAAAGCCAGGGAGAGGTCGAGCTGTCTCGCATATCTTCGCACAGTTGGAGACATGTACCACACACGAAAGATGTCGTATGCACCCCAGAGGATATAGACTGCCATCTTGGCAAAAAACTCGAAGAACACTACCGTCCAGTACCCCGAGAATGGGTCGTCGATCAAAGCAGAACAAATATAGGTTTTGGCCGGAGCGAGCTCCACAGGACATCCACAAGGACTCTCGATCGCCGCCCAATGTTCAGGAATCGCTACATAGCATCCTACACGAGCTATCTACATAATTTGGTCGATTTGGATCATCTAGTACGGGACTTAAGTACCGCAAACGGGATCTCGTGCGTCGTTCCCGACGGGGATACGTCCAATAAAGAATATGTCGTTTATGAAGGAAACGGAAATCCGCTCGAAGCAATGGCCGACGGAAGAAGAGTGCCGCATCGGGCACAGAGCGTTCGCCGCGCAACTCGTCGACATCGGCTTCACGTAATGCTTCTATATACGAGTACCCTTCGAGGTTGGCACGAGCCATCCAGGTATCAGGGTTCAAATTTTCAGTAAGAACGACCGTACTTGTTAAGCGGTGCACACGCTTCTGAATCAGCTTCGCGAACCGAGTTCGGGCTTTGTCGTTACCTACACTGGTATATCTCGCAGCCGCCCGAGAGTCGGAGTCTCCATCGAGCTAACATCCGGAGGCGTCTGCCAGACCCACTATCCACCGTAGTGCTTCATGATCTGTTCGTACAATTAAATGAGCACCATGTAGGTAAGGTCGCAGCATCAACCTCCTCCATATCATAGCGAGGCATTACTTTTCGGTGACGGAGTAATTTTTCTATGTCTGTGTGAGCGCTCGACTCCAGAAACCGGTTGGTACCTTTGTTTCATCTTCCTGCTGCTGCATTAGATAGCACCTAATTTGGGCGTCGGAGGCATCGATATCCAAATTGTATAGCTTTCCCGCTTTTGCTAATTCCAATATAGGAGGTTAAAATAACTCTGCTTTTTATATATATAGTGTCCAGTTCGTCGTATTCTAGATACGCAAACCTTTTTGGTTGAACTTTTTGGAGTCATCAGTTTAGAGAGGCCGCAATCTTTGCAAAGCCTTTTCTAAGCATACGGTAAACGTTGCAAAAAGTTATGAAGAAGGGCATATCCGTTTGGGTTCTAGGTTTTTCGCTTTTTCTACCGCTCTGAGGTTTCGCTTGGCTACTTGGAGTTTTCCTGGGCCAATTGTGTGCCCTAGAAACTCCACCTTCTGGTTTAGGAAAATGCACTCGATTTACTTCAGAGTTACTTCAGCCTTTTAAAGAAGATCTAGTATGGAACGAACGTGTTCGTGGTGCTTCTCCATGGGTTTGGAGTAGATCACCACGCTGTCTGTATACACCAACGCGGTTGTTCACCTTAATTTCGACAGTACAATGATAAGAGCTCTTTGGAAGGTTGCTGGCGCATTTCGTAAACCAATAGTCATCCGGCGGAATCGGTAGAGACCAGCGTGAAATGTGAAAGCGGTCTTCTCTCTACCCTCCTCGGGTAGCTCTTTTTTTCAGTAACCACGATTGGTATCCAGTGAGGTGAATATATTTGCGTCCCCTAAGGAATCGATGCTTTCATCCATTCTTGTAATCGGATACCAGTCCCTTACCGTAACGGCATTCAACCTCATATAGTCGATACGGAACCGCATTCGGGTTTCTCCTCGTTTTTGCACAAGCACCACAGGGCTTGCACATTCCGCATTTCTGGGTTCAATCACACCTTCACGGAGCATTTTCTGCACTTCCAATACTTCTACTTCACGAGCTTTTAGACCGGTTTAGTACGTCTGCTGATGAATAGACTTTACGCCTGGCGCCAAGTCTATGCGATGCTGGGTTGGTTCTGTCGCACTGTGCCGTCCCGACCACATGGTGTTGAACGGCTCCGGTAGGAAGAGTATCCTTTTTCGGTCTCTTTCATCTGTAACGCCGATATTAACTTCTTCTCTCCAATCCTTCTCCCTCTCCATTTTCATGTGGTTGTCACTGTTCTCTTTGTTTTCGTCGTCTCCCTTTATCTTCTGCTTTTCATTCTCCCTCGATTCCCTCTCCTTATCAGTAACGTCCACGAGAGACCATGATGATTTCATTGTGATGATGTGACCTGGCACCGGGAGCGCTAAGCCGATAACGGTATTTGTGGGGAGCCTTACCATTTGGATGCTGAAGATGCTGAGGTATACCTTGAGTGGCTTGTTCTGTATATTCTCAAAAATTCCATTTGCCGTTGAGGTCGTGTGTTTGTTCACCAATTTGGCATGGTCCTGAACAGATATCATACCTGGTTGCAAGGACGTGACTTCTACTACCATTTGGTAGGAAGATGGAATGGATACCCTGTAGGCAAACCGGACCTTCTTGGGTATTGTACCTGCTGGTTGGTTTTCAATATCTCGTCTGGTGTTTTATTTCTGGGTTCCGCGGCGCTTTCCACTGATGGCATTTCGGGGTCCATTGTTGAAAAGAACTTTCTGGGATCTGGGGAACATACCCCGGATGTGGCGTTCGATAAACGATGTCCCCAGAATGCAGTTCGTTGGTTTATTGTTGATCACGATAAAGCGGAAAACTACTTTCAGGTTTCTAACCACTACCATGAGGTCAAGGTAACCAACGACTGAAAAAGGTCTATCGTTAGCATCCACCAGTGGGTTCTGCAATATGCAGGGCTGTCCCCCGTCCAACAAACTTGGTGGTAATACTCTGGAAATCACCAGGTTGGGTCCCGGTCCTGTATCCAGGACGCTATCACAGAACCAGGTGGTTAGGAGTAAACTCAAGGGTGATTTTTACCTTGTTGTTACTGTTTTTGGGGGAGCATAGATTGACTGGGTCATCCATAATATCTTCCTTTAGAGTGACCGACAGGTACTCATCCACACTTGAACCAGATGGTATTGGATGTCCTTCCGAGTGGGCCCGGTTTGGGGGTAGCATTAACAGCAACTAGTTGAAGTTTTCCACCTCGTGGACGAGCTCAGTTTCCTGAGTTCCGTCCGTGACCAAATTGACCTGTTGAGGTGCCATATGGGGCGCATTCGCGTTCCTTTCAGGGCAAGCGGCTGCGGGTTGGGGACAAAAGACTTCTTGATGGTCCTGCTGCCGCACCTATAGGAGCATGCCTCTTATCTGGGGATCCACGCTGTAAATTGCGTCGCCAAATGGTGGGGAGATAAACAAAACCAGCAAAAAGGGTGCCTGTTGCGGGGTCTCTGAATGCCGTCGTGGTTGGTTTTGCGTAGAATTTATGAGGGATTGGCATTCCCACCCTGTACAAGGGCCTCCCAACAACTTGGATAGCTTATGGTACTGCAAAAACCTGGTGGGGTAGAGCTCATACTATTGTTGAAGGAGTCGACGGTGGTTCCGACGGTATCCCACCAGATACTGAACTCAACCAGTTGAAACTGGGAAATGAATGATCCCCAACCTGAGAGCTGTCGATCAGATGAATCGCTTGCCCATGTGATGTGTGCCCAGCTGATCCGTTATTGGTCGTGGATGCTTCTTCGATGCCAAAGACTGACTGTTTCGGCTTATCCTTTGTCCCTTTCGGTGTAAGGTTCACTGTACTTTTCCCCATTCGTAGCGTATCTCCTAGGCCCTGGGCATAATGTGCCAGTGCATTGCAATACATTTTACGGTTCGTATCAAAGTAGTTCATTACCTGCGACCTTATTGGTCTGTCAATGTTATCAGACAACATTGACTTCAACCTTGTGGTAGTAGAAACGCTACCGCATCGGGATGCCGTTGCCCAGAGCGAGCGTGTGTAATCCAATTCGATTTATCCTGCTCGTTGAGGTTGGTGACCATTTCAGAGTAGGCCTCCTGAATCGACTCGTTGTTTCCATAGGTTTCCGAGAGGAAATTTACCATCTGTGGGTATGTTGTCAGCATTTCCATCTGTTCATCATCCACCGCCATGGTATTGCCCTGTAAGTGGCTGTGTAGCATGTCGCCGGCCTGGTTCTTGAAATAAAACTAAAATTTTCACATAACGGCACCTTTTGAAACCCCATTTTGGTCACCAGCTATCTTAAACCACTGAAAGAAGCCGATGATAGCGCTGCTGTCATCTCTAGAAAAACGTGTATCCCCCATCTGGGAACTAAGCTTCCGGTGATGCCTCGTTATCTTCTGAGCCACCACTTTGGCATACTCAGAGTTCTTGTTCTCCAACCTAAAGTTGTGATAGTCCACCGCCTTTGTAAAAGGGTCATTCAATGGAACGATCACCCGTAGGTCAGGATCGTTGTCGGATTCTGACTTCGACGAGTGATACCGTTTAGTCTTACCCTTGCCGTTATTTTTTCCCTCCTTACAACTAGATACCTTCCTGCATTTCTGTGAACCTCTTCGGTTGTCATCCGTTGACCCAATAGATTCGATTTCAAGCACGAAGATACAGGGATCGATCGGGGCACCTTTCTCTTCTCCTTTTTGGTATTCTTCTTTTTCTTACCAGATGGTCGTTTCTGTCGCTCCTGTTCCGATCTGGACAACCCCTTTTTATCAACACGGTCTCCGCAAATGGTTCCCCACGCAGTTCTATCAGCAGGTTTTTGTAGGTAAGAATACCCTGGCCTTTCAATCGCCGGAGGCTCTGCCCCTCTCCGCATTCGGCCGTGCGGCTTCCCACTAGTTTTCGAAGTTGGAAGGTTGGTTTGGAGATCGAAAATACCATGATGTTTTTGAAGAGCGGCTTGGGCCTCCACCTTGACGGTGTTTGCTTTCGCCCCTCGTTAGGGTTTGCAAACCCCATGGGTCTGTAGGAATAGCTCTACCAATTGGTCGATTTGTTCTCTTACCTCGTTCTCGAGATAACTGATGGTAAACAACGTCACACGGTCCATCACTTCCTGACAAGCTCGATCTACAACTACACGGGTAATTGAATTGATATCTAGACGGGGACCAGAGGGTTCATCCTTTTGTCCAACCACATTGGTATTTCGGGCTTCTGTCGAGGGACCTTTTGTCTCTCGTCCTGCTGCATCGACCTCAATGGTTCTCGGCTTCCAAAGAAGCTCCTCCGGGTTGTCCAGAATTCACTGTGAAAGTCCTCCCCGTGGTGGAAAACCACCAGCTGGTGCACTACGCGCCCTAGTGACGCGTCTTGGCGCGTATTTTGATGATTTATCCATTATGGTGAACGAATGAGTCAGTAGTTGCTATTTAAAGAACACCTCCACCCAACAGTACGGATTCAACTTCAAACCATCCGTTTCAAACCCAAACGTGGTGAACACCAAATTCTAGGCCGAAAGACCAAAGTATGGTATAAACCAAAACGGTAGCCAGGGGGTGTAAGACCTGTCGGTTCTAAGAAGCGCACGATGGGCCCAGCCTAGGAGGAGGAGATCGAGAGTACCTGTAAGGTGTGGCAGCACCAGCCACTGAAGCGTGCAACAGGAACGGCCGGCGTACTGAGACCACATTTGTAGACGGTAATGCACAGCGCACGCGGGTTCGAAAAACCGTAAAGACACTTGATTTTATTTTATGGTCGACTGTAGAATCTAAAAGGAGTAAAAGTAGTCTAGTACGTGCTTAGATTTAAAGAACAGACCGGGGTGGTCATGCTTGGTGGAGATATATATCTCACTGACCACCTGACCTAAGGTAGCGCTCCTCGACACGTGGCCACGGGGAGATGCACTTGAGGTGCGCTTCCCTATCTACTTAATAATACTTAACTAATACTAAATTAGCGAAAATCAAAAGTAATTGCTAACTAAACCACTGTAGTACACGGTGCATACCGGCAACCATCCAGGTCCAACACGTGTTATCAATACCTTCTTGGCGTAGCTCACTATACTACATCCTCAATCTTCTCCTCCTTGGTCGAGCCCATCGCGCTCCCTGGAACCGTCAGGTCTTACAAGCTCTCGCTACCGTTTTGGTTTACACCACACTCTCCGACTTTTCTCTTTCTCCGGAACCCTTTAGCAACCCACTAGCCTGAATTGTTCAAGTCGTTACTCACCGTGGGAAGGGTCTCTGCTATTCTCTATCTCGTAAACTCTCCCTGAGGCACTGTGCCGTTTGCAGCATCAACGTGTAGAGTCAGCGCCAATTGGAGATACACGAAGGCGGTCGTAATCACCAAGACGCACCACGACGCGCTTATTACTAAGATACGGACGTCTGGTACCGTGTATGCGCGGTCATGTTTTTCGAAGCTCACGATCTTCGAGTTCATTATAAAAGTCGTCCTCATCGTGCCGGCGTTAGAAAGAAGAACAGCACTATTTTCGACAAGTGTTGCGATACAAACACCCAGTGTTAACACCGTAGTATAGGCGTGTACACTTTTAATTTATTACATCACATCTTTATACCTTTGCCCCTGCCAGCCACATATATATATTAATCATTTTATCACTTGCACTCTCTACCCATTACACAACTTTTTTCTGTTGTCTTTCTTTGACTTCTTTTCTTTGTCCTATTCTGGGCTGGTACTCTCTCGAGCATATCTACTACTTCTGTCCCCTTGGGTTGTATCCACCCGGGTTCTGTCCCCTAACTACTTTGAATGGATATGACGTTTACAGTATACCACAGTATTTCTCATCTGTATGGTGGTTTACAGGGAAAATTACAATTCCATTTGCATAACGTTTGCAGAAGTCCTGAATAACCGTCCACTCGTTAAACCGACCAAGAATTTAAATTTGACAATAGCCAACGCATGCCTCATTCCCAGCTTCTTGTTTCCTGAGAAAAACAAGCACCACCCGAAGAGGCGCACCTCCTCTCAAAGTCCAACGAATGTTTCGTTGCTCTTCATCACGCTGAATTCGAAAAGCGTGCGCTTTTATGAGTTCACGGTGAGGTCTTAGTGCTGTTTTCCCCTTAATGCGTGTTCCCACAGCCATGACAGAGTCCAGTACGCGTCATGGTGGACCAAAATCTCGAGACTCTGCAGTCCCCGATTTTTCGAACGATTGTCTCAGAACGTGTCTTGGCAAGCATTCTCTGAAAAACGCATCGTTCCCGTCGGCGTATTACGTCATGATGTTGCGTCATGGGGTTTAGACACTTTCTTGACTCACAGACACTGCAACCGAGAGACATTTACTTGAATATTTCATCTCGAGGCCGACCTACAAACCTCAACACTGAAGACGAGATCATTGTAGCTCTGTCACAACAAGAGTTTTCCGAGATCATTACGTCGTCAAGGCGTCCGTGATTTAGTGCAACTTTATTTTTCTCTACTACCTCCAGATCGTCAGCACGGCATTAGGGTTGTAGAAAAAAACCTTTCGTTGGATGGGTGATTGCGTTTACGATGAGGAACAACCTACAACTTCACCATGTTCAAATCATTGAAGACAAAAGAGTCAATGCAGTCACTACTACGGTGCTCACAGAACCTATTTCTTGGGTCAAAGCAGCACCATAGCGCTAGAAAATTCAGGATCCAAAGCATTTATATGATACTTATCAGTCTGGTACTTCTTTTGCTAAGATGGAGGGTAGAAGTTGGACGAAGGGTGCAAGAGCCAAAAGTGCGCGGCTGGTTTAAAAGTCCTTGACTTCAAAGGGCAGCTTAGAGCACGTGACGGTTATGCCATTTGTCGCTGCCGATGGTACCACATACATACCTGTCTTCATTATCCCGGGGAAACTTACACACTACCAGAAATTGAAAGGACAGGTACAGGCACTGCACACTGTTTGCCTCGCTGCTATATGTTTCAACGCAATCCTGATGGAGCGGAATCGGAAATTGTGTATCAGTGACCTCGATTGTTTGAGGACGAGACGGAGACTCTACGGGAAAAGAGCCAACATCTCCTTCTGCTCCTGGATGGATGCGGGGCACTAGTTCAGTACCGAACACTGAAGCTTCTCAAGGAAAACAATATCGTTGGTATTGCGCTCCCGGCGCACACATCGCATGTAACAAAACCATGTGATGTGGCGGTTTTCATTTCGTACAAGTCGTTTCTCCAGCAGGAGCTGCATCTTGCAGAACGACAAAAAAGTAAGCTGAATGTCTTCTACGTCGGACAATGTCTTGACAATGCGTTCGCTCGTTAACACACCGCATCGAACATTCGCTTCGGTTTCCAGAAAACGGAAATCTGGGATCTTGAACATCCGTCCCCAACATTTGCGCCACTGGAAAAGTATATCACTGACAGGAACGGACAGAATGTTAGAGGCATAACCGTAGAGGAGTTAATGAAAAGTTTTGATAGGCAATATCGTACACTTCTTCGTAATCCTTCTTTTGAGGAGAGCGGGCATGTGCGCATCGATACTTTATGTAACGCACATCCGACCCGTGAAGTTGTGCAGAATGCGTTAAGAAAGAGGGAGGAGAATAGGAGGAAGGGAGGCACAAAATCCAAGGCAAAGATGGAAGAAGCAGCAGCATACAAGGAACCATGAGAGTACATCAGACGCATCATAGAGAGATCTTCCGAGCGCGCAATCCGACGCAAACGGTTGCAAGACAGTTGAAAAGACCGTCGCAGGCAAGGTCGCAGAAGGACGGCAATGGTTTCCATGGAGGTATTGGTCGTCACGGCGAGCAGCATTGAAAAACAGGAGCCTGGAAAGTTTCACTTGTTTTTTGAATGTCTGTCAGAGTGCGCAAATTTATTCACGAATATAAAAATGTTGGATTTTTGACCGTAAGAGAAGGTTTTGTTTCAAGAGTGTAGCACAGTTTGTCGGTTGGAGCCCATGGTGGTTTCTTCATAGCTAATTTCTATTCGTTTTGCGATAGCAATGAGCTTTAAAGAAAGCAATTCGGGGTCTGACTTCAAAATATATCCCTAATGCCTGTATTGATCGCTATAGTGATCATAATCTATTATAGGAATTCTACCGTTACACGCTCTATGGTCACTGTAGTGATCAATAGCTCTGATGAAAGGGGTGTTTTCGATCGCGCTTGAAAACGAAAACAAAGTGGCATGGTCACTGGCTTAATCATAATTGACTACTCGATCATCTTGGGAGTGCTACAACCTTTCGAAATCTAATATAGGCCACCTTGTTGCTGAGCTGCATTTACTCGCTCGATCGAAGTCCCGAACAGCCTCCTCACACTGTTTCACATCCCTGCTCACCTCATCAACGGGAAACCCCTTTCCTTTCCATGGCGACTGGTCCTTCGAACGGCGAACAAATCCCTCATACACCGCCTCCATCTCCGCCTGGCGCGGCCACAGCTTCTAAGGCCGCTATCTTCCCTTCAGCTAGTCCGCACGCACTGCCGCAGCTCTTTGGCCTTTCGAGACACGGGTGGGGTCTGCAACAGCCTAGGCTACGAGGTAGGCCTCGGGAATCATCTTCTGGTGGTCAAAGTCGAGGCGGTTGGGGCGGGAGAGGGAGTGGTAGTGGTCTAAATGCCGGCGCAGACGACCCTACGAATGGATGGACAATCAGTGGGTCCTTGTAAGCTTCTATTTCGCTAGAGAAGACGTTTGCGCACGAGGTGCTGCACTATTGAGCACGTCTATTGTGCAAGATGGCGGTAAACAAGATGAAGCTGGAGCGTTCCGTCAGGGGTCTTCCTACGATAAGTGGTGGGTTTGCATCACTCTTTGTGAACAGGTTATTGCAACAACTGCTCGGGTGGTTAAAAGAACGAATCAGGCTGGAAGCACCAAGACACCACATTCTACAGCTTCCAGACATGTACCATTACGTCGCAGTATTGCTTTTTATCAGATAATAGTAGCTTTAGTTTCGCAAAGACGCTGGATGTGTTAGACTGTTCGGTAGTGCTATGCCGTCGCTGAAAGTAACTCGGTCTATTGCTTAAAACATTTTGGCGTATTAGTACACTAGACGTGGAGGGGACAGCCTCATGGAGTGGAATGCGCAGCGCCATTAGACGCGTCCATTAGAAAAGTTCGAGCAGCTTCCATTTCATGAAACGAAGAAGGTGTTCTATGTCCCGTTGAACCTTCTCGCTACGCTCGATGAAGATCTATTAAGGACAAAGGCGACAGACTATCAGGTCAAGATGCTGAGCTTCAGGAAGGCGGACTGGGAGGGACATTCAACAGACGCAGCGGCGAGATGCCCCTTTTCCCGTCGTTTTTGCGCTGCGCTTTCGCCGTCGCGGGGAGACGCAGTTTGACTCAGTGAGGAGAATGCTAGATGTTTTAACCGACGGTAGGGGAGAAGATGTTTCTAATTCCTGTATCGTCACTGCACATAGAGGATACGGCAAATCATCGTTTATGGAGTTGCTTTCGGAGTTTAGATTTGGCTCAGTCTGCTTGATGTTAGACCATTTATTGCGCGTACACCCGTTCGTCGCTGCATCCTACCTCAGCCCAGGCATAGGTGACATAATGGATGTGGATGGTCAGGACAGGGAAGAAAATGAAATGGTCGCAACTCTAGTGGCAATTCAGCATGCGGGGGTTGAGCACGCGAGTGAGTTGACCATGACTGCTTTCGTACAGCCGCAGCAATAGAACCTGGAATGAAGTTGGCTGTGAAAGCTGACCGAAGGCGGGAATTTATTATTGAAGACGACTCGAAGCTCGGGCCCGACGTTTTTATGGCCATGAAGAATGCTAGGTCGTCTACCTCATCGCGTGTGGGGCAGAATCGTGTAACTACTGTTGCTGTGCGGGAGCAAAGAACAGAAAAGTTCGCTAAGGTGCTGCGATTCATGTACACCGTTCTTGCATCCACACAAGAAAGTTTTGGAAACTTGGATCGCAGTGCCCGCACCGGACGGTGTGCTCCAGAATGAGGTGTTTACGCGATAGAAACGTAACTCGCCAGAGGTTTTAGCACTGAAGGAGGTTGTCCATAACGCCCTCGCTGCCAGTGGCAGTGTGCTCAAAATTGGACACCATTGCGCAGATTGGTTCTTGCTTCGGCAATTTAGGGTGGTGGGCACGAATGCGGGTATCCTTCTTTTCAGCAACTCAGACGTTCGGTCTACAATTGGACTGCAGCCCGCATCTGGCCAGAATAGAAATGCCGGTCAGTGATTCGATCTTTTCTACGACGGCTCTTTTTTTCAAAGCGATGGACGGAAGCTATGATGTGGGGTAGCGCCAACGAAAACGCAGTTTTCAACTCATTGCGTGCGATGCCCTTTGTAAGGAAGATCTTCGAGACAAGACTTTTCGCCATGAAAGATACAGCGTACCTCGGGTGCTCACCAGATGGCATTGCAGTTCTGGAAAATTGCTGGTTTCCGGGCGGCCAAAATGGCACCGAAAGATCACCACAAGGGCCACCTGATCATGAATATCATAATCTCGCTGCGATGGAGATTAATACTAAAATGGCACCGAGCAGTTTAGGGAACGCTATTGCTCTCTTTCTGGCTGAGCCTCTGCACTGTGTGGTCGGTGATTAGTGCGTTGTGCGCTACGTTCCTAAAGAGAACATGGCACAGGTGGTCCACCAGCTCCTCGTTCTTGGAGTGGACTACGCCGTTTACGGTCCTGCAGCGGAGACGGGAATTTTGTACACGGTCGTGGTAATATATCCGCACACTGTTTAAGATGTCTGCTATGCAGCGTTTACGTCGGCAGTTGGCCCTGTCCTACATTTGGCGCATCAAGACGATGTTTTCTTTCCTAAATTCGATGCATCAGAGCAACGCAGTGCTATGAAATCCATACTTAAATTTTGAAAGATACTCAACTTTTTTTTCGCTCAAAATAGACCGTTTACCCTCTTTAATCTCTTCAAGCACGCTAAACAGAGCTTCTACTTGAAAACGGAAGCTGGCGTAGATGGTGCAACACCACAACGCGCTGTTCTGCTGAGCTCTACATCACACTTTAAATGGGAACAAAAGATTGTTTCTCAAACTCTGAAAACTGTTACTATCAATGCGTTCTTCGCCTGGCAGATACTCGAGAAACAAGACCTGCTCGAAACTACAGACAGATTCAGGTCTTTAGAACACTACAGAAACGCCATGGACAAATTCTAAGCAACGGCTGACATTATGCACGATGTATCCCAAAAGCTCTCATCTTATGCGGAAACACTGTTCATTGCCACGAAAGAGGTCTTAGAGAATGAATGTGGTCCATTAGAGAAGCAAGAGAAAACGCGCTTGAGAGGGATGGCGAAAGCTAGGAAGCCGAAAATATTGGCCTTTTTGTAGAGCAATCCCAGATGAGAAAATACCTCTCGGATGTTCGAGTCCCGCTCTCGCGAAGAAAAGTAACTCAGTGAAAGAGCTTTCGTGCCTCCGACGTGTGGGTGTAAGACCACAGTGGTTCAGGCAATACCTACGAAGGTGATGAACCCAGGAAAAGAGGAAGAACCAAAGGGGAATCCAAGGACAAGGATATTCCGTGGACAACAGCGAAATGTAGGGCGAAAATGTAGGGCGAAAATGTAGGGCGAAATGAGACGCCCGATCAAGCGTACAGATCTATGAAAGGGGTAGCTACACTGGATAAGCGAAACCAAGACGAATAAACACAACCCTATACAGGGGCGGTGTACTCTCCTAAACATAGGTAAACCAACAAGAGAAAGAAACACACGAAAAACAATGGTATAGTGACACCTGAGCTTCCCGAGGGGATAGATTAGCCAAACCGGTCGCGGTTCCTCCCGTTAAGAGAGAGAGACTCGCGTAGGCGACATAATCTAGGGCCAAGCACTCGGTTACCATTTACTTGGTGGTAACGATGGCAGTGAAGCCACCGCTAGAGTCTATTCTAGACAGTGAACTACACGTGTAGACTACAGTAGGGCAAACCAACCCTGGTCCATACAAGTATCGTATGTGTGACCCCAGCCTTGCACGTCCATCCGTCCACTACAGTACTACTGTAGAGACATAAATAACATACCTTCTAAGGTGTCTAAAATTCTAAAAACTAATATTACTCATAAATGACGTGACGTGGTCCCCGATATATGGAATACTTTATGAATGGTGTCACGACCGGTTATACGCGCACTAGTTGCTCTACACGTTTTCAATAGTAATGATGGACGCAAAGTGCGTTTGTCACTCATGAGGCACACACCCAAGCAAGAGCAGGTTCTTTATTGTGTCCTTTGCCGTAAACACAGAGGACCGTGCGAGGGCCTTCGTTACTAGTTTTCTTCCCCTGTCTGCAGCGTCCGACAACGTGCTGGTACCTACAAAGTTCTGCGGAAGAGCTGTTGGAATGTTTGGTCCACGTCAATATCCGTAAAATTACGTGATACACCCCTCACAGGTTTGAACGCGATTAAATATGTTCCACCGTCTTGATAGCAGTAAGCAGTTGAAACTGTTGTAGAGATGGATATGAAAGACGGGGAGTGTCGTATAGTGGCAGAAGGTTTGACCTTTGGGGTTGTCGATATACTACACTAACCTTGTAGGTGATGGATGCGAGGGATCATCGGCCATGCAGCTCCGGGCGAGCTACCATCTAGGTGTTGTCAGCCACGTGTAGTGTTGAAATGTACCTTCTGGTTGAGTGATTGTTAGTAATTGTAATAGTAATTATACTTATTTTAGTACACTAGTGGAGTGGCCACCTGGCACTGTAGCCAGTGCTGGCCAGGTCTCTGACACTAGGTCAGAGACCGTGCCTTGCTGGTATCTCCCGAGTGATCTGGAGAGTGCAGTGCACTGCATATAGGGAACTGCACCTTCCCCATTTTAACCTGATAAAGATATGCACCACTTGGGTCACAACTATACCTTTTGGTTCATTGTTTCTCAACTACCACATAGGTTTTACCGTGCGTCGACGCTTACAATCGTTCACCTACACGGTATATGCTAGTTGCCCCGCCGTTTGCCCCTGTGGATTTTCACGGTGCCCTGTTACCATCGAGGTTTATTACGTCTACCTTCTAAGGTTGAGCGTCACCACGCTTCCTAAGCTTGAGCGTCACCACGCTCCCGAGACACGAAAGTAGCAGACCCCAGAGATGGTTGTACGACAGGGAGCTAAACTTGATTAAACCTCGCTCAGATACAATACCATGGCCGGCTTACTCGCTTGTGGCGGCGCAAGTCAGAAAACTCTAGTATCTATACGACCGATGGCCTCATTGGAGATCGATTAGTCTCATGTGAGGCCATTTTTTATTTCTTTGCGATTAATCAATAAATTCAATCTACAAGCTCTGCTTAACTGGAGCATATTGCAAAATACTCTTCTTTCAATGTCCTCAATATTTGAAGTATGCAATAATAGATGATTGAAAGAGATTTTTGCAGAGGACATGTTTTTTTGGATAGTTTGAGGCCAAAAATATTTAGTTGTTGTTTTTTTGTGACGGCTTTAGTTTGCTACATCAAAAGGTTATTGTTTTTAAAAAGAGTAATAAATATCTGTTTGATTAGATTTCGGAGACTTTTCCTCAACGATAAAGATGTATGGTTTTTATTTTGGTTTCTTTCCTTTCTGCTCTAAATTTGAAATTCCCTATCTTGAATGAATTTCAGGTACTTTCTTAGAGAAGTTTTGGCCCCATATGAGGCCAAGCTGGTCTCAGGTGAGGCCAATCCTCCGGGCGTGTAGACACTAGAAACATGCCTGGTGAGTTGGCTTTACAGTCGTCCTACGGCAATTTCTCGTCCAAATGTGATGAAACCTGGTTGGATGGTCCAAACACTCGTGATGAGTAGCTCTGCCCTTTAAAACCAGCCTATATTAAAAGAGGCGAACTATGAACCTGTTTTCTAGTCTGATCACTATAGCGATCATTAAATCATGGCATTAGGGATATGACCGTTGCACTAAATCGGGGCAAGCGTATTTTCATTTCTTGTCGATTTAATGTGTGGACAAATTCCGTAAGATCTGTATTATCTCTGGTATCCTTGCATGCAATGAAAAAATGAGCACAGTGGCGCAATCGGAACATGAAGAGCCCACTGCTTGGCTTCTTCCCAATCCTCGACTATTCCAACTCTTTCCATCACAAACGCTTTGAATATGGGGATTGATTCTGCGTTCATCTCCCCACTTCCTCTGGTGTCAAGAAATGCAGCAATTCCGCCCAGGTTATATAGATCTATGAAAATGTCGCAAGAAGCTCCAACTTCGGTGAAAGCGGACCCAGATCCATCATCACATTCCACATTGCGCGTTTCCGGAAAGAACCTTGAACTGTCGCATGTGAATATGGATACCCGTATTGTCCACGGCGGAGTGCATAAAGATGAGTGGACGACCGATCCACTCAAGCGGTCTGTTGTCAATCCACCTGTTTATCATGCATCAACAGTCGTGTTTCCCAACGTGGCAGCACTTCGTTTCGCTGCTTCAGATTGGCCATTCACTGGAATGTGGTACGGACGACATGGAAACCCGACCACTTTTGCACTGGAAGAAGCCTTTGCTACTCTAGAAGGAGCTGACAACGCTTGCATTACGTCCTCAGGTGTCGCCGCTGTTAACGCGGCGTTATTGGCATTTGTGCAATCTGGTGATCACGTTCTTATCACCGATGCCGTCTATGATCCAACTAGATCTTTTTGCGATGTTTTCTTGAAGCGCTTCGGCGTTGGCACGACCTATTTTTCACCAACTTCCTCTGCAGACCAAGTTTGTGATCTGATAAGAAGTAACACGAAGCTTATTCTTGTAGAATCCCCTGCAAGTCTATCGTTTGAAGTGATGGATGTTTCGGCTATCGCGGAACTTGCTCATGCTCACAACCTGAAGGTGCTGATTGACAACACATGGGGCCCAACTCTCTTCGCCCCTTTTGAAAATGGATGTGACGTATCTATCAACGCTGCGACAAAGTACATTGGTGGTCACTCGGATCTCATGATGGGTATCATCGCTGCGAAAGACAGGGAGACATATCGTGCCATAAAGACATCAGTCGTGCAACTGGGATGTCCCCCTGGTTCAGACGATGCCTACTTGGCTTTGCGAGGTCTCCGAACGCTTGGAGTTCGGCTTAGGCAACACGAGAAAAGTGCACTTAGAATAGCGAAGTGGCTTGAAAGTCGCCCCGAAGTTCTGCGGGTGATGCATCCGGCTTTAGAAAGCCATCCACAACATGAATTGTTTAAAAGACAGTTTAAGGGCTCCTCAGGGCTGTTCGGATTTCAGCTAAAGGAAGGCTTTTCGCAGAAATCAATGGATAGTATGCTCGACGGGATGAAGCTACACTCAATGGGCTTTTCATGGGGTGGATTCGAGAGCCTTCTCATGCAGACTAACATTAACTCCTACAGAACGATCGACAAGTGGAAATACGGGGGTGGACACGGACAAACGATGCGAATTCACGTAGGATTGGAGGATGTCAATGATCTCATTAACGATCTTGATGAAGGTTTTGAACGGTTAAATAGGTTGAACAAAACATAAAAGTTCAATGGACAATGAATCGCAGTAGTGGTGGCATGTTCAATTGCAATTGAGTGTGTTGCTACTCGAACCCTGCTATCGTTACGTCCACCGAAAGTGTCGGGTCGCCAAGTAGTCAAAAGCATCGCTTCCCATTTTTTTCGGTATTGCACAGTGCTCTTACTTCACTTCGCATAACCGCACGCAGGTTGATAATAGTCAAATGGCGCAGCGACAACATGATCACACGCAGTGATACAGCGAGAAACGGTGTGCTAAGACAAAAGATTTCTTTGGATTGAAGAACTGCATGATTACTTCATATCGCGTAAAAGCTTAGAATACTTGGGCTTTTCGCCACCTCCTGTGCTGCGAATTTTGCCACTTCTGGCAGCAGCAAGAATAGCCTCCAGGGATGTCGGAGAAGAACCAACAGTTTTCGTTGGCTTTTCAACAACTCCATCCACAGCTTTCGTGGCATCGACAGTAAACGCTTTCACTCTCTGATCTGGTGTCTTTTGCACAGCCTGCTCTTCGTTTTCGATTTCAGAAGCTAGAAAAACCTCAAGCGCGCGATCAACTCTATCAGCCATGGCTTTGAGCTGGGTGCATACAGCAGTTATTTCCTGCTCTTTCGCGAGAATAGCTCGCTTCAAGTCGCGTACTTCATCGGAGTCTGTAGCTGCGATGCGAGGGACATATCTCTTCGGCTTCGCAGCTTGCTCGGCTTGGGCTGATTGTGAGGAAAGAATGTTTTGGCTGGCCTCTCTTGCAGAAACCGCTTCGCTAGATAAAGGACCACGCTTGGGGTCCAATCCGCTTACTATACGTTCTTTCTTTGGTGGAGATGGAGGACGTACTCCTTCAAACTTGTTGAGTAAATCGCGCAAACGTGATGCAGAGCTTTGTGCTTTTGAGGACGGCAGGAAACACCTGAATGTTAGCAGCGGCCGTATAATCAAGCCGAATTCACAAGAAAGGAGTTGCATTCACTTACTCTCCGTCATCGAGAAAGCTTGTGGATAAGAGCGATATTGCACGAGTAAACTTGTTTCGGGAAAAGCTCGCGGGGCGAGTTATCTATAGTTTCAGGACTCCGAATAGCAAGAACGTGCCTGTCTATTTTGGCAAGTTCTGCGTGGTGGCCTTCCACTGTTTTTGTTTTAGAAGGCACGAACTGTTGTAAAAGGTTGGTCCTATGACGCCTGTTTTCATTTTCTGTTAGAGGCAATGGGAGTCTGATTTCAGTACAAAAAGCGTGTACACGCAACGTGTCGTGGAACGGCAGAAAAGCGGAAACGACTGGAAATCAACAGAAGTGAACTGTAAGGGTTGGCAGTTACCGAAGGGTACATATCTCTGGTGATATGTACCTGGAGAGATATAAACCTAAGAAGGTTAGGGAATTAGCCCTTTCATTTCACATCAACGGTTATCGGCCAGAACTCGCTTTCTCCTTGAAGAAAGGATCTGCCTCTGGCCGTTAACCGTTTTAAGGGTTCGTCCCCATGCTATCTGGATAGATTTTACTCTGAACCTGTTCGACATAACCTGCAGTGTATCTATCTGAAAGGTGAGAGGTGGCCTTCTCCATTACAAACCCCCGACGCAGACCCGTGTACCTAAGGGGAGAAAATGACATCACTGGAAGGTGGGTCGCATGTGTCATTCGCAGAGATACATTAGTGCCCGTATATGTTTAACAGTCGAGGGAAGGTGGAGTAAAAGAACGCCGCAGCCCTGAGGATTGCAGCCGAACAGAACAGCTAGACAAACAACATTGTCTTTCTACAGATAAGATTCTAACTAGCGCGCAATTGCGAGCAACCATTTCAAAGATGGCTCGCAGCATCTAAAGATCAGACACCATCGACTTAAGTTCACGAAGGTCCCTGTCCACCTCACTCATGCGTGAGCGAATCCTCTCAATGACATCGTCAATGTTTTTCCTTGATGTACCACTTTCACCTTTACCACTGCTCGTCACAGAACTAGCTCTTCGCGCTGCCGGAGAAAAGCTGTTCTTCGATTCCTGTTTATGCAGACTGGCCATTCGTTCATAATCTGTTCTCGCACAGCACAGTTAGAATCTTTTATCACCTTCAACAAGCCGGGCAACATGTAGAGACATACTTTTGACAATTTTCTCCGTATTTGTTCTCGACAACGGTTTCCTTGAACCTGCATGTACAAACCCGGCTTCGCGATTCACATCAGAACCGGAAGACTTAACGATTGAACTAGGAGAACTCCCATCCGGCTTGTTATTATGAACCTTCCCGGAGCCAATTCGCTGCTCCCACACGTTAGCCATCTTCGCAGCCACGTTCGTTTCGCGCCTCTCAGTATATTCGACTGCAGCAGAATAGAGCTCGTTAGTTACTGCTCGCTACGTCACAGTAGAATCCATTTGCAACTGAAAGAAAAACACACATACCCTTCGTATTCTGAGAAGAATGAGACATTTTGTTCTATGTATCTTTAAGTTTCGATACCAAAACACACTTTGCTTCGCTGTCTATCAAAAGGCTGGTCAAAAGAGGATGGCAATGTGGAGAGTGCCAGGTGCAGATGACAGGAATACTTAAAGTTCCGAGCTAGGTGCGAGGGTATAGATGTTCTGCACAACTGTTCAGAGGGTCCTCCACGTCATATTATCAGCCTTTCATCGCTTGTTCATAGAATTTGAATTTGTTCCCGAACGAGAAACCTCGGGGATTACGACAGACTTGACACGTCATATACTTTCTAGCCTCTTGCATTTGGGTCTACAAAATTGGCCCCGTCTTCCGGTTTGAAGAAGGCCGGGCTAGGTGGAGAACATTCCATGATCGGAGTCAATTGTTTTTGCATACCCTCCCGCAACACGAAGACCTGAAATTATCTATGAAATAGATTTGTGAAAGCTATAACCAACTTCCTCTTTTGATGATCTACACATCTTTGGCAAGCGTAGGTCGGCACCTGACATTACACGAGACGAAAGACATGTCAGCTATCCGCAATCCGATGTCAAGTCAACACAAGTTGTTTTAGTACGGAAGACAACCAACGAGCGAATCTAATAACAATCCTGACTGTTTTACGGGTGCCAATATATTCAACAATCTAAATCGGAGCTTGCAGTTGAGCACCCCCGTATTCTCAAGCCTACAGTTATACATGTGCACGGAGATGCTCATCATTCGGTATCTGAAATCTGCACTTTGTGGATTAGCTGAACCACTGTTTGTCGCTTGCGCCAGGTACCCTTCGTACCGCGTAAGGCAACTAACCGATGGTAATTTACAACAGGCAGAGAACCTGTTCAAGGCACAGTTCTGATAGGCGCAAATAACGCAACAGGACCGAGAGGACCCAATGTTGGGCTAAGTTCACGAGGAGAACTAGTACGTTGAGTCTTGACCAGTATTCTTGGATCCTGGTCAAAACCGTGAGAGAGCCACAACTGTTCCAAAGCAGAATATCTGTCTGAGTTCAGTAAAAGAGGGATTCCTCGGCGAAGCGATGCATCTTCCTCTCCATAAGCGTCGAGATACGGCGATCCCCATTCAACACTTCGATCCCCTCTCAAAATATAAACCTTTGTCTCCTTTAACAACAAAAAGACTCCAATACCAGCTCCACATACATCAGCATGCATTGCTATTTCCATCACATCGCCCTCAGAAGGGCCGCAAAGAACTTTCCCACAAACAAGACAAAGAGCAGCATTCTTCGCGACGTGCGAACATTTGCTGCAGAAAGAACCGTGTAGTCTTTCGAGCAATGTCTGAAAAAGCGGGGGTAGTATCTTCAGTCTTGCAGGCTTTGGCGCACAATGTTTTGATAAAAACTCCTCTTCAGCTGGTGACGACGTGCTCCTAACATAAACTTCCTTCCAGAGAGTTGGGATGTTGGACAACTCCAAGTACTGAGCTATATCCGCAACTTCTTGATCAGTGCTTTCCAAAGAAGACGCTCTTTGGTCGTACTGTGATATTGGAAGCTTTGTCCACGGCGTAACGCACCAGCGCAGAATTGAGACTCTCCGCAGAAATACTAAAAAATTACTTGTGAGCAATGAGCGCGGACTGGTAGCGACAGAACCTTGTCGAACGAGACAATCAAAAGCCAAGCGGGTTAAAAACCTGATATCTTCCGTCTTCAGTGGAATTGGCCACATGAGAAACAAGTAGGAAAGTGCTACAAAGGGATCTGCAACTACGTTCATTTCGCTTACAATAAGATTCCAAAGCCCCTGAAGAGCCTTGCGACATTCTTCACCCTGACGTTTGGGGCTCATATAGAATTGCGCCCTTGCGCAAGCAAAAAGTTTTGGAAGAGTCCTCCGCGTAGTTTGCAAAGGTGAGCTATCCCACTCATAAGACCTTACCAATATCTCAGCAGATGCAATGGTCGATATTATCGCCACCGGAAGTCCATAACTAGATGTCCATATGCGGCATTTTTGTCCGTGGGCGTCAGTAATAAACGAATCATAAGTTTCAATTGAAACCTGGAATCTTTGCAACATGCGCAATATTAAACCCGCCGAGTGAGGGTCTGTGGCTTCGGTTGCCCTGGTCCTCAAAGGAAAGGATGCCTGAGATACGCCTAGATGAAAATCCCATTCCAGTTTTCCCATAGATCCAAATAGATGAACTTGGTACATACTTTCTTTGTTCTCGAAGATACGGAGCTTCGAATTTTCAACCCATTTGAAGAATTTGTCGTTTCCCGCTTTGGAAGTATGGATTGAATTTCTCAGTGCTGTTTCATTGGATGCCCTCCCGTCTTGTGGAAAACGAACACAGGGTAAAACCAAATTAGCAAGTCTCCTACAAACGGGACACAGAAACTCCACCCTTTGCAGGTTAACTACATTAAATCCTTCGAATAGTATACGCCTCGAATTACTATGCAACAAGCTAGAGAAGTACCTCTCGAAACACTCCATGTGAATCACGTGGCTGCATAACGATATATGAAGACATTTTGATAGCTCGGTTCCTTCTCTCAACAAATTCAGATGTATGAGCTTTTGATTCATACTTACAAAATCCGTGGTAGATTCAACATCGATGTTTGTTTCCACTTCCATCTCGAGGGCACAGTCTCCAGAGCTGTTCTGAACTGAAGTGTTTCTCGAATGTTCAGGTCGGGAATCAAACTTGCTTTGGTCCTTGGAGATAAATGGCAGCTTTGTGTTCTGGCGAAATCCTATATAGCCTAAGGGGCCACTTTCATCAGAAACGCCTGCCTCGTGGCACAAAGCACATTTGTGGATAGCCATAGCACCAGGCGTATCCGCTTCACAAACGGTTGTGTGGCCAGTGGACATTCCTCTTGAAAAATTCCCGGCAATCACTCCCCCGTCTTGTGTCATATCCTTATCAACTTCTGGCTTCACTACTGCTGAGGGCTGTGATTCATCAGTTTCTGATATGAGTTTCGCAAAAGTTTCCTGTGCTGCTCGCATTCGTCTCATAGCAGCTGCTTGACACTCCTTCTTTTTCGCTATCAATTTTTGCCGGCGTTCCTCATTTGAGTTTAGTTTTTCTTTCTCGCTCGGCGATCTTGCATTCTCGCTGTACAGAAAGCGTAATGATTCCGGTAATTGTGAATTTAGGAAAACTCGATCATGAGAAAAAGTTATTTCGTACGTCGCACGTATAATGCGAGAGAAGACTGGCATAAAATCCAAGTAATGCGAAGACTGAGATTCAGTGGAGAGATGGGCAAGATTGAAAAGAATTCCTAAAGGTGACTCTTGAAAGGTCTCTGGCTGACAGCACCTTGATAGCCATGCCTCTACCTTGCTTATGGGATGAGTGGATCTTGCAGCCTCGATATTAGCACAAAGCAATTGAAGCGCCGCCGAGCACGTTACAGTTTGCATCCTTTGTCGCTGACGATGGCGAAGAGCTTCCCGTAATATCACCGTTCCCAGGCTGAGCTTGTGCTGTTCATATAGCGATAGTGATAAGATTTTTAAGCTTTCAAATTGCTTCCATAGAGGGCGATCAGCGATAACTTCATCCGCTATTATCATCATCTGAGTTTTTCCTCGCTTCATAGCAGCAGCATGGCGAACTTCAGCTGCATTCCTCTCTCGAACAGCGTACTGAGGGAAAAAAGGATCGAACTCTTTCCAAGAAGTATCTTTCAATCTGTACCTACCCTGCTCCATTTTCTTTGGTTCAACATAATTAGCGATGGTGGATATTACATTATCAATTAGGCGTTGTGAGGTTCGGCTGGAATCTTCATTGTGACTGAATCGGAAAGAGCATGCACGGCACAGTTGGGAATGGGTCTTATCTTGAGAACATAGTAAGTGCAAAAGCTTTCGTCTCAAATTCTGCCCTTCTGATAGCCCACATAGAGACCTTTCCGATGTGATGTGCACAAAAAATGTCATGAGACCTTCTAATAGTATAGGAGCAAAATTGGCCATGTCCTCCTTAGGATCGCTTGGAGCGCGTACGTACACACCCCCGTTCGGTGTTTTCTCTATGAACGTTATCGGTACGAGCGGCAGAATTCCAGTATCAACTACTGCTGCTTTCTTGTCTTGTTTTTCCAAGGAACCATCTACGAAATCAGTTTCCCCAGTATCCACGCCATCGCGATCAGAGTTGCCTTGAGATGCCTGGTTATTTCGTTCAAGTGGCGATATGAAGTTCATAAGGTTAGGTATGTCCTTGATTCGAAACGTCTTCATTGCGAACGAGATGAACTCATCAGTATTCATTTGAACAGCACAGCATTGTTGCAGGAAGATGTCTAAATCCGCATACCAGTCTGAATAGGCGGGATACCTGTAGTACGCAGACATAAAACTTGCAATCCTTCCATTCCTTCTCCACATTTTAGCCCGTTCTTGAGCAAGGAAGGATTGTATGCGGAGAGGGTGAACCAGGAGTCTTGCTACTTTTCCGCATTTACCAACATCCACGTCGCCAGAGAGCGCCGTTGACAAGTCTAATTCATCTATTCGCATGGCATGGTGCACGAAGAGAGCGAATATTCGATGCAATGGCAAATGAACAGATATCGCGTGGGCAACAGTAAAATACTCCCCAGCGTATGTCGAAAGAGCTTCACGGTGTTCTTCTCTTTCAAGCCATTCATCCAGACACTTCCTAAGAACACCTATAGCCCGCAAACGAGACCACTTGAGATCGACAGAAACCTTTTCTTCGGGGCTTGCCTCTTTTTTTACATTGCTCCCGTTTCCACAGAACCCTCCCACCAAGAGCTCAGCCAAATGATACGTTTCCATCTCGATTCGAAAGCCTTCAAACCAAAGACTTGGCTCGGTTGGTATGTGATCTCCCATTCTTCTGGAAAGAGGGTGCATGCCTTGAAACAGTGAAAAGACTCGCACAAAGAGCCTTAACAAATCCACCCTTTCATGTACAATGTAAAAAGCAACTTCTGGGTGCGAGAGGACGTAGTTGAGATCAGCCATTATTCTCGCCGCCACATCACTTACGGCCAAAGAGTTCTCCAAATGCCAGTCAAGTCGCATAGTATGCGCCAAAGGCACCTCACCACGAAGTGCTGCTTTTTCTTTGTTGCGCGCTCGCGTTATAGCTTCAATGAAGCCGATTGACAGCGAGCTTGGCTTATTTCCTGGTGGATTTGGCACAACACAGTGAATTGATGGGCAAAGAGTCCGTACTCCTGTCTCAAATGCCCCCATTTGATGCGAAGCATGTGCAGCGTCATGTTCATAATCGGTCTCATCATATTCTGATGTGTCGCTAACACTTCTAGGAGCATGGGATTCTTCGCGAACCATAGGAGCAACTGTTTCTATATCGAACATTAGCCGCAATCTTTCTCTGGTTCTCTGATATAGAGATTGAATATCCGCTACCCTGCCTTCCGCGCCTTCGCTCTGATTTGGTAAAGACATGTTAGCCTGACTTGCCGCAAGTGCTAACGGATCCAAGTAGGGTCTAGTTTCATTAATCCCCTCGACAGAAGCACATCTTCTGCTGTATGCGGTCAACCCCTGCTGGATATAGTTCGTTTGATGAAATGGCACATCATCCCTGTACAGACCGATTGGTACCGATGTGGACTCAAACAAAATGCAGAGAAGTTTTAAGAGCATTTCCAAGAGCCCTTGTTCCTGAAGCATAACAGGAACCAGAGCGGGTACCGTAAACAACTGAACCGTAAAGCTCCCAACAATGTCGTTTTCATGGCCACCGTACTCTGTGCCGTTCTGCCCCCTATCTTCTTCGTCTATGTATCTGCGCACAAGTTTGGCATGTATGAATCTTGGATAATTTCTCGCAAACCTCTCAAGAAAGATTCGTCTAAAGACGACATCCGTGATAAGTTTAAAGTATAAAGAGTGAAGAACTGACATGATTTCATCCGGCAGCATGCCCGTGCCATCCATAGCGAGCATAAGGTCAAGCCATGAAACAAAATTACACTGATCCTGCTCGGCAGCGCATACGGCTTCAGTTGTAGACCATTGCAGCTGCGTTGAGGTCAATAGCAGCCCAACGGCGCGACGAAAACCATCGCCACAGCTGACAAGCTCGTTTAACCACTTCAGAACCGATTTCGTGAGGGACAGGGATTCTTCATGTACACTTTCGAGCAGCATATTTAAGGTGGGTCTCGCTTGGCTTCTTGTTCGACATATGTCGTGGAGAAGAGCGCACGACTTGTAAACTGAGCCTGCAACGATCGTTACGGCTTCAAAGAGAGCGCGTTTCAAATCCATTGGCATGGAAGCGCTGAGGTCTTCATTCTCCGAGCCAGCACCCTTGTGATTGCAACAGAAACCGTTTGGTTGCCATGCTTGATCATCACCACAGTCACAACAGCCTCCGTTAATTCGCAGCATCGCATAGTCGTGACCATTATGATTTCCGTTTCGAAAACATGGAACACAGATTACGCATGACGGATCTCTTTCACAAGTCTTGCACTTGTAGGCAAGCTCCTCTTCCCTCCATACTCTTCCGCAAACCCCATTTTTGGAAGCTTCTGTTGCAACTGCTTTCAAAGCTGGTAGACCGGGTGAAGGCCATACAGAAGGAACCAGCGCAGTGGAAATTGCGTCGTTAAGAGCGCTTAGATCCGTATGAAAGTGAGAGTTTTCTAGCAGATATGAAACGTAAATCGACACCTCGCCTTCTCCGAACTGGAAAGGGGGTGGTTCCCTCGGACGGGTTGGGCTTCTGAGAAGCGCATACACCTCCTGGGCACGACGAACGATTCTGTCTTTTTTGGGGCTGTTGCGGAGGCTGGCACTTTGATTCATAACGAATGTAGAGGAAAGGAACTCGTTTCAGTTTCAGAAAAGGCGCTTGTAGGACTTGCTAGTCAATAGGGGTTGAGCTCCGGTGAGGCTAGGGCTCAGAAGAAGGACGAATGTATACCATGAACGGACGGCGTTGAAGGTTGCTCAGCTGCCAGTTAGCCTGTTTCTTTTCTAGCAAAGCAGTGCGTGCTGAAATAAGATTTTGAGTGATGCAGGGCCACATTTTGATCGGTGGAGTTTGCTCTTTGTGCCTTTGAGATTTTCACAAATCGCTTCGAGAAACCAGTAAGATACAGTACAAGATCGACCAATCGGCGTCGTGTGTAAGGCACAAAAGCAGACTGCTCCCGGCTGCCAAAAAACTGGAACCTCGACTCCCTGTAGCTGGTAGAGATACACCACGACAACGGTCTCCCAGCGCAGCCGGCAACCCTATAGCACATGCCTCTCGTCCATCATCAACTTCTGGACCAGATGTATCACCACGATGCGCGATGGCCGATTTAGGGTGCAAGAAGCAGACAAAAGTCTTATCGACCTGAACAGCGACAACCAGAACTCAGTATTCAACATGTCTCATAAGCGCAGCTATTAATCGTCATAGTCTTCTTCGCTTAAAGGAACAATTCGATCATGTAGCGACTGTTATTCACCACGGCCAGCAGTTGTCGCCATTAGAGAAAAGGAATCAATTGCAACCCGTTTCTGTCCTTTGCTGCCTCAGGCAGCTTGAGACGCTGCATCAGCAATCCTTTCATTCTCAAAGCGGGCCACGTGCCTATTTCAAACCGAGGGTTCGAAAGACTCAATCATCCTCGGTTATTTTACCACGTTCCGTTCCAAACTGAAAGCTTGCCCCGTGCAGCATCCTGTCCATTCAGATTCTTCATCCAAAATGCAGGACTTCTCACGCCTACTACTCCCCCTCATATTCTTTGTCCAGCAATAGCCTTGTTTTATTTCCAATCTTTGACCGTCATTTGGCCCTCATACAGGCGAAATTCTATTGTTGCTATCAATGGCTTTGCACAGGCTTCAGTTCATTTCTCGCTGTCGTCAATCCTAGTCGTGCCTTCAGTTTCCTCTAACAAACTATGGTCTTCACCTCCATCGTACTAGTATTCGCGACGTATCTTACGCTTCTCTTTGGTTATGGAGTAGCCACCTCGTCACAGTTGAATTCCGATGTGACTCTAATGCCGGTCTCCAGAGGATATAGAATACCTTTCAGCAAAATTTCTATTCTTCTTTCTCCCCCAGCTGCAAGAGAAGATGCACGAGGACTGACTGGAGACCCTTGCTTTGCATCTCTCAATTGTACAGGCGGGAGACTGTGTCGCGGCATAACGGGAGCTGAATGCAGCGTTCAGAGCGACGTTCCATGCGGTTTATGCCTTCCTCTCATATTCAAGTTCTGTTCAAAACACAGCCAGTGTGACCCCGGAGAAGTATGCGCTCGAACCGCTGTCGACCCATCTGCGTGTTTATCGTCATCAATTGTGTCCGAAGAGAACATAAAAATGGGCACGCCTCTTTTCTTTTCTACTGAAGACGACGAAAAGCTGCTTCGTTGTCGGGCTTCTGATGAAAATCAAATCGATATTGACCCAAGGCCCAGCCCTGCTTCTGGTCATGAAGTTCGCCCATATCCATCTTATTCGCTATCTTTTGGTAACTGTTCTAGGTCATCAGATTGTCTCGCTGAAAGCGAATGTATTTATGGAAAGTTTGATTTTGAGACTGGATACGAATGCTGCGCTGGGAGAGATCGTTCAGAATGCTACTGTCTGCCAAGGAAGCCTGAGCCTTGCACGAATGATTTCGATTGCAGTGAGATTGGTGAATTTTGCATGGAGGCTTTCGGAAAGCCGGCCAGATGCGTTTCGAGAGACAATTCGGCCATTCTTTCCGAAGAGTGGAATATGCACGCCGTCGGAAAGAATGGGGAAGATACCAGAACAAAGACAGATGAAACAGGACAAAACTCCACCGTCTCGGAAAACTCTTGCATCGGTTTACATCATCTAAATGAAATGTCACCTGGAACACTACTGTACAAAACGCACAGGTTTGCCAGAGTCCTCTGCGATGAGCAGAACAGCTGCGCCACGCCAGGACATATCGTGAAATACAACAGAATCTCTATGATGATGTCGACGTACTGCGACATAGGTGAGGTTAACTGTTCTGCAAAAATAATGAAGGTGAACAGCCCTCGCTACTCCGTTGCACTTGAAGTGCTGACTCTCACCGAAGGCTTAGCTTTCACTGCTTTTTCCGCCCGGCACGGAACGCGGTATGAAGAGTTGGTTTTATCAGGCCTCATTCGCATTGGACTTTAGAGTGAACAATTTTACTAGGAACCGATCCTACTAATTCATTCTCTGTGTTATACCGTCTTGACCCCCTATAAGTAAGTGTTGCATTTTGTATTTTAACGGATAATTCAGCTCTTTTCTTCTCACTTTAAAGAGAATTATAATCTTACGGCTTTTCTTTGATGTGTGAGACACGAAGGGTAGTGATGTAGACCGCCAAAACCGGACTCACCCTAAGTTGTCTGGACTTCTGAATTCGCCTATTTGTTGGAGCAGGCAGAGAAGCTTACCAGGCCAAATATCTTTAGTTGACCTGAAAGTGGCAAGTTACACGTAGAGTTGATACCATCATGTCTCATAATCATTAGTTCTCTTGAATTCCACAATCTCAGAAATGCACATATTCGAGATGATCCGCAAAAGCCCTTGGCCTCCCCAAGAGAAAAAACGTTCTTTGCCTGTTTTACTTTTGTTTTGGTGCAGAAAGAAAAAATGTCCATATGGACAGGTGACAGTGAATGCCACTGAACTTGTGCTGGTATTTCAGATATATATATATTGGAACTTTAGCCTCACGGTTTATGCAACAAGTTGCGAAGAGAACTGTAGTACTCAGTGCAGAGCTTGGTGCTACCGCATAGGCTTTCAGTTTATTGATATCTGTATCCATCTGAGGCTCTGAAGCTGTTACGTGTCTTCAGACATCGATATGTATCGACTGCATACGAAAGCGGCGAAAACAGTGGAGAACTCACTGAAAGTTATCTGAGTTTACGGAGTAGGATAAAAGCGCCGCTTTATGACTGCAAAGGACTCCAAAGTCTGGTCATCAAACGTTCAAAGGACAAGATCAGAAAAGTAAGTCCCAGTTTGTTAAACTTTAAACCATTCCCTTTTAATATGAGATATGCACGAATTCTTTATGTAGATGAAACGGAACGTTTGAAACGAGCCTGGATCTTAGTAATATTACAGAGTTCTTCGGTCTCAACGTCACGCAAAATCTAAATTTCCATTGTACGTCATGCTTAAAACAAAACAACATCGAAAACAAAGACATACGACGTTACAGGCATTGCACGGTCTATCAGATGCACAATGCCAAACGGGGAGCGACGGATCAGCGGGACGCCGGAAGTTCTCGAGAACAGCCATGCAACTGAGAGGAGCAGTGAAGTGGGATGTGGATTGATACACAGATGCGATCATCTATGGTTTGGGATTCCAGCAGTCAAAGTGCAGTGTCACTGTTTGTTAGCTTGCATCAGAGACAGCCTGATTTCGTGATACGCTACGACGACGGCTTTGTATTGACATAAGCTGTCCAAGATGGTGGAAGAACTGTGACTGATGCTGACGGACATCAACTGGAAGTGGAGTTTCTTAAAGTCACCATAGTAGGAAGAAGTGGAAATGGAATCTAGTGAAATGGTTCACACACGCTACAAAGTGGATCTAAACGAGCAAGAGTAGTCGTGAGTTCATTTATTGCAGAAAATGCTGCATCTTATGTGGAAGTCATCACGGCAGATGAAAAAGTAAAATCTGGTTGGAGAGGTCGCATTCGGCTTGTAACTGACTCACTAAGTCACATAGAAAACTTGAATGCAGTGCCACGGACCCAGTCGCACACCGTGGAAGAGCTATAACGCTTGTAATGCACAATTGGAGCTCTTTGTGTAGTAGATATACTCTGGGTGCGGAGTCATAGTGGAATACACCGCAATGATGTGGTTGATAGACTTCCACGATTAGCGCTGGAATCGTTCATTGAAAGTCAGATTCAAATGCTGAAAGATTTTCCTGAATCTACCAGGCGACTCAAAGGGTCAGGTGATTCTTATTCGTTTCTACACGCGGTTCCTGAGAAGTTTGGGAAGGCTTTCACACAACGCCAGGCTGAAGTTGCGTTATCACAACTATTCGTTAGACACACTCCGTATCTGCCAGGGGTGTGTTGCAATTGATGGAATTGCAATCTGATGCCCATCACAAGGATTGCAATCGGAGTTTTTCGTTTGGTAAGAGATTGAAATCTGATGGACGCTCTCCGAGCAATTCTCCCATCAGATTGCGAGAAGGCAACCCATCAATTGTAATAATTTGTTTTGGGATGTAGAGCTCGTTAAAGATGCTTTTGAGCGTTCAAAGCAGAAAGAAGAGGTTGGCCTACTAGAATGCTGCCAATATTTTGAAATAAAAAGGTAAAGGGTATAAGAGATACGGTAGAACTAGCTAGAGTAGATGGAGGTTGAGACTGCGGTGAGGACAAAGATTGCAATCGGGATTGCACATTTAAGAAAGGGATTGCAATTCGATGGGGGACGGGAATATGCTCAGCAATTAATTGCAAGATTGCATTGAAGCCGAGCAATCCAATCCCTGTCACATTGTTCACACCCCTGCTATCTGCACCCCCTTGGATCCGTGATTCATGGGAAGCGCTTGATATTCAGTTGCAGACCTAATGTTGTCAATAATGTAGACCACTACTTCCTACGGTGTCCAAAGCGGTCATTGTAAACAAGGTTGTGTTTTCCTTCTTTTCGCCAACGTCAAGGTTTGGGTGTTCCGAAATTATCATGAAGTGGCCTGAAAGGGTATTGGCCTTTTTACTAAGAGAAAAAGCCTTTCAAAAGTAACGTTCTTTGCTCCGTGTGAATAAAGCGAAGCATACTCATAAATAAAAAAGAAAAGAGAGAGAGATATACACACATATACATATATATACAGTCGAAAACATTATGAAAATTGGCTCGATCATTTAGGAATTGTGACGGCAAACTATCGAAATCTCTTGCCAAGCCCAGCACGCCATTAACTATCTCAACAAGGTGTTGCATGCAATTCAATGGCGAGCTTGTCACATTTACCAGCGAAAACTTTTCGGGGCAAGGGAGGGCTGGGCGGTTAGAGTAAGTCGTCGATGATAATCCGTCTCGTTCATGAATTAGCCCAATGCCCTCAACCAAATCGTGCACGTATACGAATATGATTCTACTCCTTCGATTTGCGACAGAAGTCCAGCTTTTGAGGTTTCTTAAACACATCTGTGCCGCGTAATCAGAGCGCTAAAATGATTGACAATCTTTAAAGCGAGGGCTCGCCATCTCCATACGAAAATGTATCTTCTCTAAGCAGTTTTTCACTGGGTGCACCAAGGGCGAAGTCCCCGGACGAACTGGGCCAGCGTAGTGCGCTTCGAGTAACTCATGCTTGAAAAAATCAGGATGTTCCACATTTTCGTTCGTTGGTCAATTCCATTGTGATTTATGTGTTCATGAGGGTTCCTGCCACCACAAACATGACTTCACTGGCTTAGTGACAATGACAGAAAAGTAACAGTAAGCATAGATGATGAAGAACCTTTGTCTCTTCGCTCAAACTGGATGTCATGATATGTTCGTTTCGCTCTGCTCCTTGTCGAAGAAGACGATCGCGAAGTAATTTAATAGAGTTCAAAGAGCGCGGTAGTGGTGGAGTAACGATGCTAATGGCGTGCGATAGGGAATACTGAGGCTTCAATATGCCCTGAACTGCAAAGGGTAGAATTGCTAGGATTGCTCTAGCGATCGCTAGCAATTGCTAACCCTTTAATCTGCTATCCCTCCGACTCTGATTGCCCTGTTTTTGAAGAAAATTTAGGTCCCCTACACCCTGCCTAGCTAGACACTCTCGTCATTCTTGAGTAGATGGACTAGTGCAAACACGGCCAGTCCAGATTCTGAACTCATTGAGATCAATCTGCGAAAGGCAGAACCTCAGATTGCAAATCTAAAACTGCGCAACGTGGAATTATATTGCTTTCAACAGAGTAAATGCATATCGCGCAAGGCCTCGAAGAAAAATCTACCGAACTACATTATTATTCAGGTTCTTTCCACCTTGTGAAAACGTCAGATGGTGAACCAGACTGTTTGGAATCAAAGGTATTTGTGCCCGCGGTTTCAACCCTGTGCATTAGCAAATGTCGTCCCCATCGAACCAAAGGGATATCGTGAATCGATCCAACTTGTAGGAAAGGAAAGGAAACCTAAGGAAGATGGTATCCTGAAAGCCCATGAAACACCAGACCAGGAAAACAATTCTTTGGTCTCTTCACCGGAGAATTCAGCTTCCAAACGCCCTTCACACCCCGAGCGCCTTCACGCGAAGCATCCACAGTCGGAACAAAAAGCGAAGAACATCCTGGATTGGCTCAATGTTTCACGTGATGGAAAGAAACCCTTGTGGGAAAACTGGGGAGGAAGAAAGCAATCAAGCCGATCACGAGCTATGTTTCCCACGCAGGAAGCCACTGGAGGATTCTTAAGGAGGCTTAGGTTTGGAGACACGGCGATCCAAAAAGACTCTGATGCCCCCAGTTCTACCCAACAGAATAAAGTGAGCGGCCCATCAGGCTCTGAGGAGCAATTTCAGAATAAAAACGATTCAAAGAAAGGAACAACGAAGCATTCTTTCCCATCTTGGTCAACATGGAAGGACTGGAAGAAGATTTCAATTGATCTTTACCTTCGTCTAACCGATGATCCTCGAAACGCAAGAGTACGTCTGAAGCAGACATTAGCCTTGCTTCCGATAGCCAAAATCAAACCCATAATTGACCTTGGGTACAGGAGTCCCAACCAGTCGCCAATTTCCATGCGCCTTGACTTTAAGATTCTTGACTGTGTCAAATATATATTTCAACCTGATGGAAAATCCATCCTACAGGTAAGAACAAAAGCTCCGTTATCCGACCCGCGTTTCGTTATGGATATCATTTATGAAAGAGAATTGAAGTCGTCGGTGGATACCGTGAAAATAGCTTTTCGTGCGCTAGATATCGCCTTTTTGAAAGCACCGGGGTTCGGTTTTGGATTCATTTTTCCTCTTCGATTCGAAAATGGAATCAAAGTAACTGTAGGTACCAAAAAGTACCTCGGAAACATCACTGGTTCTCAGCATGTGTTGAACAGAGACCCCTCCTTACGAGAAGAGAATCAACACACAAGACGACGCAAACCTTCAAAATCGGTTTCTGGTTCTCTCCAAACGTCAAGTAGTTCTCAGAGGAAACCATGGTTTCATATTCATGGTCCAAACAAAATCGACGTGAAGATAAGATGTCTCGAGTATAGATAAACGCTTGTACTCAATTCGTCATGAAAGATGGGGTACCTAGAAACATGAAGGTCCTGTGGAACTTGGCGGAAAAGTCTTTCAAAATGTGATATTATTCGCAGCGATTCCAGAATCTTCATTCCGTATTTATACTACTTGCATCGCTTTAAACCGATTATCGGCAGTTGTACGATTCGAATGATAATTCGAATTGACTCTTCGTATATTTATGTTGTGCAGCTTAATAAGATCCGAGAAACATAAAAGGCGTGCAGCTTGCGCTTCCGCCGCTCCACATTCTTTTGAAATCTCTTGCATCACTTGTAGATAGGAGAGCTTTTCATTACCACTTACTTGAGCCACCAAAACCGAAATCAGCTTCAGATTCTTTTCTCTCTGAAGCCTTTCTTTTCTTTCTTTTTCGCTTTTGTTTCAGAATGCTCATAGCCTGTACTTGCGGAGAAGTGTTTTGAAGACTTTTCAAAGCTGCATTACCGAGCACATTCGCACGAGCTCGCGCAATAAGATCTGATGGTTCAAGGCACTTACCAGAGTCCGCTTCCGTAATGTCGTCGCTCGCTAGCTTTCGCTTCCCCGTCTGTAATGATTTTTCTTCCATTCCATTCGGACGATTGTCGCTAACAAGGCCTTCTTTCCGCCCCGAAGGGTTTCTTTCATTTCCCTGCTTTTGGTTCTTTTCATCATCAGATTGCATCTCATTGCCTTTCTGCAGTCTATCAAGAGCCTCCTTCGGAGGTGGGCGGGCAAATTTGCGGTCGTTCTCGATTGGAAATCCAGCCGCAATTCTGAGGCGATTGACTCGCAACTTACGTCTTCCGCCAGACACTCGAGTCCCGTCGATTACTTCTGCCTTGGGGCAATACTTCCGAATACTTTCTAAGAAGCCGTCTTCTCTTGTTGCAGGATTGTTTCTAATGTTGAGATTGATAATATTGTTTCCAACGAATTCAAGCTCTTCAAAAGACTCGATCCGATTATGACCTAGGTCCAGAATCTTCAGGGAAGTCAATGAACTGAGAACTACCTTAGAAGGCAAGGAAGATATTAGATTGTGTGCTAATCGAATCTCGGAGAGACCCCGCAATCTTTGGAGCGTATCTGGGATGGTACGGATTTCGTTGTTTGACAGCGAAAGCTTCGTGAGTGACGATAGCGCTGTCGTTTGGACCATGTTCTCAATACAGTTGTGGCTAAGCACCAGCGTTTTCACGGCTCTGAGGCAAGACAGGCCCTCAAGTTCTTTAATCTGATTTCCATTGGCAACCAAAGTAACAAGTTCTCCAGCGAATGAAGCGTGAACCAACCAGTCTGTGGACACAAACTTGTTCTCTGCAATGTTCAAAACACGCAACGCAGACAACTTCAGTATTGGGGTCAAATCTGATAAATTGTTTCCTCGGACGATCAGCGTCTTAATCCGGTGGTTGTTTCTCAAACCGTTTAACGATGTCAGCCTATTCCCCGTGAGATCAACATAATCCAAAGATGAAAGCGTGGAAATGTCATCGAGGTGAGTCCAGGCTTTTTGCGGTGCTATTAATCGGTAGTGTTTCGGGCAAAACTCGGAGGCCTTGGCTGCGGTCAATACAAGTTGTCGTTCGCTTTCTGAGTCATCGCCGCTCTCAGTCGCCGCTGTTGACAGCTTCATTTTTCCCTCAAACCCTTTTCCTGGCTTGGTGTGAACTGCATGCAACTTCAGCCTGTTTTTCGCACTTAGACACGATGAACATTGGTGTTGAGTAACGCTTCCTGTGGTTGTCCAATTCTCCACCGGTCGAATACGTCTTGAAGTAGAAGGCAGCGTTTGTACGGTTATTTTGGAGACCTATGGGGTGAAGAGACGTTCCGGGATACATCAACACGGGTGTCCAATGATAATTACCCCCGATACTTCGTCGTTCGAAATAAAGGACTTTTATTTAATAATAATCGCAGGTCTTTTTTAGAGCGCGTTGCCCACAAGCATGTGGTGATAGGGTCTCTCTAGAGAGAGTTCGGTGGGAGGTTATGGGCTGAGGAGTCGTGCTTATAACTGCGCAAGGAGCGATAATTGAAATAAAACGTGCTTTGTCAAGGTATCCTCACCGCAACTTTCAACTGAAGCTCAGAGCGGCTTTGTCTCACTCAACCAAGCGATCTGGGAGAACTCTTATTCTCTCATAAGAAGTGACAACAAGTACGACAAAAACGATAGGAACGACATGCAGTGATGAAATACAACCAAATGAAAATGAAACTTTTTGGTTTCTATCTAATATTTACGGCGGACGACGTATAGTAGTGCACTGCTGATTTGTTAGATTTGTAAACTCTGGACTGGAAGGGGGTGAAGGAACATAAAGCAACAAATGACCTTCACCAAAAGTGGTTTGGCAGGTTCCATTTGCCGATTCCACCTTGACAGATATTTGACCATCGGCAAGTTGAACGAAAAACGAGAGACAAACATCGGCAAAGTATACGTTTTGCACGTCGTAACCCGGCCACTTTTGCGGACACCTCGGTCTCAAAAGTAAGCGTCGGTCACTCAAGACTTCAATACCAAGGAGTCCCTCCACAATAACGCGTACAAACAAGGCACTTTCAGCGGATAGTTGTGCCCAGCTCTCATTATTTTCAACGGCAAACGGGGCTGAGGGAGAGTAACGAAGACGTTGCTTGGCATAATGTTGTAAGCGTTCGGTAGCAAGATCGACAAGACCTACTCGAAAAGCGGCTCTTATTGCGTACAAGGTGGTTCGATCCCAGACGACACGGTGAGCACTGGAGGTAAGGACGCCATCGTGAACCCAGAGCTGATTGAGACAGTATTCGAGAGCCTTTTCGCCGTGCGGAAGTTCGGCCAGTGCGGCAAGACACGCCCAGCCTCTTGCATCATCACAGTGGGTGTAGTACGCATACATTCTTTCATCATCACACATGAAGTGTGCATGAGTATTAATACGTAAGGTACGTGCTGCTGATCTATATTCATCGCGTAAGAAGGGGTCATTTGCCTGCATGGCGGCTTGGGCAGCAGCTTCAAAAGCCAGTATGGCGAGGCAATTTGTGGCTAAATTGTGGGTTCCGGAAGGAAAGCGACCTTCTAATTCATCAGACTGGGAAGGAATGATTCCATTTGAGGAGGCTTGCAACTTTTGATGCAACACGCCACAAGCAAAGCTGATAAGTGGGAAAAACTTGTGGGTGACAGAGTTGTCGGCCACAGTAAGAAGCAGCAAAGAGGCACCCCAAGAAAACATGGCGGCATCGCCACGATCAAGACGTCCAATATAAGCGCCATCAATCTCGACACTATACGGAATGAAGGCAGCTGAATAGTCAAAATGGTGAGACAGAACGACCAATGAATTGATAGCGGCTTGCCTTGCTCTGGAGTGGGTAGGGCCAAGATAGGCCAGAGCCGGGGCAGCATACTCTGCCTGATCATTGCACCAAACGCCGCAGTAAAACATGTGGCCCGCCGGAGAGTGGATGAGGCCCAGTTTGGAGGACTTGAAGACGCATTCCTGGGCTCGGATCTTTGCAAAGTAATGGAAGAGAGAGATGTTTGAATCAGGACATTGCAGCGACACGGGGGCGGTCCACTGATACACGAGGTTTTTACGAAGCACGAGGTCGGCAAACGAAGCGGAAATAGGGTGGGTTTGGAGACAGGTGTACTTGATGAGGAGGGATTTGGTGGAAAGCCACAGTTGATGACGGTGAATTTGGTGGGCGTTTTCGGGAGGCAACGAAGTGATGAGAGGCTTTTGCACGGCATCGGGCGGAACGTGGGGGACGGAATAGGTACAAGTGCAATACACAACGGGCTCAGCGGGGGAAACGAATAGTTCAAGCGTGACGGTGGTGGCAGTGGTGGCAGTGGTGGCAGTGGTAGCGTTAGTAATGTTGGAGGCGGGCTGATAGCGGGCGACGAACGAAAGGCGCACGGCGTCAAAGCGCACGGCGTCAAAGTTTGAGAGGGTATCGGGAAGCTGCAGCGTGGTTTGCAGGTAGCCCCTGGGATGCGTAGGCTGTGCAAAGCGCGTGGGAAACAGCGCGACGGCTTGGACGATGGCGACGTGCGAGAAGCGCACTAGCAGCGCAGCGTGCAAGCCGCACAGCTCGATGCGGCGTAGCACGGGCTGGACGTGGGCGCGCGAATCGGGCGCGACGGGACGTAATGCAAGCGACAGGGGGCGCGGCGTCACCGACGGGTGCCATCCGCTGTCCATGACGAACGGCGCAGGCTAGCGGCGGGGCCAATTGCTAGCAATGCTAGCACGCACGTCCCACAAGCGCGCCTACGCATAACTTTACATACGAAGGAACACATTGTGCCAAAGTGCTTCCAAGATGATGTGACGATCATTCAAATTGCTTCCAATCGAATTAGAGTCTCGCCTTGTATACTTTGATTTGATACAGCAACTTACGGTCCAACTGTTGCCTTCCGTTACACAAAAACCATTTTCAGTGTATGCAGTGGCGTGCCGTCAGCAGAACGCGCACCTCTACCCTTCTCACGTTCTTTACACGTGACCCACGTGGCGACAGCACAACATCAGTCAAGATGGGCTCCGGCCGTCCACGTCGCACACGTCTCACAGATGTCACAGATGTCACAGATGTCACAGATGTTCCACCGCAGCAGTGCCGCACGCTGCGCTCTCTGCGACGAGAGCGCTGAAGGCTGCGCGAAGAGCGGCACACTTCTCACACAGCACATGGGCGGCCACACCGCCACAATGACAGCGGCGGCGCACGCGGCGGTGCATCACCGCGCGCTCGTGCGCGCACGTCGATGGCGCTTTCTACCACGCGCCGTCGTGTGGCTGTCGCGTGTACTTGTGCTTCCGGTGTTTCTTCTTTCTCGCGCGACGCTCGTGCAAATTGCAAATCACTCCTTGTCATCGTTACCACCATCACCATCACCATTGTCACCACCATCGTCGCCACTGCCGCACCAGTCCACGCCTGTGTTGGTCATCACGCACTCGCGTCACCACTATCTCAACCGTTCGCTTTCCTCTCTGCTGGCGCACCACCCGCGCACGTCTGAATTCCCCATCGTCGTATCGTGCGATCAACAGGATGGCCCACATCCATCCATCCATCGTCTTGTGCGTAATTTTGCCCAATTGGCACGCACCCTCTCCATTCCATTTTACTCTTGCGCCCACGCCAAGTGCTACGTCGATGAGCCGGATCCACACCAGCCTGCTTTTGTCGATACAATAGCCTACCGCCGAATCACGCGTCATTACCACTGGGCTCTTTCCACCGTCTTCTCTGCTGCGCTCACCAAGCACCCTGTGCACCGCGTCATTGTCCTGGAGGATGACATGCAAATTGCCCCGGACATGTTTGACTACTTCCGCGCCTTCACCCCTGTGCTGGAATCTGACCCTTCTTTGTTCTGCGTGTCTGCGTGGAATGACAATGGCATTCCCGACCTCGCCTTGAACAACTCCCAGTTTCACCGAACCGATTTTTTCCCGGGGCTCGGATGGATGATGACGCGTGCCATGTGGCATGAACTAGAGCCAAAGTGGCCCTCCATGTATTGGGACGATTGGCTACGACACCAACAGCAAACAAAGTCTCGCCATTGCATACGCCCCGAAGTCAGTCGCACCGCAAACTTTGGCGAAAACGGCGTTTCACAGTCGTTTCATTTTCAAAAGCACGTGTCAAAAGTGATCTTGTCACAACACGCCGTCGATTTTTCACGCCTCAATCTTTCCTATTTGAATGAACGCCAATACGACGAGCTCATCTTTGGGCGCATGAGACATGCTACGCAACTTCGTTTTTCAAATTACCTCACCAGCCGGCCTCAGAACGGAGATGTTATCGCATTTTATCCGGACGATAATATGGAGGCTATTAGCAAGCGTACGGGCATTATGGGAGACCATCGAAACGGCGTGAGGCGTACTAGTTACAAAGGAGTGGTGGTCATTCCGTGGAATGGACACTGGGCGTTCATTGTCAGTCGTAGCTGGAAGCCGCCCGCGCGCTATCAACTTGAAGGTGCCATTTGTTGTTGACTACTGCGCTGCTTTGGCTGCCATAGAAATGTTGGTGGCCACTAGTTTGAGAGCCACGCCGAACAGTACCTTGAACAATATCTTGGGAATTCGCTTTCCAAGCGGCATCTTTTCATAAAGTGCCGATGCTGCGCTCGGGATTACCACCATTGACAACAGCGATGTGAAAAATAGTTGTTGGATAAATTGCGCTCCATGTTGATCGAACCACTTGACAGCCATGTCGAAAAACTCCTGTTGCGTGAGATTGGAGGAGGAGTCCTTGTCGTGCTTGCGAAGCAGCTCGGAGATGGAATCGGAAGTGGGCGGTTGCGTCAGACCGGGGCAATAGCGCGCCAGGTTGTAGTGAAGATGACACATTGCAACCGTCTGTAGCGCATGACGGTGGTTAGCTCGATGCGTTGCGACGAGATGGCAGGCGGAGATCGCTTAATGTGGCACGTACCAACTCGTTGGAATCTATGCTTCCGTTTTTGTTGGAATCGAACTTGTTGAACACCTGCAGCACGCACTTCCGGAACACGGGCATGGTGGAGATGGACGTGGGCACAACAAAGTTACTGAGCTGCATGTCGGCGGCGATGGGAAAAAGAAAAGAACGTAGGCTGAGGTGGACGGGGATGACAGGGAATGTGATGCGCGGACGGACACAAGTAGATATATCTGTCGAACCTCGGCGGCGTCGCATTTCCGCGCTATGCGTTTTGGCAGCGGGTACTGGCGCGTGGCAACGTGTATGGTGCCATTGCAGCCGAGCGCTTTTTTTGCAATTTGGCACGGGGACAACGGCCGTTGCGGCTGCACTCCAGATGCAATAATGTGATCAAATTACACAATAGATACTAAGATTACTATGATGCTATTCTCGCGGAGAGAGACTTCAATATATATATCTACTCACTCGGAGCTTTACGAACTTTTTTGTCTAGTCATGTGTAGTTATCAGCTTTCAATTAGTGCCGTCGTCGTACCGCCGTCTCCCCGCTGGCACGCTGCGCCACGGAGGCAGTCAGTCGGACTGATCCAGTGGCACGGCCGGGGCAGATATCCTGGTGAGGTACGACTTTGCCGATGCCGAATCCGGCAGCAGAGGCTTTCCAGATAGAGTGTAGCCGCGACCGCTTTCGGCCACCTTGTCGGGCAACGGCAAACCAAGTTTCCATAGCTTGATCAAGTACTTTTGCGCGTGACTTCTCACCAATTGGGCCCTTCTGGTGCCAATGTACTTTGCGCATTGCTCCCAGTTCCTGCCGTATAGCTCCAGGCTCTGTTTAAAGCGCTCGTGTTCTTGTTCGGTCCACGGTCGGGCAGGCGCTCTTGTGCGCTTTGATTTGCTTGCGCTGGCCTTTCTGCGTTTGGTGATGCCGTTGTAAGCGCACGATGCGGTGCGTGGCGGCGGCGAGGGCGGCGGCAGCGGCAGTGGCGGCGGTGGCGGTGGCGGTAGTGGTGGCGGTGGCGGTACAATGGAGTTGGCTTGTGTTGACACGAAGCTGTGCTCCGAGTGGGCTACTGGTTGAGAGGGCGCTCGCAGCGCCATCTCCAGTTCATGCTTGATTCTGTCCTTGGTGCTGGAAAAGGAAAAGTACGGGACGGGGGAGGCATCACAGCCGAGAAGCGACTCAAACAGCGGTTCGTGCTCATCGCACAGCTGCAGGTGAGTGGCGGCGCTGCAGGAGGCAGGCGGGAGCGGGAGCGGGAGCGAGAGCGGGAGCGGGAACGGGAGCGGAAGCGCGTGTGCAGGCAGCAAGTGGTAGAGAGACAGGTCATGGGGAGCGGGGGGCGGAGGCGGCGAAAGCTCAAGCGGTAGAAGCTCTGTTGGTAGCATTGGATGCTGATACGCGTATTGAGCGGGAGTGTCGAAACAATCCATGGGCGGCGTGAACGCAAGCTACACACGACGAAGCGAATCGTAACACGATTGCGCGCACACGTTAAGAAGGTGTGCGAGTAGTGCGCGTCAAGGTGCAACGCACTCTGGCTGAGTGCAAGCAATCCGAAGCAAACTCACCATCGGCCCCGACAAGAACGCGTCGCTTGACGACACCCACAGCGTCTAACGACGCTGCTCAAACGCGCGAAAACGCAACGACACGCGCTCCAAGTGCGGCGCACATCGGCGCATGATCGTCAAGACGACGCACATGTGTGAGGGCGCGTGTGTCCGCGCCTCATGTTAGTTCGATAACTTGGCGACGTGGGTTCGATATGCGACGATCATCGCGCGTCGAGGCCCCGCGTGCCGCGTCGCATGTTAGCAGCGCTTCGATGTGCTGTTCGATGCGTGCGTGCGTTTCGGCCGCTTCGCCGCAGACGTCATCCGCCCGGATATCCCAACTTTATCTCCGACCGCGTGTGTTCTACCACGTCTGACACGCTCGCCACGTTTGACACGTCATCACGCACACAATGTGCTGCTATTTACGTCAGCCGCCCCCATTCTGCGCCCCACTTCGTACCCCCCGCGCTTTCTCACCCGTGACCGCCCCCCCTCCCCCCCCGCCCGTTGCCAAACCCCCCCAACCGCCCCCCCCTTTCCCTTTCCCTTTCCCTCCACACCCCCCAATACCTCTCCCCTCCGTCCCCTCCGACCCCCTCTCCTCCCCACCGCCGCCATGGCGTCAGCAGCTTCCGCCCCGCACCCCCCACCCACCGCCACCCACAAAAAGGTCTTTGTCGGCGGCCTGTCCTGGGAGACCGACGAGCAGAGCCTGCACGACTATTTCGCGCGCTACGGCTCCGTGTCCGACTGCGTCATCATGAGGGATAGGCTCACTGGCCATCCGCGCGGCTTCGGCTTTGTCACTTACGACGATCAGCTCGTCGCCGAGCGCGTTGCCTCCGAGTTTCACGAGTTGGACGGCCGTCAGGTCGAGGCCAAGATAGCCGTCCCGCGTTCCGAGTGTGTCCCACCGTCGCGCAACAACGCGTGGCGCGCCACTAAAAAGGTCTTCATCGGCGGCCTGCCGGCCACTTGTAGAGAGGCGCACCTTCATGCCCACTTTCTTCCCTTTGGCGATATTGCAGAGTGTCAAGTTATGTACGACCACCAGACGGGCAATTCGAGAGGCTTTGGATTTGTCACTTTTACTTCGGAGATCACCGTTGACAAGGTCGTCGACATCGAACATGAGATTATGCAGAAGCATGTCGAGGTCAAAAGAGCCGAACCAAAACAAGCGCTCGAGGCGCGTCGCGGACGGGAGGCCGCTGGAGCAGCCGCTTTGTCCTTTTCCTCAACCCAGCCCGCCTCTTCTTCGTTGCACATGTCCCCACAAAAACAGCAACCTCATATCCCACACACTTCGCAAACCTTGCAATCGCATTTGGCTTCAGCTACTTCAGTTCCATACGCTTCATTCCCTTCCAGCTTACAGAGCCCAACCTCTCTATCTGCGGCCCGTTCACCATCCACCCAAAATCCCTTTCATTCGTTTTCACCCTGGTCGGGTGCCTTTTCATCCGGAGCCGGATCTAGTTGGAGTGCTGTTCAGTCATCCTCAGCCTTCGTCACAACCAAGATGCAGGAAGCCGCCTCTATACGAAGCTCCCATACTGCCGCTGCTGGTGCTACATCAATGTCACCGCCATCTACAACAATTCCACCGCAATCATCATCTCGCGTCACACCTGGTGCGATGGGATTTTTCACGCCGGCACAACCTTATTCTCCAGATCTTGCGCAATGTGCCTACAATGCGTTTTGTTCTCCTTCCGCCCCGCTCAATTCGTTCGCTACTGACCTTTCAAGCGTTATACCCAGCGCCAGAACTGAACGTCGATTTCATCCATACTCAACAAGAGAGCGAATTGAGCGATCGTATCGATAAGCTTGTCGACGGTAGCGCGCTGATGCCTGTTTATGTATGTTTGCGCCGCCTCCATACTATGTGTTCGTTGTGGCTTTTTCTGTTTTTGTCTTTTCCTTTTATGTCCGTAGTGCACAGATCATGTTGAACGGGTTTACCCTCTTCATTCCTTTCTTTTTTCTCCTTCATAGAACGTGGTATGTCTTAGCATTTGTATGTACTGTAACCGTCTGTTTCAACTTGTTGTGTAGTGTTTTAATGTTCACAGCTTTTTTTACAATAGTGGTACATGGTAAAAATTCTAGTTGCTCTACTCTACTCTCGAGTTTATCCGCGTTGCATATTCTTTGTAGAGGACATGTAGACATCAGCGAGCAGATGGCGCTTCATGGGGTAGGGCACGTCTCCCAAGTGCCCCTTCTAGATAGGTTCCTTGGAACCTTTGCGCTGCTCACTTTTTGAAATGCAGCTACTGTGTTTGGAAGGAACAGGCAGTCCTACGGTTTTGAAGGGTAAATATTGAGCTCATTATTATGTTATAATAGGAACGGCAGAAGCGCGAGGAAACCTCTGCGTTTCTACGCGGGTATTGGAATATTGTCTGAAGTGACACCTCGTGTACACATGATACTAACAGTATCTTCTCCCCGGACCGTTACGACCAAAACTGTTGGAAACATCTATACTGCAGTGAAGACAAAAAAAAGCACATTGTATCTGTGTAGTGAACGCTCGGCGTTTTCGGAAAGTTCTTTCAGGGAACGATATGGACAAGCTACCTGTATCGAATCCTAGACGTGCTTCATGTGCCTCTGTGATGCACACAGATCTTAATTAGAGCACAAGAATGGAAACCAAGTGTCGAGACACGCGTAGGTTAATCCGAGCGGAGCAAGCAGTTGAGAAATTTGCGAATCCTTCCGCGTTCCATAGTCACGCGACTGATTGAGGACAATCATTAAGGACGTCAGCCATCGATTTCCATCCATGTGTCCGGAACTCGGTCCGCCTGATGGTTTTTGTAGTTTCCAAAATCGAACGTTCGGTATTCTAAGTGGTTGCAATTCCAACCTCCTTGGTGCAGTGGGGATTGTTCCATCTGCAGGGCATTCCGGGACACCAAAACAGTTTGAATTCCTTCTTCTAGTCGATATCTGTATCGATTCGCTCCGGAAATAAACTAATGCGACATGCACTGCGTAACTTTACTAGCAAACCGCGATTGTGATGCTCTGTTGCCTATACTGCTTAACGGGAGATTCTCATGAGGAATATCGGTTTTCAGCTTTGGCAACTCGCAAAGGAACAGAACTAAGGAACGTGAACTCGTTGCATCGTACCCGCAAGATATCGAGAGTCCATGTCTGTAATGAGCTTGAATCAAGATGTTGAGCCAATGCATCCTGTAGAGATCTTTGAGACGTTGGGCGCGCTGCGCGTTGTAAGAACCTTGAGAAGCCAAGGACTGATTTAAATACCCTTCCGGAGTTCGAAAGAAAAACCACACACCGGAACCCGCCGCGGGAGCAGTCAAGAGAGCACTCACACTAACTTAAATGTACGTGCACAGAGAAAAACGACCACTGCCGCATTGTACAAAAGGTCTACAGTAAGCTATTAATGAAAAAAGGTTAGCTACCCTGCCAACACATACCACAAGAGCGGAGAACATTCTATGAAAAGAAACCACCTTTGTGTCGTTGATTCAATGCCCTTGCTGCGGCCAGCATATCGTTAGCATCATTAGCCATGTGTTCTGATTCTTCCGCAACTCCATCGAGTTTCTCTCCTCTCTCGTGAACACGATCCATGGTATCAGAAATTAAAGCTTGCGTATTTTGGATAGACTTTGTCTTCTCCTTCGCTCTAGATGAGTTCAAATCGTGCTTCGGGTCCGCTCTTGAGCCCGTGCCAGCGGCGGCATGTCTAACTGTGCGCCCCAATGCCTTGAAAGAAGCAAAGCCAGCCTCTATTGCGCCCCAGCCCTTCTTTCTCTTCGGATGCAAACTCGCAGTAGCTCGTGCGTGTCTAGAAAAGTCTTCAGAATTTGAATCAAAAGGCCTGCTGTTGCCAGGTTCGCTGAGAGGAGAAAACATCGTTTCCTTATCCGGCAAGGACTCATTCTGGCCACGTCGAGGGCTTGATGTATCCTCGCTCGATTTGGAAGCTTGGGCAGGAGCAGTATCTGGAATTTCGGCCAGACTAGAACAAATGCGCGACAGCGCGGTAGCAATATCCATCAAACGCTTATCGTCCTGAGAAGAACGAAACGGCTTCCGTTTCAAACGTCGTGATTCACGTTCTAACTGATTGTGCTCCTGCAAAAGATGGTCGCGGCTTTTCTTTGCAACAGGTGCTGGAATGGTAGGTTCATTGGAGGTTGCTTCGCGCAAGGTGTTAATAGTGGAATCATTTATACGGAGCTTTCCGCGTATGCCCTTCTTGAAGTTAGCCAAAGAGCTCCGTTTAACGTGTGCATTATCTCGAGGCGGTTCCCGCGACGTTGGCGACGTGAACACGCTCATATCCATAGTGGGTGACAAAGGCGGAGAAGGAGGGGGCTGCAGCGCTGCTGGCTTTCGCGGTGGTTTTGGAAGTTCGTCGGGTACAGAAAGGGAATCGGATTGACTTGAATTGGAGCTGTCCGAAGAGTCGTATGTGCGATAAATAACATGTCTGCGACGGGCAGAGTACTGCACCGGGCGAGCCTCTTCAATGGGCTCGTCGTCTTCAGCAGCATTTGAACCGGGAAGCAAATGCCGAGTTTCTCTCACAACAGAAGACATCTGGCTCATGACGTGATCCATTTGAGTGCGCAACTGGTCGCGACGTTGCACGGCATTGGATTGAGACGGGTCGATGGCCAACATCTCACCCTTGAGAGCCTCCCATTGCTGCCGAAGCTGTTCCGAACGCTCATAGGCCGCGTCCACCGCCTCGGACATAACGGTGAGCAGTGGAGGGGACGGGAGACGGGACGGAGTGAGCGCAGGCGGGGACAGAAGAAGACGAGGAACGGGCGAGCTCAGCAGCTACGCAGAGGAGCTGCGGAGAGGGCGCGCTGGCGGAGGGGCGGATACGCTTTGCGCGTTGCGCGCGCCCTGACGGTGCCGAGCAATGCAATGCGCGCGTGCGTGACGTGGCGAGGTGCTCATGGAGGTGATGTCAAGCGCTTCGCCGGCTGAGCGCTCCACGTGCACACGTGTCGCGCCACCATCCTCTTTCTGCTCTGCTCGCATCCATCCACATCTCATTCCGCTATTCACCCTCAAGTCTCACTGCGCCCCACCTCTCGTTTTCTTTCTCCGAAACAGAGCCGCGTGAGCCATGACTGCGCCCACAGAGGAGCAGTCTCCATGCTCCGTGCCCTCCGATGCGGTTAGTGCCCCGTCCGCGGATGGCGACTCGTACTCCCCTCTCACCGTCTTCTTCACCGCCGCCTTCGCCACAGCCTGCGCCGCCATCCTCTCAATGCTGCTTCAGCGCCGACGCCCCCGCCCAAGCCCCAGACCCCACCCCCGCTCCAACGATCCCGCCCCGCTTGCAGCTCCTGCCATGTGCGCGTTGGCACGCGCCTGGATTTCTATCGACCCGGATCCTGAAACGCGCCAGCAGGTGCACCAAATGCTTTCCGACTATTTGCAGCACCCTTCGCGACCGACCCGACTCACTGCTGCGCTCGACACCTCAAACCGCCTGCGATTCGGCACCGCTGGCCTGCGTGCGCGCGTGGGAGCTGGGTATGACCGTCTCAATTGCCTTGTGATACTCGCGGCCGCTCAGGCGTTGGCCAACGTTTCCAATCCTGTTTCGCGCGTCGTTGTAGTCGGACATGACGCGAGGGCGCAGTCCAGGAAGTTCGCAGTGTTGGTTGCGGATGTTTTTCGTCTGTTCGGTGCGCAGGTGAAGCTCTTTTCACGCCCTGTCCCTACTCCATGGGTTGCGTTTGCTGTTCGTCACTACGAGGCCGCCTTGGGTCTATGTGTAACTGCCAGTCACAATCCACCACAAGACAATGGGCTTAAAGTCTTCTGGAGTGATGGTGTCCAGATACGACCAGACATCGCGAACAAAGTGGAACTCATCCTTAAGGACTGCTCAAGACCCTGGCACAACTATTCTATATCGGATCAACAGCTTCCACCTCTTCCTGATCCCTACCACGACGTAACAGAAAAATACTTCTCTGCCATAACCAGCGCTTTGTACAACCCCATTACTGATCCCAACCACCAAAAAATTGTTTACACAGCATTGCATGGCGTTGGCACTCCATTTGTCGCTGAGATCTTCCGTCGCTTTCAATTGCCGCCTTTCATTCCCGTTGAGGAGCAATGCGCACCAGATCCCAAATTCCCAACCGTTCCATTCCCAAATCCGGAGGAGAAGGGTGCCCTGGACCTAGCCATACGAACCGCCAAACGCAACAACGCCCGAATTATAATCGCGAACGACCCAGACGCAGATCGTCTCGGAATTGCCGAGATTGCTCGCGACGGCTCTGTGCGAATATTCACAGGCGATGAAATAGCTGTTCTGCTCACTGACTACTTGACCACACACTTGTACAAAAATCTGAGTCAGTGTGGTGTGGTCGCCAGCACCGTCTCCTCCAAGATTCTCGCATCTATGGCGAGAAAGCGAGGTTTTCATTTTCGAGAGGCGCTTACAGGTTTCAAATGGATAAACAAAGTTGCCCTTGACATGGAATTTGAGGGAATGACCTCAATTCTGGCGTATGAAGAGGCGCTCGGATACAATGTCACCAGAAACATTGTCTGTGACAAAGACGGCGTGTCTGCGGCCGCAGTCGTTGCTCAGATGGTAACGATGATCTACAGCGCCGGTGAAACTCTATCAGAACGGCTGCAAGAATCGATCACAGAATGCGGTAATCACATTTCGAGAAATGGTTATTACAAATTGACTGATTCTTCACCCAGCACTGCAGCAGTGTTTGAATCTGCGAGAAAAGGAGGATTACCGAGCACGTTGGCGGATGCGGTTGTGAACTCTGTAAGGGACCTCACTTGCGGAACTGATAGCGCTGAATCAAACGGTATCGCTCGACTTCCTGGCGATACATCTACCCAGTTCATTACTTTTCGATGTTCTGGACCCAGTCGCAAAGGCGAAGATTGCCCCCTCGTAATCCATTTGAGAGGAAGTGGCACCGGTAAGTTGCGTAAATCCTTTTCCCGTAGGCATTCAAGGCCAACCTCCAATCGCCAAGAGGTAGCGCACGAGCATGATTGCCAGAAACTCCATTCTTGTTTCCACACAGGTTGTTACACACGGTGTCTGGGGACATACTGACTTATGCCTCCGTATTAATCTTTTTTCATTCACAATATCATGACATTCTCGATACGAATGTAGAACCCAAAATCAAGTACTATTCTGAGCTGCGAACAACGGCTAAGGAGCGCGACAGTGGGTCTGCGCAACGCTTCTTGAAAAAAGCGGTGCAAGATGCGGTGTCCAAGGTCCTACGCCCTTCCGAAAACAATCTTCACCACGGATAAGTACCACATTAGTTTTTCATTAAGAATCCACAAAGCGAGCAACATCAGATATGCTGGTTGCCTTAACGGCAAGGCGACTTACGGATACCCTTAAGAGTCCTGTTTTCAATTCAAGTGTAGATTTAGCATCACCATCACATTGAGTGGAGGATGTTTATTCAGCAGCAGCCAATTTCTGGATTTCTGCCAATCTGCTTGTGAGATTTGCTAGTTGAGCATCTATTTCATCAGCCGTCATTCTGGTCTTGGCTACAACCGCAGGAGGTGCTTTTTTAGCAAACCCGGGAGCATTTAACCTTTTCTGGAGGCCTTCCAAATCCTTTTGTAGTTTCTGAGATTGCTTCTCAAGCCTCTTTCGTTCTTTTTCAAAATCAATCATGTCTCGCATTGGGATAATTGCTTCTAGGTTATCAGCAATGTAGAGGTGGAGCGCGTTATCGCCAGTTCCGGTATGAGAGGTTGAGATGTTCTGCCCCTCAGCAACCTCGATGGAGCATCTGGCTGGATCAACTTTTGTTAACAGAAACAGCATCCCTTTTTCCGCTTCAACGTCCGCTGCTGTGAGAGCATCGGTTCGAATTGTGATGGGTATTCTACGACCGTGATCGACCTGATACTCTGCTCTAGCATTCCTAATGTAGCGAACAAGAGCTTGCATTTTCTCGAACCGCTGAATGGCTTCATGATCAACAGCGCCACCAGATGGCCACTCAGCAATGATGAGAGCCTTCTCATGACTACCTTCTCTTGGGAAGCGATGCCAAATTGCTTCAGTGACAAATGGCATAAATGGATGTAGAAGGCGTAGACAAGTATCCATGACGTAGACAAGTGTTGCACGAGTTTGTTCGGCGGCAACAGCATCTTTGGCGAAGAACCTCGTCTTTGATGTTTCGACGTACCAATCTGCGAACTCATCCCACAAGAACTCGTAGATCTGACGACCGGCATCTCCGAATGTAAGCGATTCCAAGCCACTTGTGACGGCTTCAACAAGTAGATGTAGCTTGGACAAGATATACCGTTCTGGCAAAGGCAAATTGGATATTGAATCTCCGAAGTTGGAAACAGCCAAGGTTGCAAGTTGCTTTCGTTCTTCAGTGGAAATCGAATTCAAATTGCCAAGAATAAACCGAGAGGCGTTCCATAGCTTGTTCGCAAAGTTGCGGTTCGACTCAATCTTTTCATTAGATAGTGGTATATCTTGCCCAGGAGTGCTTCCTGTGACGAGAGTGTAACGTAGTGCATCCGTGCCATAAGATGTAATTACATCAAGGGGGTCAATAACATTCCCAACTGTCTTGCTCATTTTCCTCCCGTACCGATCACGGACTAAACCATGCAAATATACAGTATGGAAGGGAATTTCATCTGTCAGCCATAGACTCAGCATTATCATTCTTGCAACCCAGAAAAACAAGATGTCGTATCCGGTTTCCATGATAGAGCCAGGAAAGAATGTCTTCAGGTCCATGGCCTCATTGTCTGGCCATCCCATGGTTGAGAACGGCCATAAACCTGAAGAAAACCATGTATCAAGCACATCTGTTTCTTGGTTAAGTGTAACAGCTTCTCCACTATACTTTTCGGAAGCAATCAATCGAGCTTCGTTCTCGTTTATCGCCACAATGTATTCGTCTGGGTATTCGTCAACATACCACACCGGTATACGATGTCCCCACCACAGCTGACGCGACACACACCAGTCTCGAATGTCTTCGAGCCAGTTGAAGTAAACTTTTTCAAATCTTTGTGGTTCGATAGTGATCTCACCCTCCCTTACTTTACGCACAGCTTTCTCTGCCAGGGCTTGCATTTTGATGAACCATTGGGTAGACACCAATGGTTCAACAACTTCGCCTCCACGTTGGCTCCTTGGCACGCGGTTGACATGCTCTTCTACCTTTATGACAAGTTCGTCCTCACCCATGGCTTCCCAAACCTTCTTTCTGGCTTCAAATCTTTCCAAACCTTCAAATTGCCCCCCATTAGAATTTATGGTCGCATCTTTGTTCATGATGTTGATGATAGGAAGACCATGCTTTTTGCCCAGTTCGTAATCATTATGGTCGTGGCCAGGAGTTATTTTCAAAGCACCGGTTCCGAATTCGCGATCGACGTATGTATCGGTTATTATAGGAATCTCTCTACCAAGCACTGGAACTTTCACGGTCTTGCCGACATATTGGCTATATCTTTTGTCTTCAGGATGAACACAAACGGCTGTGTCGCCAAGAATGGTTTCTGGACGGGTTGTCGCAACAGGGATGAAGCCACTTCCATCAGTTAAGGGATATTGAAAATAGTACAGTTTGCCATTCTCTTCAGAAAACTCAACTTCTAAATCACTAACAGCTGTGCGAAGCTTCGGACTCCAGTTTACCATGTAACTCCCTTTATAAATCAAGCCTTGGTCATGTAGACGTTTGAAAGCTTCTGCTACAGCGGCAGACATATGATCTTCAAGAGTAAAACGCGAACGATCCCAATCACAGCTAGCGCCCAGTCTTCGCATCTGCACGTTGATGTAGTTGCCTTTATCTTCCTTCCATTTCCAAACACGCTCCAAAAACTTGTCTCTTCCCAATTCATCACGCGTGATGCCATCCTTTGCAAGTTCCTTCTCAACGACAAGCTGTGTGGCAATACCAGCATGATCAGTACCAGGCAACCACAGCGTTGGTCTACCTCGCATTCGGTGATAACGCGTCAGTATGTCTTCAACAGTGGCAAACATGGCATGTCCCATGTGCAAACCACCAGTTACATTTGGCGGTGGCATACATATAGTAAATGGGTCCTTTCCATTCGGGGAGCATGGTTTGAACAATCCAGCAGACTCCCACCATTGGTATAACACCTGTTCAAATTGTTGCGGTTCGTAGCGAGGAGGCATTTCGCGCTGAGGACGTAGTTCTTGTGGAAGGGGTGGCAACGGCTCAGATTGGGATGGAGCATAACCTGGTTTGGACGAAGGAGCGGCAGAAGTCTGAGTTATAGCACACAATGTGTGAGAATATCGCGATGCAGTGGTCTTTCGGTCGATAGGAATATAGAAACGAAACCTATAGGATCTTATCAGAGGAAGGGGGCCAGCTCGTAGAAAACGAGGTGCCCATGGTGTAACAAAAGCAGTGTTGGAAAGCATGAGACCTCTGACTCTTTAAGTTTGTCGGAGGTCGAACTGAGGAAAAGGAGTTACTGCTCTTCTCAGACTCCTTTTATGATGAATTTCACCAATTGCGTTCCCGTTCACCTGGTCAAATTGAAGTGTTGGTGTTCTTAACGGGTCATTGACCTCATTTCTTCTACCTAGCTCGATGGTATCTCCGTTCATTAGTCGTGCAGCAATTGTGGCCAGTTTCTTATCGCGAGCACCCGCCACGTACGACAAGTGTGCGCTTGCCACGGGGCATCTGGCGAGATTGTGCCAAGCTCTTCTCTGACAGACAGAGGGCCAAAGCTATAGAGGACCTCGCCTCCCGCTACGTCTAGCTAGAGATATTGTAGGGTAAGGATTGAACAATACAAACATTTCTTTGCACAAGCCTTTCCATTTTTCAAAGCGCGTAGCTCATCCCAGTACAGAGAACTATAGTAGAGGAATCAAAGGAGTGCCAAAGAATCAAGGACACTGCCTGAACTTAGCTCCAGCCAGTCATTCCTTGTCGTTCTTCTCAGGAAACGTTACTTACCCAGTTTGCTTCATCTCGTTGCCGATATTCATGGCTTTTGTTTCACAGACTGCTTTCCTTCGTCCGTCCAATCTCGTTCGGGCCTCACGGAAGGATGTGAGACCCAGCAAATCCAAAGCATGTACGGTCCGCCGCTCCAAAATAATAGCATCCGACGAGACAAGCGCGCCCGAGATAAAGATCAAATCTGCTGATGGCATGGAATTCTTTCGCCACAGGGAAGGAAGTTGGGACTCGTGGCGTGTTACTCATCATTTAGCTTTCCGCAGGTCGGAATCAGGTGAATCCAGAATTCAGATGCAATGTTTGGAAAACACCGACGAACGTATTGTTTCACTTTGCAAAGATTGGGAGGTCGACCCGGAAAGAGCTCAGGGAGGCTGTTATGTCACATGGACTGCTACAATGGCATGGGATCAAGAAGGGGAGAATCACGAAGGATCAACAGTTTTTGCCTTGATTCCGGACGAAGACGACAATCGTAAGGGTAGAATTCTTCGCGACAGGGGATACGCTGAAATTGTGCCCATCACGGGTACATTCTTTCTCGATGAACACGATGCGCTTAACCTTATTACTCCATACGAAGGTGGTGAAGTTGTCGAAAAATTCTCATTTGACGGGCCGAATGTGGTGAATCGTATGTCAACTGTGCGTCGATTTGGTGGCTTTAGCACAGCTACATTTTCTACGGAAACGCGTTTGGAAGACAACAAGACAGAGAAGGAAGATGAAGAATTGGATGTAATTGCATTATTGAACGAAATGTCTTTCTCCAATGTAGGCGTAAGCAGAGATTCGATTTCTAACGAGTCAAAAATTAACAAATCACAGTTTGTTGGAGGCAGATGGGGTACTATCAATTCATCTTCGAAGCCGTCGTCAAACAGTGCCTTTGGTTCTGGTTTCGTTTCAAAGACTTCTTCGAAGGGTACGGAAAAGCCTTCAGTAAACAGCGCCTTCGGCTCTGGTTTCGGCAGCTCTTCCACCTCGGAGACAGAGAAACCTGCTGTTGATATGAACGGCGTTTCCAAGAAGAGTATAGATGCTGCCACAGATTACGGCATTGATCTTTCGAAAGTTCCACCCAGTATGCGTCAAGATTTCGCAGAAAGTTTTGACAAAGATCCCAAGAAATCCACCTAAGACAACCGTAAAGTGTTCCTTCTAGGGGCGATTGTGTGTAGAAAGTCGGCAGTAAAGCTTTGAACAGTCTGATTATGGTGCGTTTCGACCTTCGCGATACTCGCGTCGAGTGGCGTCCTGCAGCAAGCCAACGTCCACGTCACTCGGGTTCATGTGAATGTAACGCACCACGGATCCACGAATGAAAACAGAGCTCACGCTAAGAAGATGGGGGTGTTTGTCTCCGTTAAGAACCTGTACTTGCTGCAGCTTGCAATTCAGATATTGGTCAACGCTGTGCAAGACTCCCTTGATCAAGAGATCATTTTTCAACTCTATTGTCACGGTTTTGGTTTCTAGTGTCTTGAAGAAAGAAAAGAAGAGCATGTCTGGAGGCTATACTCGCAGCACTGACGACCACCAGATTTGTTTAAGCGCGCTGGTACCACAAGAGACGCTATGCTTCCGTACCCCACGACAACGGAAGATCTGAAAAGATGCGATCAACATTTTAAATTGACAAGAATATAAAAAGAAATTCTACCCTTCGTACATGGCAGAGTTTAGCCTAGCTCAGCACGTCTCCCGAGGAGGACCACCTACAGCGGCTGCATGCAGAAATAGCCAAATCGCCGCCTGGTCAAATATCAGCCAATAACACGGCTGCATTTTTGAGAGGTGCAGAACCACTAGCAAAAGCAAAATTTTGTAAGTGCAAACTTCACGCGTAAGTTGTGCGTAAAGTACACCCAGTAACTGCAATTAATGTGGGTCACATTAATTACGGTAAGATATATCATCTCCTAGAAACCACTATTATGGTGGGCCACTCGTTCACTTGCACCACATTATTTAAGGTGCAAAGGCAAATAATGTGGGCCACATTAAATTTTTAAGACCCAAATAACGTGGGTATCGTTTCACTCTGTCTCCCGAATCAGTCGCTACATCGCATTTACGTCACCACTTTACCATCAAAGTGATCTCGGTGTTTCGCCACAATTTCTTGAAGCTTGGGGAAAAGCTGGCGCTCCTCCCATATCCCGTTCACATTCAATGACAGACCTGTCCTCATCATTGCCTTCCGAGCGTACGTTAACCCATCAACATCTCTTTGGCGATTGACATCACGAACAGCAAGCAATGCTAACCTCAAAAAGTACGCTTTTCTAAAATTCTTCAGTTTTCCTGATGCCCCTCAAGCCTCCTGTGCAATATTGTTCATCTTGTAGTTCTCCCATCTCGTATTCCAAGCATTCCTTAATTTTTGAATGACAAACGAATCGGCCGGTTGTGCAAGATGTGTTGCACTGGGAGGAAAGTATCTTATCCCAGTTTGAATGTTTTCCAGCGTTTCCGCAAGAGCGATTGTGAGATTGTGGCCACTTCAATTGTCTACAAACAAAGTTCTTTTTCGATTGTGGGGTAGTCTCGAAATAACTTTCTGTTCTCCCAGTCACTGCGTCATTACAACTGTGTCCATCCAGCCCTTTGGTCCGCTCCGGTACGAAACATAAGGCACGTCATCTGGGACACCCTTGATAAGATAACTGCGGTTTTTGTTCTGGAATACCATGAAGACTAGTTCTATCCTTGCGTTACGTCCTCCACTGATTCTGACCACCATTGTCATTCCCTCCCCACCAGACACGACATCGGAGTACTTTACCTCCTTTTCCCCACAAAAGCCTAGAGTTCTTCCGTTGTCCATGTTTATCACGAAATGTGTTTCGTCTACATTCTCCACATCGTCTTCATTTAGCTGTCCGCTGCGGAAAGCTCTGCAAAGCTTTCCGAGATGAAAAGCGACCTCTTTATGAATCATTTCTTCCTTCTGTGGTGATAAACGATTCTTTCCTGTTTGGGCCCTGCTAACAATTCGATACTTGTCCATGAAGTTTTGGATCCACCGTCGCGTGATATGTTTGCATACGGGTCTGTTATCGGAAGGCTCGAGCAAAACTTGTGGTAACTCTGATTTTCCGAAGTGGAAATCAACTGCAGTGCAAGGTTTTGTAGAGTCCTCCAATTGAATTTGACACCCAACTTCCGAAGGCGATCGAATTCTGCGAGCATGTCCAAATGTATCGCATTGACCCACAATCTCGTTTTCCGTCCTCTCCCGCACAATGCCTTGAGATTTACCCTTTTCAAACCTTGGTATGTTCCTCTGGTTTTTGATTTAGTCACACCGGAAGATTGCATAGTCCCATCTTCGTTAGTGTACTGTGCTCTTGAGCGCCAAAGGCGGCTGGCCTTTTGCAGATTGGCCTTCTGGGAGCTGCGAAACAAACGCTCAAAACGTATCACTGCTTTTGATATAATTTGTCGTGAACTATTTATGTTTGACTCGTTTATCATCCAGGCAACAACTTTGGCGCGATCAGCGATGGTGAGCACATTATGGACTGTTCTCTTCACGAGTGTGCTGGCTTGTTCAACGGGTGAACTTGTAGTTTGGTTAGGGATGTTAACCGGTGTTTCAATTTGTGCGGAGAGTTGGTTTTGGTCGTCGTTGACTGCGATTCGTCGCTGTACACTACGTTGAAATGCTGCGACGATTGGTGATCCACTCGTAAACACTGACATTTGGGGAGAAAGAGATAAGTGTTGGGAGGAGTCGATGGGTATATCAGTCACAGGAGAATCAGAACTGGCAATCGTGTGCTTTATTGAACCGTTCGCATGACTTTCGCGCCTTTTTCTGAGCAGTTGAATTTCTTGTTGAACGTCTCACATGTGGCACCTACGGTTCAGCCCACATTAATTTCGTCACGACCAGGTTTTCTTGCACCTTTAATAACGTGGGCCACAATAAATCTGTTACCACACTATTTGTGCACCCACATTAAATGCAGTTACTGGGTGTAGTCGATTTTCCCGTGCGACCATACGGTGTTAACTTTCGCGAACTGTACGAAAGATAGGTCTAAGTGTTACAAATCTCAAAAATTTTAAAAACTCCTGTGTGACAAGAACTTTGAGTCATTATTTATTTCAAGCAATTTTGATTTTACAAACCACGGATATCTGTGTTAATATCCGTGCGGCTCATGCAAGGAGAAGGCACAGCACAACACACGAATCATTACGTGTGTGATGCGCTGAGCTCCATAGCTTGCACTGAAACAAATGAAATGTACAGCCACCAACGATGGTGATACCCACCACCATGAGGCATGCAAAGACAATGAGACGCTCCAGCGCTCCAATCCCAACATAATAGCATTTGTCTGGGTCTGCGCACCATTGTAGTGCCCATAGTCGCTTCTTTGACCTCCAAGCTCCAGGCTTTTCATATTCGCCTGGCGTCTCTGGACCACGCATCTTCGTCTTGCCCATCCGCGCCTTACATCCTCGGCAAGCACTTATCCGCCTCGCATTCTCAACATACCCTTCCGCACCTCGTTTTCTCAGTCTTCCTCTCCGCTTCTCGCATCCTCATTGTGCGTCTTTACTTTTTCCAGTTTTCATTTACTTGTCTCCCATTTCCACCTTGCCTTTCTGCGCCTAGCATTCTCGGCTTTTGCTTTTGCACTTCGCGTTTTCAGTTTGTGCGTTTTCGCTTCACATTCTTGGGTTGCAACCCCGCACGTTTCATTTTCTACTTGCCTCTCCACGCTTCGAATTCTCTGCTTTTGACTCAGGGCCTCGCCTCCTCATTTTGTGCTGCTGTGCTCCGTCTCTTCGGCTTTCTTTAACGTGTTTCCTTTTTTTCTCTTCTGAGGCCTCTGCGCCTCGCATCGTCTACTTACGCCCCTGTGCCTTTCTTTCTCAGCTTGCGTCTTCGCGCCTCGCATCTCTGGCTTACGCTTCCACAACTCTCTTCATCAGCTATCACTTACACGCCGAGCTTCTACGACTTGCGCTTTTGCGGCTCGTTTCCTCGGCTTGCGCCTTTCGTGATTTGTCTCCTCGACTTATGCTTTTTCGCCTTATCGGTTTGTTTATCTGAGCTTTCTTTGATTGTGCTTTCGCGCTTATTTTTCTTTCCCCTTTTTAGAATTGCGGTTTGACAGCATGGTGCTCTCGAATTCTTCCGGGTCTAAAGCCTCATCGCTCTCTCAAGAGATGAATTTAATCAGCAACATACCTTCCTGTCGTTACAAATCGAGAAGCTCTTTGCATTTGAAGTTTGAAAATGATTTTTCTCAATCTCCCTGGGAAACTGAGGGAAGATATGAATCATGGGTGGTAGTAAGATGCTCCGGCCTCTTACAAGGGCCACCGTGACCAGGCTGTTGAGAGGTGCTTACAAAAATCATGTAACATCATCCAGGTACCCACAAAATCAAAGATGGTTCCAGAGGAAGTTTGGAAATTGATTAGAGTTTGTGACTTTTATGCTGAGAACCGGGTACGAAATCGATTGAGGATTTGAACTAATCCTCTTGGGATGCATCGCACTGGATAACTAGCTCTACTGGGGTGGACTCTGCGGACCCTCGGTGACAGGGTATCTCATCGTTTGGTCTCAGTCACAAACAATCATTGAAGCGAAGAGAGTAAATTTTTGAAAGGTCGGGTCTTTGTGGTGCAGGACTAGCTGCTTATGTGCGGAGATCTGTATTAGATCGATCGAATAGCTCCCTGGGTTGGGCTAGGATCACCTTAAGATTTAAATACTCCCTCCACCCATGGGAGACGGGGGATGTTGAAGTCAAAGAAGAAGAAGAAATTGTTTTTACTAAATGAGTCGCGGACTTCTTTCTCGCTGAAGCAGGTTGATCAGGCGGACTCTTTTCCCGCTCATGAAAGTTGACCTTGCGGACACCTTTCCAGCTTGAGTAGGTAAATCTTATGTCCTCATCTACTAACGATGTCGGGTTCTCAAGAGGCTCTTATTGATAAACAACTGAACCTCAAGGTGCCCACCGTCAATACCCTATGGTGCCGACGTCTACTTGCATATCTTTGTTGGGACGACGCTCTTCTCAGCGGTTTGGATTCTCACCCCGAAGAATTCAATTTCAATAACCGTGCCATAAAAATCTTGGTTCGAGAAGTCTATTGAAGCGAAGAGTACTATCATATTATGCCTCGGTGACTCCGCATTTGCTCTCGGCCGTACTTTTGTGGACAAAGACTACAAAACGGCTTTGAGATGAACTGCCGCGATTGTACACCACATCTAATACAAAAGCTGTTCAGAATATCCGTCATCGCTTGGAAACTCTCGTCCACAGAGATAGTGAAGACTGGAACAAGCATGTGTCTAAGTTCTTGCAAACTGTTCGGAAACTTGCAACCGTGGACGAAGAGCTTTCGGACAAAGAAAAATTATCAAAGCTCATGTGAAGTCTTCCAAACTCTTTTGCCTCTGTTGGACATGATTTCTGATATCACAGAAGCCGGGTTCGACTCCATCGTCAATGCTGTCGAAGCCAAAGTGGCTTCGAGGCCAACATACAATCCATTGGTGTCCTTAGCGTTGATTTTATGGTGTTATTTACCTCTAAATTACGACCCTATAACGAATGTTTCATTATGAACCCCCATTGTAAATCCAAAGTCATCTGAGAGACAAAAATTCACAAAGGCTTCTTCACTATGAGCCTCAATGTCCATGAAAAGACCAAACAGGCAATGGTGATAAATGTTAGCAACATCAAACAGGAACTTGCTTTGGAATGGCATGGACGCACTGGTTACCTGCACCATACGAGATACCAAAATCTCTCAAGGGCTTTCGATTCTGTTCCATATTTTAAACGCTCTATACTAAAGTCTCGAACTATCATTTCTGGCCTAATCGGTAAGATGAAGCGGAAGCCATTCGTTCCAAGTTCAAATTCCGTGACTACATTCAACCCATTTGATCTGATACATATGAATGTATCTGGAAAGAATTCGCCTTCCTTATCAGGGGTAATCTATTCGATCGCAGTCCTCGACGACCGCACATCTAAGTCTGACGTATTCTTCACGAAGGACAAGAGCGGTCACACTATTTGCAAGCAAATAGAATGGTACAAACACAGATCAGATTTGGAGCTTTACAATTTGTTTCGCTTGAAAAATGTTCGTCTTGACGGGGCAGGCGAACAAAAGAGTGAAAAATTGGAAAACTTTTGCTTAAAAAATGACATCAACCTGGGTTACTCCCCCGCACATGCCTCTGAAAGCAATGATGTAGCCGAAACACCCATTCAAGAACATTGGAACAGGACTCGCGTGCGCCTATTCACAAGCCAGCTACCGATAGCCTTCTGCGCTGAAGCCATGAACCACGCGGACTGGTTCCGAAATCGAACTCCTTCTTCGCGAATACAGGAAAGAATTCCAATGCTCTAGTGGGACCTAACAAGCACAATCGATTTTTCCCACATTCCCGAGTTTGTCCAACCTTGTCACACTTTCGACTACCGCTCTAAGACAATTGAAAATAAAATATTCTCACCACGTTCCATATTTACGTACTTTGTCGGAATGCAAAATGATACTACACTTTTTCGTGTGTTTGTCCCGGAGAAGAACTAAATTATCACTTGGAGCAGTTCGAACATCAAAGCCCTCAATTTCTACCCACTTCCCAGTATATCTACTCTTATGGATGTAATAACAAGACAAAAGGAGAGGGGGGATTCAGAACCTTTGAAAGTTGAATTGGACGGTGCCGACGTGGAGGAACATCTGATCAAGGCACTCACCTCCATGACTCACAATTTCCACAACGTTTGGGTCTCCAAGAAAACTCTAGAAGACCCCTCAGTCCCGAGCAGCCTCAAGGAAGCCTGCATGGATGCCGGCTGGCGCAAAGCCATTGATCTTGAAATGAATGCGCTCATTCATCGGAAAACGTGGGAACTAGTTTCACGTTATTCTAGGATGAAGCCAGTTCCCTACACTTGAATGTTTAAAGAGAAGATGCTCGATTCGATCGGAAAGAATTTTCTTAAGAAGGCACGCTGCAGTCTTCGTGAAGACAAGCTGAAGCCGTTCGTTGATTTTGACCCTTTGAACACATACGCTTTCGTGGCCTGTCATGAAGCCCTCCAAATTCTTCTTGCCTTTGCCGCTGAACACGATCTTGTTGTAGAAGGCGCAGGCATTTCCCACGCCTACTTTAATGGCAAACTGGATGTGCCGGTCATCATGGAATAACCAACAAACTCGTCTGGAATACTCGAAAATCCAGGTCACGTATGTAAATTGATCATTTCTCTGCATGGAGCAGTACGGAGTGGCATAATATGGAGCTTTCTATTCTCGGAAACCTATCTATCAAGGAACTTCGTGACCTCTGCATTGGACTCTAGAGTATTCATGTTCATGAAACAAGAAAGTTTCGTTATCTTGGCTGTTATTATTGACGATTGTGAGTTCGCCTCAAACAGCTCTGAGCTTCTTAGTAACATCAAGGAGAAACTTTTGGTAATCTACTATGTCAATTTGTATGGAGAACTCACTGAATTCGTCGTATGGAGCATCCAACGCTCTCCACTTGGCATCAAGGTCGCACAGTACGGATACGCTCTGCAATTGCTCTAAAAATTTGGCATGCAAGAATAAACCCCAGTCGGGTCACCTTTACCAACAGCAGCAGATCTTCTATCAACCAAAAAGAACGAGATCGTACTCTCCGCAAGCGATCATGCGAACTATCGCTCTGGAATTGGTGGAATTATCTACATAGTGATATCCACTCGCCCGGATCTTTCCTATCTGGTTTCGGCTCTTTCAAAATATTTACACATCTCTTTTGAACGACACTACTCTCTACTGAACAAAGTTTTAAGGTGCTTGGTGGGTACTATTAACCATGGAATTCACTTTCCATCTGGTCGTTTCATTTCACCCGCTTCTCCTCGTGCGTTTGATGAGACCGATTGGGGAGATGTATTCAGACAAGGAGATCCGCATATTGGTACGTAATCGTCGTCAACGACGCATCAATTCTGTGGAAATCTAAGCGACTAACTGTGATTGATCTCTTCTCAGGGGACGCGGAATACGTCGCGCTTCTTGCTTGTGCAAGGGACGTTACTCGTATATGAAAATTTTGTTCGGAATTCGCACATCACCAGCCTTGGAGCGAGGACTTGTGCAACGAAGCTACGGAAGTCCTGATTGACAGTGAGGCGGCATTGTCCTTGACCACCAACCCGCACATATCGGGTCGAAAAAAGCACATCGACTTGAAGATGCACCACGTCAGAGAGTTATCCCGTAAAGAAGTTGTTGAACTCGAACATATTCCCAGGAGTTTAAAATCGCTGCAATACTGACAAAATATGCGTCCCTCCAAGATGTAAGGAAAACTGTCGCCTTGATAAAACTTGACTCGTTCTGATGAAGAATTGTCGGAACTACTAACTTCTACTACACTAACTTTTGTTTTCATGTGCTTTTGTTTTATTACAAGGTTTTATTCTGAACGATTGTTTTGGTTTACTTTCGAATATTTGTGCTTTTGCTCCACAATCCCTTTTCCTTTTCCCACAGAGAACGCTTAATATTTGTCCCAGGAGGTTTTATATGTGTTTTGGGTTTTGAAGTTAGCTGGTGTGATCAAAATGGTTTCAATGTGGGGCAGCTACGTGAGGCATTTGTTTTACCGTTTTGTCTATGACTTTATGATCATCACGCCTCTCACTTCTGAAAGATGTTGTTCAGTGAAGGGACAATTCTCGATAAGAGATGTCTAAGTTGTTTCGTTTATTGTTGTTGGATTGATCCTGAGTGCGATCTCCAAAGAGGTGATTTTTGAAGCCTTGGCCTTTCTCCTTGAGGGACGGTGTTAATATCCGTGCACATCATAAAAGGCGAAGGAACAGGACGACACACGCATCACTACGTGTGCGCTGCGCTGTGCTCAATAGCTTGCACTGAAATAAATAAAACGCACGGCCACCAGCAGTGGTGACACCCATCGTCAGTCAGGCCAAGGCAAGGAGACGCTTCAGCGCTGCAACCCCAACACCTTTTAGCACACAAAATGACAAATTTCCCGCTGTTACCGGTATGCGGGTAGAATATCATCCAGCTGGAGATGCCCTAAGCGGGAAGTTTCTGTGTAACAAGGGCTTATCGGGATCCGCAGGATACAGAAAGATGTTTCGTTTTTGGTTGTAAGAAATTGATGCTTACCAATGTCTGATATCTCTAACATTTCAAGGTTTCACTAAAGTAACTCTAGCATTCTCGATGCACCTGAGATCGACCGTTCGAAACACTTCGAAGTCGCGATACGGCATTCATAAGCTATTGCTTGGGCTATACTCGATTACGAGAAGTAATGAGAAGAATTACTTCATGGAAAGATTGGGACAGGAGATATTTAATTAGAAAGTACTGTATTTAGTGTACACTGTAAGGTGCCATCACCAAATATTTTATTTGGTATTATTTAGATAATTATGTAGTGGCACGCCACGTGTATGCCTTACTGTACAGTACTTGCTTTGCCTCTTGGTACATTAAAGGGCACAAGGCCCAGGTGAGGACGGCGCGAGGCCAACCAACAACCAACCAACCTAAACACCTTCTTGGTGAGTCCTAGAAATCCTAAAGTGGTTCACCACAAAGAGGCACCTATAGCATCAGTTCTTAACCGTTCTCAGCTATAGCTCTTGTTCCGAGGATACCCTTTACTGTTGCGCGTTTACCGCCCTTTTTCTACTGCCTTCTGTGTGTGTGTGTGTGTGTGTGTGTGTATGTTGTCTTCTCTACTATTACCTGGTTATTTGTGTTGTCCCAAGGGTTGTCGAGCCGATCTCGTGTGCATTACGTACCGCCGCATCTAGACATTCGCTTCGTGAATACACGTATTATCCCCATTGTTCAGGCACACCTGGCTGCTTTCCGCACACTCTCTTCTTATCTAAGAACCGTCGCTCGCAAGGCGACACCCGCTCTTCGCGGTTATTTCTGTGGATACCCACTGCACCGAGTCCTCCGCAGTCTTCAATGGAATACCACAGTAACCCTTAGAAATTTTTTGAAAACGCCCCAGAAGCCCATAGGTTCACTATGGTGAACTGATGACACCTGTTACGAGCTCAAGACATGAGAATTTCCTGTCAAGAATTACTTGCCAATCAAATGCTACTATGTGGATCTCAAAACGTCTTGCAACGCATCGCACGTACACTCGTCATCACAACCACCATGTTCAGCCGCCGGAATCTCTACAAGTACGTGATGCTCTCGGCTTGTTGCACAACCTGCCCCAGACACGGAGCCACCCCCTTATGACGTTCTGCCTTGACTATTTGATATGCTGTGAAGACTGGAGGCTGAAAATGAGAATAACATACCAAGAACAAAAGCAGCTTTCTCACCTTACCGCTCATAATAAATGGTTTTTTCTAATGAAACATGAGTAGTATTCTATCAGGCTCCCATAAACACATAACGCCTGTGTTCACTACAAAGAAGAGATCGCACGCCAACGTTGCTGACAGAAGTGAGCTGGATATTCCCATTGCACAATTAAAGCGAAGGAAACCACCACAAGTTAGCATACCGGTCGCAACAGCTCGCTTTGAAAGAGGAGACTCCAAAACCAAAGCTGCAGCCGGCAGTAACGGTCGCCGAAAGCGACGATCTCGTAGGGTGACAACAGAGATTGACAAATTGAATTCTAACGCTGACTAGATCTACGAGAAAATGGCTACAGCTGATCCTTTATTTGAAGAGGACTTTGTGAAATCCTTCATATGTGAGCGAGCTCGGCTACACTGTTTTACTATTGTATTAAATCTTCAAACACAATGTGAAGATAGACCTCTACCAGAGGGAAGGCTCAACAACACGCAAGTGCATACGTCTACAAAAGCGGCTCCTTTTGATATCGTGATATCCCGTAGCCCACCGTCACTACCTATTAGGTTGGACGAAGTCGAGGAAGACAAGCCGACACCGGCGAAGAACCATCTGACGTGGAGAAACGACCTGAGATTAAGGACAGAGCAAGCGGCTCTAGAATTGGCAAAAACGCAAGCGCGTTACAAACGTAATTCGGACGCCCGACGGCGAAGAAAGTAGTCAGATCTCCAGGTAGAAGGATACGCTTTTGTTCGCATGGAACGACCTGAAAAGCAGGGTGGACCACGTCACAAATTGCTACCGGTAGCATCCGGACCTTTCAAGGTAATGGAGCTCATCGATGAAACCGTATTCCTGAAGACAGGAGAGGACGTTCAACGATTTTCGCGCGATCGCGTTGAAACCGCACCAGACAACTCTGAACACTAAAAAACTGGGAAAGAAAGCGCTGTTTATCAGCAGGAACGGGAGCTACCCTTCGAATCAGACGATCCGCCTCCCATGGCACACGGCACTGACACGGCTCGTGATCTCCCGCTGCGCGGCAGTGCACTGGCATTCCACGGCGGTTCTCCGAAAAATCTGAATTAGCCCCGTGCCAAGAGCCAGCACTCTGGTACGACCACAGTACCTGAAGACAGGAAAGATATTTTCAAAGTTGGCCCAGTTAGATCCGGTACAGAAGCGTCTGCATAGCTGAATGCTCCAATGAAACCCCATGCCAGTCGATACTGTCGATCAAGTCTACCAAGAATAGGAATTCGTAATAATTGGCACGGGATCCCAACACAAGGGAAAGATCGAGTTGTCTTGCATATCTCCGCGCCATTGGCAACATGTACCAAACTCGATAGGTATCGTATGCATCCCAGAGAACATACGCTGCCATCTTGGTAATGAACTCGGAGAACACGACCGTCCAGTATCCCGAGAACGAGTCCTTAATCAACGCGGAACCGATATAGGTTATGGCAGGAGGAAGCTCTACCGGAAATTCAAGAGGGCTCTCAATCTCCGCCCAGTGTGCTGGCACCGCACCATAGCGTCCGACGCGAGCATTCCGCCTAATTCGATCAATCTCGATCATTTGGAATGGAACTAGGTACCCCAAGAGGGCTCTCGTACGTCGTTCCCAACGAGGGGAATCCCAATAAGGAATGTCTCGCTTGTGGAGGAAGCCGAAGTCCGCACGGAGCAAGGGCCGGCGAAAGCAGAGTGCCGCGTCGCGTACATCGCGAATGCCGCGCCATTCGTCGACGTCGACTTCGTATAAGGTCTCAATGTACGAGTATCCTTCGCCATTCGTGCGAGCCATCCAGGGATTCAGATTCCAATCTCCAGTGAGAACCACCGTGCTAATGAAACGGTGCAGACGCTGGTATGTCAGCTTGTTGAAGCGAGTTGGGGCTTCGACCATACTTTAATTGGTATACCGGGCAATCGCGTTATCTGACAAAGCACAGTGAGTAAGGCAATCGTGGCTGCGGATAGCCGCATAAAGAAGCCCATCTGGAAGGGAAACGCTGAAGAAGTCCACCCTGATCAACACGTCATTGCGAAGAGCGTCTGGGTCAAACCAGGGAGCCTGCGCGAAGAGGTCAGCATCGTCGAGAGGGTCTCGTCCCACAAAGTCCGTGGATTGTGGATAGCTGCGTTAAGACCGACGAGACGGCGCTCGAATGATCCCAGCGGAGGATACATAAGCCAAATTCGACATCACATCTGAAGTCGAAGGCTGTAAGAGCAAGGAGTGGAAACCCACGCGAGGAGACCGCATTGATTGGAAGGCCGAAGGAGCCGCAGCTTGCGAGTTGACGCCACTGCTGGCTTAAGGACCATCTGAGGGTACTTCTCCGTTGTTGGAATTGTGCGGCACGTAAGAATTCATCGCTGATCAAGTCCAAAGAGAATACTGTGAATCGTCTGACGTTAAGCAGAAGTTGGTGTACTTTCGTGGAGACGAGGAAATTTCGGAATGCCGATGCATTCTCGGGTAGATGAAGACGTCTTGCGTCGTCCGTGCTTTGCACCTAACAGGGGGGATGTGTAGTATTCTACTACTGTCGGAATGCCGATGGAATATTTTTTTGTCTATGTACGATGATACTCATAGGTGAGTGCAACGGCTTGGATGAAGTTGTGAAGCGGCATCCCGCATATATCCAGCGAGGTGGTATGTTACACGTGGGATCTCGGTCTGCAACGGCGCATCCAATTCGACCCTTTGTAGGGAAATACCGGATTGGCAACGGCGTATATAGTGGGTACCCACCTGGCAACCAAGCCTACCCTTCGTATGCGGACGCCCATTTACAGCTAGTTATCCCGTACTGTAGAGGGGTTAATCGGATAACCAAGATTATATCTAGATATTATTATGTGCGGCTCTCACCCCTGTGCACCGCACTTAAGGCACAGAGGCGAGCGCCGACTCCAAAGTAAAGGAGAGAACAAACAGGTTCACAACTCACTTGTTCCTTGCTCAGGATTCCTGAGTCGGAGATCCGGACAAGTTACAACAAGTAGTTATCCGTTTCATAGTACCAACCACCCTCATTGGCGAGTGGGGCCTTACAAACCCTATTCTAGCTCGCTAGTGTGGTGCTCTACCACATCTTCCCCTTAGCCACAAGCACCCATTCGGCAGTGTCGAACACTGTCGCAGGTGTCTGCTCTCTCTCCGTTAGAGCGGATACTACAAAAATGTCTTGTACTATCCTAAAGATAGCTCAACGTCGCGCTGATTGGTTTCTATTGAGGCAATTAAGAGGAACGGGAACAATGGCAGTGAGAGGGATAATACGAAGCGCAAATGTCAGAGGTATGATAAGGATGGATCCAGAAGGCCGAGACGCCGTATTAAGTCCTGCAAATCACTTTTTCTCTAGATGAAATCATGGTTCAGCGAGAGGCAAAGCATTGAAGCAATGAAAAGAGGAACTGTAAACGAGAGGGCGGTTTTCGAAACTGGTTTCGCTCTGCCATACGATAGAGAAGCATTTCAGGTTAGTATGCTAGGTAAGAACGGAAAAAACTACTTCGGTTGTTATACGGATGGAGTAATTCTGCTTGACCTTCTTTAGATGCATGAGGCGTTTTCTAACTAAGGTGCAGAGAACGTCACTGAGATCGAACTCAATGGCTCTTTTTCCGGCCTAAATGCACTAGAACTTAAGACAAAGATATCACATAATGGTCTTGATACAGTTGTCGGTATGGAAACCAATGAATTGGCCATATGAGAAAAAGGAGATCCTGTGTGTCGTATAGTGGCAGAAGGTTTGACCTTTGAGTTTGTCGATATACTGCACTGACCTTGTAGGTGATGGATGCGAGGGATCATCGGCCACGAAGCTCCGGGCGAGCTACCATCTAGGTGTTGTCAGCCACGTGTAGTGTTGACATGTCCCTTCTGGTTGAGTGGTTGTTAGTAATTGTAATTGTAATTATATTTATTTTAGTGCAGTAGTGGAGTGGCCACCTGGCACTGTAGCCAGTGCTGGCCAAGTCTCTGACACTAGGTCAGAGACAGTGCCTTGCTGGCACCTCCCGGGTGATCTGGAGAGTGCTGTCCACTGCATACAGGTAACTGCGCCTCCTCCATCCTAGTCTGATAAAGACAGGCACCACTTGGGTCACAACTATACCTTTTGGTTCATTGTTTCTCAACTACCACACAGGCTTTCCCGCGCGTCGACGCCTACTATCGTTCACCTACAACGTATAGGCTAGTTGCCCCGCTGTTTGCCCCTGCGGTTTTTCACAGTGCCCTGTCACCATCGAGGTTTACTACGTCTACCTTCTAAGGTTGAGCGTCACCACGCTCCCGAGACAAGACAGTAGCGTACCCCAGAGGTGATTGTACGACACTGTGTTGCCCAATTACGTTTCCAATGAGCACATTGCGCAAGTTATGTATCAAATTTGCTTATTGAACTCTAAGATGTGCTTTTATATAGGCGCTACGAAAACAGAGATGATTTATTAGGTTTTGATAATCTCTGATGATAGACACTTGAACATTCGTCTAAATGCGCTCATTGACATTTCTGAACCTCTCGTAGGTTGGGCATCTGCAAAGCCAGTCGCATTACCCGCTTTGGTAGATCTGAGGGCCTACAAAATGCTCTAATGAAAGTTCTCTTTTTGAAAAGTTGTAGACCAAAAGAGGAAGACGAATGGATCACATCCGCCAGTATGATATAAAACAAAAAAGTAGCGAAGGGGTGTAAAACCTGTCAGTTTTAGGGAGCGTAAGCTGGGCTAGATCTAGAAAAAGGAGATTGGGGATATCTAGAAAGTATGGCAACTCCAGCCACTGAAAGTTGCAATAGGAACAACGGGCGTACTGAGACCACGTTGCTAGATGATGAAGCACAGTGCACGTGGCTCCGGATATCAGTAAAGACACTACACTTACCTTTATGGTTGACCGTAGAAACCAGAAGGGGTAAAAGTAGTGTAGGTGCTTGTTTTTGCAATAGTGACAGGGGTGGCCAGGCTTGGTGAAGATATAGGTCTCACCAGCCACCGGTCAAAGGCGAAAATACACGACGTATCGTATGTAGCGAATAGATTGAGTTGAAACCAATAAACGAGCAGGGACCCAAATCGGCATGCTCACCATGCGCCGTGGTACCCAACTCAATCACACCGTACGGGTGCATATGAACACAGCAAGTCCGGACTCTCATTTTCCATCCCTCATCGAATCACAATACAGGGACCCAACTCAACACCTGGAGACTAGTCATCGGCCGCCAAGTCTCCACGCATATGCGTCCGAAGTATAGTCCAATTTTGGCGCCTGATTTGAAAGTCAATGTCCTCACGACCATGCCAACATGTTGCTGGAGCGCTCTGACGAGGCTGAGGCGGATTGCGGACGGGCGATTGAAGTGGATGCCAATTTCTTGCGACCGCAAGAACCACTGGCTCATGTAAACCAAGTGCTGTGCAGGATGGCAGATGAGGTTCTGGCACTGAGGGCGGCGTTGAAGGTGAACGGGTCGAGTCCAGGCATAAAAAGACGGCTACAAGACGCGTAAAAATGTTTGGTCGGACGCGGCGGTACCTCAGGAGCAGGAACAGGCAAAGGTGACGGAGGGTCCAAATGGAACCGTTGCCATCGCTGGCGAATTTGATGCGCGGCGCGAATGGAAACTTTGGAGAGATGATTTCTCATATGAGACGCGATGGGGTTAGAAAATGGCTACTATGATGGGCATTAATGTTCCGGGTGAGGCTTTGGACGACTTGTTTGAGAATAGCAGGCCGACGCAGATGCAGAATATTCTTAGTGAGAACCCTGAGATGGCGAGCAGACCATGCAGAGGATGGTGCGCAGCGAGCTACCAGCGAATGTAGAAGCGCATGAGTTCGATCACTTCCTGAAGCGACTCAAGGAAAGCGCATCGCGTTTCGAGGGACTCGAGGAGCACTCTCCGGAATACGAACGAAGAGTGCAGCGCACGCGACAGAAGTTTGAATCAAGACGTGCCGCTAAACGAGTCAAACAGTCGCAATGAATCGATAACCCAGGTGTTTGGAGTGCGGAGTTTCAGATCCAGTATGATACAGCGGCCCAGTAGGTGATGCGCGACGACGAAGTCAGCGATATCTATGGGCATTGGAAAAGTGTTCGAATTTGTGATTACCGTGAATGACATCAGCGACATGCAATTTCACTACTTCTTACTCTACAGAGAAAGAAAATAATACCTTTAAACTTTATCGCTGATGAACTTTCTCGATGATCTCTAGAGCTCTGACGTGGGCTCTTTCTATTTCAGAACGTTTTTGGGCAGATGAAATGCGCGCACTAGAGTCTTGCGAAGATTGATTACTGAAAGCTCCAGTCGTTCGTACCGTCTTTCTACGCGAATCCGGGGCCTCGACTCTTTTTTTCTTCCTATTAAATTGCTCTGTGAAACTCTTCTTTCGTTTTTCAGGTCTCATGGAAGCCATATTTGGGGCTCGGATGACCGATAGGTCTGCTGTCTTTGCTGGAGATCCGTCGAATACGGTGTGGTTCGACTGCATAGAATGTACGTACTCAAGTTTATCTGCAGCTGACACGTCTGGAAGGGATCCGTTCGACAGAGACTCTTTCATGGTTCCGAGAACTTTGTAGACGCTCTGCCGCGCCATTATGGCCATGTTCGCGGCAAGTCGATGAATCTGATCATAGAGAACTTTTCCCTCCGAGTATTGGAAATAGTTTCGGAGCTCTGCATCAACGTCGCTTGTAACAATGGTATTGAGTTGTACGTCATCTACTTCATTGACTGGTCCAGATTTCATTTTATATAGCAGAGCAGAGGAGTCGAACACACCAGCTGTTCTACGGACATCTGACACACGATTAAGATTCCAATCCCGTGATCCTCGCTTCCAGTACGTATCGAACAATTTTTCTATGCATACGTCTTCCGACAGAACTGTTTTGAATCGAGGCTGACGTACAACTTCCTCTCCATAGAATATAACACACCTTACAATGTGGCGACATGGGAACCCTATTGTCACGTTTTTGCTGCAGCTACACCTCACATCAAGCGTGCGTACAGCATCTCTGCCTGACACGGTTACTTTCATGGCAAATAGTACCATCAGTGGGGTTTGAGGACGTGCACCTAGCGTTGGTGGTGTAGTGGGAGGCAGTTGGGACTTGGGAGAAGGTGTAGAAGCTCGTAACGCATTTTGTGCATGTTTCGAAGTCATTAATGATTTTCGCCACACCAGGTCGAAACGGGCGACGGCACCCACATAGCTCCCTTCCAGATTAAGCTCCGGCCAGTGTACTGAATTGATGTCAACCAGAGATGCCTTCAGGACTGCATATGTCTTGGAGGGAACTACACTGAGCGCCTTAAACTTCAAAAGTGCATAGCTTTTATGGTCACTAATTAGATGGTTAAGAACATTGGGGGGGATGTATAGCTGGAAATCACGAATGGAACGAATTTTAGAGCTCAGCGGTGTAAGAGATCTCAACTCAGAAGCGTTTCTTTGTAATGCTCTTTTCTTCGTCACGCGACGAATTTCTTGGGGGATCCTGGAAAACGGTACTTTCTTCGACAGTATGTACGCACGATAACCGGAATTGGATGCTTCTGTGTACCCTGTACCCTGAAAAAGGTACCTCCTAGGTAGTGCCGCGTCGCGGAAACAGGCCACTAACAGTTGTGGCTCATGGTGATACAGGTATTTGAACCATACTGGAGTTGGTTGGTTGAAGTGGTTGAAGTATGTATCCTCGAAAGCGTGTCGTCGTTCAATATAGCCCGATACACTTCTAGATCTTCTCATATTGAAAAGGTCTTTGGACATTTCATCGCACCAAGAAGTCTTTCTGACTTTTGTGCACCAGGCTGTGACATTCTTCATCTGATTCTAGTTCAGATGCCACTCATCTAGAGAGATGAAGGATCTTTCAAACACCTTTTCAGCTGCATTTATACATGGAATACTCTGACCCATGGCAATCATTGCCGGGGACACGGGAATCATAGACTTGAAACGAGAGAGGGCTTGGACAAAGTCCTCTTCAGACTCCCCGCCAATGAAGCCCATGTAGAAAGTTAGTGTGAACCCGTCATTTGCTCTACCATTGACAGTATAAACTGGATACCCAAATCGGTTTTCCACCGCTTTGCAATCGATAGATATTCCAGGCACGATACCATGCTCCTCGTAGTCCAACAACCACTCACGAAAGGCCCAACACGCGGAAATCATACGCCCAGATTTGTCACAAGCAAAAAAGAACTTGTTATCCTCGTCCTCTCTGTTGATGGCCACGAGTGCTTCACAGAGCCTCAGGCATTCGAGGTCTTTTGGGTTGCTTGGTGACCCGGCGTACACAATCTGCTTCCTTGCCGAAGCCGGGTTAATGACCTTCTTGTACTCATCCTCGAGATACCGTAGAGTATCTCGAAAAGACATCTGCAAATTGTTACTCACAGGCAGAGCTTCGGCACGCATTTTGGGAGCAAGACGTTTGACATCACAGCTCTCCGCTGGCTTATGGTTGTGTCTTGCTCTCATGAAGTCCGCAACATAGAACTTCCCCTCCTCATTGGCCTCTGATGTGACTGTCTTAATTGGTATTGAAAAGAAAGAGCGTTCGGATGCTCCATTATGGGTTTTCTTGCACTTCATGATGCCTTTGTGCAAGACTCGACGGTCCCCTGCAACCCCAGCCTTTTCCTCGTTTTTCTTCTTAAGTCCAATATACAAAGACGTTCTTGTGTATAGATAATATCCCATACAGTCTGCAATATGCTGGATTTCCTTCATGACTTCATGCCCCGGAGCATTGGCAGATAAGCTTTGAAAGTAAGCAATTACTGCCGATTTGAAGCACTCCTCGATGTGCTCCATGTCGTCCTCAATTGCTACAGTTCTCGTTCCCGACACTTTGTTTGCCTCTCTTTCGTTCTCTTTGAACTGTTTTTGTACTGCCTAATCATCTTCAACATTCTCGTAGACTCTAGCAGACTCAGGATTCTGAAACAGATCCAATGGTACCTCTTCCTCTTCGCTCAGGAACAGAAACCTATCGATGAGTGTAGTATCCGCTCTAAGAGAGAGAGCAGACAACTGCGAAAGCGTTCGGACTGCCGATGGCTCGCTTGCGGCGAAGGAAAAGGGGTGGTAGAGCTACAACACCAGCGAGCTGGAAGTGGGGTGTAAGGCCACTACTCGCCAGCGAGGGTGAACAGTGCAACTGTAAAACGTTGATGGAACGTAGGTACGAGACGGCTCGTGAAGTGGTTGGGGGCTGACTATCTATTATAGCTCGTCCGGATCTCCGGTTAAGGAATCCTAAGCGAGGAACAGAATAGTCATGATGCCCATGTTGTCTCCTTTACTTGCAGTTGGCGCTCACCTCTGGTACACTAAATACTGTGTGCCAAGGTGAGTGCCCAAATAATACGTAAATAGTACCCGGTGGTCAGCCACTTCGCCAAACCACTGTATGGGTACGGTCCCTCATGGACTTACATCCACAAAGGGTAATAAAACCAGCCACGTGGATCGCCACTACATGCGCCGTTGCAAGCCAATCCACTCGTGTTACCACGTGTTCCAACAATGTACCCTGCCTCCTGGAATCCTACGCGGTGTGCCGTTTCATATCACAATGCTGATGATATCACTCACTTATGAGTTCCAACCGCGACTTCGCGAAAAACCAACCCATCGGATTCCCCGACATAGTAGAATACTACATACCCCCCTCGTTAAGCGCGAACCATGGGGGACGCAAGAAGCGTTTATACGCAGTTGGACTGGTGTTCCGGGTACTCATCGTCATCACGAATTCCTCGCCGCCCGACCAACTCTTACAGCTCTCATCAGCATTCTGTTGCTCACCTCTCTTCAGCTCGATCTCTCGCGATGAATCAGAACGCCGGGTCAAACCCGTTTCAGCCCTCCTCTGAGGATGTGCTTTCTGGGGCTCCGTCCAACACTGCTGGTTATGCGTCGCAGCCTACTGCTCAACTCGGTCCATACCGTTCGTTCCCCACCCCTTACACCGGATTCCGGTCGGTACCGTTACCTCAGCCAACAGTGGCTCTGATGCCGAACGCGGCTTCAGTCGCCTCTGCGGGTGTGATTCGAGCTCCTTCTCGTCGTGCTCAGCGGAGCTACCCGTACCCTGCGGATTTATATGGACGAGATCCTCTCGACAACGTTTAACTTTTGGCGCAAGCGCCCTGGTTTGATCCAGTTGCTATCCGCGATGACGTGTTGATACAACATTATGTACACGGTGGGTACTTCCCTAACGGTATTCCGGAACACGCGATTTATAGCGACGACTGGGTGAGCCATATTGCTTTGCCAGACAACGCGATTGCGGGATATTCAACGGAAACCTTGTCCGAAGCCCGTACGCGGTTCACCAAGCTGATTTACCAGCGTCTTCACCGATTCATCAGTACGGTTCTCCTCCCACAGGACTAAGAACTAGATACCTGGAAAGCTCGTACCGACGGTGAAGGTTACTCGTATATCGAGACACTCGTTGAAGTCGATGTTAGCGGTTGGCGCAGTCTGCGCGGTGTGCGTGATGCAGCTCTCTGCTTTCAGCAACCTCTTCTCCGTGCGGAGTTCCGCTTCCCTCGAAAGCGTGACATTCCCTGTTGGGATTATCCCCGTTGGGAACGTCGTACTCGATCACGTTTGGGCTATTTGGTGCCGTATCAAATGATGGAGATTGACCGCATCCGGCGGAACGCGCGCTTCGGGCGCTACATCGGTATTCCGGAGCATTGGGCGGCGATCGAGAGTCCTCGTGGTTGCCCTGTGGAGCTCCCACCGGCGATCTGCTACATCGGGTCCGCGTTGGTTAACCACCCGTTCTTGGGAGATTGGACGGTGGTTCATACCGGGTTTATCGCCAAGATGGCCGTCTTCTTCCTGTTAGATGCTTATGATACCTTTAGAGTTTGGTACATGTCGCCCACAGCGCGAAAGTATGCGAGATAACTCGATCTTTCCCTTGTCCTGGGATCCCTCGCGAACCATGCCGACTTCCTACATCTTGTAGATTTGATCGACAGTGTCGATTGGTCTGGAGTGCCAGCTGATCAATCCGTTCGCGGAACCCGTGCAAGACACCACGACCATTCTCCTGGACGAACAGCAAGTGCTGGAGATTTCGTTTGGTACGACCCCTGGACGCGCCAGTTGATCACCTCCGATCAGACTCGCTTTCTTCGGGAGAACCCGCGTGACATGCCACCGAACCAGCTTACTGGATATGTGTACAATGCTACTCCATCCGAGAACGGAGAGGAACCGTATGAGGAAGCGCCGGGAGCTGAGGCTGAACTCGGTTACGAGGACGAGCCAGAGCTGGCAGGCGTAGCGACTTCCGTCGATCAATCCGCAGCGGCGAGAGTTGCTTAAGAGAACTTTCATGGGTTTACCCAACAACCGAGTGCAGTGCCGGTCGGAGGTCCAGGCTTGGGTCCGCTGAGGCAGTTCCTCTTAGATGCAGGCTTTCCCGTGGACCAAGTTGAGGGTGGTCACGCACAGCTTCTTTCGAACCTGCGTGCTCGCACGTCTCTTTGATGATCCTAGAAAAGACTCCTAGTCAACACCCTTGCGGTGGTATCTTGATACCCATAAAACTCCGGTGACTTCGTGTCTTCACGTTCCCTTCTTATCTGCTAGTCTTCATCTCTTCTCGCTTCTCGAGTTCTTAACTTCTTCTTCTCGCTTCTGGAGTTCTTCAATCCTTCTTCTCGCTTCTGGAGTTCTTCAATCCTTCTTCTCGCTCCTCGAGTTCGTCATAGGTGAGAATCAGTAAATGTCCTTTGCTTGCGTGTCTTCACGTTTCCTCTTCATGATGTCTTGTTTTCTTCTCGCCTTTCGAGTTTTTACTACCTTTGTAGCCCATACTTAGAAATGGGATGTGCCCATGAGCCCGACCATCGAGGAGTCGATCTCCCTGGGGAGTGTTAATCGCATGCGTCGATGATATCGCACGAGTTGCGAACGGGGGATATGAGCTATAGGTTCCCACGTATCCGGTTCCGGAGGAAAACCGTACCAACGGACTCGATACAGTAATTCTCTAGTATCTTCATGCTCGCCATGTTCACATATGCGATCCATAACATATTCCTGGGCGTTTCCCAATGATTTCGCTGTTGGCGCGAGACTCCTGTTAACAGGTTTGAAATGCCTTAGGGCTGATCCAAGCGTCTCTGTGTTAGCAGTCTTAGCGTCGCTAAGCGTTTCTCGTCGACTAACTATCGTTCTGCCCGCAGGGGCAGTGTACTCGTTCCTTGAGAACCTTTCTCAGATAAAGAGCTATCCTGTTTTCCATGTTCCATAGAAGAGTACTTCTTGCTACTTCTCAATTCCATTCGTGGATGAACTTCCTTCGGTTTATCCGATTCTGACCGCCGTTCGGTGGACGATGGTGCTTGCACAACGACAGGAGGCGATACCTCTTCTTCTTCCAGCCCACGAGGGATGGGAGCCGATATCGGCGGAACAGCGAGTGGCGCTTCACCTGACGGTTCAGCCTGAAGCGGTAACTGCGCGTTTTCGCGTGCACTCGTTTCCAAGTCCTTGGGGCCAAAGTCCAAAACATCTTTCCTGCTTTCAGGTTCCATTTCTGTACTTACGGGTGTGCGTGTGCCCCAGGGCATATCCCGATACTTCGGAAGCTGTCCGTGATTGGCGTACGCAACCGCCGGCGGTGGGAGATCAGGAGCTTTCTCCTCCGCTCGAGCCATGGGTGGCGGTTCACTCTCCCCAGAGTCACTTGGGCTTTTGCCATGACGTTCCATCGCACTTGCCTCCTTAGTTCTACCAGATACCTGGAATTCCACTTGCGGGTCAGGCGCGACTTCAACGCGATCGCGCGATACACGTTCAACGTCCACATCTGTCTTTATGAACACTGTGTCTTCATTAAGGTCCACCACTTTGAAGGGTCCAGCCGCTATCGGCAACAACTTATGACGAGATTCTTCCTGTTTGTCAGGTCTTTCGACTCGCACGAAGACGTGACCTCCTACTCGGATTGCCGGATTTCCTCTTCGCCTTCTGGCGTCATAGTTTCGCTTATAGCGAGCTGGCGTCTTTGATAACTCCTTAGCGGCTTCTTACTCTCTGGCCTTCAGGTCATTCCTCCATTTCAGATGGTACTTAGCCGGGGTCGGCGCGTCCAATTCTGTCTCATCGTCGAGCGCAACCGGTAAAGCCGGAGTGTTACGTGAGAGCACGAGATCGAACGGTGCCGTATTTGTAGAGGTATGCACTTGCGTATTGTACGCGTAGCACAGAGTATCTGTAAACATGTCCCATTCTTTGGGTGGTCCGCGATGTAGTGTCGTAATGCTGCTATCAGCGTGCGGTTGAAACGCTCCACCTGACCGTTGCATTGCGGATGATAGGTCGCGGTAAACACGTTTCGAATGCCCATAATGCGGCAAACATTCTGAAAGAACTTCGCAACGAATTGCTTCCCACTATCTGATAACAAAACTTCTGGTGGTCCGTATATAAATAACCAGTGTTTGATAAACGCCTGTGCGATTACGGTTGCGGTTATCCGCTTCAGCGGCACAGTCCGCACTAGCTTCGAGAAGCGGTCAGTGATTACCAATAGGTAGCGATAACCTCGCCTTGAGCGAATCAATTCCCCTAGGATGTCGATACTGACGTATTGTAAAGGCGCTTTCGCCTGGAATAACTTCATCGGTTTCCGCTTCCTGTAAAGCTTTACGCGATTCTTCGCAAATGTTGTACACAACCTCACCGTAGCATGGCAGTGCATTGCCAAAGTAGGCCAGTAAAAATCTCTTCTTAGAGTCATGAACAACTTCGTTCCTCATGGATGACCAGACATCGTGCTGTAGTGTGCCAGGTGAAGTACTCGACTCTTCAAGACGTGTGGAATCACGATTTGATCATGCTTTTCGATATGACTTAAAAGTATTCCTCGTGAATCGAGTGAAAAGGGAAGCTCCTCCTCCCCGTTAAGACGAGAGCGTATCGACGCACAAAACGTATCGGCATGTTGCTCATTGAGGAGCACAGTGCACGAGATTCGCTCGAGTTGAACTGAAGGGTCAGTGTCTGCTAATGAAAGGAACGGGTCTGCATCCGAATAATCATCAAGGGTCTCTTGCTCCTCTTCTTCAAAAGATGGTGAATGGGTCTCCATGTAGAAGCAAGGTATCTCTTCATCGATTTCGCCTTGGGTTTCGCCCAGTGTTTTGAGTCGCGATAGCGCGTCTGCTTTGACATTGGCCAATCCCTTCTTATACTTCACTTCGAAATCGAATTCGGAAAGGCGTAAGCGCCATCGTGTGAGACGACCAGACGGGTCTGTAATGGACAGTAACCATCGTAGAGACGAATGATCCGTGTTGACGGTAAAACGTTCACCTTGGAGATACGGTCGCAATGTGGTTAGAGCCCAAACGACTGCAAGGCATTCCTTTTCTGAAACTGAATACTTTTTCTCAGCTGTGTTCAGCGATCTTGACCAGTAACAAATGGGTTTGCGTTCACCATCAGGGTGTGTTTGAAAAAGGGCACACCCTACTTGGTACTCGCTAGAGTCGGTATCCACTGAGTATGGCAGGTTGGGGATGGGCAGCACCAAGACTGGGGCTGTAATAATCTTTGTCTTCAGCGTGTCGAACGCTTCCACTTCAGCTTGTCTGAATTGTTCCAGCTGTACTGGTTGTCCTTTACGCAGCTTTGCGTTAAGCGGTTCCGCTATATGCGAGTACCGCGGCCCGAATCGTCGGTAGACGTTGCACAAGCCGAGGAAAGAACGCAATTGCTTCTGTGTCGACAGATGTTGTACTTCGCGGAGAGCCACTGTTTGTGCCTCTCGAATGGCTAGCTGTCCCGGTTTGATCACATGTCCTAAGTAACGGACGGTGCCAGCGAACCATTCGCATTTCTTGAACTTCAAGGTGATACCTGCGCTCTGTAGTGCTTTGAAGATCTCCTCGACATGCCGTAAATGGCTTTCCACATCCTGGGAAAAGATGATCACATCGTCCAAATAGACTAAACAAGTCTTCCACTTGTATCTTGAGAGCAAGATGTCCAGAGTACGCTGGAAAGTAGCCGGTGCCTTCGTTAAGCCAAAGGGAATCCTTTTGAGACGGTAGAGACCGGCGTGACGCGCAAATGCGGTTTTATCTTGGTCTTCTTCCGCTACAGGCACCTGCCAATGGCCAGAGTTGGCGTCCAACGTGGTGAACACGTTCGCTTCTCCTAAGCTGTCAATACATTTGTCCATTTGAGGCAACGGGTATGTATCCCGAACTGTAACTGCGTTCAGTTTTCGATAATCGATATAGAATCGTAAAGAACCATCAGGTTTTGGAACCAGCACCACTGGTGAGGCCCAAGCAGATTGAGCTGCTTCGATTACTCCTTCTTCCAGCATTTTGCTGACATTCTCCTCCTCGATTTGGCGAGTTCGCGGTCCCGCTCTGTAGGGTGGTTGGGAGATGGGTCGTGACCCTTGGACCAAATCAATGTGGTGTTCCGTAGCGGAGATCTGTCCTAGTTTTCCACTCCATATGGATGTATACTTCTTCACCATAGACCTGATCGTCGTTCTGTAGTGTTCCGACACATGTGCCAATTCTAGCTCATCGACCAGGCTCTCTGGATCCTTTGCCGTTTGCAATTGATCTCCAGACGGAGTTTGCAGTTCTTCGTCCGTGTCACCGACATGGGTTAATCCCAATACTTCTGCAGTAGAAATATGAGTAGGGACCACCACTGTGGGATGAGGCAAAGCTGTTGCAACAACCTGATTCTTCGGTATCTGATAATCGTTATCGGTGAAGTTACTCACTAGTATCCAAAAGGGGCTACCAGGATCAACCTGAGCAATGCAGTTAGCGACTATAAATCCACGGGATTCGTACATTCGAGTATTCGGTTGAATTACCACGAGTCCGTGTCGTTCTGTTCTTACTGGAACCCAAGTTTGGGTTTGCGCCTTCAGCATGGCACTCTTAGCTACTCGAATCCTCGGCGAGACACGTCCTCGGGATTTCCGGTATTACATAGGTGTGGAAGTGGAGGTGCTTCAGAGCAACGACGCATTGGCTTGCGAACAATTGGTACCATTGATCCATCATCTAGTTCCCCTAGTTTTCTTCGCGGGCGAATGGCTTCGACAAACTTGTCGCAATAATCACATCCCAATACCACTGGTGCAGCTAACGTCTTACAGACGATGAAGTCGACTAGGACTACAAAGCGTCCCAAACGCACCACGAGTCGAACTGTTCCCACTGTCTTCACAGCATTTTTGTTGGCATCCCGGATGTCCGGTAAAGGACCGTATCGAATACGTTCTAAGTCAGCAGGAGCGAGCACCGATTCCCGTATAAAGTTCAAACCAGCACCTGTGTCCAGGATAGTCAATCGACGAGATAACAGATTCCTGTCAGAGCCGATGTCGGCATAGATTTTATAGTTTCTTTTAGACACTACCATGAGGTAACTTTCCCGTTTTGACGGACAAGTATAACGTCTCCAAGGACGATGTAACTCACAGTCAAACTGTACTCGCTTTCCGTCCGGCGGATTGATTCCGTACGGCGGAAATTTGGGAGGCCTCAAGAGAATCTTTGGCTTCCAAGCGCGGGAGCAGGGAGGTCCGTCCGGCGCATTGGTGTCTGAGAAGACCAACTTTTGGCTTTCCAATACATGCCCTCCGGTACGCGGCTCCTTTCCTCTTCTGAGAGTGCTTCATAATTCGTCATGATACGACTCAGATCCTTTGCAGGAAGCGTGCATTCTGCACTCAAATGGTGTTTTCCATAACATGAATAACATATCAAACCGTCACGACGGTTGGTCAACATAGGTTGTGAACCTTATGCCGTGCGAGTATCCACCCATCCGGGTTTCCCGTTCTTAAAACCTCCTTGTGGAGGCACCGTGTAGGGCCGGCACATAGGGCGACGGCCCTCCGTAGCCATTAGGGCTTCCCCGTCCTGAGACTCCGAGTGTGGGAGATCCACTGTAGGTACAGAAGAGTCCGTATATTCCATTAAATGGACCGCCTCCTCATGCGAGTCACTCCCTTTGGGTGCCAACGACGAATCTAGCGAGTCAAATGAAGATTCCAGATGTAGCAGTTTGCTGCGCAGATTAAGTCTGGCGGAGATCTTCTCCTTACCCATTGAGGGTTCAAAAGCCACTGAACGACGGGGGCTACCACGCGCTTTGACCGCGTCTCCTTCAGCTTTCGCAAACTGAACTAACTCCAAAAAGGAGACTCTTCCATGCTTCTATCGATATCGAGCTACCAACGACTTGATGCTCGGGTCCAGGCCGTCGATGTAAAAGGTAATCTTGTCCTCCCTCGAGTGGACGTTTCCACAGCGGACTGGTGCTTTGTTAAGCTTGGAGCTGTACTCAGCTTCGCCCTCCTCAGGCTTTTGGGTCACATCCCTTAGGTCCAGGATCGCCTGACGTATCGCGTTTGATGTCGCGTAACTGCGCAGCAAATACTGCACCGCCTCTGGCCATGAGGTAACGCCGCCTTCATCGGCTGTCAATGATCCGCATACGGAACGATATTGCTCTAAAGCAAAACCCTTCAGGAAGTGTGGTAAAGACACAAATGCCTGTGGTTCACTCATCTCTAGAGTGTCTGCTTCGGCAACGAATCGAGTGAGAAACTCGATAACGAGAATGGGGGTTTTCCCATCAAATGTTAAATCATGAAGGCCGATCTTCAATCGTTTGATGTGATCCTTCACCTTCGCGGTTTCGCGTCCTGAGCGCTTCTTGCTCTTCCTCTTCAGACGGTAGCACCTGTAATTCAGGACCTTTCGATAAAGCGGATTCGTGCACGGGAGCACCTTCAATCCTCTGTAAGGTGAGCCTTTTTTTCTCATTAACCACGAGGACGTGTTCTTCTTCCGAGATCGGGACCTTCGATGACCATCATCACTGTCGTCGTCATCTGACGTATCTGAATCATCAGAATCATCAGTACTGGAACTGAAGCCCTCTGTACTTGACGATTCATCACTCAAATCACGTGCGGACTTCCGCTTCTTACGTCGTGACATCGACTTCTTCGAACGAGCTTCCGTCAAAGGAGCGCCTTCCTCTTCCAGCACGACTGGTTTAGCAGCAGTCTGCGCATGAACTGCCGCCTCCAGGCGTTCTAAACGAGGGTTAACTCGAGTAAGGACTTCCTCTACATCCACGGTTAAGCTGGGTAGCGCATCGGGCGTATTCCCGTACCTCTCCAGTAGATGGTTAAAATCCTCACGTAGTGTTTTCACTGCTGCAGAGACCTGCTTCCCATCGTCTTGAAGAACGAGTGCTTGATGCGCACTTCGTAATTGTTCGAAATCAGCGATAAGAGCAGCGATCTGCGATTCCAACGCAACCATGCGCACACGCGAAGCGCTGGACTCAGACTTGAGACGACGCACTTCCCTGCGCAAATCATCCTCTTCTTGAGGTCCGAAAACCTCAGGGTCAACTACGGCTTCTGTGGTGGGCGTGACTGCCTCTGCCACAGGGGCCGGTACATCCGAGAGATCTCGTTCATCATTCACCGAGCGTGAGCGCGACATCGATTGACGATACAGCCGCTCTCTGGCTTCAACAGATCAGGCGAGCCTCGGTTTCGGGGGTGGTCCCGCAGGACCGGGGCGACCAGTACTCGACTGGCTTCGGGTCTTCGGCATCCTAGACCAAACTTGAGTCCAGGTGCAAACCAAATGCTGTCTTCGACTTCTCGACCACGTGTTCAACCACGATGAATTCCGAAATTGCCGGAGAGGGTTCGATAAACAATAACTGTAGTGATTCCACTTCTTCCAAGTATCGATATCGATTCCACGTTCCAGGAACGAATTGTTCAGTGCAGCTGACCACAGTGGTTCTAAGTCGGGAGACCACTTGTAGTATCCGCTCTAACGGAGAGAGCAGACATCTGCGACAGCGTTCGGACTGCCGATGGGTCGCTTGCGGCGAAGGAAAAGGGGTGGTAGAGCTACAACACCAGCGAGCTGGAAGTAGGGTGTAAGGCCACTACTCGCCAGCGAGGGTGAACAGTGCAACTGTAAAACGTTGATGGAACTTAGGTACGAGACGGCTCGTGAAGTGGTTGAGAGGGCTGACTATCTATTATAGCTCGTCCGGATCTCCGGTTAAGGAATCCTAAGCGAGGAACAGAATAGTCATGATGCCCATGTTGTCTCCTTTACTTGCTGTCGGCGCTCACCTCTGGTACACTATATACTGTGTGCCAAGGTGAGTGCCCAAATAATACGTAAATAATACCCAGTGGTCAGCCACTTCGCCAAACCACTGTATGGGTACGGTCCCTAATGGACTTTCATCTACAAAGGGTAGTAAAACCAGCCACGTGGATCGCCACTACATGCGCCGTTGCAAGCCAATCCACTCGTGATACCACGTGTTCCAACAATGTACCCTGCCTCCTGGAATCCTACGCGGTGTGCCGTTTCATATCACAATGCTGATGATATCACTCACTTATGAGTTCCAACCGCGACTTCGCGAAAAACCAACCCAGCGGATTCCCCGACATAGTAGAATACTACAATGAGATCAGATTCTCCATAGTCAGACTCGTCCTCATTGCGTCTACAGTCCAGCTTGCTCATTACTTTTTCTTTCAGACCCGAAGATGAGTTCATAGTATCTTCGATGGCCGTTTTCTCCATTGAAGGAAATGTTAGAGGGCAGGAGTATGCGGAAGTAGTTACAGACTGCATGGAGGCTTTTGAACATTCCATGCTTTTCAGATTCCCTCCGGACTTCAATACATCTCCTACAGCAATTCTGTCTCCACCAGGGTCCCTCACGTCTCCTACATCTATAGGTTGAGATGATATCTTGTCTATGTCGTGAACCACACTGGTGTTTGACTCCACCTTATTCACGTCTCCTACATGCCTCTGTCGGCCCGACCTCTCTGAGCTCCCTTTGGTGCTGCCAATACGGGCCCTGCACGGAACCATGGGAGTCAATGAGGAAATGGGACTTGACGAAGAAGGATTATCTTTATGATTCGCATCAGTAGATGTACTTGGCCCGATCGCTTTCCCCATTACATCACAGCATGCACGCCTATTGAGATTGTCTCTTTTCTTCGAAACACACAATGTGCGAAGACCGTCCCAATCTATATCCGTCCATTTTCGACCAGCGGTAATTCTCTTCTCCGAATCTTACTTCCACTGAACAAAATGAACTCCCATCGAATTCTGAATCGATGCATATCGTTCCTCAGCCACTCTTTGCGATACTAGTGATTAGACAGTGGTGCATTGTGTACAAGTATCCCCGCGTAAGCGCGATCGAGGTCATAAACGATTTCAGATCCTTCACCTTCGCCTTAAACTTCATTTCCATTTCACTTCTCCCAGTCGTTCCCTCATTCAATACCTCAGCTGCTTCCTCTTTTGCGAATGTGAGAGCCTCTACGTCTTTCCTATCCAAGTTGCCGTCACATGCAGTTGAATGGGGGCTGCAGTCTTTGCGCTTTTGAAATTGCGCTACAACACTTTCCACAATGTGATACACAATCTGTTCTGCAGCCTTGAAGCTGTCCATGAACTGTACTTTGCGTTCAGATTGGGGCGATGGAAAGGGAGGAAGGCATGCGTTCAAAACCATTAACTTGCTACGGAGCTGTACTTTAGCGATTCGATAGTGTTCCAAGGGGTACTCATGTTCTCGTTGCTTTCGTAGTTTTACCGCTCCGTCCTCAACGCCTTCGTCATCTGCATTCGTAAAGTCTTTATCCATTACGCATTTCTCATGATCAGATGCCTCAACGTCTTCATCATCTGCGTCCCAACATTCTCCATCAATTATATCATTCTCAATACCAGAAGTCTTACTTCCGGCATTGCTTCCATTCAAAAAGTTCCCGTCACTCCCTTTCGTCACTCTCGCTTCCCCATTCACAGGAAAGTAATCCTTAACAGTCTCGTGTACCTTTACTTGCGTAACATCGACACCATCCCCAACATCAACCCCAACATTTACCCCAACAGCTGCGTAGGTAAGATTGTGTGGTTATTTAGAAGTTCGTGCCTTGAGAGCAGTTAAGATTTGGGTCCTGTTCTTCACTTTCATATCATCGCGTTCAATTATTTCACTGCGGTTTTTCTTCAGGCGGCTCTTTCCTTCCTCACAATTACGAAATATATCGGAACGGTGGTGCAAACGATAGCTCTGGACCACTGTATCCGAAACTTCAGTAGTCTGGTATAACTCGGCGGCTAGTAGAATTTGAACAACGGGACTACAAATGGCCATCCATCTATACAACTCAGATAAAGCTGGCCTGTACCCCTTGTATTATGAATTACGGGGAGCAAACCCGCGATCAGAAGCGTATTCGGCGGCAAGTGATATCACATAGGCTCCGCAGCTGTACCCATCACGCTTAGCGTAGTATTTCTTCACGTCAAAGATAAAGATCTTAAAAGACTGGGCGGCTTCAAGTCTACCGTTCAAGATTCTGTATTCAAACACCGTCTTGAATAGACCCATCACGTGTTATGGACACTTCCATCGAAGGCTGTCTCCGAAGTAAACGATTGGTTTTTCATTCCACGTTGGGCCCATGAACCGCTTGCAGACTAAAACATCCCAGTGCTGGTGGTACAGATTTAAAGGGACAATGACAGTGTGTGTCTCGCAGTTGGTTTCAAGTATACTTGCTGTGAAAGACTTCGAAAGTGGTTTCGAAATCGTTCTTTCTACTTCTCCATCATTAAATTTCACAGAATTCATTCGATTGGCATGCCCTGTCAAAGAAACGCCTTTATCACAAGGACATATACAAACGCCTGGCTGGGGTTTTATGTCCATCAATGCAGCTCTTATCAGATCACTACACAGAAAAGAAAATTTCCTAAAGCTGTGCACAAACGAAAGAGGAACTTTTTTCTGCTTTTCTGCTTTCACTACTCTTTAGACATGATTATAAACGACTGAGAATCGTTTTACAGACGTTTTGAGTTTCAGATTCGCATAAAAGTCGAGGTCTTCGTAAAATGCGTCCCAAATGCTGGAAATATCGTCATTTTGATCACCACAAGACTAAATGCGTAATATATCTATTGAAGGTAATCAAAAAGAAAATAGTCAGTTCCGTGAGCAAAAAGTTATTGACTGAATGGTTTTGAAGCAAACCATCTGGCAGATTACCCATTTCCGATAATCGATGGTGTAGAACCAGCACAATCGGACAAGAAGGAGAGAAAGCGGTGGACAAAAAGGTAGTATCGAGAAAGAGTACGGCGATGCTTTGGCATAATTTTGTGCTGCTTATTGCGCTAAAACTATTTGAGAACCATTTGATATTTGTCTGCGTATTCACTTTGTATACATCGGACGCATATGCGTGAAGACTTGGCGGCTGATGACTAGTCTCGAGGTGTTGAGTTGGGTCCCTGTATTGTGATTGGATGAGGGATGGAAATGGAGAGTCCTGACTTGCTGTGTTCATATGCGCCATATGCGCCCGTACGGTGTGATTGAGTTGGGTACCACGGCGCATGGTGAGCATGCCGAGTTGGGTTCCTGCTCGTTAATTGGTTTCAATTCAATCTATTCGTTACATACGAGACGTCGTGTATTTTCGCCTTTGGCCCCAGCCACCCGTCCTATGGTGGCGCTCCTCGCCACGTGGCCACGAGAAGGTACACTTGAGGTGCGCCTCCCCATTTTCTTAATCTTATCCAACTAATACTGAATTAGCGAAAAGCAAAACTAATTGCTATCTAAACCACTGCAGTACACGGCGTATGCAGGCAACCATCCAGGTCCACCACGTGGCATCATTACCTCATCGGTGTAGCTCACTATACTTCAGGCAGGTAAACTGTTGAAGCACGCAGCGCAAAAATTCTGCTCTAAGACGAAAGGCAGAGTGGATGGAGCAACACAAGCAGGGGTGATACTTAGATGCTCTACGTCGCATTTAAAATGGGAGCAAAAGATCGTAACCCTAGTATTGAAAACGCTTGTCGTTAATGGTTTCATTGCAGGGCAAATGATGGAAAGGAAGGTTCTATTATTTTCTTGTTAGCGCTTTTGGGCTCTTAATGGATACCGAAATGCGCTGAATAATTTTCAGTCTTTTGCCGAACTGGTACACGATATTAGTAAGAAGATGTTGGGTCATGCAGAAAAAATGGATCGCAATGAATTTGGCCATTGCAGTGAGATTACAGATCAGTCAAAATTTACGGAGCTCACACACCTACGACGTCTTGCTTTCGTACGAAAACGTTACCGGTCACAGTTTTTGAATCACGGAGATGGACTCAAGTTACGATTTAGAGCCACAGGACATGACCAAAATCCAAGACGACCGGCATCTTGGTTGCTATTTGTGGATCAAAGAAGAAAGGTTAAAAAGGTCACAAAACTACATACAAATTATGTTGTTCTGTTGCATTATGCGCACGAGCTTATTACCCTTTCGAGAAAAGTTGCTGACCTTTGTGGCACTCACAAAAGAGGTTAGGGAGTAGAATTGTTCTACTTCCTGTTTATCGCGATGAAGCTCAAAATGATGATAAAGTTTCGGAGAATGAAAAGCAGGACGACGGATATGAAAATTTTCCTCAGAGCAAAAGAGATGGAGTAAATGAAGTGAGTGTAAGGCAGCGATGTTCGAAGCGTTTAGAATTGCAAAGCTTATAAAGTTTGTTGGCGTTACGCTTGTGAAGATTAATAGCTGTTTATAGGTTCAGTATGGTGAACCTATTTGATTCTGACCCAATTCTTGAGGGTCAGAAAGGCTTTGGATTCCGTTAGTTTCGAGGCTTGGCGGCAAAGAACGATGAAGATTTGAGAAGTTTCGTTTTGGAAGAGCATGGTGCAGATGACAAGCTATAAACGGAAGAAGTTTGAAGTCAAACAGAATGTAGTATTTGCTCTTGGGCTTAAAGAAAAACAAGGTTCACTATAGAGAACCTAAAAATTCTGTATTAGGGATATTATGAAGGTATTATTCAAAACAAGAACAGGTGAACCGTCCAACAAATGTTGTGTTTCTTTCCGCTTCAGCGATGTGCCCCTACTTGTGTGTCTCTCTTTGTTGCAGGAATGCACCCTTAAGTATGTTTCGAATTAGTATCCATTCGCATTTTTAGGCTTCACCATGTCTGCGGCACGCAGTGTGCCTGTCATGATGTAGGCGTATACTGGTGAAAAACGGGTTAGAGTCGTTGTTCCAGATCAGTGTCGGACCCTTCTTCTGCGACAAAACCGAAAAAACGTCTCCAAGTTGTGAGGTAGTGCGAAACATTGATGTCCGATACCCATGAGTTTTCTACGTGATTGAGGTGTGTGACGAATGCATCTTCCAACACCAAAAAGCTATATCCCCACCTCGCAGCTGCAACTGCCCACGATATTTTATTGAAACCATAGCCACTGAAGCGTTCGTCGTACATTGGGTACAAATTCCGCCGTGCAATACCATAGGGTTCGTAGTCCTTGGTAAAAAAGGTTTCCACAGCCTCGGTTGTGGTATACCATCGCTTAATCCGATTTGGTTTCTGTGAGTTTGCACAGTAAATGGTTCCTACGCCAGAGTTTAGCTGATCCAGAAGTTCTTCTTTGTCTCGGGCTGGCCTGTGATGACTTTGAGTAATAAATACAGGAAAGACTGCGATTCTTCTCACATCTTCGGGAAGAAGAATGCTCAAGTGCTTGCCGGAGTCGTTTCGAAAGCATTCAAAAGATATAGTGGCCGGTGTCATATCCACGTCCAGCATTAGCACGAATTCTGTCTCTGTAAGTCGAATGGCCACATTTCTTAGAGCATTGATCGGAAGCGCGGGTTCATCAGCTGCCCTCTTCACAAAACCAACATCGACATAATTCCGCAACCATGGCTTTTTCCGCCAGATTCGCTCAAAGATTCGCGCTTCACTTTCGGACCGAACGAGAACTGCAGCTACTACGGGCCCACCTCCGTATAAACGGGACATGGCTTCAAGTCGCAGTACACGATCATGAGTGAGAGGAACGGCAACAGTCAATTGCGATGTTTTTGGTCGCACCGCCGCAACTAGATGACGCAGTATCGGAGTTTGTTTTTGGATTGGAGGCGATCCTATTTCAATTTGGTAACAATTCGCTTGTTCCACCGCTTCGGAGATATTAACGTCACTCACGCCCACATCATCGACAAAGACATGTCCCCGGGAGTGGTCGTGAAAATGGAAGAAGATGTGAATAGATGATATAGGTTTTGCCGACTGCACTTGAGCACAAACCTTGGTCCAGTCGATGCTGTGATCAAGTGGTATGGTTGCGCCATCGTGCCAGTGACCGTCTTCGGTGATTACGCTAATCACTAGCGAAAGAGAGTCAGCACAACTTTTGCATGGATGCTGTTTCGCTCCTCGTACAGCGCTCGAAGTTGAGTACCAGGCGTGGCCTACGATAAGATTCGAAGGTTTCCATATTCTTACAGATTGATGCACCCCGTAATAAAATTCATTTTGCTTGTGAAAACCGTATAGTGGGCTTCGTATGTCTGGACCGAGCAAAAGAAAACATTCCCCGGAGCGTGGGATTTGTACAAATATCCTATCAGCCGGATCAGAGAAGGGCCCGCAAAAACGCACGGCACCTCCATTGTAAAACGGTGTCCAGGCCCGAGGCGTTTTTTGTTGGTGAAAACTAGTGGCTAGAAACAGAGGTTTCGCGGCAGTCTCAAAGGAAGGATTCTGTACAAGATTATTGTCGGGTAGCGTGAAAACTGGAATGCGACACACTGTGGTTCGCTGCTCTACAACAGCTACGTAAGACGTATCTGATTGCAGGCCTTCGGCGTTGTACAACAATGTCTGAGTTCTGTTTAGCGTTGGAATGCTAACAAAAGTGGAAGCAATGGGATCAGAAGGGACACCCGCTACTTGAAGATATATGGTAAAGTTCCCGGGGCGGGGGAGACGAATTTGTAAGGTAAGTTCCGTAGCCGAGGCCTGTATTTGTCGAATGCAGGTGTAGCCGAGAGGACGAGGTCTTAGTCGAAAGCGATGCAGCGGCTCGCATTTGTTGCTGATCAAAGGTGGGGAAGTTTGAGGCGCACTGTATCGCTCAGGATGCGGAGGCGAGGTATAGTGATGCAAGAAAACATGGATCAGAACAGCGAGAACGACAGCCAGGAGTGGCGGTAGCGAGTGCATCGAGTGTCCGTGAGCAGATTAGTTGTGTGCAGAGAGGGGGCGAAGAAAGAGGGAGAAGCCGGCGAATTGTGCGAGCAAAGTGAGACAGAATCGGGCCATGCTGAGCGACGCAGTGGGAGAAACGAGCAACCGTCTGGCACTGTGCTGTTCTGTGAGCCCCTGAGAAGATATAACTGGGACGGGGGGGGGGGGGGGGGGGGGGGGGGGCGGGGCGAAGAGAAGGAGAGCGTCGAGCGCGGGCGGGGCAATGACAGATCAAGCGGTGAGCATTGGGGAAGCTGCCAACGCACCGTTGCGCGAATGAAATCGCTCTGCCCTGCGCAGCCGCGCTGGCATGTTTGTTGCATAACACCATCACGGGACACGTCGACGTCATCCGCACAAATACCGCGCTTCAAAAACAAAAACCCGCCCCGTGTAAAACTATCGCGCGCGCATATTCAACGATAACATCTCACCTGTGGCGACCGCACCTGCGCGATCGTTCACCGCTCGCCGTCGAAGCGGCACCCCCCTCCCCCCATCCATCAGCGCCGCGCTTGTTATGAGCCGCATTCGCATCCCTATCTATCAAAATGGCAGAAGCCCTAACCCCCCAATCCGCGTTGCACCCGCCGCAAACTTCCGTGCACGATCGTCTCTTAGCTTTGGAGACTAAGCAACTCGCATATCGCAGTCTGTCGCATCGTCTGCTGCAGCTTCCGCACAAACTTCGTCGCCGCGCTTTGGTTCCCGTCGGTCCTCGTTTGTATCTACCTGGCGAACTGGTGCGCACAAATGAAATTCTTGTTTTGCTGGGTTCTGCGGGCGAGGCGACGTACTTTGCAGAACGCTCTGCGTGGCAGGCTCACGAGATTGTGCGTCGGCGGTTGGGAAGGGTTGAGCGTGGTTTGCGCGAGTTGTTGGACGACGTTGACTCCGAGTTCAACGTGGATGAGTCTCTCGGACACAGCAATGACGTTGGAAGAAGCAAGGCACCTGTGAAGTCAGCTGATAACAGCCCGGAACGCGTGCTGGTTCACAGTGCCAACAACGTGGCTCATTCTCAAGTTGTCCATAGTTGCGCTCAGTCGGCCCCGTCTGCTCATATTGATGAAAGCCAAGCGGTCGAAACCGGCACTACAAACCAAGTCGTGCTTTCGAGAGAGGTGCAACCAGTTAGCGTCCTCAAGACAAAAACACCACAACCGTCTCCGGCTAAACAAAAGAGGAGAGTCAGATTTAGTGATCCTCTCATACATCCTTGCCTCCACTCAACACCACAACCATGTTTCCTCTCGCCGCCAAAACTGAACACAAAGGCTAAGAAAAAGAATATGGCCTCATCCTCCAGCAAGAAAGAGGAGCTGTCTAGTGAGCAAAACGAAGAGCATGAAACACTAGTTAGTGCTTCTGGGCATGTCAAAAAGGCGGAAAGTGATGCAAACGCTGAGGAGCTGACAAAAGCAAAAGTAATGGAGCAATTTCGATTGGCAGTCGAGAACGCTCAGAGACAGGTGCTTGACGACGGAATCGTGAACATTACTGAGGTCTACGAAAAGGATGAGGAAACGCCGAGTAGAGTTGTGCTACCACCCGGCTTTGAGCCGGACAAGAACGTGAGTTTTGCTGATGGCAGCGACGAGTTCTTGGATATGAGTGGTACAACCGAAGAAGTCGCTGAGGGCGAAGTTTCTCGGCAGGATTATTTTGATGCCCTAACTGAGGTTGAAAAGGAATCAAAGGCCGAAGAAGAACGCCAAGAGACTGAAAAGAGAAGAAACGATCTAGAACGAGAGAAAAGGGAGTTTGGAAGGGGGTTTTCAAAGGGGTTCTTCGGAGCAGCGCCAAAGAAACGGACGCAAATTGAAAAAGAAAGTATGTCGAAGTGTGAGAGGACACCTAGCGAAATTCCGAGCACACAGGTGGTGAACTCAAGTTCGACATCGGTTATGGCTGGGGTGGTGGAGAGGAAGCCGTCTCGGAAGTCAAAACGGCGGAATCGAAGGCCCCGCTCGGGCACAGTTATGTTTCCGCCATCGGTGCCGACTGCGCTTCTGAGAGCAGACGCGGTGGGGAACATGGAGATTGAGGGTCTGGGACAAGGTGAGGAGGAAGGTGAGGGAGAAAGCGAAGGGTCGATGTTTCGAAGGCTACGGGACTTGCAGCAGAGGCAAGGCACAGTCTAGCAAGGGAGGTGTGGAGAAACATGTAAATGTAAAAAACGGGAGCGAGGGTGCGGATTTCAGTGCTCCAGTTAGCTCTAGAGAGCTAGAGAGGGCGAGGAAGAAGGGAGGGCGCGACGATGAGGGCAGCTCGACGAAGGATCAAGAAAGCATTGCGAGTTGAGTTTCCAACAGGGCAAATTTTTTGGGACGCCCCGTGATCGTGATGCTCAGCAGATACTGTAACCTTACGCAGGCGCGTGTCGTGCAAGCGTGCAACGCGTGCGCTACACGCACTGTAGCCAAAGCGCGCGGCGACGCGGCTCTGGCTGTTTTTCACCACGCGACTTTTGCTTTCGACGCGTTGCGCTGGCCGAACACAGACGGCGTGTCGCCGTTTCTTCATCTGCCCCCTCACTCCTTCTTCCTCCTCCCTCCTCCCTCCTCCGTCGCTTAGCATGGCGCCGCATCGCCTCTCCGGCCGCTTTGGCCCTACTGACGTTCTTGTGCAAACCGATGCCGTCCCTTCCTCCCAGAGCGCCGACGATGCCGAGTTTCCCGACTTCCTGCCCGTGCCTTTTCAGTCCGTCGCTCACCACTTCAGCTTGGCGCGCTTCCGCCCCCACGACCCTGACTTTCTCACCGACGCTGGTGTGCCCTCACCGGCCCAATCCGACGACGCAAGATGCGAAATCTGTTTTCATCCAGATTCGTCCCCTTTACGCCCATGCCCGCAATGCCGCGCCACCGCCTGTCATCACTGTCTCCGCTCGTGGCTTCGCGTCAAAATCGAGGACGGTGATGTCAACCATCTCTCCTGCTTTCTGTGCCATGAGCTCATCCCCGACGCCGAAGTGAGAAATATCGTGGGAGAGCTCGAATTCAAAAGGTGTCTTTTCTTTCGCTCCAAGATTCAGCATGGAAGCGACCCTACCGCAGCATGGTGTCCAAAGGTGGGATGTTGGAAACTGTTGCGGTGCAATGTGCGTAAACTATGCGTCAATACCGCGAACATGACCTGCCCGGATTGCGACACGCAGGTGTGCCCTCGATGTTTCAGCGAAGGTCATGGAGATGACAAGTGTCCAGTACCTACCGTCGCCGTCCGAGAAAAGACACTCTCCCGTATCTGGGAGAGGGTTCACACCAAAAAGTGTCCAATATGTCGCGTGAAAATAGAACGAGCGGGAGGGTGCTCGCTCATGCGCTGTGCCAACTGCAGAACCAAGTTCTGCTGGAAGTGCAAAGGTCTCATCAACAGTGATGACGAGCACATACGTCCGAATCGACGTTTCCTATCTCACAGATGCTACTGCACCAAAATGGATAACGTTCTCATGTGGATATCCGTCACTGGTGGAATTGTCCTTGCGTTGCCTGTGGCAGTCGTTGGCTTCATCTTAGTTGCCCCACCCGCTCTCATCACGTACGCAGTGCTTCCGAAGGAAAAGAAAAAAATTGTACGTGCTCAAATGTCCGAGGCATTAACCTTGTGAATGTTTGCCGCGGTGGAATCGATCACCACTGTGGTCTTCACGGCTTTCTGTTCATGGTTCAGATTCATTAACTTGACTTTTTGTTTTAACACTGACGAACATCTTAACTGCTTAGTCTTGCAGAGACAAGTACTAGCAACGAGCAAAATCGAAGTGACACCTTCGCGTAAAGTTCTTTGATCAATATTCTTGGCTATACTAGCCTCTTTACTGCAAACCCACAAAAAATATATCTGTTCTTAAAGATCAACTGTGGTATTGATTGTAGGTTGAATCCGGAAGAACGGCACTTGACCTTGTCCTTCTTGTTCAGCGGCATCCTTGTCATTAACTAACGTGAACTGCATGGTATGCGGACCGCGCGCATACCCGGTGATAAGTTGAAAGTTTCCAAAGCCACTTGGGCGACATGCAGCATTGAGTCCAAGGCCGAATTCAATATTTCTTTGTCGAGGAGGGGCACGCTGCGCTTGCCTTTCCATTTGCTGCATTGCTTGCAGTTGCGCTGTTGGGGAGTTTGCAAAGCCCTCGCCATACGTATGCAGCGCATTCTGCACCTCCTGCCTTGCCGATCGGAATGAAAGACGCATTGATGGCACAAGCAAACTCTCGGCATTTCTAGCGAACCATTCATCCACAGTGCGTAGTGCAACGGATGTTACAGTACCAGACATGGGGTTCGTGACCTTGGACAACAAAATTTTCTTGAAGCGCTGTAGTGCTGCATTCTGTAACAAGAGTATTTGCTTGTTGAATAGTGAACGGACACGAGATTGTAACGATGATTGCAATTCTGATCTTTTCTTCGCGCGGATGGGAGAGGAAGCATGAGACAAAGTGTCTCGGTCGTACTTCTCCAAAGCTGAGTCCAGCAAGTTGGAGGCCTTCACACCAAAAGCCTGTACGGTGTTTCCTCTGTCAACTTCGGAGGTCCAGCGATTCAGCTGAGTTAAAGACGGACGCTGCTGCGCATCATACGCTACATCGCACCTGTACGCCGCAACCAGGTCCTTTTTTCCCGGGAGCTCGACCGATTTGTCTTGCTCAGAATCCTTCCATACAATATCGGCATAGGTGTAGAGCCCTTCTATTGGAACCTTTCGGGAGAATTCGGAATCCAGCAAGTATTGTGAGTGGTTCGGGTTACAGAAGCGCTGCGATAAATCCTCGATGGCTTCGTCGAATTGGGTCTTACGATGGCGGATGTGAGGCAAAGATACGAATTCGAACTTAAACATGTCAGAAAGCGGTGCTCCATTTGCGTTAATATCCTTCCACAAAGACTCAATATCACTCATTAGAATACTCTTCAGAGAATCCAGAGGAGAATCATCATCATGATCACGAATTACAAACACAATTAAGGACTTGACAGGCTCTCCCTGGAAGATACGAATGTGTTCTGTGAAAATGGATCTCAACAGAGAATAGCCAGCAGCCTCATAGCGACCAAGATCAGCAGCCCACAAATTGAATATGAGAGCATCAGCGAGGGTAAGCGCTAAGGTACTCACACGAGCGACCTTTTGATTCTCACCGTCACGCCCATCTGAGCCCTGTGAATCCAAAATGAGGAAATTTGACGAAGAAACGGCAGCGACGCAACCCTGAGTGCCGCGACCGGCAAAAGGGCGAGCCACATCAAAATCCGTACCAAAAAGACGGTTGGCCAAGGTGCTCTTCCCCGAACTACGAGGGCCCAATACTGCTATGGTGACAAGATTGGTGTCCTGATCGGTCTGATCCTCTTGGAAATGCTGTATGACAAACTTTTCGAACTCGTCTGAGTTGAAATCACCGCGTGAGTTGACAAGCTGTAGTACAGACTGCTGCGAGGAAATGTCCATCCTGGGGAGGCAAGGGTGTTGACGGACAAGTAGCAACGTCGACGGCGGTGAGGAAGTGATGAAGGGAGACGAGTGCTGTTAGTTCAGGCGTGGCTTGCCAAAGCGCAGGGCAATGAGCTCAAGAACGCAGATCGCGCTTTGGCGCGCAGATCCGTTTCGCATGATCCGTCATGACGAGCAGCTCACTGTACGAGTTGCACGTGGCATACTACTGTAATGCTGTTTCTACGCGTTGCCACTTGTGCACGTACTACACGAGACGGCCTCAATACGCTGGTGCAAATCTGATCGCCGTATCTCAATTCGACCAACGCCAACTCAGCAGCTGGGTAGCCTCCGGTTGGCTGCGCACCCGCCTTCCAATGAGACAGAAGCCATCCAACGACACCCACGTGGCCACGGCGCAAGCCTCCTACCCTCACCACATGCAAATTGGGCTTCACCTTTCGCAATACCAATGATTCTTCGCACGGTGGGCAATCTCCGTTCGCCGTTCCCAAATGAGTTGAGTGACCCACTGGGCCCCGTCGCGGGTGCGCTCGCAACTTGATACTTCGTGAGCGGGTTGTCTGTGCGCCTTCGCTAGTTTTTACGTCGTCTGCCACTCTTTCGGCCTTTCTTCACAATGGCATTCATTACCCCTCAGCCGACTGGCTCCTTTTTGCCCAATCGACCTGCTTTCGTTTTCAAATCTTCTGAGAAATCCGTCAATCCAATTCTTGTTCCGCGGGTACCACGAATGGTGGCTCTTCCGGACACCCCAAACACACCTCCAGAAACCATTCTTTCAGCAAATCCGCTACATAGTTTCGCTAAAGACCCCACGGATCATGGTCTTGCTCTCATGGATTCTGTGCATCTCCGCAATGCAAAGGTTCGCGGCGAGCCCGTGGTCATCGTCGTTCTCGGTGCTTCTGGAGATCTGGCGAAGAAGAAGACTTTTCCTGCTATTTTCAGTTTATATTATCACGGCTTGCTGCCCACCGATTTCGTTCTGTACGGTTTCTCGAGAAGTGCCATGTCTAACGATGAATTTCGCGAGCTTATCTACGATACACTCAGTTGCAGAGTTATCGATGGTGAGAGATGTCAGGAGAGGATGGATTTGTTCTTGCCCAAGTGCTTTTATCACAAAGGCAATTATTACGATGCAGACTCCTTCGGAGCATTGGATGATGTTCTACAGAATGGCTTTGAACAAAAGCACCCAAAAACCAACAGGCTGTACTATTTAGCCATCCCGCCAAAGGTGTTCAATGCCAGCTGTTCCAACATCAACAGCAGCGGCCGTGCTGCAAGTGGGTGGACTCGAGTCGTTGTTGAGAAACCGTTCGGGCATGATCTCTCTTCGTATAGAGACCTTCGCTCTAATTTGGCTTCCGTACTGTCCGAGGAGGAAACTTTTCGCATTGATCATTTTCTTGCGAAAGAGCTAGTGCAAAATCTCATGACTCTGAGATTTGCAAATGCCATTTTCGAACCTTTATGGAACCGCTATCATGTCAAGAGCGTCCAGATTACTTTCAAGGAACATTTCGGTGTGGAAGGACGTGCCGGATATTTTGATCAAGTGGGTATTATCAGAGATATAATGCAAAACCATCTTTTGCAAATGCTTGCCCTGTTGGCAATGGAGCCCCCAGTCAGTTTGTGTGCGGAAGATATTCGGGATGAAAAGGTGAAGGTGTTACGAGCGATCGAGCCGTTATCTGCTGAAGACTTTGCAACAGGTCAATATGCGGCGAGGGATTCTTTATCTACTGGCTACCTGGAGGATGACGGTGTCCCTCCAGATTCTCTCACTCCCACTTTCGCATCTTGCGTGTTGCATATTAACAATGCCCGATGGGATGGGGTGCCCTTTTTGATGCGAGCAGGAAAGGCGTTGGACGAAAGGAAAACGGAGATTCGCATTCAATTTAAGCACGTACCAGGCGCCTTGTTCCCCGTTACTGATGGTGCTGAACACAACGAGTTAGTTATTCGGGTGCAACCGGATGAAGCAATATACATGAGGATTGTATCAAAGGTGCCTGGTCTCACATCGAGAATGGAAGAGGCAAGATTGAATCTCTTCTATCGTCACGCGTGGGAAGAATCGAAAGATATTCCAGATGCATATGAGCGATTAATATTGGATGTTATTCAAGGGGAGAAGTCACTGTTCATCCGTGATGACGAACTAGAGGCTGCTTGGACAATCTTCACACCTGCTCTTGACGAGCTCGAGGGATCTCGTGCTCCGAAACCAGAGCTTTACCAATATGGAAGCACTGGACCAGAGGCTAGTGATAGACTCGCTGGGAAGTACAATGTACAATGGTCGAACTAAATCGCTCGAACTTGTCAAAGCTATGGGGCTCAATTTAACCCTTTCATCGCTGATGTGAAGATTTTGTTGGGAACTTTTTGTTGTTGCGAATGTCTCTTGCCCTTACACGCGTCAGTTAAATAGCTAGAGGCTTTCAACGTTCATACAAACTAAATACAATTCAGCTCTGCAAAAAAGAAAAGAACTACATCTGTATCTCCTGGGTTACTCTACGTCCTACAGCAAAAACGTGACCGGTCGCGTCCTTGATGCCCAACGAAGCTGCATGAAGGGAAGTTGAGGTTAGTAGGTGTAGAGGCAGTCCCTGAAGCAGGGTATCGTTGATGAATCCACATCTACGTCCTTCATGGTCATCACTTCAAACATAGTACGGAGGAGCGAGTGTCGATCTTCTGGGATTTGACTGAACTAACTGAACTGAGTTATCTGCTCTACAAAAGAGCAAAATGATTTGTCGAAAACTGCTGAGACAGAGTGGCTATTTCCTGCCCAATATTTACACTCTTTAGAGTTTCGTCCTAGTACTTCGGTGTGGTATCTACGCAAAGCAGCTTTTCAGCAACAATCAGTTGTGTTTGCGTAAGTTTGCAGAGATATGCGACCATCAGCAGATCGCGCATGTTGTCACCAAATAACCTTTCGAAATCAGATGCATTCATCCTTGGCACCATTGTCAACGTTTCCGCCAAAAATCTTCCGGTTGTAACATCGCCTTCTATCTCTCCAGCGACAACGGCATCCACATTTTTTCCGATAGTATCCAATAGGTCTAAGAGCCTTTCCATAGATTTCTGAAGGTTTTCGATTTCGGAAGCCATAACAGGGGACGAGAGATCACCTTCCTCCCTTCGTCTGTTCTTGAAAAGGACGTCGAGACCTACCTTTTCTGCTTTCTCTGGTTTCATGCAAACAGGAATGGAGCGGAATTCGGAACTCAGAGCAAGCTCATCGATCTTGTACGCGGTTGAAACAAAGGCACTCATATCAAATCGGTCGCTAGACAACTCAGCATCCACTAATAAATGGACTGGATTTACACACTCCCGTCCATAAAATTCATGAATGATGACAGACTTAAGATCCGTCTCAGTTCCAGTAGCGTACCATCCAACAAGCTCCTCTGCTGAGTTCACCCTGTTGTGAAGGCCGTACATATTGTTATTGTAGTCTGTATCCACTGCGACTTCTTCACCGTTTTCAGAATGTGGTAATGGAAAAGAATCAGTTACGTATACAGTGCCTGATGCAGTGAATCGTCCCAACAACGTCCCAATCACTCGCTTTTTCCCCTCTGTCCGGCGAATGAAATGATCTAATACATTGAATAGGACAACTGGAGAAACCTGAACCTCACGAACTCCGCTATCCTCTCCGCCAAGGAAGATATCGGTTGACTCCATTTTGGGTGGGTAAGCCTAGAAACCAAGGCCCTCTCTTCTGACTCAGTTGACTAGCGCTCTCTTCTTCCTTCTTTTTCCTTCGCCAATGTGTCTCGATTCAGTGAAGCACTGCCCAGACCAAGCTGTAGCGAATAGAAATGATATGCGAAGCTAGGATGATCCGAATTCGATACACCAGTAGCGACGCCGGACGTCGCCTGCAGAATGGTTGGTGGTTTTCGACACAAATAGCGTAATGGTTTATCACAGATAAATCACTGAAATCCACGTGTAGACATGTGTGACCCTTGTGGACCAGCTCGGGGTCAACGTCTTCAAGCCCGATACCACAGCTACAAACCGAGTGGTGAATGTTGTCCGATCGGTCCGGACCACGAGCGGCCATGGCCAGCTCCAAGCCAGCTAGGAGGAGAACGACCACCAAACAAATTGGCACCAATGCATCGTGGTACCACATCAACCTCCGCACTGCTCTTTCTGCTCCCCTTTTAACTTCATTTCTCGAGTGAACGCGTTCAACACACAAACGACGCGGGATCGAGGAGCCCCTCCTTTTCGCCTACTCCGTTCTCCGAAATTTCTCACACAATGCTTTCAAGAGCTGCATTGCTCCGACGGGCGCTTACATGTGCGTCACGATTTTCAGCACCGAGACGCATGTTTGCGGAAGAGGCTGTCGCTATCGATGGAAACAAGTTGAAGTTCAATTTCTTCTTGCCCCATGATACGATCAAGAATAATGCTGAGGTGGTATGTTCTTCTATGCGCCATACACACCAACGTCGTGCAGCGTTTCTTTGCGATATGGACGCGCTAACATAATGCGCGATTATGAACATCTCCAACACAGGACATGGTAATCGTCCCAGCCTCGAGCGGTCTTATGGGTATATTACCTTCTCATGCGCCAACTGTTGCCCAACTGCGATCTGGCGTTGTCGAAGTGCATGATGGTGAGGACAAAGAAAGCTATTTTGTTTCTTCCGGTTTTGCTTTTGTTCATAAAGATCGCACAGATTTATGTGCTGTGGAAGCTGTCAAAGTAAGTTGCTGAGCAGTCGCTTGTGAACATTTACTGATCGACTGACTGAATCGATGGTTTGCCTTGTATGTTTGCACAACCGATCTGCTTCATAGTTGGATGATATCGATCCGGATGCTGTTTCGAAAGGACTCTCAGAATCAGAAGCTGCCGTCGCGTCAGCGAAGGACGACCTTGAGCGCGCTGAAGCGCAAATCGGTGTTGACGTATATATGGCTATGCAAGGTGCCTTAGCGATGAAGTAAATGGGTCTTTTCAGATAGATATCAAGAAACTGTTGAGAAAATCATTTACAATTATACCTAAAGACTTTCAAGCAGCAGTACGAACGACTCTGGAGAGTTGAGTTCTCGTTGGCATTTTGCAACAGTGCTTGGGTAGTTTCTAGCCGAGCACGCAGTGTTTGAGTTCGACAATGAACATGAGAATGAGATGTTGTCAATGAGTGCGCCCTCTACCTTCTTAGTTGTAGAACAATTCGAGTCCTTGCCCATCCTTAATCTCGTAGTCTCTAGCATGTGGCACATAAACATTCACTAGCAATGTTATTACTTGATCTTCCGATTCGTTGAAATTCTCCGACTTATTTTGAAGGACGAGCATGGATGGTTACTTACGCAAGTGTGATGTGATCTTTGTACACGATACTCGCCCTCTGAATCCGGAGTTTCTCCGCACGCGTTCCGGTGAGAGCAGCAACCAGCAATTTCAACTGGCCTATGGTGTCGTCTGGCTCGCATTTTACGCGAACTTTTTGTCCTGTAGTTCAAACCAAGAAATATCCTGAGATTAGTTCGAATCCTTTGATCCATGATGGGTATCTTTCTGAATTCATGACGTACCAAGCCGGTCGTTGAGTATGACTTCAATCATTCCCGGGTGGGTGAAAGAACGAATTCGTAGCACAAAATGAACAAATTTCTCAAGATATGACGCCGAAATTGAGCTGTGTTGTTCTGAAGAATTCCTGGTAGAAGTTTCCGTATTCAAGATGAAGCAATGTGGTGCGTCAGACTGGTAAATTCTCATATTCGTCTACAAGAACTGCTGTGACGGGGTAAAAAGGATAGGGTTAGATTGCTAATTGGTACAGTAGCAATCGATTACTAACAATTGCTAGGATTGCTAACCCTTTGGAATAGTTCTGTTTTACCGAAGCCAAAATACGTGTATAAAAAAAAAGTGTTAATTCTAAAATACGTTCCAGCAGAACGCATCCAAGAATGAGATGAGCTTCTTTGATGCGAGCTATCCTCATCCATCCACGGTCAGGTTCTCCGTTACAGGAAGAGGGAATTGGGAGTGTTGTAGTCATCACTATTGTGCATCATCAGAAATTCTCGATCTTTGTCTTCCGTAACTGCGGGATCTTTCAACCAAAAGATCGAAGGTCCACCCCCATCGCACCAATAAGGAGCCTGTTTGTTTTCCACAGGGTTTCCGTATCAAAGGATCATGAGTCGCGGAAGTAGTGCTGGTTACGATCGTCACATTACCATCTTCTCACCGGAGGGGAGATTGTTTCAGGTTGAATATGCTTTCAAGGCTGTTAAAGCTCCAGGCATAACATCCATTGCAGTACGAGGCAAAGATTCGGTATGTGCTGTTACGCAGAAGAAAGTGCCTGACAAACTTATTGATCCAACATCGGTCACGTCAGCATTTCAACTTTCAGAGAATCACGGCTGCATTGCAACGGGCGTAATCACAGATGCAAAGGCAATGATACAGAGAACGCGTTCAGAGGCGGCTGACTTTAAGTTTGACTACGCCTACGAAATCCCTGTGGAATATCTCGCCCGCCGCGTCGCTGACGAAAATCAGGTTTATACCCAACACGCGTACATGCGCCCTCTCGGAGTATCCATGATCATCATGGGAATGGACGAAGAAGAAGGACCATCGCTCTTCAAATGCGACCCGGCCGGGCACTACGTTGGTTACAGAGCTTGCGCTGCAGGAGCGAAAGAACAAGAGGCTCTCAATTTTCTTCAGAACAAGTTCAAAACTAAGGAGGATGAAACACAGGTTGAGTTGTCGGAGGATGACACCGTTCAAACAGCGATCGCAGCCTTGCAGAACGTTCTTTCCGCCGATTTTAAACCTGAGGAAATCGAGGTCGCTGTGGTCTCTGAAAGAACACCGAAGTTTCATCTGTTGACAGCCAAAGAAGTCGAAGACCACCTTACCGCGTTGGCAGAAAGAGATTGAGAAATCACACGTCTGCGGAATAGAGTGGAACGTATTTCTTTCGATAATAACCAAGCTCACTATCTGTGCTTTATAACCTTGATCATTCGTTCTTTTCAAAGTTAAGTTCTGTTCAGACCAAGCCATTAGAGACACACGACACGTAAACTTTGTGAGGACGTTTCAATTTTTATCGTATTCTAAGACGCCTCCCACGGTGATCATAATGATATCGAAAGAAAAGTCATCACCCAGGGGCAGCCTTAGTAGTGTCACTTGTTGTCTTCTTAAGTCGGTCTCGCAGCTGCTTTCTAAAAGCACGCAAATTGTCGTAAGCAGCCTTCGGCATTTCTGAAACTCGATTTGGCTGGATTGCGCCTCCAAGATTGTCTCGATTTGCAGCAAAGACGGTTCTAACGCGATGATCAGATTCACCCCCAAAGAAATTTCGGCTACTCGGAAACACTGCTGTGCTCAGCGGCAAGGGGTTGCTCTTTTCTTTCTCTTTTCTGGGTGGGCTAGAGACATCCACGCTTGGAACAGGTTGAATTGCATTAAACCTTGGTATTGGTATTATATTCGATAAGCCCCCGGCTGCCATTCTTTGTAACAAATAAACAGCAAGCTGGCGAAAGGCTTCATCCAGCTCGGATTTTGTTGTTCTGGCACGTTGCAAACGTTCTTCTATTTCGGGTTCATTCGATTCATAAAATGGGGCAATACTTGTTTGGTATACATGACATGATACTGGAAGACGACGACCGTAACAAAGAAGCACGAGTAGAGGTGCTCTCACAAATGATATTAGGATTTTTCCGTGAAACGGTGCAAGATAGATATGTAAGACTTGATAGATGAACTGGACGGCGCCATGCACAGCCCAGAAACGGACAAGAACTGGTGCCATCGACGGCCCTACTGAACCAGATCTCCTTTTCATTATATACATAAATCTGTTGCTCTCGAAACGGCAGGAGTCAGAGATCGGATAGTTCAGCATCGCAAAGGCAATAAGAGATATAAAATGACTTACGTTCGACTTAACATAGTGGAAATGAGTAAGAAACTGATAAGGTCGCACATTAGCGATAAACGTAGCATCGAGAACGCTTGGAAAACACTCGCTGGGACGGCGGGTAACATCCGGAAGGAGGAAATTGCGCTTTGCGGAATGCCAGCCTGTTGAGTCAGCGGAGACAACTTCGCTTCTGAATAGCCGGTCCCTCGATGGGGTGAAAATGTCGACATTTGCAGCAAAAATGCCTGTATTGGAGATAGGCTAGTCACTTGCATAACGCTATGCGTTTTCCGTTCACTGAAAAGATGATGATAGTGTTGAATATTACTTTGCACCGAGTAGAGGTGTTGATATTTGCTAATAAGCTCGTCTGGGAAATGAGAGTTGGACTTCGGATTAAATGGAAGCAGCCAATAACGATAAGCAATGCGGCGCTAAATCCAATTGTGACAAATTATCCCCTTACCACCGTGAGAACCTTCATAAGTAGGAAGCCAACTAGCATATATATTCTACGGGGGTGGCCGTGAGGTTCGCGACTGAGATATCTACCCACCCTTGATACTCGGTTGAAACCTGATTCGCCTCGGTTGTCGACACACAATGCAAAATGATCAATAACATATTTTACCATTAATTTCAAAGCGTTCGTTTTGGGAGTGGAGCTTAGGAAACAATCATCCAATCGTGCAGCCTAAGAAACATTCATCCAATCGTGCAGCCCAACTTCGCATTCTAGGTAAAGGTCAGTCTTGGCCCCCAAGTATCCGGTCGCTCCCACCTTGAAAGCCACCCGTTCCTCCCTCCCCCTTCCACGACAATGCCGTCCGGTAGAAAAAGGTTCACTCGAATTGAGGATTTCTACATTCTTGAGACGCTAGGTGTTGGTTCCTTTGCGAAAGTGCGACTGGCAATTCACTGTGGAACTCATGAACGTTATGCGTGCAAAATTCTTGACAAGAGTTTTATCCGGCAACGTGACCAAAATCGCCACGTCAAGAACGAAATAGATTCTTTAGCTCGCCTAAACCATAAGAACGTAGTGCAATTGGTCGACGTTATAAACACTGCAAAGCGCATTTATATCATCATGGAACTCGTGTCTGGCGGAGAGCTCTTCGACGTAATAACCAAGAACAGATTATCAGAACCTCAAGTTCGCTTTTACTTCCACCAACTAGTAGAAGGCTTGCACTACTGCCACAGGCGAGGGGTCTTTCACCGTGATCTCAAACTCGAAAATATACTGCTCTCTACTGAAGGAGTGGTTAAGATAACAGATTTCGGCCTGTCTCAGCTTTGGGCCGGCCAAGGCGATGGAATGGATTCTGTCAACAGTTCGTTTTTGTTAAGCACTCGATGTGGAAGCCCATTTTACGTCGCACCAGAAGTTGTACTTGTGAAAGAACAAAGATACTCCGGAGCCAAGGCCGATGCATGGGCATGCGGAATAATTCTCTACGTCCTTGCCGCTGGCTCACTGCCCTTTCATATGAAATTCTTTGAAATCCTTTCTAATGGGAACAATGCCGTCATGCTTCAAAAATTTATCCACGGAGGCATAAACTACCCTGAATCCTTTTCTGAAGAGCTGAGAGATCTTGTTAATCACTTGCTCGAGCTTGACCCAGACAAGAGATACGCTATGCCAGCTATAAAGAAACACCCATGGTTCAATGGTCCCAGAGATGATCCCGGTCGACATCGCTCGGAGCTTCCACAATCACAACTACCTCAGGTTGTGGCCGCGAGCTTGGGAACTGTACCTTTGACGCAGTTGCACACGTCTCTCTCGCCAGAGAAGTCCGCCACGCTTTCCCTAGAGGACGAGCTTATGGAAACCAAAGACAGTCTCAATCTTGGAAAAAGAGTGGATTCATTTGAGGGAACCGCGCCAGCAGTCTTGCTTCCAATGGCCTCGCAATATAGTGATGCGCCAGAAGTAGAGAACACAACAAATGAACAGATAGAACCTAGTTTTGACATTCAACAAGAGTCGCACGGTGTTCGCTTCTTGGAGCCGAACGCAGGGGCAGCCGGCCAAGCTGAAATAGCGCATATTGTCCCAGGTTACATAAATGGCTTACAACAGATTTTCGAACCACAAGGAGGAGCAACTATGGATATTGGAATGGCCTTCCACAGCAAGGCTCAAGCATCACAATACACCGAAAATAATGTGATTATACATAATTGGAACGTTCTCCCATACAACTTTGAAGTAGGGGAGTACATACATCTCTTGTCAAAAGAAAATGAAGAAAGAGCAGATGATAGGGATAAATTGCTCCGAACATACTCCTCGGAAGTTCGGACAGCTCGCTCTTTGAAGCCCACCACGCTACTGGAAAAGCCAAGATCAGAACCGGTTATGAAACCAATTCCACCATCCAACCGCAACGTTCATCCGTTTCAAAATCTGTCTAAAGAGTCAAAGGAAGGTACTGTGAGACAACAGTTATGGGAGCTTTCCATGAATCAGTGGTGGTCTAAACATGTTTCTGAACCTGAAGATGAGGAACAGAAGAAGCATTGTAAGACGAGTGTCCAAGGCAGTCCTCTGAACTCTGCACATGTCGCGGGACAAGAAGACGACGATTACCACCTAGTTGGAGATTCTGTCGAATTTGAGTTGCCGAACAAAGTATTGAAAGATTTATGGACAGATGAAGCTATTTTTGGTTTGATTCATGATAACAGAGGTGGTATGCAAGTCGACCCCATGGCTCTTCACGCCAATGCTCAGAATCATTCGGTTCTCTCTGTGCTTAAAAAGTCATTTGAAAGTATCCCCGAAACGCGACCTTCCAAACCGATATCGCTTTCGCGTGCACCTGCGGAGGCAGACATTCTACCGCATCGAAAGGAACTGAATTCTTCAAGTACCGCGCTCCGAACAGGAGATTTCAAAGCCCATGCAGAGTCATCGCGCAATGAGTCAACAACAACGACTCAGTATTCAGGAAAAGGGAGCAGTCGATCTCCAGAGATTGAAAGACTACAGCTGACTGAAAAGGAGTCATTGGGCACTCGCTATCTGCAAGGATCCTCCTCGGGTCCGGGTCGGCGATTGCCATCTTCTCCCCGTACTCCTCGAAGCAACAAAGATTCGCGAAGATTTAGGAGCGGTCACTCAGTTGAAAGGGCCTTACTTGATGTGTCCGGTGGCTTTTCAGCTGACCAAGGCACTCTACGGGAAACACATTCGGCACATCAGAGTAAGCCGGAATCATTTTCAGTAAGACGCGTCCATGAGCAAGACCACGCTCTCGTGCTAAACCCTTTCATGTATGAGCTGATTCCTGGACCTCGAGTTTTGATCCCACGAAAGAATCCGTTCGCGTTCTTATTCCCAGAGGGAAAGAGTTACAAGACGTTTTTTTCGAAGTTCAAGCACCAGAATAAGCCTCGGCGGCAACTGCAGTTTCACACGCTCTTAGAGCCAACGGCATGCAGAAGTATCTTAGAAGACGTGCTGAAAGATTACGGGTGCACGAAAATTGATAGCTCGAAAAAGTCAGACAATCGATATAGAATCAAGTGTAGCTCCACGGGAGAAACTGTTAATTCCGCGATTCTAACGGTTTTTAAAGTGGATAAAGGCCTAAGCGGTGTCCACTTCGAAAGCGATAGTAGTGACCCGCATTATCTTCAGGGAATGTATAGCGCAGTGACGAGAGGTTTTCGAGCGAAGGCAAGTTTGAACGTTAACTCCGAACGAGAGAGCAACGACGCGTAGTAGAAACAGCATTTCTACTGCAGTCCGCAGCTTATCATCAATCCTCTAAGCTAACACAGTCATGTAAACTTAATCTTCTTGCAAAACAACACCTTGCAGTGGTCGGTGAACACTTCAAGGAGGAAGGCTGACACTGACCTGACCTGATGCCATCATCGACGTGCTGCGCGCGTGCAACAAATGCAGACGTGTGCAAATGCTTGCATCAAGATCAGGATTTCTTAGGAAGGGTGAGTGAGCACCTTAATTCAAACCGTTGCTTTCACAATTTTTTACGTGCTGAGCTGCGCAGCTCCTGCGATGCAAGCAGATTTGCAAGATGCACACGGATCGACGCGTCCATTGCTCAGAGAAAAAGTGCATGCAGTCTTTCGTTTAGTGCCTCATCGGTCAAGCGGGAATCCGTAGCAGTTCCGTCGCATGGGCAACCATCGCCTTCTCCCCCCAACCGTCGTCAACACACGTTCCCCTGAGCGCGCTCACCTCGTCGCAAATCGCCTCGGCGTAGCACGTGCCAGCACACCGTTCTTCATGCCGCACTACACGGGCCCCGTTGTCAGTCGTATTTCTCCATCTGTTCCAAGAAGAGATTATGAGCTCCGCCACGAGTGGAGCAGATACGCTCCAATTCGACGCCAAGTCTATGTTGTACAGTCTTGGTTGGAGCTATCGCACTGACCAACCGCCACGGTTAGCCGTTGGCACTTTCATCGAGGAGTACAATAACACTGTGCAAGTACTGCAACAAAATTCTGAATCCCTCGATTTCTTGTCTTCGTTTGACCATCCCTATCCGACCACCAAAGTTGCATGGATACCAGATGTTAATGCAACCCACCCCGATCTCATAGCCACTTCAGGCGATTTTTTGCGATTATGGCAGGTTCATCCGGAGGGTTCTCCGAGAATGAAGTGTCAGCTTGACAACAATCAGCAAAGCGAGTTCTGCGCACCCCTCACTGCCTTAGATTGGAATCAAGAAAATCCGGCATTGATCGGTACATCGTCAATAGACACTACATGCACTGTCTGGGATGTTGAGGCGCAGCAGGCAAAGACTCAACTCATTGCGCACGACAGCGAAGTATACGACTTTGCATTTGCGGCTCGAGGAACTGACGTTTTTGCCTCTGTGGGAGCAGATGGATCGGTGCGACTCTTTGACCTTCGCTCTTTGGAGCATTCAACCATAATCTACGAATCACGAGATGTGACTCCTCTTCTTCGTCTTCGATGGAACACGAGAAACCCAAACTATCTCGCAACGGTCCAATTAGATTCTCCTAATGTTATTATACTTGACATTCGTCATCCGTCTTTGCCCTTGGCAACCTTGGACCACAGGAGTTCCACATCTGATAACTGTGTCAATGCTATATCGTGGGCTCCGCATTCTGCTGTGCAACTTGCATCAGGGGGGGACGGTTGTCTTGCTCTTATATGGAATATTGCTAACATCCCGAAACGCATCGAAGACCCTGCTTCTTCGTACGGCGCTGGTGACGCCATCAACAATATTCAGTGGGCACCAACGGATTCTGAGTGGCTAGCCATAACGGTAAGAGATACCGTCCGAGTGCTACGCATCTAGAATTCATCTCCGCATTTCCGGCCTATCCAATAATTTCGGAACATGTATAGTTTTGGTGTAAACTCATTCCTAACACACTTACTGGCAACAGCTTTACGTTCTCGTGATGATGAGCAAAAGCCTCTTCTGCGGCAAGCGCCTCCCGAGCTGAGTCACGCTCCGCTGGTGTATTACGAAAACTGACAGTTCGACGCTGTTGAAGAAAGATCTCGAACAAGATCTCGAGAACTTCGATCCTCTTGGTATTTGCAGAATCGATTAGATTTCAGGGTCTGATAAAGAAAAGGAACTTGCTCAGCACCCCCATCAAATCGGATAATCAAAATAGACCAAGAAATCAGGCTTGACGTGTATTTGGTATGAGAGAGCAACCTCCCGTATGTTCACAGGAGTAAGAAGTTAATTTCCAACATTGGGTTTTGAAACAGCTGTACAAAGTATGTTCAAGTTAAACAGATACTTAAGCGAAAGTTAAAAAAGGCTACTATCGAGGAGCCGACTTCGGTTCGGAACGATCGGTAGTTCTCATATCTGGCTTTCTCACACGACTAGTAGAAGCCGGTGTATGAGGAGAAGGTTGCCCTCCAGTATCCATCCTTGCTACCTCTTGTTCGATGCGTTTGAAGAGACTTGAAAGTCCCTCTGCAGCCTTTGTGGAGACAATGCTCGAAAAACGCCCCAGCTCGGCTACATTTTGACGCAAACCTGACAAACCCGCTGCCACCCTGTCCACGGGGATCAGAGTTTCTTCTGTAAGAGCGTCATCAACTTCGGGTTTCGGAGGCGGAACAAATAGTCTTGAATGTATAGGACATGATCTAGACCACAACCCCGCATTTCGTGTTGTCATCCATGCGCGAACGAATTGAATGTTGTACGGTTCAAACATTGAGAAGTCAAAGTCGCTGACCATTTCAGTGCTATACGCTTCACCAGCTAGTGGACCACCTCGAACACCGTCAACGGCAGCGACCGATCGCAAAAAGTTGCTTAAATACAGTCGAAGACGCTCACGGATGTAGTCATCGGAACCAACAAAGCTACCTGTCGCACCTGAGGCAGACGCAGACGCCGACGAAGTGGCTGCAGAAACCATCAAATCCCGCATAAACCGTCGTTCTTGTCTTGTTATCCGACAGAGGGGTTCAAGCACTCCAGAGACAGAAACCTTTCCGCTAGACAGGTTAACAAGAGCATCAACAATGGGAACACCTCCGCTTGCACGTTCTGAAGCTGAGGATGGATCCAACGTCTCATCGTTTGTAAGCGCGACAGGAGTAAAGGGACTCAAAGAACTTCTAGAGCTCTCCATATATACAGCTTTTCGGCTTTTCTCAGGCGTGACAAACCCAGCTGGAGCCGAACTGGACTGATTGAACTTGCGCAATCTGTCTACGGGTGTAGCCGCCGATTTTCTCGCGGATAAAGCTTTCCTAGCTGCTGATGCGGCCGCAGAAGATAACAAAAGACCAACATTATGAGAAGTGCCCAGCAAGCATGCATTCGACATATTATTCGGAATAAGCTTGGAAATGAGAGGCAGCGGTGCGTGCGGTTGCAGAACAACACGTCCTTGCGAGGAAAAGAGAGTGAGTGGGAAGCCTGCACCGTATCTATCGGCGGCTTCAAGAGGAGGCATTGTGGGCGAAATAGAATCCAGGGCTCCAGGTAGCACGGAGGCAAGTGCAATGACAGCATTTGAAGCGTGGTGAACCGGTTGCGAGTATATAACTACTCTACGTTCAAGAAGGACAAGCTTAATAACGGCCAACATTTGTGGCCCCAATCGGCGAATTATCGCACGCAAATCAAGTCCATGGAATAAAGTATCAGCACTATTTAAGGATGGTCTTGAAAGCGATACGTTCAGAGAATGATAGAGAGAGGATAGAACATCAGTGCGAGCAAAGTCCCCCTGGTCGAAATACGCCCGAACTGCAGGTACCAAACGATCAGATAACACTCCAAACAATGGTTTTCTGCACAAAAGAACAACAGACTTCTGCACAGACCCTCGTGCAGCGACTCCTTGTTCGTAAAGGTGGCCTGCAGAGGCAGAATGAGTCTTTGCGTCAACAGCATCAACCTGCCGAAAGCATGAAACGCAATGCACATCGGGGGGCAAGGTGAAGTAGACCAAGTCATGGTGATGCTCGTGCACACCGTCTGGGAGCGCCATAAGCGGCATAAAAGCCCATTCTGCTGGCAGAGTGCCCCATGTGCCAGAATTCTCCTGCAACCCAGACTCTTTAAGCAACTCGGTGCTAATGCGGCGTGAAATTGTGGGCGACACATCAGCTGATATATCAGAGGTGTCTGAAATCTTTGGGGAGCGCAGAATCGGAGTGCCGCGCAGACGAGGATACGCGAATTCTATGCGATGACCCAGCTGAGCGTGAAAACCAACTACTACGACATGCGCGACGATGGAAGCGTCTGTCGACTGGGCAGTTGGGGTCATGCTTCGAAACGGTTGCGGGTGTACTCGGGCGCCTCCGGGCTCGAGGGGAGGCAAAGTAACCGAAACGAAACGGAATGCCCGGGAAATGGGAGAACACAGAACGTAACCTACGAAACAGTTGCTCGGTGGCTCGGAAACAGAGAAAGAAAGGCGTGCCACGCCGTTGACACGTGTGTAGTTCTTGTTCTGCCTCCTTGGTGCTGCTATGCCATCTCCTGCTGTGCATGGAAATAAATGTATGTACGAAGGTATACACAGTATCCATCTGCTCCATTCCATTTCAATTTGATCCAAGTCGTGCATCCACTGGGCCTGTATCATATATAGAGAGAGCCATTTCGAGATATCATTCTTGCGATTCAAATCTGTGCAAAAGCACCTGATATCTATACGAGTTCGGCCTCCTCAGCTTCCACTGTGCCTTTTCGTTTCGACCCCCTTTCATCGATATGGAGGATATCGTCGCGCTTTCGAACAGTCTACGGAATCGGCATTCTTCTCCGAGAGCCACGGCTCTCGACGCAATTCCATCACTAGTCCGCACATTGCCACAGGTTCATGCTGAAACAAAGCGATTGCCTCATTTGCAGACTCAAAATCCTGCAGCCTTGCGGCTTTTCTCTAATCTTGGATTTGAAGTAGAAAATCTTGGACGTGCGATATTCCGCTTGGTTTCAACTTCAGTAGCAGAGGCCGTTCGTTTACCTGAACTTCCGTATCAACGCCCAGATTGGCTTGCTCAGCTCGCTTCGGAAGAAACCCGCATTTGTCTTAATACAGAACTGAGACAGCTCACGGCCCAAGGTTTTCACAAAGAAACTAGGCAAGCCTCGCTTCGTTTGCTCGACAAGCTCCGGACATTGCCCCTTCCCGAAGCTCAAACATCTCTTCAAACGCCACAAACTACCAGAACTAAACTGACCCAAAGATCTCCCTACACGCCTGCGTCTCTGATGGGCACTTCTGGCACGTCGGCCCATTTGCCTTACTTGTCAGCAATACGATCCATTGTTCAAAATGGCGATGCACCAAGTGCCCCATCCTTAATGCATGAAACAGCCGTCGGTATAGGTGATGATGGGCATTTTGTGGAATGTCTGGCTATTGTTGCATCTGTAGCTCGGCACTCTCTGTCGAATCAGCACCCTTTGCCAGATATGGTAGTTTGGGGGGCCCGAGTTGTTCTAGAGGATCAGTTCGGCGAATACGTGCCTGGATTGCCGTCCAAGCCACGACTAGCTCGACCAGCCGCCATCATTCCACCAGTTGTAGAATTTGTGAAGCGGAAGTACAGTGAGTTTTTCGCGGACAACATTGCATGGGCGGTCGCATTCTATTGCTTACGAATCGGCCACGTAAGGGCAGCTCTTCAAGTTTTGCAGGATGCTCATCTGTCTCCTGACGAGCATGCAAAATGTATCCAATGTATGGAAAGGTTTGTGGAAGGTAGCTCTCAGATTCAAGAAGCCTTTTTGACGAAGAAAAAAATGCTCTTAGATGATGAGCAAGCTGCCCAGGATGAGTGTATGAGAGAACGAGATCTACCAATGTCTCCGGGCTGCTTACTTAGCGAGGTGGATTACAGAGATCTGGCTGAAGAGTATCAGCGTGTTGCATGGTATGCAAGAAAACCTTTTGTTCGACTTGTATATGTTCTTATTTCTCGATTGGAACTACTACCGTATTTTGGATCAGCCACAGATACACTGCCCTCAAATCTGGAACTCTCCAAACATCCTACTCCCGGCAAACATGAACAGTTTTCTCTCGCACTCCCTGAAGAAGATGTTGCAGAACTGTTACCCTCAGTTGAAGATTATGTGTGGTTTAGATTGTGGCTATGTCGAACTCCCGCAGAATCTCAAATGCTGTCAATTTTGAGCAACTCAAACTTTGTGACTCAAGCTCAAATTCAGGAGGACATATCTGCGTACGGCTCTAGCCACTTTGATCCAGATGGTGAACAACCTCTGGTCTACGCATTTGTTCTCGTGGCCACGGGAATGTTCGAAAAAGCTTTCTCGTTTCTTTTTTCACATTCTGACGAGAGATGTCTTCAGTACGCGATACATTTTGCGATTGTATTGTATCATCTAAACTGGATAAAGGACGCAGACTCATTTTACAAGCAATTAACTGAATTTGTATCCCTTTTCTCCAACCTATATCCTGTTGAAGCTGCACTATATCTTATGATCGTCAAGGACGTAGAAGTTCTTCAGCAGAGTCTCAAGGAGCTTGTAATATCTACCGGAGAATATGACGCCCTGTTGGGGAGGATTGGACTCGACCTAGAGTCCGATAAGATAGGCGCATTGGGGGAAATCATATCCGCAGCTTCTGTGCCTCTGCCATCCGGTTTCAACCAAAAGCACCTTGGGCATGTTAGGACGGAGGCTGCCATCTTTGGGGCATTATCTGCTGCGTCGAAATGTGATTATGCATCCGCCACTGAGCTATATAGTTTGGCTGGAGAGCCCGTGAAGCGAGTAGAAATGGTGACTCAAAATCTTGCAGATGTGGTGCATAGGCTCTCTTCTTCGGGAAGAACACTTGCGGTGGCGGAGGGCAAGAACACGTTGCGAACCATTGAAAGGTCGACGTCATTGTGTGTTTCTCAAAAATTGTTGGAATCGCTCAAAGAACTTATTAGTATAGCTGCAGTGTTTGAAGAATATTGGACAGGGCGATATGGCAGTGCATGGGACGCTTTACGACACATTCGCATTCTTCCTCTTTCAACGGAGGGCTTTTCGGATGGCAGTCGACCTTCAGGAACAGTCGACGGGAGGTTTGACCCATGCGTCGGAAAGTGTCTCATAGAACTTCTAAAGGTCGGACTACATATCGCGGAATGTGCTCTTGAGCGCAAATCTGTTGCAAGTGATGCAAAGAAATCTAGCCAAGTATCTCGAAATCTTTATCCAGGTGAACCACGCATTCCAGATGCGAACGAAGTGAAAAGTCTCTGCATATTTGCTGCCATCCTGGGAGTCACGGATTCCACCGTGAATGAACGTCTCGTTAAGATCGAGCTACTCCTGGCGTAACCTGCGTGTGCCATAGGCTCTTGGACTCGAACAAAGATCACTTACCTCCGACCCGGAATTCTACTTGTTTAGTGTTGCTCCCACTCGCCTGGGCTATCTAGTTTTCGCCTTGAGGGATTGGCCCTCAAAAGCGATCTGATTGCATGTCGTTGGTTTTCAAATGTTACTTTTGATAGACATATATCTTCATCAGGGATTGCAGGTACTGCCTGTTGTGCAACGACACCGTTCCAAACCAAAAAAACACGTTCACTAACTACCTATGTACGCATATCCCCACTTCTTTTGCCTCTTAGCCAACAAATTTTCACTTTGAGGAGTCATTGAGAACGCGGTGACTTTTCAGAAGGATGCTTGTGATTCTTGTTTCAAGTTGTCCGTATTTGTAGGCAAAGCATCAATTACATCACTTGCACACACTGTAGAATTTATTGGCCTCGACTTCGAACAGAACTTCGAACAGCGCTTTGCATGGATGAGTTCCATCACGAATGGATTTTGCAAGACTTTATTCCACGCAATCTCTCCATGGATTGGAAGGAGTTCTGCGGTTTACGATAGTAACACAAGTCACGGGCCAAGCCGTACTCCGATTGCAATCTCTGTTTCATGGACACTTCACTTAGCAAGTGCGCTATTTGACATCTTTCCACGGTTCTATAACAAGCTGTACAGTGTAAGTGCGAGGTATTTACTTCTCATTCAGCAGTCGATTGAGGCTTGTACCCAACCTCCGCACGGAGGTGACACTGGTATATGGCAGGATGAATTTGTGCTCAGTAGTTCTCATCAAAAGCGCGAGCCACTCTACCCCCACTCTCAGAATCAACGATTTCGTTCTCGTCAATGGGTCGAAGCAAGTCTAGCATTTTCAATCGCCGTTCAGCATAATACTCTAAACCATCGAGAGAATCTAATCTTCGTTGATACGCTCGTTGCACATCCTGCAGAATTTCTTTCTCTCCTTCAATAATTTGTCTAGCCATTTTTTGCCTTTCCGACATTTTAGCTGTTTCCATTCCCTTCAAATCGTCAGAGTATTCATCAAGCAAATCTGCGCAGGCATTGATAACCAATTCACACATAGCCATCTCGTTGTCGGCACTCACCGGTAACGCCATGAAGTCCCATACTTCTCCTCGAAACACTCCTTCCAGAAGAAAGGCGTCCGCGCCAGTTAGGCAAAGTAGACGAAGAAATGAGTCCATGTCATCTGGCGCTTCATATTCGCCCGATTTACTTCCACCAACAATCTCAAACTTCGGATTTGTCTCAACATCAGATGCCTCCAGGACGTCCCGTTTGTCATCGTAGAAACGGTCTAGAGAGGATATTTGGAATGAAAGGAAGAAAGAATTATAGCGTGAATCGTCTATCGTCAGCCCTTTTGCAAAAGCGAGTTCAGCGTTTCTCATGCTTCTTCGGTAGCTCACGGTGACAAATTCTCGATCATTCATGTCTCGGTTCGCTTTCAAGGTAAGCTTTTTCTTCGCAAAAAACACGCCTCCATTGATTTCTAGTCTAGCAGTTTGAGTAGAATCTGGCTTGACGGGCGAAAACAGGTTTAGAATTGGTGCAAGTACCGTGGGTTCTGACTGACTGACATACAAGCCCCGAGAAGAGGTTAAACACAATGCCCATCGGTAAGCCTTTAAAGAGAAATGTTCTTCAGGGAATGCATGCCTACCCTTCTGAAAAATTCTTCCATCAAGAGCTGCCCACTCTTCTTTTGTGTTCTCCAACCAGTTCATCACATCCGTATGAACTGCAGAACCGCGAAGCATCTCATGCTCTTCATTGTTCCACACAGGTAGACAATCTAAATTGTTCTGTTCAGGAAACGTTTTCAAGAACGGCGCAAAGAATGAGTCTGAACCTTTGCTTCTCTCGAGCAGCAGAGCTAATGCTAGGAAGTCCCCTGCTTCTCCGACAACACCACAAGAAGAAAGCCCCGGATACGCTTCATCGAGGAGCTTCTTCGCTTCTTTCACGCCGATATAAGTTCCTTCTGGAAGACTGACCAGTTCCGTTCTTTCTAGCACTTTGCTTCCAGTCGATATGCAGACTCCTCTATTCGAGCGTGTGTCCATACGTGAGAAGTTCAGCACATTGTTGACTTTTCCAGAATTTGCGGTAAGCCATGAAATGCACTCGTCAATTCCGCCCGCCTCCATGGACAAGAGATGCCGTTGATATGTCACTGGCTTCTTAATGCGTTGTGCCCTACATGGAGAACGGCCTGTATGCGAAGAACGAAAAGGTGAACGCCTCACATTCCACCCTCCTCCGGTCGGATCCAGCGTTATGAGAGATACAAAGGCGCTCATGGGTGAGTCCCAAAATCCTCTTCTCCGCTCGAGTATGGATTGAAACTGGAATGGTTGTATCAAAGTCACATTGCTCCTACATTGCGCGAGCTGAGCTCAATAGACTTGAATCACAAACCACTCTACATCTGCGGCTCATCCCAAAGTAACCTTTAGCCCCAAAAATATAAACTCAGAATTTGATATACAGTATTAAGTTAGCTATTCAGCACAAGAGAATCAAAATGCACAGCCGACCCAGAACTGTACGACGTCAGTTTCGGGTATTCCTACTAGAGCTTCCGCTGACTGAGAACTTCATAGTTTTTCACTACGACAACAAAAACGATAAACCATTACGTGTTGCGATCGTTGTGCCGAGGCATCACCATCAACCTATTGTTTGACGGAGGGCGACGATGGCGGATGGGACCGATGCGGCGAAAACATGAGCATCAATTGGTATTGTGCACTGTAAGTTGGTCGGGGAGATCATCTCAATTGGGGCTGATGAAATGGATCATGTGAGCACCTTTATTGGTTGTGGACTATATTTTCGGGAACATGCACAAGTTCTCGAAAAGGTCACCGCGCGTAGTACAATGCACCGCCGAAAAGCAAACAGCCCAACTTTTACTTCATTCATGATGAATGACGCGCGCAACGGCACGCCTTCCATTCGACAGCAAATCCATGACGCGCAGCAGAAATCGACAAGCGCATTTCCCACCCGCTCAGCTGCGCTCCTTCGACAAGCGTCTGTTGAGACTGTCTCGACTAGCGAAACGTTGGTGCCTTCATCACCCCGTCTACGTACAACGCACACTTCTCCTCGCTCTCTCACTCGTGCTGCTAGCCGTGCTCACGCGCTTCGCATCCTTGTTTCACGGTTCACGCCATGAGCAAATACGCGTGCAATCTCCTACCTTACGTCGCTTTCAACTCGTGCCGAATCTCACCGACAGCTTGCGCGATGAACAAACGCTGGCGCGGAAGTTGTGCGCCAGACATATCTTGTCTTCACAAATGGAAGAGCTTCGAACATGCAACCAGTTTGAACACACAACTGCGGGCAAGGTGGTGGCGCTTGTTGAGCTGAGGAATGTACACTCCACACTGTATCCATTTCTATCATCGTTGTCCACATACACCCATTCCATTATTGCGCTTGATGATCATAGTACGGATGAAACGCGCAACCAACTGCTCAGGTCGCCGCACGTAGAACTCATTCTCAATCGCACAGGAGAATGGCGACGCGACGAACTTGCAGATCGTCAAATGCTACTGGAGGCCGGTCGAAGGGTTGGTGGCACTCACTTTGTATTACTAGATTACGACGAATTTGTTTCTCACAACTGCGTACCCTGGATTCGCGACGAAATCCTCAAGCTGAGGCCCGGCGAGAGCCTGTTCATCCCGTGGGTCGAAACTTGGAAAACGCCATATAGTCAAAGAGTGATGAAGCATGACCCGCAAATGAACTTTCTCACAAGACGTCAAACGGTGATTTTCGCCGACGATCGATTCTTTTCGTACAGCGCCGACAATTCGCTTGCCAGAACGCTCTCTAATAACGCCTCGCTGCATGTTTTACGATGCCCCAGAAGTGTATGTCCGCCGCCTGGTGCATACAAGGGTGCCTCCACTAACTTTGAATTCCCGCCATCTGTGAAGGTTCTGCGAGAGTGTCGCATCCTCGAAATGAGGTTTCTGAATTTCGACAACGTGTTGCTCAAGGCTGCGTGGTACGAAGCTCTCGGACGAGTGCTAGGTGCTGCAGACGGCGTCACCAGTGGGAAAATGATGACTCGTATGTTTTCCAGCTCCGAGCAGTTGTTGGCGAAGGAAGGAGTGTTCTTAAGTGAAGTGAATCACAAATGGCTCGCCGATGATGCGTATGACGTGTTTAAACCGTTCCAGTTCATCGAGACGTGGAGAGCATCCGAGCTTTTGCACTGGATTGGCATATTTGGTGCCGATCACTTTCGAAAGCTGCCTGTCATGAATTCGATTCATTTTGGAGAGCTGCGTTTGGCGATGCGACGTGCCAGATTGCAAGATGCGCCGCTCCGCATGGTACCGAGACGGAAGAGCGACGTGATAGTGTTCGCTGTGGAGAACCAGTTATTTCCCGCGCTCTCGCGATTGCTGGATGCAATGGGCTTTGAATCACTTGTAGCGAACAATGAGTCTTCTGCGCACTCGACAAATCAAGGACGACAATTTGTTCATATAAGGGCAGAGCTGGACGCCATGAGACAACGCCCATTACCTGCTTCGCACACTGCACGAGTATATGTGTCGTTTGCACACGTGAGTGAACAGAATCAACTGATGTTGCTAAGGTACGCGAAACACGAGCTGCGGAACGTGCATGTCCTGCTAGTTTTCGCAGACTGGCACAGCGCAATGGGAGACACGGAGCTCTCCGAAATGTCGCGCGCAATGGCAAATGAAGCGGGTAGTCATGTCCATTTGATAGACATGTCCCTACAGGCATTCGGTTCGTTCGCGGCATTGCGATGGCTATCAAAACGTATATGCTCTATACCGACGGCGGGCGTTGGTTCGCGCATATCTGATGAGCAACTACTTGCGCTCGCGGAACAGAATCATGCGGGTTTTGAAGCAATGAGAGAGCGTGGAGCTGTATCATCGCATAAAAAGCCGCATGATTCTGTTGACGTAGTTGAGCGTCTGCTTCCGGTAGCTCGATTGATGTTCTCGCTAAATGTAGGACGAAGTGGATCGCGGTATTTGGCGGATGTATTGGATACAGCAGATGATCCGATCATTGCTTTGCATGAGCCGCGATGTTCGGCGGGAAAGTGCTCTGGTGGCGGTGCTATGCGAATGCAAGAGATCTTGTTAAAACAGTCGTATGAGGAACGACAACGCATCAAAATACCTATGATCATGAGCAGCGTTGCGTCCGTGTTTAACTTGTCGATAGCACGTGCGTGGCACAGTAGGACCGTAGAATGTTCTATGCTGGAGAGGGGGCGGTGGGTTGGGGTTCAGGAGGGCGCGACGGATTTGAAAAGCTCGAGACCGGTGTTGGAGGTGAGTGGGACGGGCGAATGTGTAGTGCATGAGGTGAGGGATGTAGTATTCGTGGAGACGAATCCGAACTTCAAGGCGTGGATGTATGATGTTGTGTTGGAGCAGTTTCCGAAACGTGGATATGAAGTGACAGTGGTGGTGGTGCGACGCTATGTGGCGGCGGTGGTGTGTAGTCTGTATGAAACGGGCTATTTTACAAAGCGAGATGGGTATAATTGGATGGAGACGGCGGCGGGAGTGAACTCGAGGGTGCGGCTGAAGGAGCTTACGGATGACTCGAAGTTGGATGCGGTAGAGAAACTGGTATCGTATGTGGCGAATGCAGAGGCGGTATTTCGAGAGGTGTTGCGACGGTATGTTCGGAATGGGGAGCGGGTGCGGGCGGTACAGGTGAGGTCGGAACGGATTTTCGAGACGGGGGGAATGAGGGAATTGATGGAGGAGTTGGGACTGAGTTGGTCCCCCCGGACGACGGCTGTGGCGGGAGTGGTCCGCGATAAATATTTGAATGAGACGGGGGGGAGGGCGGTGCGCGAGATGCGGGTGGAAGAATGTGAGCGACGGATTGAACAGTTCGAGATCACGTTATCGAAAGAAGCGAGAACGGTGGTGCGTGATTTGTTGAGTGAGTGGACTAGGTTGGATGACTGAGGCGTGTCAGTACTGCACCTCTGTGCAGCCGTCAACACAGCTGCCGGGAGGGATCAAAAATACACAATGTAAGCTATGTACACAGGACCCCTAGTGTCTACACGCCCGAAGGATTGGCCTCATATGAGGCCAGTTCTATTTTCCAAAAAATTAATAAAAATCGCCGGTTTCCATGCTGCAGCGGCGTATTCGATTTTCTAAGTAAAAAACAAATTTTCGAACCATGGTCCACCTGCTTCACAAGTACATTCTTTAGACAGTTGTCTTCAGTAACATCAGCTTAGTGGTTTCACGACCGCTCGGAGACTGATAAACACACAGTTCAAACTTCGCTGAGTTCAGTGTAACTCGAAAAATCTTACGGAAGCTTGACTCTTCCTAATAATTATTATGGTCTAAGAACACATATTCATCCTCTTGAACAGTGAACCGAATAAGATGACATCTGCTAAAGAGATAGCTTCTTCAAAGACGATAATATATCTAGCCACTTGAATATATCGAATTTAATTAGTAGAAGACTTAAACTAATTTGAACTTTTTGCTTTCAAATTTTTAAAAATGTCTCTAAAATAATTTAAAACGCATTTTAACACACGAAAATCATTTTTGTTGACATGAAACATGCAACTGATCAAGAAAACAATCACAATCGATTTCACTGTTAAATTTACAAACATCTAAAAATAAATGTACTTTTTGTATTCTGAACAAACACATTTTCAGTTGTTAACAGTTTTGAAAACCATGCATCGTCCGTTATCTATTTTACATGTCAAAAAGTCATCTGATTTTCTTCGTTTAAGATTTGTTTCCACTAAATGAATGCCAGTATCAGCCATATATGGATTTTCTATTTTATCATCCTTCTTATAATTTTTTTTCATTTTTTGAAAAGCATTTTATTTGTTCCCTATCAATCCGTCTGCAAGGTTACAATGAAAATTATGCGGTGTAAGATTCTATTTTTTCTTGTAATCTTCTTGTAAAGGTTCCAAGCATTAACCTCAGTCATTTCAAGCAAAACTCATTAACTCTAAAAGACCATTTTCCACTTCGAACTTCTTTTCTATATTCAAATCATCTAGACGTGATCTATTATGCTTATCAGTTCTTGAACAATAAAAAAATCACTCCTCAAAAGCTTCTGTAATAGCAATAGAAAGCGAAATATTTTCATTTTTATACCATCAGTTGTCCTCCATCTTTCACGAAAATGGGACTTCTTGGTTCGATATTGCTGCAAATTCTGATGGAATATCTCCTTTCACTGTCCATTCAGAGCTCCAAAATCATCTTTTGCTGTATTTCAGGCAGTGTGGCGATCATTGACACGTGCTAGCTTCGTGCCGTAATCATAAGTTCGGAACGATGTTTCATAGGGAACCTTCTGGAAGCTGTTTTTACAACCGCAATAAACCGCATTCCTATTTATAAAAGTTCTTCAGCTGTTTCAACAGATGCAAAATATGAATCGGTACAAATGATTCGATCAGTTTCGAACCAATTTCCAATAAGTCTCACGAAAACAGCTTTTCTCTGCACATGTTTCGACTCAAAAGGCTTTAAATCTTGTTGCGACGCTCCTATCGTGATTTCAATTTCGAAAATTATTCCACTTCTTCCACAACACACTTTTTTATTTCACGATCATTTTCAGGTTTCTTATGAAGAGCATTGTAGTATAACTATCCAATTTCAATCCGGTTGTCCCCGAGTCCATACCAACGTAACATACTTTTGTCCACGCCCAATGTGGTATTCCACCAAATGTAGGACAACGCTTGGAGCGGAGACACCACGAAGATGTTCGGGATCTTCCTCTCTTGACAGACACGCCTCAGGCGGAGGAGACGCGTCCCAGCAAAGCACAGAAACAGAGCCACTCTGGAAAGGCACGACGAAGTCGGGTGTAAGACCGAGGCCAATCCGGCGGGATATACCTAGAGTGTTTAGGTGAGCACGGCACAGTCCGAAGTGTGACCAATCCTAGGCGGAGCGGTACCATGGCGATTTTCGGAAAAGGAGCGAGGAAACACTCGTATGAGGTGGACGAGCGGGGTGAGTGCGGCGGCCGCTCCCGAGAGCCAACAAGGAGAACAAGAGGAAACGGGGGCGAACCCCTATACAGGGGCGAGGCTACGACAAGTGTCGGCGATTAAACATGAACCCACGGTGGTGGTAGCACTCTGGTCGACAGAGGGGTGGATGAACTAACTTGCGACGGGCGCTCACGCAGTATGCGGTGAAGACCCGCGGAAGGCGAAGAGTTCAGAGCCAAGACCCCCTCCTTGAGATCTCCCAAGAGGGTGTTTACTGGGGAGCAGTGCTCAACCTCCTAAGTAGTGTGGGGCGTGGCCCTGACAGTGGGCGCGCGTCCGAAAAATAAGTACTAAATATCTAGTGCATAGCCAAATAATTACTAAATAATACTAACCATTATGTAGAATCTGGGCCACGTGTGGCACGCCTCGCACTCGAGCGTCGGCATCCGTGCAGTCCACGTGTTCCACCAGTGTGCACCTCCGGCCCTAACCGGCCGTCGGCACGCAATAGCGGTATAGCTTGTCATAGACCAAGCTAGTCCTCAAGCGAGCGAAACTTCTAAGTCCTGCGAAGAAACCCCCTTGGAAGGCATTTTCCTTCATCGCCGAGAACCCACGGTAGCAGCGCGTTTACGAGAACTCCTCACCAGGGCCACCTCTATGTCAGAAACAACACAAGTAGAACCCCATAAGATCGAAGTAATTAGAGAGAATATTCCCACAGGGCTTGCTGGCCTTCTCTGGCCCCATCTCCGAGAGCTGTGTGCAGCCCACGTGGATTCCATTGTGGACATGCGACTCGCTACGGCGATCGCTGATCATATGGATTACCTGGTTACGCGAATCGTCCCCAAGGTCATGGGGTCTGGACTATTCTTAGACTCCCTCTTTTAGGCCATTCAAGGAGAATTCCCCAGCCAGTCAGGCAAAGCGGTCCCTAGGACCACTCTACAAGTCAACCATCCGGCTTCCATATGGCAACCCTCTACTGAACCCCCAGGAGTGGCGACATTACCCGCCCCTCGCCGGGAACTCCATCAAGAAAATCCAATGGAAGGACAATCGAGGAGCAGAAGAGAGGCTCCGCGTCTAGATGAGCGACAGATTGCCCTACCCAAATAACAATTTGAGGTACAGCGACCTCAGGGCTCCATCAGATCTGATATAGAGATCGATCCTTTAGGTACGTATTCCACTGGAGAGAAAAGAAGTAACCACAGGAGAAAGAAGAACAGAAGAAGCAAAAGAAGAGACCATTTGGACACGATTGATTCCGAATCGGCCTCGACCGAAAGGACCGACTCTGAAGTAGATGAGGCTGACGTTCGAGGCCTCAAACCAATGACAACCACAAACAAACTTTTCCTTAAGGTTCTAGACTACCTGAATAATTGGCTGGCCGACAGGTCTCCAAAATATTCTAATTCGTTGCCTCGAAGAGTCGCCAAGTGGGCCAGATGGATGCAACCAACCATTACGTACAAATTTTCGGGTTCCGATCCAATTGCGGTCCTTATGTTTCTCAGTTTCTTCCGTACGGTCTGTGATCAGAGCGGTGGCCACGAGGGCATCGCTGTGTCCCTATTTCAATTCTTTCTTACAGGAAAGGCGCGTGACCGACTGGTTTCGAATCTATCATGCACAACTGACCTCCTGGATGCTCAAGACCGTGAGCTCCTAAGGCCATACCCTCAGGAGGTTGTTCATTACCTCTTGGAAACTTACGCAAAGGATGAAGTTATAATGGATGCCCACCAGGAAGTCATCTCCTTTAGGCAGAGCTCCAACATGACCGAATCGGCTTTCGCAGACGACCTATGGAAGAAAGTTCACCGATGTCGAAATTTTTTCTCCGAAGGACGGCTCAAATGGCACTTCATCATGGGATTACTCCCTGACATTCGGACAGATGTCTGCAATTACCCCACGGAAAATTAACAATACTCCTTCCGAAGGCTCGTTACGTATGCCGAGGGTTATGGCCAAACCTACAGAACTTCCAGGCGGAATACTGATATATATAGAGCACACGCAATTCCATTGTGTAAACCCAACCAAGCCTATTTGGTTAGCTCCACGAAAGCGGACATGGATTCACGACTCCATTACGCCGATTCTGGAGATGTCCTCCCGGTCAATTTCAGTGCTCCTCCGTCTGGACCCCCATCATATACCTTCCAGGGAAATAAAGGGACCACTGGACCACCCACACCCAAGTATTCTCCTTTTCCGCCCCGCAAGGACGTTTTGTGTTCGAGCCCCAAGGCCTTGCTTCCTCTGCCTTTCCATGGCCCGCCCAACCTTGTTACTGCAAGAGGTATCTACCTTAGGACGCACGATAAAACTTCTTAGCTTTTAGAGATGAGAAAATTTTCGAGTGCGGAGATCCGAAGGAATGTTTCACAGGGCACAGCAACGAACCACAGGGACCCCTGGAAGCTCACGCTATGTCAAGCGTCCGAATACTTTGATCAAAGCCCTACAGGTCCACGCCATTGTAGATCTTACGGACGACCCCGAAGAGGAAACCTATCCTCAGGAAGAAACGGAAACCCCATCGGAAAACTCTTAGAAGGTCGATGCGAGGTAAATCCTCCCTCTTTAAGCCCGTGCCTCAACCAATTGCACGGTCATGAGCCAAAGAGCTCTTCACCACCCAATACAAACCACCCAGAATGGACCACTCAGGTTGAAAAACAAATAGAACACAGTAACGACCCTGCCTGTATCCTCAGGAAAGAGAATTCCGAAGTTTGAGTAATCATGGGACTTCGTTCGAACAACTCTCGAGTGCCCACAGCCGTATTGGACACTGGCTCTGGTCGCAACTTGGTCCTTCCTAAACTATTCCCGTTTGGCTGGCACAAGTTCAGTCAGGATAAGGAACATCCCCAGAAATATCGATGCATCACGTAGACCAATGGACATTAAAGGAATAGTACCTTTTTACCTACAATTACGACAATTTAAAGTCCGCACGTTGTTCCTTGTATGTCCTAACTTGGGCGCTGAGGCAATCCTTGAGGCTTTCTTTATCGATCGATTCATTAAGGCCATTTATCCAGGCCTTAAGAAAGTCGCGATCTACCGGGCACCTTTTATGTCCATAACTGGTTCCGCCCCAGGGCCAGAAGCGAGCCGGAAACGAGCGGTTGTCTCCGAGAACAAGAAGTCCAATAAGGTTCGCCTTTCAAAGGCCATAACGATACCCCCGATGAACCCAATCGCTGTATCGGTCGATTCCCAGTTTTCAGGTCTCGTAAAGACTCAAAACCACCTGAAAACTGTTTTGAAGCATCTTACGTTGAAGGCCAATGAAGTAATGGACATCCCCCCCAACAGGCACTTCTTGGTCACAATCAGTCACTTCGGAGATAAACCCGTACGGTTATTTAAAGGTACAGTGATTGGCATCACTCTACACACGCCCGTGGTTGTCATGGAGGCCCAAATGAATAACTTTTCAACGCGAATTCTCGACGAGGACAGGGACTCTTGGGAGGGGAGAGTCGCTATTGGCGCAGAATTCGAAGCTTATAGGCCCCAGGTACGCGATCTTCTCAGGAAATACCCGGCCATGTGGTCAGGTAGATTGGGCAACATTAGATCCATTACACACCGCATTGACCATCAGGATGATGCTAGACCACGGTTCCGCACCCATGCCGTACAGGCCTTAAGGGTAGGGAAATGGTCGCCGACAGATGGACAAGATGCGCAAAGCTTAAGTCATAGAGCTGGCGCCCCCGAACAAATCTAAATGGGCAAGTCCCCTTGTCCTCGTGGCGAAGAAAGATGGCTCCGTCATGTTCTTTGTCGACAACAGGAAGCTGAACGCAGTAATCAAGAGGGACTCATACCCACTACCACACATGAATAACTGTCTGGATTCCTCGGGCGAAGCTGTCGTATTTACCACACTGGGCGCTAGCTCCGGATATTGGAAAATCCCTTTGGCCGAAGATTCGAGAGCGCTGACAACCTTTACCACCCATGAAAGTCTGGTCAGATTTACTCGTATGACCCTTGGTTTAAAGAATGCACCATCAACTTTCCCACGGGTAATGGACATCATACTGTCCACAGTCAAATGCAAATCCGCCTTGGTCTATTTCGATGACGTTTTAATCTTCTCATAGACCGTAAAGAAACCCCTTCGCCACTTGAGGAAGGTGCTAACAATCATACAGGACGCTATAGTAACACTGAAACTCCGCAAATGTGCTTTCTTCCAGGTCTCAGTGGACTTTCTCGATCACGTCGTTCTCCCAGAAAAGCTAAAGGTAGCCACAGGGACCACAATTGCGATTCGCAAGGCTAATCCTCCTAGTATTCACACGGAACTACGATCCTTCGTGGGCTTGTGCAATGTTTACCGACGGTTCGGGCAAGGGTTTGCCACGATCTCGGCCCACCTTAACGCTATGCTGAAGAAAGAAACACCTTCGGAGTTCGAAGCTCTCATCGACGACCAGTACGAGACATTTCAGACCCTAAAAGACAAATTGCTGAACCCCCCTATATTGGCTTTACCAAACCCCGAGAGGCCCTTTGTTGTGGATACAAACGCCTTTGATGTACAAGTGGGATGTGCACTGCCACAGGAACAGGAGTCACCGAAGGACTATCGACCTACTGGATATTGGAGCAAAACGCTCACCAGCGCGGAGTGTAACTACAGAACTACCGAAAAGAAATGTCCAGCCTTCGTATGGTCCGTATTAACACTCCGTCCATACCTAGAGGGAACCAGGTTTACCATTAGGACAGATCATGATTCACTTCGCTGGTTACTCAATATAATCGATGCATCAAGTCGCCTCGCTACGTGGCTCCTCAAGCTGTCAGAATATGACTACGTCAGAACCTGTAAGCCAGGCATCAAGCACTAAGCAGCAGATGCCCTGTCGCGAATCATCGTCGGTGGAACAGATGAAAGTGCATTGAAAGACCTAATTCCTACCCCCTTCATAGATGATGGACCTCAGGGTTATGTGGAAACCGATGACCTTATGGGTAGGATCCAATCGGATGATCCTGAGGTAAAGAAGAACGAAGTATACCTATTGGACTTGGAGACAGTACTGCCCAATTCGACACCACCTTAGATTATTGCAATAGCCCCGGAGGAAAAAGAGCCCGCCCCTCAAACTATTGCGGAACTCCTACAGGCGCAGGTCGAAGACAAGTACTGCATGAAAACAGCCCAATTGGTAGGAACCCCTGGATGCATATTCGACTGAGACCGATTTAGACTACTGTGTCGCCGCTCACCACTGAATAGCTCACTCCAACCGATAGTACCAAGACCATTGAGGGCGCCATTCCTATACCTCGCCCATTTCCCTCGCTTGGCTGGTCACCCTGGAGGCCGACGAATGTACAAGACCCTAAGGAAGTTCGTCTACTGCCCACCAATGGCGCAGAACCTATGGAAAACTGCACGGAACTGTACATCGTGCGCACATATCCGAGGGTCTCGCGCCAACCATCAGGCCGAATTGAAGCTATTTTCCGCCGCAGGTCCGATGGAATTTGTATCAATGGATGTACTTGGGCCTTTGCCTAGGTTGTTCCATGGGAAACGGTTTGTTTTGGTTATAACCGATAGGTTTACCAAACTCACCCGAGCCCTACCCCTAGGGAGGACAACGGCCACGGATTTCGCCACGGCCTTCTTTTCCCACTGAGTATATCCATATGGCATGCCCTTCTACCTCCCTACGGATAACGGCAGCCTGTCTGTATCCAAATTCTTCTCACACATGTGCTACCTTGCGTATAAAACATGTGACCACCACGGCGTACCAACCGCAAACCAATAGGCAAGCCGAACGCTTCAACCGCACCCTTCTGGACCGACTGGCACACTACGTATCGGAGCACCAATTGGACTGGGACGATTATGTTGAGCCACTGGTTTATGCCTACAACGTGCAAGTGCACGCTTCTACGGGAGACACACCTTTCGATCTAACGATAACAAGGTCGCCAACGGCGATAGCTGTTGACCTTCAGGATTCCATTATTCCCCAGGACATAACCGAATGAATGACTCCTACTCAGGCGAAACGCTACTCGCGCCGACGCATCGACCGCATTATCCAATCGACCCAAACTATACAAACCAAAGCCCAACGGCGCTACAAAATCAATTTCGACAAAGCCGTTTGGGACACACCGACCTTTGGGAAAGGAGACCTGGTTTACCTGGACCGGCTACAGAAGAACAGTGAAAAACTCGAGAACACTACGCGGAAGCTCTTACCCCGCTCTACGGGACCATAAAAACTCCTTGAGGCCAATCAACATACCATTACGTTACTAATTGAGGGCTTACAAGACACCGTATCTATTGACCAGGTGACACGAGCCCCCAGCTCTCCCGGACCACCAAAGTCCCAGTCCCCTGGCCCAACGGAATCACTACGACCTCTGGTCGACGCTCCAGTCCCCAAACCCTCTCAGGCAGATCTCGCGGACCCCAATAGCCCCATCGACCCCATGGTCAACGCCACTGACGATGACCCATCTCTTCCAATCAACTCCAAAAGGATTCGCCCCTCTGGATCACACTCTTCTTCCGGAGAATGAAGATCAACCGGAATACGTGATTTAGCGCATCATCTCCGCCGGTCGGGGAGAAGTTGGAACTATGCGCTATACCGTTCTTTGGTTAGGCTACACACCTGACGAAGACACTTGGCAAGAGCCTCAAACCATTCCGGATAATTCTATCGCCCGCTATTGGCGCAAAATCGGCAACATGGAGCGCAGCCTTCAGGAGGCGTCAACGATTGGCCCGAATACTCCCAAAACGTCTCCCGACACGACGGTTCGCCGTAGCTCCCGCACAAGGGAACAAATTAAGTCTTAAGGCGACACATGAGGAAGACCGGAGACGCTCTCAAGGTTGAATGACGTCCCGGGTCACGCATGTCTGAGAAACAGGAGCGGCATTCGGAAAGCACAATCATTACTTTGTTTGAATAACTGACAGGGGCCTAACAGCCCTCAGCACGACCTCAAAGTTCGCGGAAGCGCTCTGAAAACCAACAGAACTCGCTGGGGCGGCGCAGTAAAAACTCTGTCGTCTTCATTGAAACCTGCAGCGGGGAAACCGGGACTAGAGTCACCTGAGAAGCCTACCGTACCAATGGGACCGGCTCCAGCGATCCGAGCACGCTAATACGGCCGAGATTCACCTGAGGAACTGTTGTCACCATCGGAAGCCTCCCAGTCGCCCAAATGTCGACCATGCCGCGCATCCAAGTCGGCAGTAACCCTCTGGGACATCACTTGGGCACTCTGTTGCACGATCTTGACCATAGCGGTCTTCCCATCCTGAATCTGTTGGACGACTACGCGCCCAGAAGAAAGCTTCCCTTAGGACTGCCGCAATGTCCATCGAGTCCGTAATACCAACTGTACGGCAGACACGACGGAGATTTAAAGCGGCAGCCGTGACCGAAGCAGAAAACTGTGGCAACGAAGAGGACGGAGCGATGTCGACGCCCACAATGAACGTTTGAGCCAGCGCATCACCCACAGGACTTTTGGCTTTGACAGTAACCTCGCCAGGAGGGATGTCCACTTGGGCGACGGGCAGCTCATATTAGAGTTCAGCCTCAGGAGCAGTCCTCGAAGGAGATGAATGAGGGGAAGCGGGCGGCAACAAACCTGCGGACTCGACGGGAGGGTTTCCGGCCTCCACTGATAGAACGAACCCAACCGTCTCACCATGAGCAATGCCGAACTCGCCGTGTGCTTTCGGCTCTTTCTATTGATTCGTGGCTTTGTGAAGCGCAGATTGAAATTCGCCCAGAACAGGTCCCCGCGCAAGTAAATGCCGTTTTCTTCGACATTTCGCCCACGTGGCGCCCCACCGCCACCGCCACCGCTGTCGCCACTGTCTCAACGCCAACCTTCTAGCCCGCGCCCGTCTTCCACCTGAGCGTAGTGTTTCGGCGACGTGCCCATCGCGCGCCGTCGAAATGTGCCACTACGATGGGTAAGCGAACAAAGCTGTTGTGACGACGACGGCAGCGGCGGCGGCGACAGGAGAAGAATGAGGAAAAGAAGGCGTGCCGTAAGTTCTTCTGTATATATTCACGCGGCGAGAGTTTCGGTCGCTTTCGGTTTCAAACGCCCACCTACAGACGATTCAAGCGCAACTTGTACCCGCAGGCGCAGGTCGTGCGTAACGAGCGTCTTCAGCTGCACACGGAAAACTGAGGGGTTTTGTTGCAATTTGACGAGGAAGACGGTGCATCGTCTATTCTGCACGAGCTTTTGCATCCGTCGCCCGACACTGTGTGCCAAGTACCTTCCGAATTCGACCCCAAACGAGTGCCATCGTGGCACGCGCCGCGCGCTTTGCCCGTCGCCGTCGTGCTGCACGGGCTCGAGTATAATTCGTTCGGAATTGTCACGCGCCGCTTCGTTGCAGGGCTACAGTGCGACTCATTCAAGGTCGTCGCGTTGAATTTTTGCTTCTGCGCTGAGCATAAGGCCCCGCCAAATACGCTTCGCCTCCACCACACTAGCTTTTCAGAAGATGTCGAGATGCTCTTGCTTGCAGTTCGCCACGCTGCTTTCGATTGATTGCATTGACCAACGCAATTATATCCCTTCGGGTATTAGTTGGGAGCATACATCGACTCTCAGTTATTTAAAAACCACAAGCACCACGACACCACTCAATACGGTTTTTGGCTGCAGCAGCAGCAGCCTGCGTCCAGTTCGATGCATCCGCCTGTCAGAACAAGCTTCACAGGTGTTTTCGGGGCGCTCTGTACAGCTCTAGGCTTGTCGCAGCCATGACAGCAAAGTTTGAGAAAGCTCTTGAGAATGGTTTTAACCCATATCCCGTCGACCTAAAACAAGTGCTCTGCGTCAATCTTATAGAACTCATCGATGATCTCTCGATCTCGCCAGTGTTCGGTTCCTGCGATCGCTTCGGCTACTATTGTCAGGTATGTACCCTATCTCTTGTAAATTCTTGTCATCGCACGTGCAATCCAATCCCTCACAACCCGGCTGACCATTTGTTGTTGCCTCCACCTCCCCGTCCTGCTTGAGCAGATAGAATCCCGCCACGCGCTCAAGCACATATCTGTCCTCACCCACATCATCAATGCTGTTGATGGTTTTTTCTTCGAACATCAATATAGCTCCAACCGTCCCACAAGAGAAGACACAGCGTCTGCACCAGTTTTTTAAACGTTCTCGACCATTATCTTCTTCTCCAAGTTGCTGGCTCCACTTCATTGAGATACCCTTTCTCGGCGCTCCCGAAATTTCTCTCAATGAGCAATGCCAAACACGCCGTGTGTTTTCGGCTCTCCACGGCATTCCCTAGGAAATATTTCAACTCGAGGCTCTGCTCATCCCACGTAACCCCAGTGAAACAAAGCGCGCGCGCGTGAAGGCCACTTTGATCCGCCATGACTGTCTCTCCGTTCTCATAGCTGCGGAGGGGCTCACGACGGGAACTCTGAGTAACTAGATTATGCTGTAAGAGCTTCTCCACGCATAAAGGTACTCTGCTGAAGTGTGGAGTTGTATTGGCAAAGCACTATCAATGGGTTTCGTTCTTCATTTACATGTTAGTTATAAAGAATGCTTTCTCCGGTGCGGAATGCTTTCATTTGCGCGTCTTTGATGGCTCTCTCTGTTTTTTTGTCCATTGCGTTTGTCATAGAGTTTCGTGATGAATTCGTAATGTATGGAAAGGACTGCGATTTGGTACTTTTCCGTACTGGAGAAAATTTAGAGGCATTAAGAGGAAGAGAGTCAACTTCAGACTCGGTTTCGCGACATATTCGGGCTTTCTTTGCAATAAACTCAGTGAAATTCCGCTCTCGCTTTGTTGCCTTCACTGATGCATGATTTCGTGGTGTAGTAAACGGCATCAACTCATGAGTTCCTTTTCCATACCAATTGATTTGTTGATCTTTTGCATTGCTCTTCTCCCCTCCAGTGATATTGACTTCTTCGAGAAAAGCAGAGTTTGGAATTTCCAAATTAACAATCCTTTGAACTGGTTTTGCAAGAAGATCTTCGACTTTTTTAACGTTAGAGACCCGAATCCGGATGCCAACCGATGAAGTTTACCGTACAACGCTTTCCCCTTGGCCCATTTGACATAGATTCGTACTTCTTTCTCAGTCGCATTGTGAATGAAAGCATCGACATCTATTATCGATGTGCTTTGACCTTTCATAGCGTGTCGAATGTTCTCCTTCAGCTCCTTCACATCAAAAACTCCGCACTTCTTTCAAAGCTTGAATACACTATCGAAAAAAGCCCATTTCCGCTTGACTTTCAGTAAGGATTAAAGAATGTTTTGATCTCAATGTATTCATCAAGAATTTTTTTAGGTTGAGGTAGAATGATTATGTCTTCAATGTACGAAAACACACATTTCATTATGTGCCTGCATAGAACACCCATAGACTCCATCTTCTTACAGTCACATGCGGCTACCAGCGGGCTCTCTCTCCCTTCATCTTCAACGGTTTCTTTAAGGGCGTAGAGCACTTTCAAATGCGTAGATGTTCTGAGAGATTTAGGGGTTTCCAGCTTACCAATAAGATGAACACTACAAGAGAGTTCGAAACGAGCAATAGACCGAATTTATGGACCCGTCGTTCAATTGAAGTTCAGGCCAGTGCATATTGTTCAATTTGTACAGGTAGGCGATTTGGACACCGTACTGTTTTGACGCATCTGTGAAAGTCTCCTTAGAATTTGTTAAAACGTAGCTGGTATCCTCTGATATAATCTCATCGAGAAGTTCGGGAAGAATTGGAAAGCGGCAATCGCGAATAGAACGATAACGTGAGCTCAGTTCCGTCATCGAACGTATTCTAGACTCATTCCGGGCCTGTGTTCGTTTTCTTGTTATCATCTTTAGATGCTTTGGAATGATACTGAATGGGACTTTTTGGCCAGAACAAACGCCCGATAACCGGAATTTGACGCCTTTGTGTATCCGGTTCCTTGAAAAAGGAACAAGTTCGGGACGGCAATACTTCGGAAACAAGCCACAAGACGTTGTGGTCTAATTATATATATATATATATATATATGTATGTATGTATGTATACCAAACTGGAAGTTTATTTGTGAACCCTCTAAAGTACTTTTATACGAATTCAGCACACCGGTCCGTGAAGATAAGTAGCGCTTTGGACCTTCTCAACTTCAACAAATCTTTGGAAATATCGACGCACTAAGTACCTCTTCCATGTGTTCACATCAGGCGACTACAGTTTCTAGTTGGTTCTGGGGAACATGCCACTCACCCAATACAATAAAGAACTTCTCGAAGATGTTTTGGTCGCGGCGATACAGGCAGCGCTTTGGTCCATTCATATTAGTGCAGGACACTTAGGTATCATTTCATTAAATGCATTAGAATATCTACAACGTCAGCATCTGTCTCGCCGCTGATGAACCCCATAAAGAAATATAAAGTGAAACCGTCATTTGCCCTCCCGTTGATCGTGAAATATGGAAACCCATAGAGATTTGCGACAAATTTACAATCCGAAGAGATGTCAGGCACAAAACCGAATGCTTTATAGTCGTCGACTCATTCCTTACTCGACGAACAGGCGGCCGTCATTCTACCTTCCGAGTCACAACTAAAGAAAAAGTTATTATAGAGGTCTTCTTTATGTAATTGGACCAATTTCTCGAAAAACTTTGAGCATTTCAAGTACTTTTGATTGCTTGCGTAGCGTTCAATTCCAATCATCTGCCGGAGTAATCTTAGCGTAATCAATATATTCTACTTGTCTTCCAGATATCTTACGGTATCCAGAAGTGACATGTGCAGAGAGTATGTCATACAAAGCGCCTCTTTACGCATCTTGGGTGGTAACGTCTGATCACGGCTTTGTTTGTAGAAGGTAAGTGATAGTACTTGGCTTTTCGGAAGTCAGCAACGTACGACCTCCCCTCTACTTCCTTCTCTGGCGTCAATACTTTGATTTTCAGAGAGAATCCACAGATATTATTTTGACATACATTGTGCATTTGGATATACATTTCAGAAAGACACGGTTATCACCTACAACTCCATAGTCCCGCTGAATATCTTGCCTACAAAGATAGAAGTCCTACATCGTACATTGTACCCCATGCTTTTTGTAATGTACCGCACTTCTCGGGCTACATCACGACCTGGAGCATTAACCGGAAGGCTTCTGAAGCAAGAGATGATAGCTGCCTTGAAACAGTCGTCCACTTGCATCTTGTCTTCTGCAACGTCTCCATTTCTTTCAGAATCGTTAGAATCTTAGTCCTGAGCAGGAGACTTCTCGCTCCCAGTTTCTCCTCTAGTACCGTCTTTTGGTAGAACCACCCTAGTTCTTTCCATGCCCGAGACATGTAAGAGCTCCAAGGGCACATCATCGTTCTCATAGAGGTAAAGAAAACGCTGAACGAGATCTGAGTCAACAATACCCCCAGGCTTTGAATGTTTTTCCGTCTCCTCCTTGTTGAAATCAATTCTCGGTAAAGCTGAATTAAAGGTATCACGTTCCAAAGAGTTGATTTGTAACACAGGGGCCTTCACCGTCTTGGATATATCTTGTTAGTTCTCAGACCGCGCTTTCGTAAATAAGCCGTTGTCGATATCAGCGCAGTTGACTTCACTGACGTCAAACCCCATGCCATGAACGACTTCATCGACCTTGTATTCAGAGCCAAAACGAACTACCACATCTTGTACTGCACGGGGTAATAATCTTGGAGGCTTTTGTAGAATACATTTCATAGTCTTCATTCTACATGAATTTGCGCTTGGACCATGTCAGTCGGCCTAAATGTTTCATGTCTTACAATAAAACAATCATTAAAGACATACACTGCGTCTTCAGTGTGTTTTTGTATTTTAAAGCCCACTGTATTTTCGTGGAAGCACTTTTGGCCAAGGGAATCCCAATAATACAATTTCTTTCACCATTTCTTGTGTTTCCAAGTCTGAAACATGCTGTTCTTCATATTCCTCAGAGCCTCTTATCTATGGATCAAATTGATCTCGAGGAACTCAGTGGCATGGTTTGAATGTTTGAGATTAACAACTACAGTCCATTTTGATGTACTACTCTTTAAAGAAACCACGACAGTAGAACTGCATATATGGTTCCTGTGCTGAAAACTGTTAAATCTTGCGTTGATGAGGCAATCACCTTTTTTCGCTCTCTTCACGACACACCTGAAGTATTGAAGATAATAAATAAATTCTTTTGTGCGCGCTGTAGAAGAGAGGAGCTCTAAAATATCGACGACCTAGCGTGGCTCATCTTTAAGAATAGACACAAAATTTTCATCTAGATTGCTTTCCACACGCTCTAATTTACAAGACTTTCGCTTAGAAAACACATCTTCCAAAAACTCACAAAGAATCGATCGCACAACACTGTAGTTATCTTCGAACTTTTTTTTGCGTTTTGACTTTCGAGGAGGAAAAGAAAGCGTTTTTGCTTTCAAGTAACATTCTTTTGCCTGTACTTGCTAACGCACCTTACGTCGACGAAATATACCCAGAAACCGCAATGAAAAGCTGTCGAAATCTGCTTTATCTCCGTCATCCTTGGAGTCCAATTTTCATTTCATCTCAGCGTTTGGACAAACCCTCTCACAGTCGAGAACCTCGCGTATTGTTTCTTTTTTTGATAGATTCTGGCAAGATCTCCGTGGCGTCTGACACATTTGCAGGACTACACATTAATTTCTCCAAAACTGGTCTCTCTTTAACCTCAGAACTCGTGGTAATGACAGTCTTCAATCCACTCAGAACACTTTTCCGAATCTCGAATTTAAATTCTGACCTTTTCAAAACCCGGCGGCGCGATTGCTTTAGTCGAGAAAGACAATCACCACAAAGTTGGAAGTCCTCTTCTCGACGTTAAAGGCGATGTTCAGACAGCATAGTTTCAGATACACTGTTTGTATGGAAGTGCGAGTCTGATTCGATATCCATGATCGACGTAGGCTTCCTCAGTTACATTCCGGTTGAGAAGTTCACCTCTTCGATAAAATACATAGACTCTACTTTGTACTGTCTATCGGCTGTGACCCTTGAAAAGTCACCCTGGTCTGATGTCAAGGCCACTGTGGATAAAGTCCACAAACATGTCTGCGGACATGCATGTTTCAGTGACTTCAAGCTGCTGTTGCAACGCAATACTCTATGGAAACATACGGTTGCAAGGTATGTTGCGGACACCGTGGCTAGCTGCACAGCCTGTCGATCAACTGCAGTTCCTCCACCAACTCGGAAAGTGTCGATATGCACTCTCTCGAAGTCATTCAATGACGTAGTGTGCATCGATCAATTGTTCCTAGATCAACTGTGTCTCTTGCACATTATGGATCTGGTGTCGAGATACTCCACAGCCTACGTTGTGTCAACAACTGCTCTTCAAGAAGCGGTCATAGCATTTGAAGGAAGTTGGGTGTCGGCTTTCTGGTACCCCTATGCCATACGTGGCGACAAAGCCCTCATGTTAGGCGCATTTCGAAATTATTGTGACTCGCTCGGAATACCCCTGCACCCAGTTGAAACCCGCCGCCTTGCTAAAAACGCAATAGAATCTAAACACACGATCATAAAGAGCGTGTTTCTCCGCCTCAAGGCAGAGGCGGGCGACAATTTTGATACTATTCTATCGACCTACAAATGTGTGACCATCTCCAACGATCTCTACGGTAAGGACCAACTCTCGGCATTCAAATTGGCAAAAGGGTTCACGAAACCTGTGAAAATTAAGCCAATTGACACCTCCATTCCTGCTGAAACAATTGAAGCAAGAGACCAGTTCATTGCTCGAAGAAAGTTAGCACGGATTCTCAGTTCAAAGTCGATCATCGAAGTACCCATATCGACTGGAGACACTGTAGAGGTTTTCATCAAGAAGGACAAGGAGAAAAGGGGTTATTGGTCCACCCCGAAGACAGTGACATCTGTCGACACACTGGCACGCTCCATCACGGTGCCAGGTAAAAACGGCAGAGAGATGACAGCTGCTTTTCAAGACACTCGGTTGTCGCTTCCAGATACTAACTTCTCAAAGCTCGTACAAGATGGCCTGGAGGCCATCAGCAAGGCGAATGACATTGAGCCAGTACTACCAATCATCAATGAGACCGAGCACAGCCGAGATGATGCTGACTCTCATGGCTTGGATGCCAACTTTGATGGTGATGACTATGGGAACAATGCCAACGTTGGAGATAGAGTCGAGGTCTTCTGGCCTCTTGACAACACCTGTTACCCGAGGACTGTACACTCTGAAGCTACGGAAGGGCATGTCAATCTATATTACGACGATGGTGAATTGAAGTGCTGGATATGACAAAACAATTTTTGAACTACACTGATAGCTTGCCTGCCAGCTCAAGCCAAGTGGCTGTGCCACTGGAAGTGGAAAGCAAAAAAGACAAAGTCCTAAAATCAATGCTTGATCACTTCGGAAACAAGCCTTTCCTTCAGCATCAGGCGCAAGGGTTGGATCAGTATCCAATGCACAATGCGTACACCAAAGAAGAAGACAGCTTCCTCAAAACTGCTAAGCCAGTGTTTCGCCGGCTCGTTCCGCCCGGCTCCAACATAATAAGTAGTCATACCCTATATAAGATCAAACATAATGATGACGGGTCCCTGAAACTTAAAGCACGTATCGCACCGCATGGCAATGAGGATGACATGAAAGATGAGCTTAGCAAAGACTGTGCAACTTGTCCTCCTACCGGTCTGCGCATCCTGGAATCGATAGCGTCGCTTCATGCCTGGACGCTACACAAGTCCGAGGTAACAGCTGCTTTTCTACAAACGGGAGAGACACAGGGGGATGTAAACGTAATGCCACCCAAAGAAAGTAGAATGAAGTCTACTCATGTTTGGCTACTCTTGGCTGCTGCCTATGGATTGGTGAATGCCAACGCGAATTGGCAGAATGCGTCTGACACCGTGATGCGACAAATTGGCCTCTCACAGTCTGCATACATACCGCAGCTCTTCTACCAGAAAGAGAATGGAAGAACGGTTCTGATAGTAGCCAAAATCGTAGATGATCTCAAGGTGACTGGCGAAGGAGACCGTGCGAAAAGGTTCCTAGAAGACTTCAATGATAAGTTTAAGTTTGGCGTCATCAACAATGGCCCAGGAAAACTACGGTTCTTTGGAATTAACACCATCCAAAACAGTGACTTTACCATCGATACAAACGTCGAAGACAAGCTTGGAGGTGTCATGGAATATCCCATCTCGCGTCCGCGACGAAACGAGTCCGCAGCAAGCCTCAACAAGATTGAGAAGTCTAAAGGTCAATGCCCTTCAAGGGGGTTTCTTCGCAGGACTTAGAGAGTTCGCTCGCTTGAGGACTAGCTTGGGCTATGACAAGCTATACCGCTACTGCGTGCTGACGGCCGGTTAGGACCGGAAGTGCACACTGGTGGAACACGTGGACTGCACGGATGCCGACGCTCGAGTGCGAGGCGTGCCACACGTGGCCCGGATTCTACCTAATGATTAGTATTATTTAGTATTATTTAGTATTTATTTGGCTACGCTATCGCTATTTAGTGTCTATTTTTCGCGGGCGCGCCCACTGCCAGGGGCCGCGCGCCACGCTACTTAGGAGGTTGAGCACTGCTCCCCAGTAAACACCCTCTTGGGAGATACCAAGGAGGGAGTCTTGGCTCTGAACTTTTCGCCTTCGGCGCGTCTTCACCGCATAATGCGTGAGCGCCCGTGGCACGTTAGTTCATCCACCCCTTTGTCGACCAGAGTGCTACCACCACCGTGCGTTCATATTTAATCGCCGACACTTGTCGTAGTCTCGCCTCTGTATAGGGTTTCGCCCCCGTTTTCTTCTTGTTCTCCTTTTTGGCTCTCGTGAGTGGCCACCTCACTCACCTCGCTCGTCCACCTCATACGAGTGTTTCCTCGGTCCTTTTCCGACAATCGCCGTGGTACCGCTCCGCCTAGTGTTGGTCACACCCCGAACTGTGCCGTGTTCACCTAAACACTCTAGGTATATCCCGCCGGATTGGCCTAGTTCTTACACCCGACTTCGTCGTGCCTATCCAGAGTGGCTCTGTTTCTGTGCTCCGCTGGGACGCGTCTCCTCCGCCTGAGGCGTGTCTCTCAAGAAAGGAAGATCCCGAACATCTTCGTGGTGTCTCCGCTCCAAGCATTGTCCTACAAACTGGTCTCCCGACTTAGAAGTTTGAGTCGGGCACACTCAGTCACGATTAATCGGAAAGAGGACTCACAGATTGAGGTTGATCTCAGTTGCCCTCTTTGAGGAAGTTTCTTTGCCCCACTAGCCGATCGGGTTTGGATATTCACGTGTAATGGATTCTGATCTCATGTCGTCCAAAGATTGTCCAAGGACGCGGAGTCAAACCGGTGCACCGGAACCCTCCCAACCATCCCGTATTCCGGACCGTTCACGGTCTTATACCGGTGGATCGACTGGCGTGCCAAGTGAAAGGACCTCGAGACCTCCTGTCTCTGATTCGAAAGCCCCAGCAAGTGGAGCAGGACCGGCGTCTGCCGCCGCCCAGATGCTCTCTCCCGCTAGGGACGTCACTCTCCATCTCTGCTTTGCAGCTGTGGAAGAGCAACTCCACTCTATGCGGGAAGCTCAAGTCATCCTTGCAGAGGAGTTCGATTCCCTTCGCAATAAGGCAAATGACACTGCTACGCAGGATTTTTCTGAGGACCTCCGTGTCCTCCGTGCGGATGTGAACTCGATTCTAGAGTCCCTTGGTGGACCCTCTGCCTTTGTCAAGGACGTCGCGGACAAGTTCTCGCGCGTCCAAAGCCGTCTCGAGACGTTGGAACAAACGCTAATGTCGGGGGATGATCCGGCCGAGCCGGTTGCAGTATCCCACAAGGGAAGAAAGGAAGAGAGCCGCCAGGCTCGAAAGAAGCGAAGGAACACGGATCCCGAACCGTCAGACTCCTCATCCTCGGAGTCCGACTCTTCCGATTCATCAGTGGAAGTAGCTCGCCGTGAGCGTTCCTCACGCTCTAAGCGGTCAACAGCCACCCATGGTGTGATCCGCGCCCGCACGAAGGGAAGGACGCACACAGGTTTGAAGGAGCTGAAACCGACCAATTCGCTCTTTAAGAAGCTCTTATCATACCGGTACTACCGTTTGGAGGACTTCTCTTTGGATCGTACACCCCGTGGTACAGGAGGAGTGAAGGACTGCATTAAGCGAATGCAGTTCTCACTACGAAACCAGTTGTTTTCTGGAAAAGACCCAATACTGATGTTGGATTTCTTGGCACGCTTTGTCGCGGAAGCTGACATCCTTGGAATGAACGATGGACAGGCCTACATTGCCCTACCGTACTTCTTACGTGAGCTTGCAGAAGACCAGTATCACTCTGTCAGAGGTACATCACGCGCGTCCGAAGGAGGAGTAACCTGCTGGCCCGAAGCAGTTCAATACCTCCTGAGGTCGTATGCTACTAACTCCGCCATTCAGCAGGCGATACGCGCCCTGCGGGAAACTCGCCAACGTCCACGCGAGTCGGAAACCGATTATTCGTCGCACCCTAACAAGGCCTTCCAACGCTGTGGCAATATTTACCCCGCTGAAGAGCGTTGTACCATGTTTGGCGATGGTTTGGACCCGGCGATCCGGACTCTTGTTGCTCGACGTTGAGAAGATAGACCTAAAGCCACGTATTTGGAACTGGTGCAGTTCACTCATGCAGAAGGTGAAGCCCTGCTCGCACGCACTCCTGGATCCAGGCTAAGGTCCGCAAAAGGGTTGATGTTACAACCGGGTACCCCGTCAGCTTCGATGATCGACGAACAGGCCTCTCGAAGGGATTATGATAACGTGCAGCTAGCCCATAGCGATGTTCATCCCATCCCGACAACGGAGTTACCCTCAACCTTGGACGAATCGCAATACGTGATTGGGGATGACACGCTACTCTATGCGGATAATGGTCGCGTCCGTGCGCCACGCGTCCCACACGAGAGTGGTAATGTCTGCTTTTCGCGTCCTGGTTGGAGAGATACCCGCCCCGCGGTGAAGTTCGCCGAGCCTCGCCACCAAACGCCAGCTTCTGGTCTGATTTGTCATCTCTGCTACAAACCAGGCCATACTTCTCCACAATGTGTGTTGTCTCTCCGAGAATGGGCACAAGTCGTAGTCAATTACGAGGCTCTATCCCCGGAGGACAAAGCAGCTGTTCCGATTGCATCGTATATCCGTGCTCGAACGGATGTTCCACGTCACGTGTCACTTCCCCGAGGTCGGGTCGTACCTGCACCGGAATCCCGTGTCACAGACGTGGTCGGTCACCCCACCGCTTCTGCGGAACCTTCTCGACCTGATGCCCCGGTGTTGCCTGCTCAACGTCCTGAGCAGCCGCCTCCGGCGGAGCAGGCCCAGAAAAACTAAATTTTGGAGTCTCCTCTCAAGGAGGGGCGCCCTCAGAGTCGAGGTCGACGGCGCCCGAGGCGTCCAAGCCTCGCTCCCCGGTCAAAATCCTTTCAAGGAAAGAGGCCGTCAGTGACGTGAACTCGGAACACTTTAGTGTTCTGCGTCGTCCGTGGAAACGTGTTTCCCATAACCGGTTCACGGATAGAGTTCTGGTGATGGCCAAGAGAAACTACAAGGTCTATGCCGACCTTGGCCTTTCACCCCAGTTTATGGTGCGACACCTTACCGCCTTAGACACCGGTGCCGGTCCGAACTTTGTCGTGTAGGAAGTGTTATCGCCTGCATTGCAGTCTAGGATCCGCCGCGACCACGTCCCGGAGGTCGCTGACGGGAACAACAAACCGTTGGATACGGTGGGGTTCATAAAACTGGTAGTCCGCGTTGGCGCTCGCGTGGTGAAACTCGACTTCGTCGTATGTCGGAAATTAGCCGCCCCAGTCATCTTGGGCTGCGAGTTTTGCGACCGCTTCGTCGAAGCGATCTTCCCCCGCCAACGGCGTGTCGAGATGGAGGATGGATCGTCCACTCCGATCGTTCGTCGTCCGCTTAGGCGTGCCACGAAGAAGCACGTCCCGCTACCGGCAGCACAGGAACCTGGACCGGATAACCGTGAATCTTATAAGCTCCGCGTCGCAGCGTTTTTGTGCATCCCGCCTGAGTACCAAATGATGGTGAAAGTAACCTCCCGTCAACACGGACTCCGGGTCTTGCAACCATTGTCGTCACTGTATGACAGGCACAGCCTTGCAATTGCGAATGGAATCGTCCATGTGGAGCCAAACCAACCGTTTCACGTGCTGATCGCCAATCTAGGCACTGTACCCCAGTATCTGGTGAAGAACCAAGTGATAGAGTCCGTCATGCCGCACCCCATCGCTATGGTGCCGACAAAGCAGACCGCAGCTGACGTTCTCGGACTCGTTCACTCTAAGGAGGGGGACAGCCCAAAACCCGTTTCATCACCGGTACCCCGGGTTCAACCTGTAACATTAGGGACGCAGCCCGTTTCAAAGAGTGGTGACCGCCCCGATCCAGTCCAAGAACTCGAGGACCTGGATCTTAGCCACGTCCCGGAGTCATGCAGCCATCGATTGCGAGAACTTTTAAGGGACTTCACCACTATGTAGGACGGCTTCCTTGGTGAGATTGCCAGTACGGAACACCGGATTGATTTGCTACCGGACACCCGATCCATCTCTCAGCAACCATACCGTGCCGGACCCGCCGCACGCGCGGAGGAAAAGGCACAAGTGGATAAAATGCTTCGGACAGAAGTCATTGAACCCGCTCAGTCGCCGTAGGCTTCTCCAGTAGTAGTGGCTCCAAAGCAGCATGGTTCCTGGAGGTTTTGCGTCGACTACCGTCGGTTGAATGCCGTCACCGTCAAGGACGTGTATCCAATCCCAATAATGGACGAGTACATTGACTCGCTAGGAACCGCAACCGTCTTTACAACCCTGGACGGCAATTGGGGATACTGGCAAGTTCTGGTAAGGAAGCAAGACCAGGATAAAACCGCTTTCGCGTGTCACTCCGGTTTCTACCGTTTCAAATGGATGCCTTTTGGTCTTACCAACGCCCCCGCTACTTTCCAGCAAGCCATCGACATCCTATTGGCCTGCTTCAAATGGCGTACCTGCCTGGTCTACCTGGATGACATAATCGTCTTCTCAGATAATCTGGACAAACATCTCACTCAGGTGATGGATATCATGACCACGCTACGAGATGCGGGTGTCACTCTTAAGTTGAAGAAATGTGACTTCTTCACAAACACCGTGAAGTATCCTGGCCATGTTATCCGTCCAAGACGTGTTACAATCGAGGAGACTCGTGATAAGTCACTCAAAGAGGCTAAAGAACCGCGGACGCAAACCGAGCTTCGTTTCTTTCTGGGACTCGCGAACGTCTACCGACGATTCATCCCGCACTTTACGGACAAGGCTGCACTGTTAAACGCGCTTTTGCGGAAAGGCCAACCACCAAAACTGGACCCCTTCACCCCCGTTCAAACGGAATCTTTCAACTCTCTTAAGGATTCTGTCGTCTCCGCCCCGATCCTCTCGTTTCCCAGGCCTGGAAGGCCCTTCACCGTAGATACGGACGCCAGCGACTACCAAGTAGGTTGTGCCCTGTTTCAAACTGCACCCAATGGCGAAAGACGCCACGTAGGGTACTGGTTCCGATCGCTCAACGTCCACGAGAAGAATTACTCCGTCTCGGAGAAGGAATGCCTTGCAGTAGTGTGGGAATTACAAAGGTTGCGCCCCTATCTCATGGGTAATCATTTCACCGTTTTTACGGACCACGCATCACTTCGATGGCTACTTTCCATCTCGGAGCCTTCAGGCCGCTTGATGCGTTGGCTTCTCCGTCTAGCGGAATTTGACTTTGACGTGCAGTACCGAAAAAAATCGTGCAAAACCCAAGCCGATGCTCTCTCCCGCCTGGTCACTACTGGCGAAGCATTACCCGTCAAAGACGATGAAATACCATTCTTTGCAGTGAATGGCGACGACGCCACCATCGAGGACGAGGAACGAGACACGGTCTCTTCAGATTCCGGTTCCGAATTGGACGACTTTTTTCTCTCGGAAGATTCCGAGAAACCCTTACCAGGGAACTTCGTGCCTATTACTCCAAAGGAGATGATACGGAAGCAATTCGCTGACCCGTTCTGCGCGAAGGTCCGCGCTCAACTCAATGGTGGAGGTACTCTCCCCTTTTGGGTGAATGACGCCGGATACCTTGTACGGACCGTCGGATGGCCCCCACATATCGTGGCACCACATAACCTCCAGTCGGGAGTCTTGAGGTTGTCGCACTGCTCCAAACTGAGTGGCCACGTCGCGGGACGGAAACTTTACCTCACCCTACGCCGTAACTTCTACTGGCCTGCCATGACAGTGGACTGCTACGCAACGGCGCGGTTTTGTACCGATTGCGCTCGGAACCGTGTCAAGCTCCGCCGTCACGCGACGAAGTTGAAGCTGTTTCCAGCTCGCGCTCCATTGAAGTTGGTGGCCATCGATGTACTCGGTCCCTTCCTTATCACGAAGCGGAATTACAAGTTCTTACTCGTAATTTCGGATCGCTTCTCAAAGCTGGTCCGGACTGTACCATTACGGAAGATCTCCGCTATGAGCGTGGCTCAAGCCTTCGCCCGACACTGGGTCTTCGTCTACGGTCCACCGGTCAACCTCCTCTCCGATAGCGGGAGACAGTTCGCCTCTCATTTCTTCGAGGATGTATGTCGCATCTCGGACATTAAGAACCTGTTCAGGACCACTTACCACCCCCAAACTAATGGGCAGGCCGAACGGTTCAACCGGACATTACTTGCGACACTCCGTTCATACGTTGCAGACCACCCCAAAGATTGGGACTTGTTCACTGATGCGCTCACCTTTTCGTACATTACACAGGTGCACAGGACAACTGGATTAATACCCTTCGAGCTGGTACTGTCCCGTACCCCACCGCCCGTGGCGCTGGAACCACAGCCAACGCTGGATACCTTTCCATCACCGACTGCTTACGGCGAAGCGTGGAAAACTTGGCTCACGAAGCTCGTTCCCGCCGCACGGCGTTCCATGGGCCGAGCCCAGGCCGCTTACAAGCGTAACTTTGATACCAAAGCCCCTCGCTCGCCGCCACGTCTCGCCCCCGACGGTTATATATTCATCGGCAAGGAGTATTGGAACCCAGAGAAGGAGAAACGCCACAAGCTGTCACGCGTTGCCGACGGCCCCTATCGGGTTATTTCGGTGGCTCCCGACACTGTCGTTGTTGACCTCGCTGGTAATCACGAACCCATCTTTCGTGATCGCGTGGTATCGGCTCCTCCGCCGTTAACATCTCAACCTACTGGTGTTACTGCTCCCGTTGAAACGGGTTCCTCGACCCCCTTACCCCAGGTCCACCCGCGTCCCTACGCGTTACCACACCCATCTCAGGGTTTGTCTGACCTTCCGCTACCCGCGGCGCCCAACCCGCAAGGAATAGTGTCGCGCATTCGTCGCTCCTCCCCAGTCCACCCGACGGACACCAAACCCGGTGCATCGTCTAAGGAGGGGAAGGCGCCCGACAGCCGTCGTAATCCGGCCAATACCGTCGCTGGAAGCGCCGCACCGTCGCGTGTCATTCTTCGCCCATCAGGGGTGCCTGATACTGACGTCCTGCACGACTCGACGCAGTCGCTATCCAAGCCTCAGACCGCAGCTGCGGATAACGCCACCAACACTCGCCGAGGTGTCACCACACGTGCAACACGGAATGAAAATGCGCTCGACGCACCGCAGCCTGATACAGTACGAGTGGACGACGCACTGCCAAGTACCCCGCACAGGGAGGCGGATACATCCACGGCGCCGACGCCGGACAGCCAGCCATTCAAACGCTCACGTGACTACACGAAACCTCGCCGAAAGACAGAGAAGTGCGACAATGCGCCACCGCCCCAGCGAATCTCACCGCCGAAGCGAGCCTCACCACGCCGAATAGCGGAACGTTTACACGGGCTACCCGCTGGTGTGGGCCCTCCAACCGGAGTGGGAAGCGCCGAAACAAGCCCGGCACTTGGGGAAAATGAACCGCCGAACTCGGGTCGACATTCTACTCAGCCGAGGACTGCCTTGCGCGCTACACGGTCCGACCGGAGCGAAGCCGCCCAACGCGTGATCACTTCGGTACCCCCTGGCTCAGGACGGGTACCACCCGAAAATAGTGACACCGTCATACGGGATGGCCGAGAAGTGTACCGACAAGAGTTCGTGGTCGGACGCATTTTGGAGCACCCCTACCACCCAGAGGGGTATATCCAATACTTGGTCCGTTGGTACGGGTACGGCCGCGAATGGGATTCAGACGAAGCGATAGAGCACCTACCTCGGTCGAAGGTGGTACTGTATCATCGTCGTACTATCACGGCTTTGCCGGCTACCATAGACCGAGCCCAAGTGGGATAAGAAGACACCCGATGGGGATAAAGGAACAGAAGATCTGGATAGGGACCCTTGGAAGAAGGAGAAGATGAAAAAAAGACCTGGAGAAGGACACTCAGAAGAAGTGGAAGAGACGAAAGAAAACAAATACGTCATAGACAGAAGCAGTTTACTAGTTTCGAAGTTGCTGCACACACTACCACACAGCGGGATATACTAACCAAGATCAAAAGGGATTAGTTGAAAGAACCCGGATTGCCGTGCGCGCAAACCGAATCGCTAGCAGAGTTATTCCCGACGATCAGGCGTGCCACGAAGGCGTCTCTCATCGCACCGATGTATCCGCTCGCCACTTGCGTGTTCAGTCCAACACCCCGAAAGAACTGGGAGATCACGACCGCCTCTACACGTATGGGAACCTCAATAACTTCCGGTTCGTCCTGCAACGCCGCCGCCACTGGATCGATGACTTCACCTGCGTGAATCGCTCCCTGCGCCAGCTGCGCCGTAGTATCGGCACCATCGGGATCTCCAACGTCTTCCATGACCTCGTCGCCACGGTATTCACCCTCCTCCTCCGGGAGATCATCACCGCCATAGGCGTAGTAGAAGTCATCCGAGTTGACAAACCCCACGGGTTGCGGGTATGGTATGCCTCGCGGAGCCATCCGGAGTGCCGACGCCTCCGCCTCGAAGATCTCTTGCTGCTCCCATGGGTTAAAGAAGATGAAATCTCCCGCCAACAGCGTGCGACGCCCCGGAGATCGATCAGCCCCACCGGCTTCTTGTCCACGGCCGCTCTGCCGGAAAGGCAAGACAGCCCAGTCGACACGCCCAATGACGTCGATGAGCTCCTGAGCTTCATCAGCGTTATTGACACCTCCAAGAGGGAGTTGAAGGTCCAGCTGCCGGATGTAACCACGCAAACGCGGAGGAAGATACCACAGTCGATACTGGTAGTAGGCTTCCCACAAGATGTACGCCGCGGCGCGGACTGCCCATCCGGTTAGGACCACGGACCGTAAGCCGGAGTGCGGATCCTTGATGAGGTACGAGCCCAGATAGGAGACGACTGGAGGCCACTCCACGTAACATCCCCGGCACACCTCGACGAAGGACCACCACCCAGGCAGGCGAACGTATCGCCCGAACTGATAGAAGGGACTAATCCGGTTTATCTCCGTGTTCTGATAAGGGACAAGGAACCCAAAGCGGGATCTGCCCCGACGCTCCTCGCAGATGGAGTTCTGTAACCACCGATATTGGGACTCACGACGAAGGTGACGGAACTCGGCACGGATGATCGGACGAACCCAGCAGATTGCTTCTTGACGCGCTCGCGGTCGACCGCGCCATGCGTAAGTTTCCAACGCCGGAAGGCGGTCACAATAGCCGATCTCACCCTGAGTCCGGTACATCCGTAGGTCGAAGCCGAGTTCGTCGGGGATGGGGTATTGGAAGTTCGCCCGGCTGATCCGTGAGTAACCGATGCGGACGAATATACAATGCGCCTCTTCCGCCAACTCGCGCCTTCGCCGCAGAATCGCGTGAATGGGAACCGCCCCACGGCGTCGCCAGTCCCACGAAGTGGTGATCAAAGCCAGCAGCTCGCCCGGTAGACGCGCATTGCCATCAGCATACGCTGCCACGAGTTCTTCGTCGAAGATCGCTGTCGGATGGAACCACGGAGCTCTCCGGAGAATCGCCGCAAGTTGACGCGGGTTTAACCCGACGAGTTCGTCGTAACTGGGCCAGGTGTCCTTCGCAGGAATGGTGTGGCTTGAAGCTTCAACGGGACCCCGGGATCGGCTCGGCGTGGTTGAAGAGACACTCTCCCGTGGAAGGGGAGCCGAATGGAAACTGGAGAAGTAACCCCGGCGGGGATTGTTACCACCGTTCATCAGGAGTACTGGTCGCCGAGGTATCGTGATGTGGTCGCGGGAAGTTAACGTACGATGTGGAAGAGCGCTCGAAGTTCGAGGAGTGGCTACCGCGTTGGTGAGTTTGTTGTTCGGTTGTGCAGCTCTGCCTTTGACAGTCGAGTGGTCGCTGGACGCGTTACGCGGCTTGCTCTTATGTCGGTTCGAACGTTGCCTCCCCGCCATGTCGACAGCGTGTTCGTCACCTAAGGAGGGGGATATGAAGGACAATGCCCTTCAAGGGGGTTTCTTCGCAGGACTTAGAGAGTTCGCTCGCTTGAGGACTAGCTTGGTCTATTACAAGCTATACCGCTATCGCGTGTTGACGGCCGGTTAGGACCGGAAGTGCACACTGGTGGAACACGTGGACTGCACGGATGCCGACGCTCGAGTGCGAGGCGTGCCACACGTGGCCCGGATTCTACCTAATGTTTAGTATTATTTAGTATTATTTAGTATTTATTGGCTACGCTATCGCTATGTAGTGTCTATTTTTCGGGCGCGCGCCCACTGCCAGGGGCCGTGCGCCACGCTACTTAGGAGGGTGAGCACTTCTACGCAGTAAACACCGTCTTGGGAGACCAAGGAGGGAGTCTTGGCTCTGAACTTTTCGCCTTCGGCGCGTCTTCACCGCATAATGCGTGAGCGCCCGTGGCACGTTAGTTCATCCACCCCTCTGTCGACCAGAGTGCTACCACCACCGTGCGTTCATATTTAATCCCCGACACTTGTCGTAGTCTCGCCCCTGTATAGGGTTTCGCCCCCGTTTTCCTCTTGTTCTCCTTTTTGGCTCTCGTGAGTTTCCGCCTCACTCACCTCGCTCGTCCACCTCATACGAGTGTTTCCTTGCTCCTTTTCCGACAATCGCCGTGGTACCGCTCCGCCTAGGATTGGTCACACCCCGGACTGTGCCGTGCTCACCTAAACACTCTAGGTATATCCCGCCGGATTGGCCTCAGTCTTACACCCGACTTCGTCATGCCTATCCAGAGTGTCTCTGTTTCTGTGCTCCGCTGGGACGCGTCTTGTCCGACTGAGGGGTGTCCCTCAAGAGAGAAAGATGCCCATTATCTTCGTGGTGTCTCCGCTCCAAGCGTTGTCCTACATCTTTGATGTCTTTGGTCATGGCCTTCTGCGACTTCTCCGAACCCTCCGTGAGAGAAAGGATCCTCTGCATTTTGCTGGAGTGGGCAGTAGGTTATTTCTCTGAGTCGGAATCTGGAGCGGTATCAGACTCGTAGTCATTCGAGGAACCACCCTCTTAGCCCCCCGGTGTGCGTTTAGAACGCCCTCGGGGTTCTAGATCCAAGACAGTTACAACTCCAGTACTCACTACTCTCCTTGAAGATCCCGCCTTCCACAAACTTCCCCTGACAATGATTGCGTAAGTTTTATCTTCAATGCAACATATTAATGTGTCCACTTCAACCTCTTCAGGGATCCCTGGTACCCCATTCCTAATTCCACGAAGGAGATCATTTTACTCTGAGAATTTTCTCCAAGGTAAGCTGAAAGATCACCCCGAAAAGGTTCTCTTACGATGCCCAAGGCATCCTACCCAATGCCCTAGATCTTCTTCCCGAGAGCATTGCTGTTTGATATTTTATATGTTGTAGGTACATTACCTTTGAAAACGCTCAACCCATTCCATTCTCGAGAATACTCTGACCAGCACTGCAGGATTGCCGTTTTGGGAGGGCTGTGCCCAGTTGAGCGCGCGACCAAAATAGGTCCAGCCTTCACCTGACCTTCATGCAAGTTGAACTAGGTCTAGCCCTCGTATCCGCCAGATCCCTGAGATTCGTTCCTCGACAACCCAAATCACAGTTGTTACTAGACAGACCTTGGTGATTGAAACACCCTGCCCTGTTTCATTACGTAGGAAGCATGGCACAGAAATATGAACAATAGTTTTTCAGAAAACCCTTCAAAGAATTAAACACTAATATCACAAAAACCGTTAATTACAATATAAAACTTCAAAAAGCATTACAAGACTCGATTAAAAGACACATAGAACCCCCAGACAGATGCAACCTTCACGCGATCTCCCATATTGAACTGACGATAAACTTACACACATGGAAAAACACCCTGATCACCAAAGTAAAGAAATACTTTACATAATTCTGTTTCCGGACTCCCAAACAAGTAACGACAGGAACGCTCAACGGACAACAACAAATACGGGAACTCACCATAGCTCTGCGCTTCCTCGAACTTAGACATAAAGAATAACTTTCACCAGTATATCGCAACGCCGGGCCATGAAACAGCGGTAATTTAAGTATCCAAGAAAAACGAAATAAGTCTCAAGAATTCTGAGAAACACACCAATCAAATAGAAATCTACGGCCTAAGAAGCCTGATTACTTCCCCCTCCAACAGGGATCCCTCCCTGATTTACTTCGATAGTCCGCTTACGCGATCCAGTCGACACCGAGAGGACGTGGAGTAAAGCTTTAGTCGACCAAACGCAGAAGTGTCAATGTCTTGTTATGTCACTGGAAATAATTATTCCTATGCAGGCTCTGCATTAAAACAATATAAGTCGAATGGTAGAATGAATAAAAGAACTATTGAAGTTCTTAATCATATCGGTAGAGCTTGTATTAGACTGAGTGGCAGTGAGCATGAGAAAGACTGATTTGGTGAAAACGAGACAACGGAAGTGGAGGACTACAAATATTAACATTTGGATCAACAGTCCTTCTTTTATACTGAACAGAGGCATACGAAACCGTTCAATTACGAATTATGTGGTCTTCTATACAAACACATATACAAAACCAACAGAGATCACGAAAGCAGTATAGGAACGAGTTTTTCCATAACACAAACTTTTAAGTACATTCAAAGTAACTGAGATTATCCATCATCAAGTACAGATGAAACGTGGAGAGATGTTCTATGTAGTAGAAACAGATCTTTTATCAGAGACTTGGAAACTATATCGGCTTGGTTGTCCTGAGACGGAACGTGATGAATAGCTTTAAATACTTGATTTAGAGCATTTAATATGTGACTATGCCTTAGATGTAATGTGCTACACTTTTCTCAAACCAAATTCAGTCTTTATCCATTTAATTGTACCAAGATTGCCCTGGTACAAATTAATTGGGTAGTTAAATACCAATCTCAGTTCATTGAGGATGTTCTAGATAGAAGTCTGTTACTTGATGTATTCCGAGATAGTATAGAACTTCACTTCTGCCGTCGAGAAAGACGTCAATTTAGAGTGCCGAACTTTAAATCCATGGAACACAACGAATGGTGATGAAATGACCTTCCATAGCCAACGATTGTCTCAAACAAGACCCCAATCGGCATCGGGCCAAGATGTGACCGACAAAGTGGCGTTGTATGGTATTTTAAAGCCATAATGCTTCGTTGCAACCAAGTACCCTACGATCTATTTTATTCATTGCCAATGTTCAAGTAAAGGATTAGAGAAAAAGCTTACTAGCATGGACAGAGCTGTTTCCAAATCAGGTCGGGTGCCGGTATTCAGGAAAAGTATTAATCCCAAAACATCCTTGTATTGGGCATTCCTGATTGGAAAGCAATTCTTTCAGAACTGCCAATTCATCATACTGGAAATGTGTTTGAGAAAGAGAAAATCAACGAGTGTTGCCGTATCAATGTGAGACAGTCAGACAATTTGTCAATAACTGGTCGTTGATGAAGCAATTTCCATACTTGTTTTCATTAATAAAAACACCAATTTATAAATGAGTCGGTCCAAGATCGGAAATATCGTACTTAGTGCATCGTTTTTTCATTAGACATGTAGTCGTCTGAGCCTGTCCAAAAAGGCTGAGATCATTTACATAGGCCATAAAGATAGCTATATCTGCTCCTGTTCTGAGATATAAAACGCAAGGGGTACATTGACGTGGTTCAAACCCGATGGAGAAGAGATAAGAAGAAATGTTTTCAAACCAGACTCTGGGGGGTTTGCGAGTGCCATACAGTGATTTGATGAGCTCCACAACACGAATTCGGCTTCTGGTACGTCTTTAATTGTAGGGAAATTAATGAAAATGGGATGTTTCGGTGGCATAGATGCATGTAAATACGCTCCTTTGACATGAATATGTTCGCGATCCCCTTTAATAGTAGTGGAAAGAACTTTTATGACACAAAAGATTTCAAATTTGAATACCGATGCGTAGAGACTGTCCTCCTCAAATACGGTATGAAAAATTCCTCGTCCAACTAAAACAGCTTTAAAATGTAATAGCTAGCATTTGCGATCGCGTTTGAGACGGAAAATAAATCTGGAAGGAATTGGTTTATCATGGCCAGAGCTGGCAGGCATCCTCGTATGGGAGGAGATTTAAAATATCGTAAGATTCAGTACGGAAAGCGTCCGCCCAATGGCTGGCATCTCAAGACGAGAGAGCGTGAAGTAGTGAAGGTTCTACAGATGTACTTCTTTCTGCAGTAAGTGCTCGTACTACATTTTCCACCTCTGACTCGTAGTCAGATTCAGAAAGGGCTAAGTTTGGATCATATATAAACGGTTTCTCCGGATAATGAATGAGTTCCAGGCCACTTTCACCCTGGAATCGACTGGATGGTTCAGCTGCGTCTGCCTGAAGCAAAAGTGAAGAAGAGACACCATGAGAACCTGGTGAAGTGGGATAGTCGTCATCGCTGGAAGCGCATCCATTTGAAGAGAAATATTCAATAATGTGTGATGTACAATAAGGCATAGATGAGGCAGAGCCATTGCTGAGGGAAACACCAGGAAAGGAATCTGCAAGAAATATGACATGCGTGGTTGTGGTGACACCGTTTCTGATTAGTATTTTGTACATGCTTTCAATGATGTGTCGAAAACTGAGGTCCTGCACAAGTCTCCATCTTCTTGAAAGCTTAGGGAGTCTCTTGCCCAGGCAACGACACCCAAAAATATGAGGATATTTCACATCAGGAGGAGGCTTCCGAAGTAAGTCGACAAAGAGAATGATTTTTGTTTTTCGGTGAGTTTTGACATTCTCGGATAAAACTACATGGTGAAGAGCACCTTCTTAAAAAAATGTAGCAGATACGTTTGTTCCAGACATGCGTGCATGAGTCCCATCGGGACAGCAATGTAACGTTCAGCAAGACAAATAATGATGGTGTGTGGACAGAAGTTTTAGTGATTAAGACACCTCTCCGCTTCAAGGATTCGTGCTTCTTAAAGAGCTCTGAGTGAAGTGATATGAAACGATAGTTAGATATGCCTTTGAACCAATTAAAAACTTTGAGAATATTTGAGGTTTCGGAATTCCGGAGGAGTGCGGCTGCGAACACATACTGAATTTGTTCATCGACAATGATTTTATAGAAAGCGTACCCACTTTCTGATTCTGTACCGAAAAAGATAAGACCAGTTTGCAAGTGACTAGGTTTACCGGTGGATATTTCGAAGCTTCGAAAGCTGTGCCCAAGCTTTTCCACGAAGGCCCAGGTTGCAACCAATTGCTGTTTTGCCATATTCGGATAGAACATGTCTTTGAAGTAGAGACTTTACTTTTACTTTTGTTGCAGTACGACCAAGACCGTTGTATCACGATAAAGTATTCATTGTAGTTCAGTCAATATCTTCTACAGAGTGTGCAAACGCCTCGTTGCATTTCCAATGTTGAAAATATCTTAAATACATGCCACCATACCCATTATCGGCGTTTTCAAACCTAACATTGACTGAATCTGATGAAAAAAGCAGTTTCCAGGAATATAATATCGTCAATCATGGTCTTTTTAAACGCTACCAATGAATCCTAAGTTTTCATATAAATCAATGAAATAAGCTACTGCTGAAAGAAATAGAACGGCGAGATTCTTTGCAAAAGGAGCTGAAATAATTAGCGGCCTCATGGCAATAATGTTAGAAACCAGTGTGTTGCTCACCAAGGTTTTATTTGTTTTTTTGTTTGATCAGAAAACAGGTCTTAAAACTTTTACAGCGACTATAATTTCGGAATCATTGTAACGCAAGGACTGGTGGGTCAGCGTACTGGTCTCAATTTGGGGAAAAGTGGTATAGCGGGTTCTAAAATTCGTATCTGTGGTGCACGCCCTCTGGGAGGGGTTCTGAAGGACTTAGTAGTTTTCCCGAAACATTCAAATGCGCATGGCGTAGCTGCAGCGCGCCGTGGCCCCGACTTGGGTGCAACTAACACACGTGTAACGTGGTTGGCCCAGGAGAGGCTGGCACAGCATTGCTGGATATGTTCTCTATTTATTTAGATTTATTACACTAGGTTAGGGAGTTTTCTACAGTACTCTACACTATATAGTGCCAGGGCGATCTCGCCCTGACACTCAGTAAACTTCCCCAACCAGGGTTCTTGGCCCTAAGTCTTTTTCCGCTTTCGCGAGTCTTCCACACTCTACGGAGGTGAAGCCGCGTTACTAACGGTAGACTTATCCACCCTGCGTCAACAGGAGACTCACCGCTGTTAGCGTGTATATCTTTCATACCACTGCCGTGTTCTCGCCCCAGTATTGGGTTTGCTACATATTTCTTTTGGCTCTCGTGGCCCATGCCCCCGATCGCCCCCACGGTGGTCCCTCCTTTATCACTTGCCCACTCCCGTGGAATACAGCTCATACCTGGTCTGCTCCTTTCTAGCATCCTGCACTCTCCCCGCTTGGCGTTCCGGTGAACCTCGGCCTTACACCCCGACTTAGTCGTGTTCACTCCGGAGAGGCTCCGTCGCCGTGCTACACTCCTTGGAAGAAGACTCGGACATCTTCGTGTGTTTCCGCCGCCCTTGGCGTTGCACTACTAACTGGTCTCCCGACTTAGAAAGCTAAGCGGACCTGGTTTGGTTGTTTTTCACATTGTTGTGCTCTCTTCTCTCGTCGAGATCTGCTTTCCAATTTCTTGGTTTGGAACCACTTGGTGGACGCTTTTGTTGTCCTATTCTTAGTGGTCAACTCTACAACCATGTCACGACTACCAACGGAAGCGGAACCCGCGATCACGCGGAGCCGTTCCGTCAATGACGTGGCCCCTGCGGACCCTGGAAGGGTTCCCCCGCCGTTACCTCAAGCCGCTCCGAAAGGCAAGAGTAAGGGGTCGAACTCCTCCAAGAACAACAAGCTACCGCCTTAGGCGTCGAAGAACGGACCCAATTCTGGTGCTGGACCGGCCCCTGCCGTGGATGACCCGGCTCCTGCCAACGAAAAGGCCCAGAAAAACGAGTTCCACATCGACATAAACTCAAGTGTGAGGCAGCAGATCCGCGTAATGCCGGAAGCGCACAATGCCTTCGTGGAAGAGTTCGAAGCCCTGCGTTCCAGGTGTGATGGCTCTTCTATGAAGGAAGTGGTTGACGACCTCCGCGTGTTGCGGGCGAACGTCAACACCCTGTTGGAATGTTTTGGTGGTCCCGCCGCTTACGTGGAAGGTGTCGAGACCCGATTCAATCGTGTTAGCGCCCGTCTCCAGACGTTAGAGCAAACCATCTTGATGGAAGACATCCCGGAGAAGCCGGTTGCTGTGTCGCACCAAGCGAAACACGAGAGGAAATGGGACGATACCCGCCGTCGGCGTGGAAAGCGTGACAGCGATGACTCGGACTCGTCGAACTCCTCACGGTCGTCGCGTGGCTCTCACCATTCAAATGGGTCAGACTCGTCCGAGTCGTCTTCTGACGATGGCCATCGCAGGCGTTCATCCCGTTCTAAACGGTCGTCTGCCACCCAAGGTGTGATCCGCGCCCGCGAGAAGGGAAGGAAACACTCCGGGTTGAAGGAGCTGAAATGCACCAACCCCCTGTACAAGAAGTTGGTTTCTTACCGATACTATCGGCTAGAGAACTCCTCTTTGGATCGCACGCCCCGTGGCACGGGTAGAGTGAAGGATTGCATAAATCGTATGCAACTGTCCCTCAGGAACCAGAACTTTTCTGGAGAAGACCCCATTTTGGTGTTGGATTTCCTTGCGAGGTTCGTCGCCCAAGCGGATATTCTGGGTATGACCGAAGGACAGGCGTTTATTGCACTCCCGTACTTTATGAAAGGCCTCGCCGAGGATCAATACAACTCTGTAAGAGGTTCGTCTAGAGCCTCCGAAGGAGGGGTAACCTGCTGGCCAGAAGCAGTACAATACCTCTTGAGGTCCTACGCCACTAATCACGCAATTCAGTCGGCCATTCTCGCTCTTCGCGATACGCGCCAGAAGTCTGGAGAAACGGAAACCGAATTCTCGGTGCGCCTGAACAAGGCTTTCCACCGTAGTGGGAACGTACACTCCGCCGGAGAGCGCTGCACCATGTTCATCGATGGACTGAACCCCGCTATCCGAACACTCGTGGCCCGTTACCGGGAAGACCGAAGGAAGACGACGTATCTGGAGTTGGTCCAACACGCGCAAGCGGAAGGTGACGGTTTAAGAGCTCGTGCCCCCGGACACAGGTCGCAAACCGCCAAGGCGTTGGTGATGGAAACGAAGTCGCCATCCCTATCGCTGATTTCGAATGAGCGCTTCCAACAGGAGTACGACAACGTACACTTCGCCCGAAGCGATATACATTCGGTCCCGACAACTGAGCTACCGTCTACGACGGACGACTCATATGACATGGCCCAGGATGGACCCCTGCTGTACGCAGACTCTCCCCGTGTTCACGGACCTCGCATCCCGTATTCAAACGGTGCGCTCCGACAGAGTCGCCCTGGATGGAAGGATACCCGCCAAGCGGTGAAGTTCACGGATGCTTGCTCCGGTTTGCAGCCCTCACGCCCGGGACTCATATGCCACATATGCTACGAACACGGTCACATTTCACCGGACTGTATCCTCACCATGAGGGAAGTAGCCCGAGTAATCGGTAATTATGAGGCGTTGACCCCAGTGGAAAAGCGGATTATTCCGATGACGTCGTATCTTCGAGCGAAGATCGATTTTCCACGGAGTATTCCGGAGGCGAAACAGCGCAATGCGTTGCTTTACCCTGCCGAGCAGGCTCCCGACCACCGCCCCGTTCCTTCAAACCCCGCCGCTGGCGCCCCATTGCGAGTGGCTCAGGATTCTGAGGCCCAGCCCCAGGCGGATGGGACTCAGGAAAACTGATTTCGGGAGTCTCCCCTTCGGGAGAGGCGTCCCCAACATTGAGGTTGACGACGCCCGAGGCGTCTCCGCCTCGCTCCCAGGTCAAAATCCTCTCAAGGAAACAGGCCGTCTCAGACGTGGACTCTGAACACTTTAGTGTTTTACGTCGACCGTGGAAACGGGTACATCACAACCGGTTCCCGGAAAGAGTCATGGTCATGGCGAAGCGAAACTTTAAAGTTTACGCTGACCTAGGCCTTACTACCAAGTTCATGGTGCGTTTTCTCACTGTGTTGGATACAGGTACAGAACCGAACTTCGTCGTGGATTCTATCCTACCACCTGCTTTGCAGTCGCAAATCCGCCGTGGCGTAGCATTAGACGCCGCTGACGCTGGTATCAACCCGTTAGAAACGGTTGGAGTGATCGATTTGGTGGTACGCTTAGGACCCTGCGTCGTGAAGCTGCACTTTATTGTCTGTCGGTCACTCCCCGCCCCTCTCATCTTGGGTTGTGGTTTTTGCGACCGTTTCGTCGAAGCGATTGTACCTTGCTTAAAGCGTGTGGAATTGGACGATGGATCCTCTGTTCCCATCGTCCGCCGTCCGCCGAAGCGTGCATCAAAGAAGCATGTTCCTCTTCCTGCTGCACAGGAGTTCCCCGCCGCTTTTCGCGAGTCTACAAAGCTTCGTGTCGACGAGTCGATTGGCATTCCGCCAAAGTCCCACTCTTGGGTGCGTGTCAGTTCTCGTCAGCACGGTACTCGAATCGTTCGACCGATACCATCACTGTCGAAAAGGCATCAACTCGCTTTCGCGGATGGAATGGTTCCCATTGAGCCCGACAAGTCGTTTTGTGTATGTGTTTCCAACTTTGGAGAGAAACACCAGTATCTGGTTAGGAACCAAGTCATTGGAAGAGTTGCTCCTCATTCCATGTCTATCTTTACCCTTCAAGGGGATCGTACCGGTTCAACCGGAATGGGTCACTCTGAGGAGGGGGATAATCTCGTCGGAGGTCCCCAGTCTACGCTGAACTTATCCACACTGCCGTGTGTGTCGCCACCAGCAGTACTGGTTTAGTTATCCAGTGGTTCTTGGATTATTGTCATCGACTACCGTCGGTTCTGCCCGACTGACGTCGGAAAGATACCACCTGAGTTGGTGAATTTCAAAGCCCAGCCATTGCTGGATGGGCTACCGAATTGTTCGAATCATGAGAGTTGCTGGAACTCGTGGCTTTCAGTAATGCCTTCAGCTGTTCAGCGTTCGATGGCCTGCATAAGCCCAAGGCGCAGAGGAGGGCCATTTAACAGAGCTCTGGATGCTTCAGCCCCTCGCAACGAGGATGGTTCTCAGAATCCCTCGCATATTGCGGAAGTTCCCGTTTCTACGGTAGGGCTAATCTATCCCATCCAGATGGTTGCTTTACCCGCCAATAAGCGATTCCCGCTCTACAACCCACCCGTGGGACTCTCTGATATACCGATTCAATCGGACGCTGGCCTGAATGGCCTTTCTTCTCTCACGCCACTGCGCGGTGTCTATCCCCGCCAGTTGGGCGTTTCTACCACTCTCTATGCCGCTCCGTCTAAGAAAGGGGAAGAGGATGTTGACTCTTGTCGAGAGACTGTTACCGCTTCGTCGCGTTATGATAACGGTGGTACACGGAGCTCTGGACACATCCAAATGGATATTGGTGGACGGAAAGCTTCGTCGACGGACGTGCCCTGCACTCATCTGCACCGTGCCACTGATGCCGAGTCCTCTCGAGGAAGTTCTACCTCATCTGTGCACGATGGCACTCCCCCCGGGGATTCTGGTTTGCAGAAAGCGCCACACAATGGAAAGTCTCGCGCCGAAGCGAAGTCGTTGCTGAAAGTTAGTCGCGCTCGCAAAACATCACCGGCACCGCCGTTGGAAGACATTCGTGGTTCTTTGCAATTGCATCCCGTGAATCACGGTTCTCTTTCGACAGCATTGCTGGGTACTGAAAGGAATGCCCTCGCGGGCTCCCTTAAGCCGATCTCGTCCGACGGCTCAACTCGTATAGTACGGAAGGACATACCGGTTATACCGGGCAAGCACACCGTACCTCGCGAGGAAACCCAACCCAGGACACTGGAATCTGATGTCGATCAACCGCAAATGTGCGAGAGAAACCCGAATGTCTCGGTTGTTACCAAAACTGTCGTCGTGGACGCACGGGTCAGTCCGGATGCTTTACACGTCGAAGATGACGGAGGGGAGCCGGACATTCCGGGTTATGATGGAACTAAGCTAGTCATAACATCCACTCTGGATCTTTTGCCCTTTTGGGGAAGGTCTACCGGTTTTGTGTCGGATGGTGCCCACCAATGGGATTCAACATCTGTTGTCTTGCCACAAAGTGGAAAATCTCTCGCCGAAGCGATCTTGTCGAAGGATTATTTTCGCGCTTGCGACACTGAACCGGCTGTGCCGTCGAGCGTCGATCCGCAGCCCGTGGGTCACGGTTCGTCGACACTAGCTACGCTGGACACTACAGAGCAGGCCCTCTCGGGATCCTCTGAGCCGACTACACCGGAAGTGTGGACACCAACTGCACGGCAGGACACACCGGCTAGGCCGGGCAAGCACACCGTACAGGACGGGAGGAACACACCCAGCACGCTTGACACTGGGTCAGGACGCTCGCGCAGTCGCGGATACAGTCCGATTGTCTCGGTTGACCCCGACAGTATTGTCGAAGTCGCACCGGTCACTCCGGAGAACGGACACGTCGATGACGGAAGCCCCTCGTCGCCGAGTGAACTTGGACCCTCGAAAGGGATAGTTTGTGACCACCTTGCTTCCCAGAGGGACAATTCGCAGGAAACGTCACAGCACGTTCGTGATGGAGACACGGTTGAGCCGGAGATGCACGCCCGATGTGGTACTATGTCGCCAAAGCTAGCCGACACACCGGCAACGCCGTTGCACACGCCCTCACGTGAGGAGGCGGAACGCAGCACGACGCGGAGCGCTCCCAGCCATCAGCTGGTCACGTCACGTGACCAAGTGGCACCCGACAGGGAAGATGCACCAATAGGCGCTCGAGGCGATTCAACCGTCAAGAGACGACGCCCCGTGGCAAAACCGCCTCCTGCGTCAAGTTCATCACCGTCGCGACGGATTCCACTAAGGAAACTCGCGGAGCGCGATCAAGAAACCCAGCTTTGGGATGAGTCCGCGTTCCCCCGAAGGGTGGTTTCTGCACGAGAAGTCTCGGTAAGCTCCCCGACCCGAAAACTGGGACAATTGCCCTATGGGAAGGCCTTCGGCCGAAGCCGTCGAAATGACGATTCTCGTCACGACGCCATGGCGGAACCACCACGCCAAGCGGTCAAAGCCTCCCAGAAACAGGTTCGTATCCGTACCCAGGTCAGGGAAAGGCCGTACCAAGCCGTGGACCCCTGCGGGGACGGACACAGTAGCCCACACGCGATGGCGGAAAGCTGCCAGTATGGCACTGTGAAACAGGCACGGCAGGGCCGGAAATTCAACGACCAGTTCGTTATCGACCACGTCGTGGAGCATTCTTACCATCGGGATGGTTACATACAGTATCGCGTCCGTTGGCACGGGTTGGGTCCCGAATGGGATTCCATTGAGCCAATGCAGCACCTCCCACGTTCTAAAGTGGTTTCATATCACCGCAGGACGCGGACGGGAATCCCGGCATCGGTGGTGAAAGCCCAAGTGGGATAGTAGCCCACCTTGGTGGAGAGAAGGAGAACTATGGTTGTTTGGTCGGAAATGGAGAAGAAGGAGTATGGTTGGCTTTATTATTCATGCCGTTCATACAGGAGTGGCTCTCACTTGGTGTGAGGTCACAACAATGCTCGCTCTTAGCGGTCGGGTACCGACTGTTGTCGTGTCTGATCGCCCCTTTCGTTTTCGGTTGTTTACACTTGATGGGTTTTTCATCCAGCTTGCTGGTTCACGATTGCTTCTGTGATCCGTAATCACGGTTTTTCTTCATTCGTTATGGTGTACAACAACCGATTGCATCGTTTCTTGATCAGCTTTGTTGCCGCTGGTCGCCCACGAGTCGTGGTGGTGAAGCCCCATACTTGGGATGTGGACTTGGTCCATCACCGCTGCGCGGGTGCTACTGTACACTACAGGTCACCTAGAGACCTTCCTCGTTTTTTTATTAATCGTTCAGAACGATTCGGCTCCCCGTTTGCTTACGGTTGCTTTCTCCGGAATCGGATGTTTCATCTCTACAGTAATACCTGGATTCCAGTTGCGGAAACCCCGTTACTTCAGGAATACTACTCTGATTCGGATGAGACTTGGACACAGACTATTCTGGAGATATAAAAGCGCCTTGGCGAAGACGAAACCCAATTATCTTGGAAAACGTCAGAGATATGACATCTTTTCAGTTTGCCGCTCTATCCTTATCCTGAACTGAAACAGGTCGGGACTTCCCACTTTATGGTGTTCAATCTTCCCATTCTTGGGTGCAATTGAACGTTCTGCTTCTTGTGAGTACGCCGACTAGTCGGGTTAGTGCCAGGACTTTTGCATCTGAAGTCATCCGCGTTTTGCGTTGTGGACCGCTTTGAACCCGGTAATCCTGGTTTGGACCGGTGGAAAAACCGCCCGTCCGCGGGAAGCTGGAACTCGGTTCGAGACACGATCTCCCTTTGGAGTTAGTAGACAGCACGGGAAGGACACTGGACGTCAAGACCCACGGCACCGGGCACTAGCCGTGTTGACGAAGCTCGTGCGCTCCTACCCTTGCGGGGGGGAGGTGGTCCGATGATTCGGTGGCCGCGTACTCTCTCAGGGAGGAATCGGAACGCCTCAGGGAGGAATGTGAAGGCTATGAAGCTGACAAAAACACCTCATGGAGGGATATACCGCGCAAGCAGAGGTGCAACACAACCGAACAATCGGGATGGCGGACTACAGTATCCACGACAAGGGAACCCGACAATGAATGGTCGTGAAACTTGGTGATTGGTGATTGCGCTTCACTCTTGCTGAGGATCACAACTGCAACTCGCGGGGCGCACTGCGATCGTAGATAGAATTTCCCTCTCATGAGGATGAGCCGATAAAATCGGAGTGGATTCGCTCCAGGCGGAGGTGTCTACCGGTAACCGAAATGTGGACGTGCACAGCGGATGTATTCCCGACGGCGTCGACGTCCCTCGTCGAGGTTGTCGCTCCGTCTGAGAAGGGGGATATGTGGTGCACGCCCTCTGGGAGGGGTTCTGAAGGACTTAGTAGTTTTCCCGAAACATTCGGATGCGCATGGCGTAGCTGCAGCGCGCCGTGGCCCCGACTTGGGTGCAACTAACACACGTGTAACGTGGTTGGCCCAGGAGAGGCTGGCACAGCATTGCTGGATATGTTCTCTATTTATTTAGATTTATTACACTAGGTTAGGGAGTTTTCTACAGTACTCTACACTATATAGTGCCAGGGCGATCTCGCCCTGACACTCAGTAAACTTCCCCAACCAGGGTTCTTGGCTCGAAGTCTTTTTCCGCTTTCGCGAGTCTTCCACACTCTACGGAGGTGAAGCCGCGTTACTAACGGTAGACTTATCCACCCTGCGTCAACAGGAGACTCACCGCTGTTAGCGTGTATATCTTTCATACCACTGCCGTGTTCTCGCCCCAGTATTGGGTTTGCTACATATTTCTTTTGGCTCTCGTGGCCCATGCCCCCGATCGCCCCCACGGTGGTCCCTCCTTTATCACTTGCCCACTCCCGTGGAATACAGCTCATACCTGGTCTGCTCCCTTCTAGCATCCTGCACTCTCCCCGCTTGGCGTGCCGGTGAACCTCGGCCTTACACCCCGACTTAGTCTTGTCCACTCCGGAGAGGCTCCGTCGCCGTGCTACACTCCTTGGAGGAAGACTCGGACATCTTCGTGTGTTTCTGCCGCTCTTGGAGTTGCACTACACTATCCTTGACGGCGGCACTCCCAGAGTACTTGGTGCAATGGGCTGGCGTTTACTTCGTAGTCCTACAGGTTGGAGCTACGGAAACGATGGCTTGAATACCAAAAGGGTGGAATTAATACACCAAACGGGGTTATTTAGTATCCAAACGGTGCCTACCGTACTCTAAGGGAGAAGAGTCACTCGAGCCAAGTAAATAGAGATAAAGAGGCGCCGGGATATCCCTGGCACTTTAATGCTAATCTATTACACTAATTAAAAAGATAATAATCTAAATGAGCCCAGCTGAGGTCGGCCGGTTCACGTGGCGTCTTTAAGATACCTCATGCCCTGGCGGCTTAAAGAGCTCAACCGTTATCGTTGCTCCTTCACATTCATCTCCAAAAGAAAAATAGAATATTTCAGCCATAGCTTGGCGGGATATTTTTTGCGGATGATCCAAGATGTGCATTAGAATCAGCATCGAACATTACAATGTTGCTTTCTACAGTGTACATATCCATGGCTCGAGGACGTGTGGTCGCTCCGCGGTTGGTTGTTTTCTTAAAACTAAAACCAATTTGAGTATGTCATTCGGTCTTCTCTTTCATCTCATTCTATGGAGTCTATAGATTGCAGACATACGGAAAAATTGGGCGTTGTTACCTCATGTGAGTAAAATTTTCGGCTTGATGAAACTTGAGTCGTTTTAAAAAAGGATTTGCGGGAACCGCTAACTGCTAATACAATAAATATCTCTCCTTTTTTTGGTTTCGTTTTGTTAAAGAATGTCACTTAGATTACCTCTCAGGTTTACTTTTGCAGTTTTGTTTGTCTTTCACAAATTACCTTTTTTTCATAGAGATCGTATAGTGTTTTCTCCATACGGGTTTTATACGCGTTTTTGGGTTTTGAAGTGCACTGGTGAGAATGAAATGTTATTGAACAGTATTAACAACTTGAGGCAACTGTTTTCTGGGGTTTCTATGAATTAATGATCCCTGTTCATCTCGATTCGGAAAAATGTTGTACAAGGAAGAGATTATTTTCAAAAGAAGATGTGTTTCCAGTTGTTTTGTTAATTATTGTTAGATTGATTCCGAGTCTGACCTCCGAAGTGGTGTATCTTAACGCATAGGTGATTCAACTTGAAGGACAGTGTCGACGTCCATGCGCCTCATTCAAGGCGAAGGCAAATCACGACGCACGCATGATTACATGTGCACTGCGTCGTTTGCCTTAGCTGACACAGAAACAAATAAATTGCACAGTGTGTCAGACTATGGCCTGCAGTTGGGTCGAGAAGTTTGACCGTAAGGAAAGATGGGTTATCTTTAAAAAATCGTAGATGCGCTGTGAAGCATCGCTTTTATAGTGGTCTGTTTCTATGCTGACTGAAGTCCAGCAAGGCCGTAAAAATTGCAGAGTGGTCCTCGTCAGGTGACAGACTGTCAAAAGGACCATACTCTCTGTAGTAGAAGAATGAGCCAACCTGTAGGCTGACATGAGTGGCGCGCGTGTAGCCTGTCGAACTCCCCTCCTTCAAAGAGAAAAATCACGACGCGCTTTTTTCACCAAGCCCGCTGGGGTGTTTAATCGCTGATGTAGCTTCATGAAAATTTGGGGTACGTCTTCGTAGACTTTCTGGACTGGCTTCAGTGTGCCTTTGGATGAAGGAATTCCTTTCCGGCGTAATTGGAAAAAGAGACCGTCCGTAGTTTCAGTCAAGCGCATTACGCGCTGAACCGGCATGCCAGTGTCAGAGGATACGACGTGGATCATAACAGTTTTAAAATTAAAGGACGGGTCGTGAAAATTTTTGAGCTTTGAGGCATGAAAGTATTGGTCTAGCCCATTCTTCAGATCTTCAACTGTATAGACATAGTCGCTCTGAGCTTTGAGGATACGACGCGGCCCCCGCCACCTGAGTGATAGCTTCTCATTGACAGCGAAATAATTGCGAGCTACCAAAACAAGTTCGCCTTCGCAAAATTATGGCAGGGTTCCTCGTGAAATAGACTCGCCAGAGCGTTCACGGCCCGACTTGACCGCAGCTTGAACTAAAGGGTGCAGATCGACAACTGTAGACTGCAGGCGCGAGATGTTCAAACAACGCTCTTTCTGTGGTTCCGATAAGGTGACAGGGGAGGAGATAGAAGACCTGATAAAAGTAGAGACAGGCGGGGTGGGAGTTTGGACAGTGAAGGCCTTCAGAGGTGAGACATTTCCGCGTTGCGGTGATGGACATTTGTTCAAAACGCTCTGAACGACGGGCAAAAGGTCCGGCCATTCCTCCGGGCGCATTTGAAACTCGCTGAAAGTAGCCCTAAGAACCCGAAGGAGTTCTTTGCCAAGGCGTTCAACGGCTCTATTGCTCCACGAACTGTACGGAACAGTAAAGTGATGGGGCACCATAAGGCCCGTAGACACTAAACGAATTGTCTCGTTCTTGAAATGAGTAGGACCATCGGACATCAACACAGTAGGTACCCCAAAAGCCGCGGCCCAATCGATTAGGCCGTTGCCGCATTCTCAGCCATTGTGCTCGGGAAAGCAAAAAACCATTTGTAGGCTGAATGATCATCCCTCAGAATTAACACGTACTTGTCGTTCGTCCGGCTTGGGGCGATCTCAAAGTAGTCAAACTGCAACAAGGCGTTGGGGAAAGTGCAGGGCCGTATGGGCGGGGGACCCTTTCACCGCCAGTTTTCGACTGGCAATGGATACATGAGCGAACGAAAGTGAGAATGTCAGTAGATAGAGTTGACCCAAAGAAATGTTGACGGAGAGTTGAATCCGTAAAGGCGGATCCATGATGTCCGCTTGGTCCAGTGTGCGCAATTATGCAGAGGCCCAGCAGGAGGTATTCGCACTCATCTGGAATCCAAATAGCCTTCATAGAGTTTCTCCATAAATCTTCGTGAGTGTTTAAGTCAGCGGGACGCTCCGAAGAATGTTTGGACTGCTGCGATTCAATCTCGGTTGACGATGGCCACACAAATTCTGCTGCGGACGAGGAAGAAAGTATTGGAACTTGAACTAGGCGATTAAAGCCAGCTGGGGCTAACCAGCGACCTAGCAAGTCCGCCAACACGTTTGAAACTCCGTGTATGAAAACACAAGTATAATTGTGGGCACTGAATCGCACGGCCAATCGGAGAACCTTAGGTAACGACGTTTGCGATAAATCTGGAACAGCAGCAAGGGGATCAAAAAGAAAAATGAGATTCTGGTGATCTGTGTACAAGTCGAACCCTGCAGTTATTGCCAAAATCCAATGCATACGCTGGGTTGTTGTCATGATAGTGAAGGCCTCCTTTTCCAGCGTATACCAGCCGAGCTGCGGTCCGGTTAAAGGCCCGGATAAGAAACCAATAGGCTGATGGCTCTGATTGGCATGATCCTTCGAAAGGTCCTCTGGTGGCACTTGAGTAACTATGCTGGACCAATGTAGATCTGAGGCGTCAGTATAGACGCAGAGCCGCTTGGAAGGGTCTGGTTGTTCCAAAGTAACCTGGCGCTTCAAGGCAGTTTTGCAACGCTCAAAAGCCTCAACCTGGCTTGCTCCCCAGCAGATATGAGCAAGACTCATACGACTGGAAGCCGACTTTGTGCGCTTTCCCGCGTGATTGTAAACAGACTCTAGGAAGGAAGCAAGTGGGAGAATGAATTAGTGGAACTGCGGGATAGCGTGACGCATCCACTGCATAACACAGACAACTAACTACAGTTGTGAGCCAGTTGTAGGTGGTTGAATGTTTTGCAAACCTTCAATAAGCCTCGGATCAAAACGAATCCCTTCAGTGGTTGTCACACGACCGCACAAACGACTTAAAATCGAAACAGGGTGCACTTAGACGGGTGGAGCTTGATGTTGAATGACATGTAAAACTCGAAGAGTAGCGTAGCGTGATCGCCTTCAAAAGTTCACTGACAGTTTTTCCAAAGAGCAATATATCATCCAGCCACAGAAGCATCTGACGAGAGAGGTCCACTGAGATGCGTACTTGTACCGTAGACTGAAAGAGCATTAGAGCATTGGTCGTACCATGTAGGGTTCTTGTTGGAGAGAATATATCATCCGGGGTTATAAAAGACTGACACGCTTGCGATGAATTTGCCAGAGGCAACTGCCAGTAACCATGGCTGAAATCGAATGGCAAAAAAGCTCGCGATCCCGCAACCTTGGAGATTTATTGCTTAATATTGGGCATAAAAAATTGGTGATTGACGGTGATACGCTTTGTGGAGCAAAACCCAGCGACGGGAAGTGCTCTCAAGGTGTTCGAAGCCTTGCTCCCTGGGGGACGCAGACTCAGAGACAGAGCCCTCCGTTCCACCCGTAGTGTGGGGTGTAACTCCCACGGGGGATTCCGGCAGTACCGACGGAGGTGAGGGGTAGAAACCGTTGGATCGGGAATGGGTATGGGTATCCCAAAGAATGGGGGAAAATCCGGCGAAGAGGAAAAACGGGGCGAGGGTCGGGCACTAACAGGCACCGGACCCGAGAACCAGAAAAGGGGCGAAACAACAAAAGAAACCCAATACAGGGGCGAAAACCTGTCCTCGAAAGGAAACACAAAAAGCACGCAACAAGTAAGCAGAACCCCCACGGGGTATCGTGCACGTAGGTCGTCTAAGCGGTCCCAATGGGGTGGTTGCACGGAACCCAAACGTGGGCAATCTTCGAGTGGAGTCGTGTCCCTACGCAGGCGTTGCTAACCATAGCCCGTTCCGGGTTGTAAGGCTGAAATGATGGCGACGAAGAACCTCTAAAGGGATCGAAGACCAACCTTGGTTCCCATTTACTCTGAGCTTCGGACTGTCAGATCTCATCTCCCTAAGTAGGGCCCACTAACTAAACTCTACAGTAGTGCACACCTGCTCAGGGCCATACACGTGGAGATCCCACTGTCAGGGCCCAAAAGTCCAACGTTCTAACAAATATCCGAAAATCGGTGCCAAAATTAAGCCACGTGTATCACGGGGCCAATCTAACCATGGGCCATCCGAATTTTCACTTCATAGGCGAACTCTAACCAGAAAACAGTGCCACTTCAGCACACCTTAGAGGGGATCAAAGTCATAACCCTCGGAGGGTTCAATCCTCATTCTATGAGTTGCATCTTCAAGTATCCCCTAACTGGGCGTTGCTCTACATCTCCCCCTCCTTAAGACGAGGAAGAACATTCCGAGCCGCGGGTGTCTCGCTTTCCGGTCACTATATATACTTCTCTCCCAATGGGGTCCTTCACCACTTCTGAGGATCGCCACAAAACCGGCACATCGGTACAACTTTCTTCTACTCCTCCGACTTTCGGCGATAAGCAACTTCTCGCAAAAGCAGTCTGAACCAGCCCTCTCAAGGGAATGAATCCATACGTCCTCAACCCACTCTCGGGGCCATCGGCCTCCGCGCCGGCGGACAACGAAGCTCCCCAGCAGGGTGGATATTTCTCCGGTTTGGATGAGGCTCCATCAGGTACCGAACCTTCCGCCTCGGCGAGAAACCGACATCCTCAGGAGGATTTGGACATTAACGCGGTGGCGTGGAACTCCGCTCATGCGATGCCCTTGGTAGCAAACTCCAGAGGTTGGATCTCAAACGAATCCTTTCGAAGGTGGAGTCCCCTTACCGATCCGGTGATATATTCCCGCGCTCCGTGGTTCCATCCGACAGCGGTTCGCGACGATGAGCTCATCGACTCCTACGTGGAGGATGGCTTATTGCCGGGTGGCCTACCTATCGAGGTTGTACGTTCTCCCGATTGGAGGGCGCGGGTAGCCATAGAGCCTCAGTATCTATACCGCGGTCGCGGGGAGTCCCTGGACAAGGCGCGCGCAGCGATGGCGGCTCTGGCCTACCAGCGATTGGAGAGGTCACGCTTTGACCATCTGGTTCCCCCGGAGTACGGGTTCGATGTCGCCTATTACCGCACGTACGGTGAGGTCTCCTACGGGGATAACCTGGCAGCCTTTCCCGAAGCCGAGTTCCGCGGACCGGGTTTTCCTCTCCGAGAAGATATGCTCCAATGGAGTCGTCCCATCCTTCGGGCTGAATTCAGGTACCTTCAACGGCAGTTTACCCAGTATGGGTTCGATCGACGCGTGCGCTTCGAGCGCCGCTCGCGCTCCCGTTTCGGGTTCCTTGTCCCGTATCCTCACGTGGAACTGTAGCGTATCCGTAACACGGCGAAGGTTGGGGGATTCGTGCCCCTTCCAGCTTGGTGGAGTAAGGTCGAGGTCCCCCGAGGGTGCTTTGCTGAACTGCCCCCATGCATCTACTATATCGGGTCTCGTTTGATGCACGACCCGAACTCGGGATACTGGGCCCTCGTTGCAGCCGAGTGGGCAGCCCGCGTAGCGGCGCACCTCCTCTGGGATGCTCATGACCATTTCCGTATCTGGTATATTCCTCCGATGCTACGGACCATCATGCGTCAGATCGACCTTGTCCCAGCGTTGGGTTCGGCCAGCAGCGTGCAGGACCTGTATCCAATCTTGGACGTGATCGACAACACCCAATGGGATCGAGTTCCAGTGGAAAATCAGCCCGCAGGGGAAGGATCCACGCGAGACAAGTCTCCTGGCCGGTACGATCCGGGCTCCGGTAACTGGGTCTATTACAATCCCTTCGGAGGGGTTCGCATCAGCGCGGTGCAAGCACGGGCGCTGATTGACTCGCCTCGACCGATGCCGGTGGGACACCCGACGGGGTTCATTTATACCGACGATTACGAGTACGAGCCTCCAGTAGACCTGGACGATCCAGCGTTGGATAACGACATGCCAGCTCCTAGTGGAGTACTCCCTGTAGAGCCATCCGCACACTTCCAACCAGTGGGAACGACCTCAGCTGCGGCGGCGAATGCATCCGGTGGCGGTCCATCTGCTCCCCCCAGGTGGGGTGTGAACACCCTTGCGCAGGCGCCGGTTGCCACTCCGCAAGCGGATAGTGTGCGACAAGGCCTCGTGAACGCGGGCATTCCGATTCCCCCGGGTATGACGGATGTGAGCCAGATGTTGGCTTTCGCCTCGGCGTACCATCAGGGTCAGAATCCCAACGGTGGGGGGCGTCCCTCCTTGGGCTTTCCGTAGTTCCGCCTTCGGGCAATTGTAGAGTCCATAGCTTGGCGACAATAGTAAACTTCTGATACTTGCATAACTTCTTTTCTTCTTCCTTCCTAGGATCTTAACTTCTACTTCATCTTCTTCATTCCTTCTTAGGATCTTCTTCATCTTCTTCTCCTTCCTAGGGTCCAATCTTCTTCTTAATCTTCTTCTCCACTTCGTGGGTCTTCTTTTCCTTTTTCATCATAAACTGTCCCGATAACCGGTGTTGTGTTCCCCGGTTAACGGCGCTAGGCCGAGGGCCAGTAGACATTCCCTCTCAATACGTGTTCTTCGGGATACTCTCCTAAATTCCTCTTCAGAGGTCCAACATCTTCCTCACTTCGAGGTCGCATCCACACCAGTTCCCGTGGTGGCTCACCCGACTTGGGCACGATCCAGATTTGGAGGCAAGGTTACCCGAGCGCGTCGGTGATAGGATAAAACCTTAGACCTCGGAAGGTGCTCAATGGGTTCCACTGTATACTCATCAGGCGAGAATCCGTACCATCGGACTTGGTAGCGAACTTCTCCCTCGGAAGTGTAGATGTGACGCACGATGCGATCGATAACGAATTCCTGCGGGTACACTTTTCCCTGTTCGGGCTTCTCTTCCATCTTGGAACGCTCTAGTTCCCTTGAGGGTGTCAACGTAGGGTCTAGAGACACCCCGGTGGGTTCTTTTCCGTGTTGTGAGCGGGTCTCAGCACTTCGTCCAAACGGCGCCGAGTGGCCTGTGGGCTACGTTGTAACTTCCGTCTACGGAGTCAAAACGGCCTAGTTTTAGATTCTTCTTAAAGCTGAGATCTTCTCGATAACAACAGTGTTCTTAGATTCCGTGACAGTTGAGAAACCGCGACGCGGTAGCGTCTCCAATCTCAGGGGGGTAAGACTTCAACGTCAACCCGAGCTACGGGGACGAAGGTTGCTCTTGTGCAACGCGCCGTGCGACGGAGGCGGTTTGCGCGACGGTTGGTCGTCAGAGCCTTTTGATTTGCTCGGTGAGGCGGTTTGCGCGACGGTTGGTCGTCAGAGCCTTTTGATTGGCTCGGTGCCATTCGACGTGTGCCACATAAATACGCGGGCGCCGGTTGCCACTCCGCAAGCGGATGTGAGGTGGCGCTTTCGACACGCGCTGGCACTCTCCTGAGCTGTCCCCGACGGGTCTCACTCATTTCTTTCCCATTCCTGAGGGTTCCAGTGTCTCCATAGGGGTTCCTATTCCCATTCCATAACGGAGAGCCAAATTTGGTCCACCTCGTCGTCGAGATCTTCCCCGTGCGGGTCCGCTGACACAGCTCGTTCCCGAGAAAGCGGGGTTTGAGTGTGCGACACCTCAGTGTCTCTTCCGCGGCGGCGGGTGATCGTTGGCTCTGTAGGCGTTCCGGGTGCGGAGTTCTCCACACGACTCTCCCTAGGCGGGGTTTTGTCATCTTTTCTGACGTCGTGCTCCGCTGGGTCGGCGGTGATGTCGCTACCCATACGCTGGGGTTGTGACTTCTCTGTCGCCGGCTCGGTTGGGCTCGCCGTCTCACTGTGAGAACTAGATTCCCTGTTAGGGCGACTGGCTGACGCCGAAACATCGTCCTGCGAAGGAACTAAGTCCTCCTCCCCCTCCTTAGGCGGAGAGCCAGGAGGCTTGATTACCTCCGATGGGGGAGTAACTCTGTAAGAGTTCGTTGACTGGGCCTTTGAGGGAGCGGGCCCAGGTTCGGGAGCATCCGAAGTTTTCGGTAGGTCGGTTAAACCACGTTCCGGGTGCGGAAGTATATCGGGGCGGGTGTTCGAATCTCCGCCTGACGGGTTAACTTCCGTTGAATCACCCCCTGTGGAGGGCGTTGGTGCCGACACCACTTCGACATTTGGGTTGGGCGCTCGTGTGATGCGGTCCCTGGAGATCCGTTCGTGGCGGTTAGCGATATCCAATACCACCGTGTCCGGGTCTACAGAAACCACACGATAGGGTCCGTCCACAATTGGCGAAAGCTTGTGCCTACGTTCCTTTTCAGGATTGTAGTATTCCTTTCGAAGGAAGACGAAGTCGTCGGGCTCCACCTGAGGTAGAGGTTTGCGAACCCGATTGTCAAAGTCCTTCTTGTAGGCGCGTTGAGCTTTGTCCATTGCTTTCCGGGCTATCGGCACCATCTTCGTAAGCCACTCCTTCCAGGCTTCTCGGTACAATCCCGGTGACGGGTACGTCGACAGCGTCGGTTGAGCCTCCATGGCGACCGGCGGCGGTGTCCTCGACCGTACCAGTTCGAATGGGGATAACGATGTAACCCGATGTACCTGGGTGTTGTATGCATACGTGATAGCGTCTGTGTACAAGTCCCAATTGTTCGGGTGATCCGCAACATACGATCTCAAAGCGTTGAGTATCGTGCGGTTAAACCTCTCCACCTGGCCATTCCCCTGAGGGTGATACGTAGTAACAAATAAATTCCTTCCATCAAGGATTCGACATACATCCTGAAAGAACTTTGATGCGAATTGCCCTCCGTTGTCGGATAACAACTGCACCGGCGGTCCATATACGAACACCCAATGGGTCACGAACGCTTGCGCGACGGTAGCGGCGGTGATCCGCTTCAGCCGCACAGTTCTCGTTAACTTAGAGAATCTGTCAGAAATGACAAGCAGATACCGATGACCTCGGGGCGTTCTGATAAACTTCCCTAGGATGTCTATGGCCACGAATTCGAGTGGAGCCCGTGCCGGGAACAGCGTCAACTTCTTAGAGTGCTTCCGAAGTTTGACGTCATTCTTGGCGCAATTGGCACAGGCCCGTCTGACGGCGTAACAATCGAATGCCATTACCGGCCAGTAAAAGTCCCTTCTCAACGTGAGGTACAGTTTTCTTCCCCCAGGGTGGGCGCCAACCTTCACATAGTGAGTGAGGTGTAATACCCTCTGTTGTAGGGTGTGCGGCAGCACTATCCTCGGGCGAGGTCCAACGGTCTTGATTAGGTAACCCTGATCGTCGTCCTCGAAAGGTAACTGAAATCCTCCGTTGAGGCGAGCCCGAATCCGTGTACAGAATGGGTCGAGCTGTTGCTCGCGTATCATCTCCTCTGGAGAGATAGGTATAAAAGAGCCGGTCGGCGAATCCAGACTCTCGTTGACGAGTATATCGTCACAAACATCATCCGTCAGCGGTTGAGCTCCTCCCTCGAGGTCCGATACCATAAAACATGGGATGTCATCGTCCTCGTAGGATTCCGTTTCCGCTGTGGTTCCCAAGCGGGATAGTGCATCAGCCTGAGTGTTCAGCTTCCCTTTCTTGTACAGGATCTCAAAGTCGAATTCCGACAGTCGGAGACGCCAGCGCATAAGGCGGCCCGAGGGTTCGGAGATCTCCAGGAGCCAACGCAAGCATGCGTGGTCCGTATGGACTTTGAAACGAGTACCCATCAGATAGGGGCGAAGTGTAGCTAAGGCCCACACAACGGCTAAACATTCTTTCTCGGAGACCAAGTAGTTCCTTTCATGGACATTCAGGGAACGTGACCAGTACCCAATAGGGTGACGTTCACCATCCTCAGAAGATTGGAACAGTGCACATTCTACTTGGTTTGCACTAGCATCGGTGTCCACTTCGTAAGGGAGCCCAGGATTGGGTAGAGCCAAGATTGGCGGTGATGTTACGGCATTCACCAGTGCCGTGAAGGCAGACGCTTCCGCGTCGCCAAAAGGTTCCAGTTCAACTGGTTGTCCCTTCGTCAGGAGCCTGTTGAGGGGGGTGGCAATATTCGCAAAGTTCGGGACGAATCGGCGATACACGTTACACAGACCTAAGAAGGATCGCAACTCCGTTTGAGTTTTCGGGTGTTTTGCTTCCTTCAAGGATTTCACTCGAACTTCATCGATTGAAAGCTGCCCGGGACGGATGATATGACCCAGATACTTAACCGAATCAGTGAAAAACTCGCACTTCGTGAGTTTCAAGGTGATTCCCGCGTCGCGCAGTATCTACATTACGTCCCTGACGTGTTCGAGGTGGTCATCCAGGTTGTTGGAGAAGACAATAATGCCGTCTTAATACACTAGACACGTCCTCCACTTGAAGGGAGCCAACAGAATGTCTATCGCCCTTTGAAACGTTGCAGGGGCATTTGTCAACCCAAAAGGCATCCTCCGGAATCGGAAAAGTCCTTGATGACAGACGAAAGCCGTTTTGTCTCGATCTTCCTCCCTAATAGGGACTTGCCAGTAGCCCGAATTGGCTTCGAGGGTAGAGAAAACAGTAGCGCTCCCAAGGGAGTCGATGTATTCGTCCATCCGAGGGATCGGGTACACATCCTTAATGGTTACCTCGTTCAGGCGTCTGTTCTCGATGCAGAAACGCCACGATCCATCCGGTTTCGGAACTAACACCACTGGTGAGGCCCAAGCGGACTGGGCAGGTTCAATTACGCCCGCTTTAAGCATCTTCTCCACCTGAGATTTCTCCTCTTCCCGAGCTTTCGGTCCAGCCCTGTAAGGGTGTTGGGCAATAGGCCGAGTGTTCGGTAACAAGTCGATGCGGTGTTCTGTAATCCCAATAGTTCCAAGGGAACCATCCCACATGGGGGTAAATTCACGAAGCATGTGCCTCAGCTTCTCCCGATGAGATGCGGGTACATGGTTGAGATCCCATTTCTCCAATTTTTGAACAGGATCCGTCTGGTCTGCTCCTGTGATAGGGCCCGTAACCTTCTGAGGTTTAAAGTGTTCAGCGTGTGGAGCTGCAGTCGTATGCTCACCGTCTTCCGCGATTTCGGCAGTGTCCTCCCCCTCCTTAGGGTCCGCCACACCAAGGACCTCTGCGATAGAGATCTTTGTAGGTACGACTGCATGCGGGTGTGGAAGAACAGAACCCAGGATCTGGTGTTTGACCAAATGCTGCGTTGCCTTTCCAAAGTTGGCTACCAAAACCTTGAAAGGTTTATCCGGTTCCACGGAGACAATCCCATTCGCAAGGGCGAGTTGACGCCGCGTATACAGAGACGGGTTCGGTTGTACCACATGCACACCAATTTCCTTGGTAACAACTGTGACCCAAACCTGGGTTTCTGGCGGGATAGCCAATGATTTCGCAACCTTTACCCGTGTAGACACCGGGTCCTTCTTCACAGATTCCTGCGCGACAGGGAGAGGAACGCGTGCTCGCGCTGCTCCCTGTAAGGGTTTACGAACGATTGGGATCGTAGACCCGTCTTCGAGTTCCACAGTTCTATTCCGAGGGCGGATGGCTTCCACGAAGCGGTCGCAAAAGTCACAATCCAGTATGACTGGTGCTGCAAGTGACTTGCATACAATAAACTCTAGCTGAACGAGATAGGAGCCTAACCTCACCATGAGGGAAATTGTACCCAGTGTCCGTAGCGGGTTGTTGTTCGCATCGGCGATATTCAAACGTGGACCGGTACGAACTTGGACCCGGAGCAGCGGGGGTAACAATTCAACATGAATTAAGTTAGGAGCTGCTCCTGTATCCCGGACAGATATTTAACGAACCATAAACTGGTTGGACAGGCCGAAGTCGGCGAATACTTTATAATTCCGCTTGGCCATTACCATAACTTGATCCGGAATACGGAGATTACGGGACCGTATCCACGGGCGACGGAGGACACTAAAGTATCCCGAGTTAACGTCGGTGTCAGCCGTTCTCCTTCAAAGGATAGTCACAGCTGGGGAGCGAAGCTGGAGCGCCTCGGGCGTCTTCAACTCCGGCTTAGAAGACGCCCCTCCCGCAGGGGAGACTCCCAAGTTTAGTTTTTCGAAGCGGACCCCACCGAATTTGGTGCAGCTGCCTCGAAGGGGACCGGTTGTTCCCCGTTCGCGGGTACAAGTTCTGTATCCCTGTCAGCAAGGTGAGCTCGGAGTATCCTTTGTTCCTCATAGGACCTACTCGGGACTCGAGCTTTCTCCTCAGGGGTCAGAGCCTCGTACTGAGCGATAATTCGTGAACCCTCCCGCAGGGGAAATGTGCAGTCTGGTGCTTTGTGACCACGGAGGTAACACAAATAGCAAATCAGCTCTGCCGGGTTCGGTTGTAGACGTGAATCCACGCGATGTGGTGCTGTATCCCTCCATCCGGGGAGAGAGAACCGAGCAGCGGTATTCGCAAAAGGTAGCGATGCTACTGGCACCCTCCGTCCGTGGGTATAGAGCGCAGGGTCTTCATCCGTAGTCGGAGCGGATGTCGACGGCAACTCAGACGTACCCATAGATTCGGGGTTACTTCCCATGAAGTGAATGTTATCATTGACCCCCACAGGGGCAGGGCCTCCTGCGAGTGACAAAGACGAGTTACCTCCATCGGCGAGGAGTGCACGTGTCGGCCGACTCTTTCGGTTCTGCCGGGCACGGAGAGTATCCCCCTCAGCCTGGGCGTACTGAACCAGTTCCACGTAGGTCAGCTTGCGCTTCTCTTCCCAATGTCGGGCAACCAATGCCCTTATCGAGGGGTCCAAACCATCCACAAACATGGTGCATCTCTCGTAGGCGGGGAATACATTCCCGCATCGGTGAAACGCTTTATTCAAGCGAGTTTAATACACCGTTTCGGTTTCCATCGGCTTCTGCCGCGTATCCCTTAATGCAAGGATTGCTTCCTGAATCGCATTTCCAGTAGCGTATGACCTCAAGAGGTACTGCACCGCTTCGGGCCAGCACGTGACTCCCCCTTCCGAGGCTCGAGATGATCCACGGACGGAGTTGAACTGGTCTTCAGCCATCCCCTTTAAGAAATAGGGTAATGCAAGATACGCTTGCGCTTCACTCATACCGAGGATGTCAGCCTCCTGGACGAACCTCGCAAGGAAATCGAGCACCAGAATTGGGTCTGTTCCTGTGAACTCCCTCTTCTGTAGGGTGATGCTCAGCCTTTTGATGTAGTTTTTGACCTTACCCGTTCCGCGGGATGTTCGATCTCCCGAAGGGTTATCCAACCGGTAATAGCGGTACGATAGCAGCTTCCGATAGAGAGGATTCGTCGTCTTCAGCTCCCTTAATCCAAGGTGTTTCCTACCCTTCTTCCGGGTACGGATTGCCCCTTGAGAGGTGTAAGTAGCCTTCGATCGAGTCGCCCGGGATGACCAGCGTCCATCTTCACTATCCGAAGATTCGGAGGACGAACTCGATGACGAGCGATTGGGATCGGAATCCGATAAATCCTCTTGGAGGTGAACCCTCTTCTTGGACTTGCGGCGGTCCTGTTTAGCGGAGCGGTGTTCTCCGTCTTCCGAAACGTCGGGTTTATCCTTCGAGGCTTCTGTGTCTCTGTCCATACGGATAATGACCTCGAGGGTGTCCAGCCGAGCTCGGAAGCGTTCCGCTTGCACGCGGTGTTCCTCCACGAGGCTCCGGTACTCCTGGATAAAGACCCCAGGGGTACCAAAGCTTTCCAAAAGGGAGTTCACATCCCTCCTCAGGGTACGAAGGTCATCGGCGACTCCCCGCACCGGGGCGTCCTTCACCTTGAGGCGGAGGGTAGTAACCTCCTGAAGGAGCTCGACGTGAGCCGCGTTGGCGATATCGATTCGAGTCTCCAGGCGCTGTAATTCAGGGTCGGCCCGACTTCGGGGTGCTGCTGAGGGGGTCTCCACCACTGGAGCTGAGCCCACAGCCACGACCTCTCGAGGACCTGAAACCACTGAGGGTGCTCTCCGAGTGTCCGGATCGATACCGGAATCGTTCCGACCTTCGGGAATTGAGCTCCTCGGCCTAGGCGAGGCCAGGGACACTGAATCCGCTTGACGGTTCGATCCAGTCCTGGAACCACGGGTAGGCGGCGACATGCTGCAGACACGACACCGACGATTCGGGGTAACGAATAAATTCGATCACGAGATTCCCGGAGAACGGATGACGTAACACAAAACAAAAATAAAAACCAATTCCACCCTTTCCCAAGGGGACCACTACAACAAATCTTCACGACGGTGCTTCCTCTTCCAAAAGATATTCCAACACGTTGATGACCAACCCAAAAGTCGGAGAACGGATTCTAAGTCGGGAGACCACTTGTGGAGCAAAACCCGGCGACGGGAAGTGCTCTCAAGGTGTTCGAAGCCTTGCTCCCTGCGGGAGGCAAACTCAGAGACAGAGCCCTCCGTTCCACCCGTAGTGTGGGGTGTAACTCCCACGGAGGATTCCGGCTGTACCGACGGAGGTGAGGGGTAGAAACCGTTGGATCGGGAATGGGTATGGGTATCCCAAAGAATGGGGGAAAATCCGGCGAAGAGGAAAAACGGGGCGAGGGTCGGGCACTAACAGGCACCGGACCCGAGAACCAGAAAAGGGGCGAAACAACAAAAGAAACCCAATACAGGGGCGGAAACCTGTCCTCGAAAGGAAACACAAAAAGCACGCAACAAGTAAGCAGAACCCCCACGGGGTATCGTGCACGTAGGTCGTCTAAGCGGTCCCAATGGGGTGGTTGCACGGAACCCAAACGTGGGCAATCTTCAAGTGGAGTCGTGTCCCTACGCAGGCGTTGCTAACCATAGCCCGTTCCGGGTTGTAAGGCCGAAACGATGGCGACGAAGAACCTCTAAAGGTATCGAAGACCAACCTTGGTTCCCATTTACTCTGAGCTTCGGACTGTCAGATCTCATCTCCCTAAGTAGGGCCCACTAACTAAACTCTACAGTAGTGCACACCTGCTCAGGGCCATACACGTGGAGATCCCACTGTCAGGGCCCAAAAGTCCAACGTTCTAACAAATATCCGAAAATCGGTGCCAAAATTAAGCCACGTGTATCACGGGGCCAATCCAACCATGGGCCATCCGAATTTTCACTTCATAGGCGAACTCTACCAGAAAACAGTGCCACCTCAGCACACCTTAGAGGGGATCATAGTCATAACCCTCGGAGGGTTCAATCGTCATTCTATGAGTTGCATCTTCAAGTATCCCCTAACTGGGCGTTGCTGTACACGATTCACGGGACGGAAGTCAAACGTAAATCTAAATTTCGCAGGACCCGGCTTCGCCACAAGTAGAGGTGCCGATTCCCATGGAGAGGACGGACTAGGATACACCATCTCACAAGACACCAATTTTTTAACCATGAAAGACAAAAATTCGCGCTCGGGTCATACAATCACCTTTGGGGTCGGCGACTGTCTTGTTTCGGAAGCGTGGTGACGCTCAACCGTAGGGAGCGTAGTGTCGCTCAACCTTAGAAGGTAGAAGAGATAAACCTCGATGGTGACAGAGCACCGTAAAACGCCGCAGGGGCACACGGCGGGGAAAATAGCCTATACCGTGTAGATGAACGATGGTAGGCGTCGACGCCCGGTAAAACCTGTGGAGTAGTTGAGAAACAATGAACCAAAAGGTATATTTATGACACAAGTGGTGCCTTTCTTTATCAGAATAGGGTAGAGGAGGTGCAGTTTCCTATATGCACTGGACTGCACTCTCCAAAACACCCGGGAGGTGCCAGAAAGGCACGGTCTCTGGACTAGTGTCAGAGATCTGGCCAGCACTGGCTACAGTGCCAGGGGGCCACTCCACTATTGTACTATAATAAATATAAATACAATTAAAATTACTAACAATCCCTCAAGCAGAAGGTACATGTCAACACTACACGTGGTTGACAAGACCTAGATGGTAGCTCGCCCGGAGCTGCGTGGCCCATGATCCCTCGCATCCATCACGTACAAGGTCAGTGTAGTATATCGACAACCTCAAAGGTCAATCATTCTGCCACTTTACGACAGCTGGTTTTGAGAATAGTTGCGGAGGCGCACTCGAACAGGTTTCGCGTCGGACACTAGGACAATACTCAGGGGAGGAATATCAGCAGGTGCTCCAGACGAGAATGAAGTTCTGAACATATCAACGTAGTCAGACACAATTCTCTTCAGATCTGGAAGACGGTCAGTGAGAAAGTGGCGTTCTGCCGCTCTGTGAACCATGTTGTCATCTTATGCTAAAACCTCATTTGACTGCGAGGAATCTACCTCATCTAGCAGAGAGGCATCGGAAAATGTGTCTTGCTCTTCATGCACGTGATCATAATTGACACTTGGACGAGTCGCGTCTGATAGCGAGGAGGAGAAGTCTTCAGAATTGGGAAGTTGATTGCTCCGAGCTATCATCAAACGACTCAGCTGCCCGCCAAGTACCGAGGACTGTGAAGCACAAACAGAAGAGCAGTCGAAGCCGTCCAGAAAGTTTCTTTTTTCCTCAAGGAGTGTCTTAGTGTCAACACCCAAGTGCTCTAGTACAGGAAGACCAATGAGTAGATCTTCTGCCGTCAATTCTTCATCTGCTACCAGGAAGGTGATATTAACGAGAGCCAATGGGCCTGCAGACAGTTTGAGAGTTGTGCGCGGAGGCGCCCATGAGCGCCAAAATGAAAACGTTTGCGGTACATCTTTGTCCTTCAAAGTCACTTGGAGTGGTACTGGTGTTATTTTGGTAAGTTTCCCAATTCCATTGATAAAGGAGCTTTCACCCAACTTTGGAGACACAGTTGTTGACTCGTCGCTACCATCATCAGTGCGTATGGTGGTCGTCACAATGATAGTACCATCAAACAATGGTACAGAAAACGATGAGGATGTTCTAGGATGTGAAACCGGTTGAAGACAGCCAGTCACCTTGCACCCTGGCTTCGGATCAGATCCCGCTGAGATTTGCGAAGATGCTGCTCTCTGAGAGCGATTAGACCTGGATGGCCCGTTTCTCGCCATTTCTTCTGCACGAGCTTGCAGAAGAACAAGTTTCTCGTTTTCAGGACAATAAATGCAGTCCCATAGCAAGAAACGATAACCATTGGCCTTGTGGAGACCGTAAAGGCACATAGGTAGAAGCTTGTCGGAGGTGGAGCCCGAATTTGAGGATTCATCATCATTTTCGTTCTTACTTGCACCCCAACTTTTGTGAGACGAATTCGACCTTCAATCGGAACACTTAGACAGACCACTATCAAGGAGTGGAAACAAATCGGAAAGACGGATGACATGGTTCATGAATTCCTTAAAATCGTTGCGAATATGGTGATGAGAGAAGTCCAAATCGGACTCAAGACGCACGCGAAGCGACTAAGGACTAGTAACAGAAAGAGAGTGCTATACAGCTACTTTTCGAATCTCTTTGACAATTCAGAAGAGGCCATTCCTACGAAGAAAAGAGTGGCGTGCAGCGAATAAGGACTCTATACGTCACTTTGAGGCAGTGCCAGACATGTTGATGCGCAATTGCTTTGAGACAATGGTGTCACGTTTGTCAAGGGTGACAGTTGTTTTTGACTCCTCGGCTCTTCCATCCTAATATTTTTTCAGCTAGGCGTTTGTGAAATGTCGTATGATGACACATCGTTTAAGAATCAGGGATCAATTAAAAAATCGATCCACTCAGAGTCCACGCAGAATTTGAGCTGCAAAGGGGTAACCACATCCGAAGGCATAACATTTTGAGCAACCAGCTGCCTAAAACCTTTTCTCTCGCGTGCATAATGATTGTAGGACCTCAAAAATACTCGCAGAGACAGAACATCTGTTGATGTAAAACGCGCGTGGTCCATAGTCGTTGCGATGAACTTGGTAGTCAGGAAGGCTGTGCCAGGGTTGGCAGTGGTAGTTATGTCCCCTTTTATTCCTCAGATGAGAACATAGAACCTTCAACAGCTAAAACGACAAAAAGAAAATTGGACAAGGGTGTCCGTAGACCAGAGTCAAAGACCGTAGAGATCACTATAGCAGACTATGGCCTGCAGTTGAGTCGAGAAGTTTGACCGTAGAGAACGATGGATTATCTTTAAACAAGCGTAGATGCGCTGTGAAGCAGCGCTTATATAATGGTCTGTTTCTATGCTGACTTAAGTACAGCAAGGCCGTAGGAATTGCGGTGTGGTCCTCGTCAGGTGACAGCCTGTCAAGAGGACCATACTGTCTGTAGTACAATAATGATCCAACCTGTAGTCTGACGTAAGTGGCGCGCGTGTAGCCGATCACACACAGCTGCCGGCGGTGGATACACCCAGCCGGCATACAGGAAGAACACGAAGGAGGTTCCGACCCCTCGATTCAAACATAAATCTCAGGCTCAGAAGCACCATATTTGAACCTGAAGCTCTGGTGAAAGGCAGTGATACTTATGGCCAATAAATATCAAAAGTAAACTTTGAAGAAAGCCTCAAGTCCTATATAAATACCCTCACGGGGGTTATATTTGATAAATGTGATAAATCTTACACTTGAGCGAACCATCTGCGACTATTGCTGGCACAGACTCGTAACGTAGTAAATGTACTGGCCCATACACACTAAAACTATCTCCCGTGTCGACGTATTCGTTTATTATCTTTTCTTTTTCCATGTTACGGCGGCTTGTCTCGGGGTACCTCCGCGATGTATTCGTGTAGGCTCACAAAGGCTCCGTTGCAGTACCTTCTTCTTCAGGAAAAGATCGAAAGGCGTTCGTGTCGCTTTCTCTTCCAAAATTGAATCAAGTTTGACACAGTTTTCATCAAAAGTCAGGATACGGACTTTTGTGTACGTGGAAAAGATAGGGGAAATTAGAAGCCTGAATGATGACCTTATATAGTTACAGACCCAAGTAGTTACTTACTACTTTAAGTATTTCTTTAAAGGGTTCACGCCTCTTTACATGCAGTCCCATTGACTGATAAAAACCACATTAAAATTTCAGAAGATCTCCAACGTTTGTAGATGGAAACATTGAACTTTCAAAGCACTCGTCAGACTGATCGGTAAGCTGCGAAAACTAGACTATTACAAGACAAGGATAAGTCGAGCTCTCAAACAAAGACGATTTGAGTTACGCTGAACACAGCGTGGTTTGTACCTCATTTTGAGGTGTTTTTGAGAGGTTTTGAAACCACTGAGCAGTTGTTACTAGGTGTCAAAAATGTACTTTAATGAAATTAAAAAAATGATTGGAAAATTAGGTTTTTACTTCCAAAATATAGTAAGGCGCGACCGTTTCCTAACAATCGGTTTTTGTAAATTTTCGAAAAATAGAACTGGTCTCAAATAAGGCCACGCTGACCTCATATAAGAATTCTCTGGACGCTAATACACTAAGAGGGAAGGATGGTTCTGCATGAAATGCTTTTGTCAAAATGAAAGCTGCTGTTGAAGAATATGATGTTTCTATGAATCGGAGTTTGTTTAAAGATAACTGGTTTTTTGAACACTTTTTTAGAGCACCAAGCTTCTGCTGTGGAAGAAATTTGTCAGTGAACATTGGCATCTATCATACCAGCCAGGATAGTTTGTGTGGCTTCCAGTTGTCATATTTGTCTTTTTTGATAATTCGTGTCAAAAAATAAGAATATCTGACGTAATTTTTTGCGGCAATGGTTTTCTGGTCACAAGGTTGGGTACTTGGATAACCATAATTACGAAATTAGTGGAATGTGTGGTTTGAAAGGAGTGGAGCAATCAATCGAGCCGTTGGATAACCCACAAAAGGACGGTACCCACAATTTTTGGTATGGATCTATCGATCTGGAGCTGTTTAAAAGTCTTTCTTTCTTTGCAAACGAAGGGATCAATAGCTGCAAGAAGTTTATAATTGAATTAGCATTGGGCTGTAACTAAAGGAAGTTTTCTCAGTTTAAAAGCGTTGTGAGAGTAGTAGAAAGCAAGAAGGATTGCGAGAACCTGTTGGTATTCTGTAGGTGCTTCTGCAGGTCATGTTTTAATTGTGGGGCAACGCTTCTAGAGCAGAGCCTCCTGAAGAATAGAATTACACAGATTGGTTGAAAGCGGTTGTGCTCCAGAAATTGGTGCTCTTTACAACAGTGTTGCGCTCTGACATGTGTTGTTGACAGGGTGTTTTTATATTCATTCTGCAGGTATGCTTGTGCCCTTTTTTCATTTTACACATGACCGCGAACAGTGCGGCAGCCAATCGCGTTGCGCTTCACTCCAGACGCTGTGACCCTCACTATTTGTTGGTCTATACTCTGGTGTCGAAACTTACAGCTTATCATACCTTTTAGCGATACTCTTTCATACTTTTTGCTATATGAATTTTTCTTCATATTGTAGTGCACCTTTTTTAAAACACAAACAAGATTTGATTTGCTCGAAAAGGTGTCAAATCATTCAGTGTCAGGCTTACTTATCAAGCAAGGTATTCGTCTCAGAATAATGCAATCGAAGGTGTGGTCTATTATACGAAGAATAGTTTACGGAAACATGACGTTTTGCTACATTGATACATTCTGGTTCACTCACCTTCAGACTGACACCAAAGTGAACCCAAAACGCTATAGCTACCACTAAATAAACGGGTCATGAGAAGCCACTTGAGTCTTAATCAAAGAACAGGGTAGAGGGGTGATTTTCGCGTTGCAGCGTGGAGTCTTTGTATGTGTCTCGATCGCATCCCTCCAAAGGTCATCTTGTATTCATTTGACAACAATGCAGCTACCATGGTACATTAGGAAACTACGGCCGGGTTACTCCGGGTCTCTGGCTTGCTACTAACAGAAGTTTTGAGTTGTAGGAAAGGGCTTGGCAATTCCGGGTTTGCCTTGAGACTCCTTGACTCGGCGTGGACACTGCGAAGGCAAGTATGTCATCTAAATGGGCGAGACGTGCGCTCAACAATTGGTAACAAGATGTAGCATCATGCAGTAGCACGCTGTTGGCAACAGCAGGCAACAGGATATTTGATACCGCTCTGTCAACTCACGTCTAGAGGCAGCACAGCACAGCATAGGGTGTTCATATTTGCCAACAGGTATCAAAGAGGCGCTTATATCGGATGCGCCACAAGAGTATTAGATTCCTTCGCTTCGAAACCAAACGATGTGGCACCTATGTACACCAGCACAATTGGTCTCCCGTTTGGAAAGAAGAGCTTCATCTCTCAAGTGTTTGTTCCCTAGCTAGCACTTGTGTATTTTGTCAGCCGCAATTGGAAAGGTGTTGAATGGAACCAATTTTACACTATCAGTGTGACAATCGTGATCGAAAATAAGAGTGTCAAAAATTTGGCGTGCCAACCAGGATTTCAGCCTGTTTCCACGAAATAGGTATGAGTGTTTTGGTTGTTTGTCATTTTTGATTGAAAAGCGTGGAATCCCATGACATGATGTCTTTCTGCTTTTTGAAACATACATGAGCTCTGTTTGTAATCATGGTTGTGTGAAAAACTTGTCCACTTGAAAAATAACTGCAAGAACAGCTCAGTTGATTGGAGTCGATGGAAACCTTTGTGCCCAGTACCAAAAGGTTTGGCAAGTTACATATGCACACTGTATACGATGATTGGTATTGCGAGAGGCCACCGTTTCTCATGAGACTCGCAGCGTGCAGAAATTCAACAATGAATGGGCAATACATTGGACAACAACAAGCGGAAAAGCATGGAAGGAAAGAATGAGGTACGAGCCCCATGTGCGCAAGCTTGCGTGCGTTTGTTTTGTTTCACAAACTGCAGCTGGCGAAAAAGTTCTAAACAGATATTGGAAAACGTTGCATGTAATGATACTGAGTTTGTGATATTTGCCACCAATCTAGCGGGGAGATGCTACTGGAAATCCAGCAGCGAACAAACTTCTCGGTTCAATGTGAGGCCCGTGCAGCGTAATGAAAGAGGGTTCCGCGTTCTGAAAAAGCACGAGGGCTCTTGATGCCGATCACGAGGTGCGGCACTGCAGTGTGGTGATCATCACATGTTAAGCCTCATGATTTTAAAGTTTTCGAGGCTGAGCTGCAAAAAGCAAAAACCATAATTATACGCTTACCATCGAAAAGAATGCGTCCAATTAACAGTGAGCGCTCGTGATAGACAAACTTCGGATGGACCTAAGGACACGCAATAATCTATAATGTCTCGCGCACAGTACGAGCCTCGTGTCACCTCTTGAGTCCCTCTGCGCTCAGCTGGTCTTGCGATTAATCGTGCTTTTCCCAGCCATCGCATCTTGTCCTTAGCAGTGGAACTTAGGCGAAGCCTTGGAGGAAGAGACCAGAGGGTGAACCTAACGGCCGACAAACACAGGCAAATTCACAAAGATATTGGATTTGATGGCGGATAAACTCGCCTTCACGCAAGCTATAGGCCACACGCAAGCTTTTCAATCATATTGCCCTTCAGCTGTACATAGCATATCAGAGGCAAATGCGCCTGCCATCTCTGACACACAAAAAAAAGAACAAATTCACATTTGACTTTTCTCTCCATATTTCTCGCTTTACTGGGCGCAGCACCGTTGCATGACCGCCTCGCCAACCATTAATACAAACAACACTGGGCCTTGACTTTGACATAGCCCCAACCCTTTGCCCCCATTTGCGGCAAGGATTCGCCGGTGTATGCGCCGCCCATTCCGCTCTCAACCCTTCCACTTTCACCTTCCCTACCGCCAACACATATTCCTGATTACTGGCAATCAGTCATCGATATCACCATATAACAGTCAACAGTTTCTTCATTTACTCTCGGGTAGTGTATGTCCTTCGCAGAAACAACATGTTCAACCTCTCGTTAGTTTGTTCCTCCTTTCCAGTTATGCTTCCCTCCCCCCTCACATTACTCTCGCGCTCAAGAGCTATTCGCACATCTTCAGAATCACACACGCCTGCCAGCAGGCAATATCGCCCTGCAACACGCGCAAGTACAGGCCATCTTTGCTGGTTTTCTCGCCAGTACTCCTCCCCTCGCCACTTTTCACTCTGTTGATCTGATAGATACTGCGTTAACGAGCAACTGCTCGTAGACCCCGGAATCATGGACGTCATGTAGTGCTCGAAAGTGGGTTCAGAACCCACGCAGCCATTCAATAAACCATCTGCGTTCTTGACGTTCTTTTGACTGTCACTTCTGCGTCGTTCGTCTTCACAAGCATCAAGAACCAGTCTTTCTGCGGTGCGCGCCACATCCTTGGACGAAAAGTACCTCTGCTTGTAGCGGGGGTCTAGTATTGTGGAGCACAAAAATACATCCTGTTGTTCCATGCAGAGGAGATGCAGTGTTAGGCTCTCCATTGCCAACTTTTTCAGCGCGCGTACTTCTTCGCTCACGGGCTGGGGTAGCTCCTCCAGCTTGTTGAGCACCATCCGCAGCGCAGGGATTCCAGCTGATAAGCTCTCTGTGAACGAAAGAGTAGGAGTATGCTCTCCCATACTGGTACAGCTTCCATTTGCAAATCCATTTGCAGGGCTGCTGTGACTTGCCATGTGGTCATAGCAGAGGCTCTTTACAGCATCCACAAATATACTAACCATGCTATACAGGTACACCACATCGTCTTTAAGCACAAAGAGGAAATCGTACGCTTGGTTGTCAGAGTCTCGGTTGATCACGGTCCTCACAGTCTCAATGTGGTCCGAAAAGTAGGCAAGAAACGAGCTCAGATCCCACAGCGTAGAATCGCGCATCGGCAGATGCAGACGTGTGGACCACCATGCGCCAGCGGCCTCTGAGAGACAAAACTGGCGGTCCGAGAGAACCTTGTGCATGGCACGGCTCATCGGTTGGATAAACCGACGCTCTATGAGATCATCGTGCGAGACAACCTGCTCGAGAATGGTTGTGAGGGTGCGAATCACGCAGCTGATGATGGGAAGGCGTTCGCGCGGCATGGAAAGAGGCGCGTTGTCACAGTGTGCTTCGTCGTAGCTGAGCTCAGCGCCGCCGTTGAGATGGTGCTGCGCTCGGGAGGCCTTGTACCGATCGGCAAGCTCCATGGGACTGCCTGACGTCTGGGGCAGCATGTGATAGAGGTCGAGCACTTGGTCGCCGGAGAAGATGGGTTCAGAGAGCACAATGGACAACAGCTTGCTGCGAATTTTCCAGCGATCGACGGTGGCCGAGATGCGAAGTATTAAACGCTCAAACACAGCCTTGTGGTGCTCTGACTTTCGGCCGCCGTAGCGTCGGGCAACGCATCCATTGGCGTAGCCGCTGGCGGGCGAGGGATGAGGAGGCGGTAGCGAGGGCGTGTGCGGGGCGGGTGCTGAGGGAGGCCAGACCTCCTCTTCAGTGACAATGTCGAGCAACACAGTGCACCTCTGCAGCGGGGGGTGGAAGTATTCGCATACGATGAAGCGGTGGCCCATGGGACCGTTCTCCACCTTGAGCACGATAGCATCAGTGTTGAGCAGGGCGGAGCTGACCTTGGCATGAACGCTCTGAACATGCGCCTTGAGGACGGTGGTTCGCAAGAAATTGAGATCCGGAATGTTGGGACTGTCCTGAAAGAGGTGGAACAGCTGCCGAAAGTGGTGGGAGGAGGATATGGAGAGGGGGAGGTTGTAGACGGCCAGAAAGCGGAGCAGCGCAAAATTGGCGTTCTGAGAGGTGGTTGTGGTGTTGGTGACATTGGTATTGGTGGAGGACTCGATGAGGTTTGGGGGCGTTTCAGAGGTGGGCTGGGGCGGAAGCGGGAGCGGATTGAGAGGCGGCAGCGGCAGCGGCGGCGGCGGTGGCGGCGGCGGCGGCGGCGGCGGTGGTGGTGGTGGCGGTGGCACTGAGGTGAGCGGCTTGGAGTGGGCCCAAGGCAGGTGAGGCAGGGGGAGCACAGCAGAATGGGAGGAAAGTGACTGGGAGTGATGAAGCAGCTTGGGGTGAAGCAGCTGGTGGTTGGAGTGGGCGAGGGACGGCGGAAGCGGATGTGGAGAATGCGGGGGCTGGTTGTGGGTGGGGTGCATGGGGTGGTGATGCGACGGCGGCAGTGGTTGCGAATGGGGGTGATGGTGGTGGTGCAGATCGGAGGCGGTGGGCTCTGGGGGCAGCAGTTGCGGGGTTTGTGGGTGTGGGGAGGGGTGGTGTTGGGGGTTGGGGGCGCAGAGCGGGGGCGGTGGGACGGAGGGCAGCGGGAGCACCGAGGATGGTTCATCCAGTTGGGCGTGTGGAGGCAATTGGTGGTGCGGGAGCTGGTGGGGCTGGAGGTTGTTGAGATGATGAGAATTGGAGGGCGAAGGGCGGGTGCGACGCTTCCTGGAGGGCGGGTAGGAAGAGGAGGAGTTGGTTGGGGTCGGGTGAGGGCGCTTACTGGTGACGTAGGTGGCGTGCTCGGGATGGCGGTGCTCGAGGTGCTTTCTGAGATTTGTGGTGTTTCGGGCGAGGTTCTTTCCGCGCGGGACTGCGGTGCCGCAGATTTTGCAGGAGGCTTTGTTGGGGTCGGATTCGGTCTCCTTGAAGAAGTTCCAGACGATGGAGCGCTTCTGGCGCTTGCGGGGGGATTTGTGCGGGGGATGTTGTTGGGTGGAGAGGGAGTCAAACGGGAGCGAGGGAGTGGGAGGGGCGCGCGGGGGGGGATCTGGGAAGGGGAGGTGGTTGTTTTGCGGGATGGGGGCGGGGATGAGGGCGATTGGGGTGGGGAAGCCCCACGTGTTGTTGTGGGGGGGTTGGTGGTGGTGGGAGAGAGCTGCTGAATTATTGATGTGACTGTTGTTGGATGTGTGATGGTGGTGGTGGTGGATGGCGGGGAGGGGACGAGAAGGGGGATCAAAGGGGAGCGGGTCGGCGACGGGGTCGGGGGTGTCAGCGGAGGGCGCAACTGCGACGTAGTGAAACATGGACATGACGGTGGGAGGGGTGTGTATGTGTGTGAAGGAGAGCGGGAGCTCTCGATGGTTGAGAAGACAGAAGCGCGGGGGGAAGCGCGGGGGGGGGGGGGGGGGGGGGGGGGGGGGGAAGGTGAGAAAGAAGAAAGGAACAAGTAGGGGATTTAGAAGGAGCGTAGCAGCTGATAAGGCACGGAGGACTCGAGGCACACAGCGGCAGCAACAGCAACAGCAACAGCAACAGCGCGCGACGCGGCGCGAGCGTCTACGCTGCGCAGCAAGCGGCGCAGTGCGCGCGGGCGCGCGTGTGAAGAGCGATGGATGTGGGGGCATTACACGTGGAACACGGTCGGTTTGTGCGCGTGTGAGACGCGTGTGGCGTGCGTATCGGGCGGGGGGGGGGGGGGGGCGGTGGAGAACGGGACGGCGGTGGGGGTGTTGGGTTGGGTTGATGGATGTGGCGAATGTGCTGACGCAATGTGCGATTTGTTGTTTCGGTGGGGAGGGGAGAAGGTGGGGGGCGCGTATCGGATGGCGATACACACACCATCGGGGCAGGGGGAGGGGGGATGGGGGCGCTACGGCGCGCGGTAACGCGATATCGACACTTGTGTGAGTTGAGCGCGCGACAGCGGCGGTGAGCGCGAGGCGGCCACGACGACGATAACACAACTGCATGACGGCGACGCACTTGGACGCGCGCGCGCGCACCAACGCCGCACGCACGCAGCACAAACGATACACACACACAAAGAAAGACAGAGAAAGAAAGAGTTATGTATGCCGCTCGACAAAGACGCGGCTGTATGTCGCGCGCGCACAAACGTTCTTTTTTTTTTTTTTGTGTGTTTCTCCTTTCCATGAGTGCGCGCACGCGAGAGAAGGTACCCTTTTCAAAGCGCCTTTTTGTTCGTTACCTTCGCTGCGCTGTCTCGCGCGCGCCCAACTCGTCTGGCGACGACCCTTCGCGCGTTGCGCAGCTGCAAACCCATTGCTGGTAACGTTTATTAAAGTGGTCAACGTGCGCACTGCTTTTTTTGCAGCATGCATATGCAGCGCTCTTTCATTTCACACTTGTTCAACCTGTTTTACTCGTTCCTCACGTGGTGCCACGCTTCACCTTTTTTCAAAATCGCCGCATACAGTAGTACATAGCATGCCTTTTTGAGTTTATGACACACAAGTGCCATTTGGCTACTTTTGTATTTTCTACTTTTTCTAAAACTAATCTACACATCACATCACCACACCCCACGACGGAAAAACCACCGTAAAACTTCTTAACTTTTGCGTAGAAAAAAAAAAATACAAACCGCTGCTTGATGAGTCATTGTGACGCTCATTCACGCCGTCTTTTAAGCTGTTGTAGTGTTTCCGCATTCAAACATCTACAACAGAGTATAATACTTTCAAACTATTATTCATTACCTATGTCTGTTACCTGTCTACAGCTAGAGGTTGCCATGTAGGATGCCTACTTGAGAAAACATTTGTTTTTTTTGCATAACATTATTGGTTCTACGTGCAACACTGCGCCAGGTTCTGTTATTAGAAAACGTGGTCGTACAGACCACCTTTTCACAAGCTTTAAGGGACAACTCCGCAATAGCGACGTCAAGCCCTTTGCCGCACCGACCCGGTCACCATGGCACAACCAGAAAAGGCCCGCATTGATCCACTTTAGGATTGACACCACTTGTCCATCTGGAAGATACGTATTGACGCAGGCTGCGATGCTCTTGACCACATTAACATTGCGTACCACATTTCTGAAAAGCAGTCCCAATTTGAACAAGATCACAAACAGCAAGCACCCAGTGCCATAACCGTCTCGGCTTTGTCTAACGAGCCATTTCGTGTTGTTAGGAGCAACATCAAGAATCCAGCAGTCATGATGAACAAGCTAGGAGAAACAAACCACTTTAAAACAGCAGCCTCAACAATTGCACGCATGAAAAAGCTAATATCAATGTGATACTCTCCTGTCAAGAATGAAAGGAACTCTAGACAAGCTAGAAGCAATGAATACTGACATTCCAGAAGAGCTTTCAATTTTAATTCTCATCTCCTCAATAGAAGCGGGCGAACTTACTCCCATTACTACGGCACTGAAAACATTGTCTGATGAATCAGCTACTTGGGAAACCTTATCAGCCCGATCGATGTAAGAGCAGCAGTTTATCAAATCTAAGAACAAAAAAATAGAAAACGTACATTCAACCAAATCATTCTGCCAAATATGTTCCAAGTCTGGGCACTCGACTGACAAGTGCTGGCTCAACCCCAACAACCCCAACAATAGGCTACCTTCAGCAAAATGAAAAGCAAGCCAAGCCCAAGAATGCCACCCAAAAGCAGTCTGATAAAAACGTTACTAACGGTAAACACATGATCGCTGATTTCAGCTACCACGTTTTCTGTAGGACAGAATTTGGTTTCAATAAATTTCTGCTGCACAAAAATTGTTTGTATGCAAAGAATAAGTTCGTGAACATAAAAGTGTTTAATAGCAATTTTTCGATTTCTAATGACTTTCTTCATTTTTAGAAATAGATATTGCTGACGCATTGTCCACAAACATAGTTACTGGTGTTGATGTAGCATTTTTCAGTTCATAATTCATTTCGAGAGCCATTTTGCTTCTTTAACTGCTTCACATAACGCAATCAATTTAGCTTTTGTAGTTGATAAAGAAACAAAGTTTTGCTTACGGCTTCTCTACGATTCTAAACAATTTCTATAGTATCTGGCGTATCCTGAAATTGGGTTTTGCTCTTCTTTATTTTCCCAACTTGCATCACTGAATATTTGTACAGTGTTTTTTTTCTTTTCACGTACATAAAAGACACAGACCTTTTTATTCTGTATGTTTCGTAATATTCTTTTGCAAGCAGACCAATGTTCTTTAGAAAAAGAATCAGAAATTTGGCTTAGAGTAGTAATGGAATAAGCTAACTATGGTCTCGTTCTAAACATCAGGTATGTGATAAATCCAAATAGTTCTTGATAAGGAACTGATTCCATGCCTGTTTACTATTTTTTTTGGTTTAGAAAATGCCGTGTTAGTTTCTAGAAGGGTATGAATGGGTTTGCTGTTTTCAATACCGAATCTTTTTAAAACAGTTCCGAATACTGTCTCTGCGATAATTTCATTTTTCCTCCTTTCACGTGGTACTCCACTTTCATTACAATAACATGGTATATTTGTTCCAGGTCTTTCATACCGAAATGGGAGCTCAACTTTGATTTGACGACCTACATTGTTTCAAATGTCTGCAATAGAGATGATGAGGTCAAATACATACGAAGCAATAAATATTAAATGCCCATTGATATTATAACGATGATTCCATTATTTGCGTTGCATTTTCCGATTCTCATCTCTCCAAGTACCGAGAAAATTGCTTTGTACCAAGCTTTTGGTGCCTGTCTGAAACGGTAAATAGATTTCTAGAATTACCAAACATGCGTAGGATATTTTGTGTTTTCAAACCCTACTGCTTGCTCCATGTATAGTTTTTCTTGTAGGACCCTATTTCGAAATGCAATTTTAACCCATTTAACAAATATGATTTTTAAGCTGCATAAAAAGTGCAAGAATCATTCGTAAAGAAGCCATTCTTACAACTAGTGCATATGCTTCAAAATACTCCATTCCATATTTTTTAAACCACTTATACATTAGGCGGGCTTTAAAATGTTTTTTTCTTGTTTTCCTGTTTTTGGTTTTTTTTTATAAACCCCACTTTAGCGTAAGAATCTGCATTCCAGCTTTCTTTGGTACCAGAGTACATTTATTATTACTTATGATAGAATTAATTTATATTTCTAGTGCAGTGGTCCAATATTTTTTATCAGATACTGTGACTGCTTCTTTAAAAGATTTAGGTTACTTTTCATTTGCTAACATAAAAACTGCTCCTGTAGTAGTATTTCCATCTTCTTCAGCATGCTCGTACGTCAGCCATGTTGGAGTCTTTTTGACTCTTGTGGATCTTCTTGGGACGATGTGATTTGATTCTAACTTTTTGTCGTCCTGATTTCCTGGTTCCTGAATATTTTCTGTGTTTGAACTGCTTTCTTCAAGCTGTTCATCATCGTTGTTTTCATATGCGTAAACTTCAAAAACATTGTCTTTTGGGAGCTCCAAAAAATGTGCATTTGCGCTCAATATAAGCGTTTTTGTATTGCTGTTTATGAATCTGTAGTTTTGCCCTTCATACCCAATAATTGTGCATAGTCTTGATTTAAAATCCGAGTTTTGCAATTCTCCTCTGGAATAAAACCTAGGCCATACGTCCAAAAACTCTCAGATTGCAAAGGTTTGGCTTCTTTCCAGACACTTTTTCTTCAGGACTCATGTTTTTTAAATTTTTTATTGCAATAATAATTCTGATTTTGTAAGATGTCCGTACTTTTTTGGCCCAAAAACTTTTAGAAACAATGTGGTAATAAAGCATACAACGAGCTTTTTCACATAGCGTTCTATTTAGTCTTTTTAAAATTCTTTTTTGTTGCGGTTGTTGAGCAGCTGTAGGCTCAGGAACAATTTTTTTGATTTAAAAAGTTCTTGAACTTATGTTGAGAAATATCCTCCCGCTCTGTCACTGCGATTTTTTTTGACAGAAAGTCCACTTTGACTCTCAGCCATTTCAATAAAGTCCTTTGTTTTTTGAAGCGTTTCATCTTTTGTTTTCATGAAATAGACATTAGATTTCCTAGTGTACTCATGTGTACACGTGAAAAATTAAAGTTCTCCTCCTTTTGAAAGAGTTTTCATTGGACCACAGAGGTCTGTGTGATTTAATTCTAGTTTTGATTTTGCTTGAAAGTCGTTAAGAGGTTTAAATGACTTTGAAACCATTTTTCAAAGAACGCATCCCTTGCAGGCTTTTTCCGTCTTTGGTTCTAGCTTCGTTGGTATTCCAGTAGCAGTTTGTTTTGAAATCACTTGATTTAAAACTGATTCTTCAGTGTGATCTAGGCTGACATGCCATATTTCAAAAGTTTCCTGTACGGAAGCATATGCGAAATAGTTATTTTCCTTAGTTTTGTAGGCTTTGAAGCAGTACTTTGATGGTTCCTTTTGAACGTTTAAAATTGTATTCTAATTGTGTTTTGAATTTTTTCTGCATGACCTTTCTGAAAGTGAACAGTATTGCCACGTTCATCGATTTGTCCAATAGATAAAACATTAGCAGCGATTCCGGGTACATTTAGTACATCAACGATTTTTAAAACTTCATTTTTTCCATTTCCAGGTTTGCGCATTTGAATATTTCCTTTTATTTTTGAAGTGACTGTGGTTCCATTTACAAGTTTAATTGTAACGGGGTCAGTTTTCTGTATACTATTTGGTACAAACCACGATTGATTAATTTTCATGTGTAATGATGCTCTTAAATCCAAGTACTATGTTTCTGGAAGTTTTGAGTCTTCTTTCTGAGCCATTAAAAATTTTCCAGGCCTTTTTAATGTATAATTTGATGCGTTTGTTGAATATCCAGTCTGGTTTCTGTTTTCGGAAGTACCAATTCTCTCATCTCGCTTTTTGTGCAACATTCTCGAATTCTATGTCCTTTTTTCTGAAAGTAGTGACTGTAGAAAGGGAATTTTGTTTTTCTCTTTTCATGTTTCACTTGAAGAAAATTTCTGTTTTGTTGTTTTTCTGATGTAAAGTTTTTTCTAGACTCTTCTCGTAATATTCTGGCATGAAGTTCTTCGAATGATATTTTTTCTGCCATGTTTTCTAGTGTTACAGCAAGACTTTTGTATGATTTTGGCAGACTCCATAACAGTCGCATAATATATTCTTCTTTTGATTTTTGAACACCCAGTTTACGTAATCTGGTTTTTAAACTTTTTAGTTGTTCAATATGTTCTTTTGCAGAATCTCCTTCGTTTAGTTTCTTTGAAATAAGTTGTTCTTCTATGTCCGTTTTGTTTGCCATTCTTTTATTTTCATAAACTTCTGATCATGCGTTCCATGCTTCTGTTCCTGTTTTAGCTGATTTGAAAAAAACAATTTGATTGTCGTCTACTGAAATGCTGATATCTATGAAAGCCTTTTCATTTGCAGAAGCGTTTTCTTCTTATACCAAAAAGGGTTTACGTTTTGGTATTACTGAAGGAGGGCGAAGAGTATTTTTTTCATCCGGAGCCTGCGTAAGGATATATATTTCCGGAGACTTAATGAAAACTTGACACCTATTCTTTTGGTAAACAAAAGCTTTCGTCCACCTCCTCGTGTCGTCGACTGAGCACCGTAAGCTGGCTAACAGAGTAATTCAGGGAAGATTATTTGTTGGATAGGGAAGTAATCAGACCTCTATCGACCAGTGATCCCTACTTTATTGGTGTACTTTTCAGAATTCTTTAGACTTGTTTTAACTCTCTAAGAAAAATAAATTACATTTATTCGATGGACCGGCGTTGTGGTATGCTAAGGGAGTTTTTTTTGCTCGAGGTTCGATGAAATGCAGAGCTTAAATGGCTTCCTTCATGGATTGTTGTCCATTGGGCTTTACTGGCGTTGCTTTTGTTAGAGCCCGGAATCGGAATTATCTAAGGTCTTTCCTTACTTGGGTTATTAGGGTTTTTTTCTCATAGGCTGACGTTTATCATCAGTGTAATTCGGGAGCTTTCTGAAGGTCGTTCCTTGCTGGGGGTTCTGCATGTCTTCTCCTCAAGTATTATAAGGTCTTTTGAAGTTGAATATTGTATTTAACAGTTTTTGTTATATTAGCGTTTGGTTTTTGAAGGGTGCTCTGAAAAACGATTGTTTAAATATATGTACCATGCGCCCAGCGTATTTGAAGCGGGCCGGGTTTTTAAAGCATCAAAATTATGTCCGGTAAAAACTGTGGGTATTGTTGTCGAGGCCCGTATCTCAGGGACCTGGGGGATACGACGCCCGGATCTAGTTTTACTTGCATGGGAGTCGGGTGACGGTTGGAGCTATTAAGGTCGCGCTCTCAGACGGAAGTAGTCCTCCTAAAAGCGCAAGCCGGTACTACTGGCTAAAGTGGTCTTAGAGTCGAAAGAAGTTGACCGTTCTCAGATGTGATGGACCTGCTACAAATATAATATCAAACTACAGCGCTCACGGGAAAAATTCCAGGAATGAGGAAGGATGCCTTGCGCATTTTAAAAGATTTTTCGGGTTAAGCTTTCAGTTTACGTTCGAGAAAAGTCGCAGAGCAAAAATGCTCTCCTTCGTGCACTTAGAAATGAGATACCAGAGATCGCTAAAGAGTGTGAAATGAATACCTTGTTTCGTTGCATTGAAGATGAAACATACCCAATCAGTGTCGGGAGGATTGTGCCGAAGAAGAGATCTTCCAGGGGAGTAGTAAATTCTCCAGCCCTAAACTTCTCGGATAAAAAACGCCGAGGGCGTTTTAAACGCACTCCGTGCGGCAATGAGGGTGAATCCTAGAATGAATATGAGTCCGAGTCCGCTCCAGATTCCGACTCGGAAGAAGAATCAACTCCCCGCCGCAGTGAATTTCAAAGAATTCTTTCCCTCATGAAGGGTGTTGAGAAGGCACCGGCGCGCATGACAGAAGACATTAAGAACTTGAAGGAGTTGCAGAGAAATTCAAAAAACCCAAATAGTAAGGATTTTCTTGTCAATCTCAGACATGCGATCGAAGAAATGGTTGAAGATTTGATCAGGACTCTGGCACTCAGCTGACGGCGGTGATGAAGGTATTTCTAGACTAGCAAGGAAGGATTTTATTTCGAAGTGGCAGATGCCGAACAAGAAGTTCTGGGTTGCTTTTGTTTGGAAACCGTTTCCTGAACAATATGTTTCTGTTGACAGTATTGAATGGGAAGATATGCTTCGCAAAGGCCTAACGAATTATCAGACGGTGTCTGCTTTTGCTTAAGCTCATCACTTGAAGGGCAACCGTCTAGAAGCTGCAAAGCTGGCTTGAGTTATTGACTGCGTCATCAGCTCGCTTGGAGTTATGTGCGCCAAATAAGAGTTGGCGATGGAGTCGGCAATTCATAGGTGGGCGGTAGTGATAATGGTTGATAACACTGGAAACTGGAATGTGGTCAGAGAACTCGAAGAAGAGCACGACGATTTGAAAAGCGGGGAAATGAGGCCCGAGCTTTACAAGTAGGCGAAACCTCAAAAGAAGTTTAAGAAAGATAAGTCTGCCTTGAGTAGTCAAGGAGACGAGAACGAGACTTATACAAAAACAACGACGATAACAACAACAACAGTTTTTAATTCGATGGACATGCGAAACGTGCTTCTTATTGCAGGGGGCGTCCAAAATAAACGACGGGGTTATAAAGAAATAAAGCGCACGTCAACGACCAAAGTAAAGACATAAGAAGAGAATTCAAAACATAGTTGAGGGAATTCAAAGTGGTCTTCATTTCTTATATGTCGGTCACGTATACCCTTTTTGTAGTGCAACGCCAAGGGCGGCGGAAACACACGAAGATGTCCGAGTCTTCCTCCAAGGAGGGTAGCACGGCGACGGAGCCTCTCCGGAGTGAACACGACTAAGTCGGGGTGTAAGGCCGAGGTTCACCGGCACGCCAAGCGGGGAGAGTGCGGGATGCTAGAAGGGAGCAGACCAGGTATGAGCTGTATTACACGGGAGTGGGAAATTGATAAAGGGGGGACCACCCAGTGGGGGCGATCGGGGGCATGGGCCACGAGAGCCAAAAGAAATATGTAGCAAACCCAATACTGGGGCGAGAACACGGCAGTGGTATGAACGATATACACGCTAGCAGCGGTGAGTCTCCTGTTGACGCAGGGTGGATAAGTCTACCGTTAGTAACGCGGCTTCACCTCCGTAGAGTGCGGAAGACTCGCGAAAGCGGAAAAAGACTTAGAGCCAAGAACCCTGGTTGGGGAGGTTTACTGAGTGTCAGGGCGAGATCGCCCTGGCACTATATAGTGTAGACTACTGTAGAGAGCTCCCTAACCTAGTGTAATAAAGATAAATAAATAGAGAAATATCCAGCTATGCTGTGCAAACCTGTCCTGGGCCACCCGTGGGACACGTGGGTAAGTCACACCCGAATCGGGGCCACGGCGCACGGCCGCCGGTGCACTTCGCGTACAACGCGTATACACCTGGCTACGCCAGCCCGCTAGTAGCGGTATTACTCATAGATCTCACAAGTATCGCCCGAGGCGAAAAAACAACCAAGTCCTGGAAAACGGCCCTCACGAGGGTTGCACTTCATATCCCCCTCCTGAGGCGCGAGTACGACATCCGCGATGGTGGGCGACGCGCCGAGACGAATGCATAAGAGTGCAACCAGCTCGCTGGGATCCACTTCATCGGATGCCAACAAACGCAGTGCGGCAAAACTCCAGTCTCCTGGCAACAACCGTTCTCAACGTTCCATCTCAACCGAATCCGCATCCTTGCGTGCCAGTCCTCCGATTCCTCGGCATCGTCTCCCGCTTCGCCGGTCTCCTCTTCCGGTCATCCGGCCTCTTCGCTCACCGATGAGCAACCAAAACAATCAACCCAACCGTCTCCCTGCGGGGTACTTCTCCGGCTTCCGGTCCGTTCCGCTTCCGCAAAGCGCGTCATGAGCTGCGCCGCAGATTCCTATCGCGAACGCGGCTGCTGCTCCGTACGGAATGTTCCCCCCGAGAGGGTGGCCGCCATACGACATGCTTGTCGGGCGCCATCCTGGGCATCATGCGTCCGTTCTCCGGCTTGCGCCGTGGTTCCACCCGATTGCGGTGTTAAAAGAAGCGCTCATAGCGACGTACACCGATGGAAACGGGATGCTTCCGGGCGATATTCCGGCCGTGGCGACCACTTCGTTGGATTGGCGACGCCGCGTAGCGGTTCCGGTCCACGCTGTGGCGCGCCGGGGTAGGGAAACCTCGGCTTCCGCTCATGCGGCCTTCGTCCTTCTTGGCCATCAACGGCTTCGCCGGGCTCCTTTCGAATTTTTCATCCCCGATGGTCTCGGCACCGACATTCGGCTTTACCGCACCCAAGGTGAGATTGGTTACGTCGACCGCCTGGCGGGTTTGGAAACACTCTCGTGGAGGGGCATCCCGATAGCACGGCAAGAGGCCATGTGCTGGACGCGACCGATTATCCGGGCAGAATTCCGCTACATGCGTCGACTTGCGCGGGCCAACTTCCTCGCCCTGATCCGCTTCGAGCGTCGAGCACGATCCCGATTCGGGTATTTGGTCCCGTATCAGAACGTGGAGATCGAACGCCTTCGCTTGGCCGACCGACGGGGTCGCTATGTCCTCATTCCACCGTGGTGGTCGAACCTCGAGGCCTGCCGGGGCTGTTACATCGAGCTGCCACCCGTCATCACGTATTACGGTTCGTACGTCATCGAGGATCCCGAGTCCGGACTGTGGTCCGTGGTGATTACCGAATGGGCAGTCCGCGCGGCGGTGTTCCTCCTCTGGGAGGTGTATGACCAGTACAGACTTTGGTTCCTCCCGTTCCGGTTGAGGTCCGCGATTCGCAGCCTGGACCTGAGCATCCCACTTGGTGGAGTAACCAACGCCGGGGAAGTGGCGGGTCTTCTCGATTACATCGACCAGTTGGACTGGACCGCCGTTCCGATTGAACAAAGCGGGCGCACCGTGGGTAGCCGGGGTCAGGACCTGTCACCAGGAAGGCGTACTCCCTTGGGAGGTGATTTCGTATACTTTGACCCCTGGGAAGGGCACGAAATCTCCGCGGAGGAAGCGAACGAACTCCGGTTTGCACCACTCCATATCCCCGAGGGGCATCCCATCGGTTTCGTGGACGCGGATGAATATTACCACGTCTACGACGGCGACGATCCAATGGTGGACAACGAACCCGACGACGGGGAAGCGTACGCCGAGGCGGAGGTCGAGGGATCCGAAGCGGAAGGTCCTTCTAACGCAGGGACGCCAGCCACGCCTTACGCGGGTTTGGATAACCCCGCGGCGGCTGGGTCGGAGTACGCGGTAGCTGGACCACTTCCGGTTCCACCGGTGAATCTCCCAAGTGGTGGGGCGTCCGCCCCAGGCGATGCGAGCTCCGCTCCGGCAGGTCAAGCGGCCGTGATCTCCCAGTTCCTGCGACAGGTGGGGCTGGGGACCAACGCAGCGAGTGGCGATGCTGCTGCGATGCGCGAGGCCTTGATCACCCGCCTCCAGGGAGGTAACCAACCCGGGGGCGGTGAGCCGAACCCGTGACGGGGCGCGCGATCCCGATGGGGAGTTTCCCCTGTGACTTAGAGTAGTATCCCGAGTGCTCGGTATTCCATCGATAGCTTCGAATAAAAACCAAGTGACTTGTGTAACCCAAAAACTTCCTTCCCTAACCTGTTCTCAAGCAAACCTACTTCTCTTTTCTCTTCCACCGAGGTGGGTGTTATCCCACCTGGGCTTTAACAACCGATGCCGGGATTCCCGTCCGCGTTCTGCGGTGATATGACACCACCTTCGAACGTGGGAGATGTTCCATCGCCTCATCCGAATCCCATTCGGGCCCTAAACCGTACCAACGGACGAGATATTGAATATAACCATCCGGATGGTATGAGTGCCCCACTATGTGGTCGACCACGAACTCCTTCTCGTAGACTTCCCGCCCTTGCAGTGTACGCGTCACCGGACCAAACAGGTGTACGTCCGCGGGTGCGTGTGGGCTACTGTGCCCTTCCCCCGAGGGGTCCATGGGTTGGCGTTGCCTTTCCATGCCCTGGGTAGGGGAACGAACCGGGTTCCGGGTTGCCTTGGCCGCTTGGCGGGTTGTTTACGCCAAGGCGTCATGACGAAGAGCGTCAGTTCGACAGCTTCGGCCGGAGGCCTTCCCGTGGGGCAATTCTCCCAGTTTTTGGGTCGAAATGCTTTCCGAGAGTTCTCGTGCAGAGGCTACCCTTCGGGGGAACGCGGACTCATCCCAAAGCTGGGTTTCGCGGTTGCGTTCCGCGAGTCGTCGGGGTGAAATCCGTCGCGACGGTGCTGGACTTGACGCGGGAGGCAGTTTCATCACGGGGCGTCGTGCCTTGCCGGGTGATCCGCCTTGGGCGTTGATTGGCGTATCTCCCGAGCCGGGTGTCGTCTGGTCACGTGACACGTCCGGCTGATGGCTGGGAGTACTCCGCGCAGTGCTGCGTTCCGCCTCCTCACGTGAGGGCGTGTGCAACGGCGCTGCCGGTATGTCTGCTCGCTTAAGCGACACAGTACCGCGACGGGCGTGCAACTCCGGGTCAACCGTGCCTTCCTCACCAACGGGCGGCGACGTGCGCGGCGAGGAACCCCTGCGGGGAGCGAGTTCGTCCTCGACTATCCCTTTCGAGGGTTCAACTTCACTCGGCGACGAGGTGCTTCCGTCCTTGACGGGCACATTATCCGGGGGGACCGGTGCGCCTTCGACAACGCTGTCGGGGTCAACCGAGACACTCGGAGTGCGTCCGCCACTTCGCGCGGGTTCTGAACCAGCATCAAGCGTGCTGGGTGTGAATCTCCCGTCTGCTACGGTGTGCTTGCCCGGCTTAGCCGGTGTGTCCTGCCGTACAGTACGAGGGACCACTTCCGATCGATTCGGCCTAGAGGGGCCTGCGAGGGCGTGCTCTAAGTTTTCCAGCGTAGCTGGTGTCGACGAACCGTGACCCACGGGCTGCGGGTCAACGCTCGACGGCATAGCCGGTCCAGTATCGCGAGGGCAAACAGCATCCTGCGACGATTTCGGTTTCGCTTCGGCGAGAGGGTTTCCACTACGTGGTGCGTCCTGTCGAGTAGAGTCCCCGTGGGGAGTGCGATCAGACGCAGATGCGGTGGCGCTTCCCATAGAGGGTTCAGCAACGGCTGTAGCGCCCAAATGTGGAGGTGGCACGTCGGTAGACGGGACGTCCTGGTCACCGTTGTTCTTTCTGGTGTGTCCAGGAGTCCGTGCACCACGGTTGTCATGACGCGACGAAGCGGTTTCCGTCTCTCGACGAGAGTTATGAGCCTCCTCCCCCTCCTGAGACGGAGCGGCATGGGGAGTGGTTGAAACGCCCAACGGGCGGGGATAGACACCGCGCCGTGGCGTGAGAGAAGAGAGGCCATTCTGGCCTTGGTCCGATAAGATCGGCAAGTCAGAGAGTCCCTGGGTAGGGTGTGGTAACGCAGAAGGTCTGGAAACCACGGCAGTGGGCTGAGCCACCGTTGTGTGCCGAGCACCATCATCCTCAGAGAGGGATTGTTGACCCATTTCGGTTACTTCCAACGTCGGTGGAGGGGCGAGTACAACGCGGTCGCGGGAGATCCGCTCATCAGCGTCGACAATTTCCACCACGATGGTGTCGTCTTTCACCGAAATGACCTTGTAAGGACCGTCCGCGACGGAAGAAAGCTTGTGCTTCTTTTCCTTTTCAGGGTTCCAGTACTCCTTACGGACGAACACGAAGTCCCCGGCTTTGATTGGCGGGGCCTTACCGCATACACGAGAGTCGAAATCACGCTTGTAAGCTGCTTGGGCAGGAGCCATCGAGCTTCGGGCGACCGGGATCAGCTTCGTAAGCCACTCTTTCCACCTGTGGCGATAATCCTTCACGGAAGGGAACGCATCCAGCGTGGGCTGGGGTTCTAACGCGACAGCCGGCGGAGGGCGGGACAAGACCAGTTCGAATGGACTCAAGCCCGTAGTACGGTGTACCTGCGTATTGTACGCGAACGTCAAGGCGTCGGTATATAAATCCCATGTCTTTGGGTAATTGGCAACGTAAGAACGGAGAGACGCTAATAGCGTTCGGTTAAACCGCTCCACTTGCCCATTACACTGGGGGTGATAGGTCGTTGTGAACAGGTTCTTGATGTCAAGAATCCTGCACACGTCCTCGAAGAATCGCGATGCGAACTGTTTTCCGTTATCGGATAGAAGATTAATCGGCGGGCCGTAGACGAATACCCAATGGGTTACAAATGCTTGTGCAACCGTGAAAGCGGATATCTTCCGTAAAGGTACGGTCCGAACCAGTTTTGAGAAACGATCCGTGATAACGAGTAAAAACTTATGCCCACGTCGTGTGGTGAGGAGCTCGCCGAGGATGTCAATGGCGACAAACTCGAGAGGAGCCCGTGCCGGGAATAGTTTCAACTTCGTTGAGTACTTGCGAAGTTTCACCCGATTCTTAGCACATTCGGTACAAAACCGCACCGTTGCGTAGCAATCCACCGCCAGGGCGGGCCAGTACAAGTTCCTTCGCAAAGTGAGGTAGAGTTTCCGTCCACCGGCGTGTCCACCAAGTTTCGCATAGTGCGATAGATGCAAAACTGTAGACTGTAGAGCATGCGGCACCACGACTTGTGGTGATGACTGAACCGTCCTGACGAGGTATCCAAGATCGTTCACCTCGAAAGGGAGTTGTGCACCGCCATTAAGCCAGGCGCGAATCTTCGTACAGAAGGGGTCACCCTGCTGTTCTCTGACCATCTTCTCCGGGGGTATCGGCACAAAATCACCCGGCGGGGGTTTCTTTGAATCGTCCGAGACGAGCAATGCGTCAATATCATCGTCCGATTCCGGGCTTTCGTTCCATTTATCGTGTAACCAATCCGGGTTTCCCGGTGTTCCATCGTCTACGACGAAGCAAGGTATATCCTCGTCATCGACGGCTAGAGCTTCCCCATTCGTGGGTAAACACGAGAGCGCGTCCGCTTGCGCGTTCTGAGTGCCCTTCTTGTAGATCACTTCAAAGTCATATTCCGCGAGGCGGAGTCTCCAACGCATTAAGCGGCCTGACGGCTCCGAGATGGTCATGAGCCATCGTAGGGACGAGTGATCCGTGTAAACGGTAAAGTGCACACCCATGAGGTAGGGGCGGAGTGTAGAGAGGGCCTACACAACTGCGAGGCACTCCTTCTCCGACACGGAGTAGTTCCGCTCGTGGACATTGAGCGAGCGTGACCAGTACCCAATGGGTGTGCGTTCTCCTTCGGGAGTAGTTTGAAAGAGCGCACAGCCTACCTGGTAGTCGCTAGAGTCCGTGTCCACGGACAACGGTAGTCCGGGTTTCGGTAGCGAAAGAATCGGTGCTGATGTGACAGCCTCTCTAAGGGAGTTAAAAGCATCCGTCTGGGCGGACGTAAAGGGGTCCAGTTTAGGTGGTTGACCTTTCCGCAGAAGCGCGTTCAAGGGGGCCGCGATGTCAGCGAAGTTAGGGATAAACCGTCGGTAGACGTTGACCAATCCTAGAAAGGAGCGCAGTTCCGTCTGGGTAGCGGGTTCTTTCGCCTTGCGAAGGGACCTCACTCGAGCTTCCTCGATCATTACACGTCCAGGACGGGTAATGTGCCCGAGATACTTCACAGTATCGGTAAAGAACTCACATTTCCTCAGTTTGAGGGTTATTCCAGCGTCACGTAGCGTGGTCATTATGTCCCTGACTTGGGTGAGATGGTCATCCAGATTGTCTGAGAATACAATGATATCGTCCAAATAGACGAGGCAAGTACGCCACTTAAAGCGGGCCAACAAAATGTCGATAGCACGCTGAAAGGTAGCGGGAGCATTGGTTAGACCAAAAGGCATCCGTTTGAAACGGTAGAGTCCCGAGTGACAGACAAACGCAGTCTTATCTTGGTCCTCCTCCCTAACGGGAACCTGCCAATATCCCCAATTGGCGTCCAAAGCCGTGAACACGGTAGCAGTGCCGAGAGAGTCGATGTACTCATCCATTCGTGGGATCTGATACACGTCCTTGACGGTAACATCATTCAAGCGACGGTAGTCGATGCAAAAGCGCCAGGACCCATCGGGTTTCGGAGCCAGTACCACTTGGGATGCCCACGGCGACTGAGCCGGTTCGATCACTCCAGCTCGGAGCATTTTGTCCACTTGGAACTGTTCCTCTTCTCGAGCCTTGGGGCCTGCCCTGTAAGGGTGTTGAGCCACCGGTCGGGTGTTCGGCAATAAATCAATCCGGTGTTCCGTTGTATTTATCTCACCAAGAGAGCCATCCTACATTGTGGTAAACTCCCGTAACATCTCACGCAGACTTTCACGGTGTGACTCCGATACATGACCGAGGTCGAGTTCCTCGAGTTCTTTCACGGGGTCTACCCGGTCGTAACTCGTCGGAACGGGCTTCTTTTCTGTTTCGGCAGGTTGCGATTCCGAATCATTTCGGTGATTAGACGGCAGTTTCCTCCCCCTCCTTAGAGTGAACGAGACCGAGGACTTCGGCAGCGGTCAGCTTAGTGGGGACCATCGCGGTGGGGTGAGGCATTACCGATCCAATAACTTGGTTTTTCACCAGTGACTGGGGGTTTGAGCCCAGATTGGCAACGAGCACGGTGAACGGCTTGTCTGGGACAATCTGCGCGAATCCATTCGCCACGGCGAGTTGATATCCATCGTACAGAGATGAGAGAGGCTGAATGACTCGTAAACCGTGTTGACGGGAAGTGACACGCACCCATACTTGGGACTCTTGCGGGATTCGGACAGATGCAGCCACGCGGAGCTTGGTAGACTCCCGAGAAGCGGGTGGAGGTTCCTGCGCGGCAGGGAGCGGTACGTGCTTCTTGGAGGCACGCCGCAGCGGACGACGGACAATCGGGACCGACGAGCCGTCTTCCATCTCAACACGCTTTAGGCGGGGCCTTATGGCGTCAACGAATCTGTCACAGAAGTCACATCCCAAGATGATGGGGGCAGCCAATTTCCGGCATACAATAAAGTCGAGTTTCACCACGAAGGAGCCCAAGCGAACGACGAGAGCGACGGTTCCAACCGTTGACAACGGGTTGTTATTTGCGTCCGCGACGTCGGGCGCCACGCCAAGGCGGATCTGAGACCGCAAGGGCGGGGGCAGCAGCGACTCCACGATGAAATTCGGACCAGCACCTGTGTCCAAAACAGTAAGGACTCGAACCATAAACTGGGTAGAAAGGCCAAGGTCTGCATAAACCTTGTAATTGCGCTTGGCCATTACTAAGACTCTATCCGGGAACCGGCGGTTAAGAACACGTTTCCACGGTCGACGTAGAACACCAAAGTGTTCAGAGTCCACGTCTGAGACGGCCTGTTTCCTCGTAAGGATTGTGACCGGGGAGCAAGGCGGAGACGCCTCAGGCGTCGTCAACCTCACTGTTGGGGACGCCTCTCCCGAAGAGGACACTCCCGAAATCAGTTTTCCTGAGTCCCATCCGCCTGGGGCGGGGCCTCAGAATCCTGAACCACTAGCAATGGGGCGCCAGCGGCGGGGTTTGAAGGAACGGGGCGGTGGTCGGGAGCCTGCTCGGCAGGGTAAAGCAACGCATTGCGCGGTTTCGCCTCCGGAATACTCCGTGGAAAATCGATCTTCGCTCGAAGATACGACGTCATCGGAACAATCCGCTTTTCCCCTGGGGTCAACGCCTCATAATTACCGATTACTCGGGCTACTTCCCTCATGGTGAGGATACAGTCCGGTATAATGTGACCGTGTTCGTAACATATGTGGCATATGAGTCCCGGGCGTGAGGGCTGCAAACCGGAGCGAGCATCCGTGAACTTCACCGCTTGGCGGGCATCCTTCCATCCAGGGCGACTCTGTCGGAGCGCACCGTTTGAATACGGGATGCGAGGTCCGTGAACACGGGGAGAGTCTGCGTACAGCAGGGGTCCATCCTGGGCCGTGTCATATGATTCGTCCGTCGTAGACGGTAGTTCGGTTGTCGGGACCGAATGGATATCGCTTCGGGCGAAGTGTACGTTGTCGTACTCCTGTTGGGAGCGCTCACTCGCAATCAGCGATAGGGATGGCGACTTCGTTTCCATCACTAACGCCTTGGCGGTTCGCGACCTGTGTCCGGGGGCACGAGCTCTTAAAGCGTCACCTTCCGCTTGCGCGTGTTGGACCAACTCCAGATACGTGGTTTTCCTTCGGTCTTCCCGGTAACGGGCCACGAGTGTTCGGATAGTGGGGTTCAGTCCATCGATGAACATGGTGCAGCGCTCTCCGGCGGATTGTACGTTCCCACTACGGTGGAAAGCCTTGTTCAGGCGCACCGAAAATTCGGTTTCCGTTTCTCCAGACTTCTGGCGCGTATCGCGAAGAGCGAGAATGGCCGACTGAATCGCGTGATTAGTGGCGTAGGACCTCAAGAGGTATTGTACTGCTTCTGGCCAGCAGGTTACCCCTCCTTCGGAGGCTCTAGACGAACCTCTTACAGAGTTGTATTGATCCTCGGCGAGGCCTTTCATAAAGTACGGGAGTGCAATAAACGCCTGTCCTTCGGTCATACCGAGAATATCCGCTTCGGCGACGAACCTCGCAAGGAAATCCAACACCAAAATGGGGTCTTCTCCAGAAAAGTTCTGGTTCCTGAGGGACAGTTGCATACGATTTATGCAATCCTTCACTCTACCCGTGCCACGGGGCGTGCGATCCAAAGAGGAGTTCTCTAGCCGATAGTATCGGTAAGAAACCAACTTCTTGTACAGGGGGTTGGTGCATTTCAGCTCCTTCAACCCGGAGTGTTTCCTTCCCTTCTCGCGGGCGCGGATCACACCTTGGGTGGCAGACGACCGTTTAGAACGGGATGAACGCCTGCGATGGCCATCGTCAGAAGAAGAATCTGACGAGTCCGACCCATTTGAATGGTGAGAGCCACGCGACGACCGTGAGGAGTTCGACGAGTCCGAGTCATCGCTGTCACGCTTTCCACGCCGACGGCGGGTATCGTCCCTTTTCCTCTCGTGTTTCGCTTGGTGCGACACAGCAACCGGCTTCTTTGGGACGTCTTCCATCAAGATGGTTTGCTCTAACGTCTGGAGACGGGCGCTAACACGATTGAATCGGGTCTCGACACCTTCCACGTAAGCGGCAGGACCACCAAAACATTCCAACAGGGTGTTGACGTCCGCCCGCAACACGCTGAGGTCGTCAACCACTTCCTTCATAGAAGAGCCATCACACCTGGAACGCAGGGCTTCGAACTCTTCCACGAAGGCATTGTGCGCTTCCCGCATTACGCGGATCTGCTGCCTCACACTTGAGTTTATGTCGATGTGGAACTCGTTTTTCTGGGCCTTTTCGTCGGCAGGAGCCGGGTCATCCACGGCAGGGGCCGGACCAGCACCAGAGTTAGGTCCGTTCTTCGACGCCTTAGGCGGTATCTTGTTGTTCTTGGAGGAGTTCGACCCCTTACTCTTGCCTTTCGGAGCGGCCTGAGGTAACGGCGGGGGAACCCTTCCAGGGTCCGCAGGCGCCACGTCATTGATGGAACGGCTCCGCGTGATCGCGGGTTCCGCTTCCGTCGGTAGTCGTGACATGGTTGTAGCGTTGACCACTAAGAATAGGACAACAAAAGCGTCCACCAAGTGGGTCAAAACCAAGAAATTGGAAAGCAGATCTTGACGAGAGAAGACAACACAGCAATGTGAAAAACAACCAAACCAGGTCCCCTTAGCCTTCTTAGTCGGGAGACCAGTTTGTAGTGCAACGCCAAGGGCGGCGGAAACACACGAAGATGTCCGAGTCTTCCTCCAAGGAGGGTAGCACGGCGACGGAGCCTCTCCGGAGTGAACACGACTAAGTCGGGGTGTAAGGCCGAGGTTCACCGGCACGCCAAGCGGGGAGAGTGCGGGATGCTAGAAGGGAGCAGACCAGGTATGAGCTGTATTCCACGGGAGTGGGAAATTGATAAAGGGGGGACCACCCAGTGGGGGCGATCGGGGGCATGGGCCACAAGAGCCAAAAGAAATATGTAGCAAACCCAATACTGGGGCGAGAACACGGCAGTGGTATGAAAGATATACACGCTAGCAGCGGTGAGTCTCCTGTTGACGCAGGGTGGATAAGTCTACCGTTAGTAACGCGGCTTCACCTCCGTAGAGTGTGGAAGACTCGCGAAAGAGGAAAAAGACTTAGAGCCAAGAACCCTGGTTGGGGAGGTTTACTGAGTGTCAGGGCGAGATCGCCCTGGCACTATATAGTGTAGACTACTGTAGAGAGCTCCCTAACATAGTGTAATAAAGATAAATAAATAGAGAAATATCCAGCTATGCTGTGCCAACCTGTCCTGGGCCACCCGTGGTACACGTGGGTAAGTCACACCCGAATCGGGGCCACGGCGCACGGCCGCCGGTGCACTTCGCGTACAACGCGTATACACCTGGCTACGCCAACCCGCTAGTAGCGGTATTACTCATAGATCTCACAAGTATCGCCCGAGGCGGAAAAACAACCAAGTCCTGGAAAACGGCCCTCACGAGGGTTGCACTTCACTTTTCTACTTGTAAAAGAATGAAACGCTGTCCAAAGGTCTGGAGAGGAATATATCGGAAGGCATCAAGTAGGACTCATGTCGCCGACATTAGTTCGTTGGGGGGGTTTCCGTAGGGGAGGTTGATGCCACGTTCAAGGAAAGTACCCCTGTTAATGGATCTTGCTGAACATGGATCGAGTATCATTGCTAAAAAATATTCTGGCGGCCTCGGTTCATATTATCTCATTACACCAACAGATATCCAGGTACTGTCTATGACAAAATAGATTACTCGCATTGAAGAACAGGTTAAGAGAACTAAGAAGCCTTTTTCTGGAGTGAAGGCGGAAGACTATCAAGCAGTGATGAGGAAGTTAGTAAGACAGGCTGGTAGAGCGAAAAATAATCCTGTCTAGCCGACCAAGAAACCAAATGCCAAGGACGTTGGCAAATCGTTAAAAACTGTTAAGGGATACCTTCAACAACAAAAATCCTTTCGGCTCTCAACGAATTAATACCGACCTAAATTCAGTCATTCAAAGCGGTTTACACCAGTGCATTCACATCTTTCAACGTTCCGCTGCAAGATTGGGCTGGGGGTTTAGATAATCATGTGGAAACTTAAACAGAAAACCGTTTAAGTCAGTTCGTCAGATTTCTGCATTCGACTCGCAGAATTCTGCCACTCGGAATCAGTTTTCTGGCAAAATCATCATAACAAAAAACTGCCTCCTGGAAAATTAACTTAGAGATCGGAACTTATGAAAAAAGTAGACAGTTTAATTAGGAATGTAGTAGTAGACCTGTCTGTTAGAATTTAAATGAGGGTTTGGTCTATTATTTGTTTTTGGGGGGTGGGGTTGAGCTGATTGGGACTCAATTATTTTTCGGTTAAGTGGCTCGGATGCTATCGATTGGTACTATATAACACTCTGGCTTCGTAATAAAAAGTGAACTGTTATTGTCAAAAATTAAAGTTTCCCCTGGCAATATTACTTAGTTAAAATGGGGAATGTTATGGTACGTGCGTAGCGTGCTGTTACCACAGTCAAAGAGAGGAAATTTTAAATGGAAGGTTTAATGTAGTAAGATGTAGGAACATATTACTGAAGCTCTTGGAAACTTGAATTAATCACTTCACGTGTCGTACAAAAAGTTGCACGACAACTACCACTCAAAAGTGAAACCATTTCAAAAAAAGATGAAAAATGCACGAACTTAGACCGATTCTTAAATTTTTTGGGTTCTTATGTGAGTTTCGAGGAAAAAACCCTCAACTTTTAAAGAAAATCTCAGAAATTTTTGATGATGAGGGTGGCTCCCGTCCTTAGAGTCAACGAATTGTGGACGTAGTTTAAGGCCCTTAAAGAAAAAATGAAGTGGATAAAGAAATCCGAACATAAACACCACCTCAGGGCCCAAAAAAGCTCGAAACCTGCTCAAGTGGATCTAAGTCTCCGAGGAAAATGCGAGAAATGTAGTATTTGACGGATTCGGATACCCAATGCATCCTTTTTTTCGTCTAAGTACGATGATTATCATATAAAGCTGTTACTGCATGGATTGAGTCATGAGCGACATCCTGCAGAGTTTGTTTGTTTCACATGCGAATTGGCTTGCAACGGCGCTTGTAGAGGATGACCAGGTGGTAGGTAAGTCAACCCTGCGTAGATGGAAGCCTATTAAAGCCGACTACGCTAGAGCCGGGGACCCTTTACTGTAGAGGGGTTAATTGGCTCACCAAATTTGATATGTAGATATTGAATTGTGGCTCTCACCTCTGTGCACAGTACATATGGTACGGAGGTGAGCGCCAACTCTAAAGCAGAGGAGACAACAACGGGTTCAAAAATGTCTTTTTCTTTGTTCAGGATTCCTTAACCAGAGATCCGGGCAAGCTACAACAAGTAGTTTTCTGTTCAACAACGGTTGTAGTCTACCAACTACCCTTATTAGCAAGAGGGGCTTTACAACCCCCATCTTCAAGCTCGCTACTGCTGACGCTCTACCACCCCCTATTCTCTTTTGCCGCATGCACTCCTATCGGCGGTCCAAACGCTGTCGCAGGCGTCTGCTCTCTCCATTAGAGCAGATACTACAAGAAATCTGAACGGAAACCCAAATTTGTGAAAAAAGAAAAGCTCGACGGCGCCAAACACGGAACCACACGAAACTAACCCGCTCCCAGCCAAAATAAACCTTATCTTAAAGCTGATATGAAAGAAGTACCACCTGCCCAATAGCATGGGCGACAAGGACATAGTTTAGGAAATCAGAAATTGGCCGTGTTCCTGTTAACGAAGTGACGTTACCGAGAAAGGCCAGAATGGGACCGAAACATATGCAGAAAGGTTCAAATTTTCTGGCTCTGAGGGTGGTTCGGGTGTTTCCAAAATCTGGCCCAAAAAATACGTCTGGGGATGTTCGAAAAGTTGCCTCATCCACCACCGCCATTCCGAAACATGTACAACACCGACGTGCTTTGGTTATATCTTAAACATATTTCTAGCTGATGATGCAAAAGAATTCTACAGAGAACGATAACATATGTAGCGGCAAAGATGTGCATGGGTGTCTATGTATATTTACCGAACTATTCTCTTATGGTTTCGTTGGCAGTATAAAAAGCGTCCCAACAATTTATAAAAGCTCTACGACAAAAAGCAGTCAGACAGCGCTAATGGGCTTTAAAAGTGTGTAGTGTTGTTGATAGGAAGCCCTAAACCTCGTCGATTTCCGTCTCAGGTAGCAAAAGCAAATACGTTTAAGCGGACTAAATTCGGTCTATCAATTTTCAAACTAGTGCCTAAGTGATGGGCCTACATTCCCGAAAGAGGCACCAGAAACATGCAAGAACAAGTCGAAACGCAAGCAAATGTCCGGCACAGCATGTCTGTACGCACGCACGCATAATCACACGCTCACGCGAACACACCCGCGCACACACACTGAATGGAAATCGGTTCGTACACCATCATTGTTCTACTCAAGTGCTGAATGATACAATAGTAGCGAGTACAAAGCAATAGACATATGTAAAGTGAGAGAATAGTTAGGTAGCCAAGGTCAGAGGTGACACTACATATAGGGACTTTTCATCTCCCAGACTATTCAGTAGGATTTCGCTCGCCACTTCCGTTACTCGTTAGAACGTCGAGGAGTTTAAAATACTTCTTCTCTGAGGACTTAGATCGTCGGTGCGCCTTGCTAGATCTCTTTCGCTGATACCTGTGCGTCTCTCTACCCGAATCAAAGATCTCAGTATCTTACACTTTGAGCAACAGAATCGCTTCACGGGAAGTCGTGCGTATTTGCAGACGAGAAAAAAGAACACAAAGCCCAAGCAAATATACGAGAAGGCGAATGAAAGTAGACTTCCTCATCTTCGAACGGCCTTCGATGAGTTTTCGCCCTCCCGCTGCGTTTCCAACCACATCGTGGCATCGATCGTAGAAAAGTGCACAACCTTTCCACTCTCTCTGGCCGAATTGCGAGAGGTCCTAACGACGGTCCTGTTTTCCCTAAAGAAGAATGATACTAAAGATAAGTTTCAGCGTGGGTTTGGGTCAGCGGCGTTCATTTTCAGGCGCAGAGTCTTGTACCGGTGCTTTCGGAACACTTGGTGCTATACTGTCAGGCGGCTTGATCTTAGCGAAGACAGCAGCTGAGATGGGCAGATGCGCCCGTATATGCCGGCATGGTTGGTTGAGCATGTCTCTAGAGGCGTCCATTACATATTTTGGCAGCATGTGATGGCTGCTCAATACCGGAATGAGAAGCGTGTGGAGGGAAGGAGTGAGTACGGCCATAGGATGCAAATTGCGAACGGAGCAAATACGACTAGGGCAGGTAACGGCTGTACGCGATGAGCTACTTTCACATCTTCTTGGGGCACCTTCTCAACACAGCTTGGAAACAGGCGACGATCGAGTTTTTCAACAACGCAGGGTATCTTTTAGTGAAATGGTCCCCATACGAGCAATGCAAGATGCGACATGCTGAGGTAACCATGTCTTGCGTGGCTCGTGCCGACGTGGCGCCCGCTCCTTCCCCGGAGAATAACCCCTCCACAGTTTTGATCTCTGTAAATGACCCAAACCTGTTGTTTCCGAACGAGAGTCACTACAAAAAGTTCGTCAGTTCCCGGCCGGAGCGCATGTTGATGGTGTAGCACGACGGCCTTCTCAGGCTCCCGAAGCGTAGGTGAGACCTTTGAAATCACCGCGGCGAATAGATGAGATCGTGGAAGCGTGGTATCCACCTCATGGATGGGGCCGCATATACCAAGCGAGCTCTGTCCTGTTTTGAGCACTCATCAGATATCAGCGACATATAGGCATCCTACAAGCAATCTATTGCAGCATTGTATAAAGTGTTTGTCGTTTTTCGTGCCGTCCTGAACAGCTGAAGCTGAAGACCAATTCTAGACACCGGTGGTACCGCATCGCCGAGTGCAAGAGAAGCAGGCGCTGGTAGTGCCTCGTAAAAAGAATGTGCTGCGTTTCAGTCAACGCTAGATGAAATTTTCAAAACTGATGCCACCGGGCGGGATGATTGAGCGCGGGCTACCGAGAACCACGTGCGCAGTGCCCGAGGTATTTTAATTTTCTGAGCATTTTGAAGAGAAGGTCGATAGAAGTTCCTATGATTATAATGTTGCAAACCAGGGTGACGCAGGCGGATCGCACCCCATTGATAGCCTTGACAGAATTCAGTTGGACATGTGAGGAGACCCATGAAAAGTAAAATTTATTTGCTAGACTACATACAACTACACATGCGTGATAGAGTCGGAGGAAGAGGCTGCTCAGGTTACGGGCCTTCACATCCACCAGGGAGAGGCACTAATTCCACGGTAATCGTCGTTGAGCCTTCGACGCCGACCTTCCTCCTGTTCCTGCTCCCAGTTCTCACTCTACGGTCGCTCCCGCGGGCGATGACGATTAATCCGTGGTTGCTTCCCCTACTCTTCCCGCTGCACCCTCACCTCATGGATGCGGGACAACTGTCCAACCCGTTTAAAAAGGTGGCCGCAAAGCTCGTTCAAGATAGAAAACGCTGTGGTATACCCCGATCACACGAAATATGACGGTTGCACGAGAGTATGAGCGGTCGCAGGGAAGTTGAGCTGGTTGTGTTGATGCCAAGGGAGGCGACCTGTGTCCAACATACGATCAGATATCCAAGAGAACGTGGTCTGACGAGCCGGTCCGAAGTCTGTATCGGGATGAATAGGTACGTTACTGAGTCTTGCACGAATCCACTGTATCGAGTTTTATAGCAGGATGACTGCTCGATGGCCTCGTGCAGCTTCATGGCACCAATTGAAGACAAAAAGGAGGCAAAATCCAGTTCTAGAACTTGAGCTCACATCTTTAGCTCTTGAACTTCCTTGCAGTTGACTATGCGATACTGGAAGTAGAACATCCCAGAAAATTCATGTTACAGCCGGAAGGGGTTGGGTCACAGCCCGGAGGGGTGAGGTCACAGAATTCCGGCCGAGAAGTGTTATTCCGTCCAACAGTTTGAAATCAGCGGGTATACTTCCGCAAGAAGGTTGGGATGTGCTTCGTTCATCGGAGTCTCAAAGGCATCCGCCGGCACCAGAAAATTCCACCACGATCTCCAATTGCACTGAAGAATGAACCATCTGCCGTACCGTGACCTATTCAACCATCTGCCAATCAATTTGTCGCCTCTGCTAAGAAGCGGTAGCTTCTTAATGTCGAAATCGCCCCCCCGGCCGGACACTTGAACCAAAAACTGCCCAATGCAATCGACGTAGATGGTGGCACTAAGCTCTTCGTGAGCAAATGTGCGGGCGCACGAGATCGTCCGTGGTATAAAAAATCAGGGATGAGCTTGAGAAAGCTTAGACCACTCGTTTCGAGCAAATTGGAGGCCGTAATGCTGCGCAAAATCTCGAACTCGAGTAATATCCGCCCGGATGTTGTGGACCTCCTCGACGTAGTGTAAAGAGATTATGTCGTCGATTGGAATAGTGTTCCAACGATGTGCCCCAGTCAGTCGATTTCAGTGTATGTGGCGGCCGCCCTCCCTATCCGCGTGTCAGTAGCAGGTTCAGCTAAGTTTTGTAGGCCGCGTGGTACTGCCAAGTACGAAATAAGGGCGAGCTCCTCCTCGACCAACCGCTCTCTTCCCCTGCCTTAATATTCTAGCGGCCGACTGGTGTCCCTGCTAGTGGCTTGATGGTTTCTCTGTTGAGACAACCAGCGGCTACGAGAGCGGCAAACGGAGAATCCCTGGAGAGGATGGATCTGGGTCCTGCCTGTTAATATCTGAAGTAAAATCAGGGGTCACACCCAAAGACAGAGATTGCGGCCGCATAGAAATGGATCGCGGCCAAGCAGCGATGGGATGCAGCAACAGCACGAGTTCTGGCGACGGTGCGCCTGGAAGCGATGAGATTGAAACGGATTCCTGCAGCGCGGAGATGGGTGGTGTCGATTGAATCGCTGCAGGCAGCGGCGTTTCGATCGTATTGTGAAGGAGCAACGATAACGGTTGAGTCTTGTAAGCGGCCGGGGCCTGAGGTATCTTACAGACGCCACGTGGACTGGCTGACCGCAGCTGGGCTCATTTAGATTTTTATTATATCTTGATTAGTGTAATAGATGAACATGACAGTTTCAGGGAGATCCCAGCGCCTTGCCATTACTATTTACGTTGCTCGAGTGACACTTCTCTCTTAGAGTAAGGTAGGAACCGTTAGGATACTAAATAACGACCTTTGGTATCTTAGTTCCACACATTGGTTTTCAAGCCATCGTTTACGTAGCTCCGACCTATAGGACTACACAGTAAACGCCAGCCCATTGCACCAAGTACTCTGGGAGTGCCGCCATCAAGGATTCGAACCATAGAACCCGCCCTACCACGCTACATCCGGTTGAGACCAGTACGCTGAGCCACCAGTCATTGAGTTACATTTTCGTCTCCCGACTTAGAATCTCTTAGGAATAATTTAACAGACCACTGGAACGAAGAATAAACCAGATTCTAACCTTTAACTTAATTTCCCAACGGACCAGAAGTACAGAAGCAACCGCCATTATGGATGCAGAAAACATACCCAACCGACCAGACCATAGGACTCCTACGGCAGAACCAGTTGCCACTGAAGCGCCGACGATGTCACCTGAACCACAGGTTGATACTGTTAGCGACTGCAGGACCACGAGAAGCCAGCCGTAAGGAGTATTGACCCAACTGGACGGCCCTGTAAGGATTCGCCGAGAACCCACGGTAGCAGGGCGTTTTGGAGAACACCTCACTAGAGTCACTTCTAGACAAGGGAAACCCCAAGGAGAACCTCGTAAGACCGAAGGAATTAGAGAGAATAATCCCGCAGGGCTTGCTGACCTTCTCTGGCCCCGTTTCCGTGAGCTCTGCTCAGCCCATGTTGATTCCATTGTGGACATGCGACTAGCTACGGCGATCGCTGACCATAAGGATTACCTCGTTACGCGAATAGTCCCCAAGGTCATGGAGTCTGAGGAAATCATAGATTCCCTCATTCAAGCCGTTCAAGGAGCAGTCACCACTCAGTCAGGCAACGTTCTCCCTAGGACAACTCCAAAAGCTATCCCTCCGGCTTCCATATGGCAACCTCCTACCGAGACCCCAGGAGTGGCAGTATTACCCACTCCTCGCCGGTAACACCATCATGAAAACCGGAAAACCATATGGAAGGACCATCTAGGAGCAGAAGAGAGGCTCCGCGTCTAGGAGAGGGACAGATTGCCCTACCCAAAGGACAATTTGAGGTACAGCGACCTCAGGGCTCCATCGGATCTGGTAGAGAGATCAATACATTAGGTCCCTATTCCGCTGGAAAGAAAAGAAGTAACCGCAGCGGGAAGAAGAACAGAAGGAGTAAAAGAAGAGACCATTCGGACACGAGTGATTTCGAATCGGCCTCAATTGAAATGACTGACTCGGAACTGGATAAGACTGACATTCGAGGCCTCAAACAATCGACAACGACAAACGAACTTTTTCTTAATGTTCTAGACTACCGAAATTACCGGCTGGCCGATAGGTCCCCGAAATGTTCTGGTTTGGGTGCTCGAAGAGTCGCCAAACGGGGCAAACGGATGCCACAAACCATTACGGACAGTTTCTGTGGTTCTGATCCCATTACTGTTCTTAGGTTTCTCAGTTTGTTCCGTTTGGCCTGTGATCAGAACGGTGTCCACGAGGCCGCCGCTCTGTACCTTTTCCAATTCTTCCTTACAGGACAGGCGCGTGACCGAGTTTTTTCGAAGATATCTGGCACAATTGGCCTCGTGGATGCTCAAGACCGTTAGCTCCTCAGACCATACCCTCAGGTTGTTCGTTACCTCTTGGAAACCTACGCCACGGATGACGTTATATTGGATTCCCACCAGGAAGTAATCTCCTTTAGGCAAAGCTCCAACATGACAAAATCGGCTTTAGCAGATGACCTATGTAAGAAGGCTTATCGATGTGGAAACGTGTTCTCCGAAGAACGGTTTAAACGTCACTTCATCATGGGATTAATCCCTGCCATTCGGCCACATGTCCGCAATTACCACTCGTAAAACCCACAATAATCCTTCCAAAGTCCCGTCACCTACGCCGAAGGTTATGGCCAAACCTAGCGGACTTCCAGGCGCAACGCTTATATTTCCAGAGGGCACACAATTCCGTTTCGTAAACCCAACCAAGCCCATTTCGTTAGCTCCACGAAGCGGACATGGTTTCACCACTCCAGTATGCCGACTCGGGAGGTGTCCTTGCGGTTAATTTCAGTGCTCTTCCGTCCGGGCACCCATCATTTACCTCCCAGGGAACTATAGCGGCCACTGGACCACCCACACCCAATTATTCCCCCTTTCCGCCCCTCAAGGTTTTTGGTCGCTCTCCAAGGGCTTTCTTCCTCTGCCTTTCAATGGTTCAACCTTATGAATGCACGAGGTATCTGCCTGAGAACGCACGAAATAACCTCCTAGCCTTAAGGGAATAGAATTACCGGGTGCAGCGATCCGAAGGAATGTTTAGTATGACACAGCAACAAACCACAGGGACCCCTGGAATCTCAAGCTATTCCACGCCTCCGGACACTCCGATCAAAGCCCCACAGGTCCACTCCATTTTAAATCCTACGGATGACCCCGTGGAAGAATCCTATCATCAGGAAGAAACGGAAACCCCTTCGGAAAACTCCTAGAAGGACGACTCGAGGCAACTCCTCCGTTTTTAAGCGCCTACCTCAACCAATTGGACGGTTATGAGCCAAGGAGCTCCCCACCTCCCAAGAAGAACCACCCAAAATGGACCACTCAGCATGAACCAGAATTGAAACACACTAACGACCCTGCCTATATCCTCAGAAAAGAGAATCACAAAGTTCAAGTAACCGTGGAACTTTGTTCCAACAACTCTCGAATGACCACAGCCGTATTGGAGACAGGCGCTGGTCCCAACTTGGTCCATTTTAAGCTACTCCAATTTGGATGGCAGGATTTCGTTCAGGCAAGGGAGACCCTTGGAATACCTATGAATCACGTAGACCAATAGAAATTAAAGGAACAGTACCACTTTACCTAAAATTAGGACAATTCAAAGTCCACACGTGGTTCCTTGTATGTCCTAACTTGGGCGCTGAGGGAATCGTAGAGACCTCCTTTATTCCTCGATATATTAAGAATATTTATCCAGGCCTTATAAAAGTCGCATTCTATCGAGCACCTTCCATCTCCATAACTGGTTTCGCCCCAGGGCCAGAAGCTAACCGCAAACGAGCGGTTGTCTCCGAAAACACGAAGTCCAATAAGGTTCGCCTGGCGAAGGCCATAACGATACCCCCGATGACCGAAATCGCTATATCGGTCCATTCCCAGTCCTCAGATCTCGTAACGATTCAGAACCACCCGAAAAAGGTTCTAAAGCACCTTACTTTGATAGCCAATGAAGTAATGGACATCCACCCTAACAGGTCCTTCTTGGTCACAATCAGCAACTTCCGAGCTAAACGTCTGCGGTTACCTAAAGTTACAGTGGTTGGCATCAGTCTACCTGCACCATTGGCCATCATGGAGGCCCAAATTGATAACCTTTCAACGCGAACTCCCGACGAGGACGTCGTCTTTTGAGAGAGGACATTCGCTATCGGCGAGGAATTCGAATTCTCTAGGCTCCAGATACTTGATCTCCTCAGGGAATACCAGGGCATGTGGTCAAATGAATTGGGCAAAACCAGAGCCACTACACACCGCAATGACCTTCAGGACGATGCTAGACCACGTTCCAGCACCCATACCGCACAGGCCTGAAGGGTAAGGAAAATTTCGCCGACCAGATGGACAAGATGAGCAAAGATCAAGTCATAGAGCCAGCGCCTCCGAACCAATCCGAATGGGCAAGTCCCCTTGTCCTCGTGGCAAAGAAAGATAGCTCCGTCAGGTTCTTTGTCGACTAAAGGAAGCTGAATGCAGTAACCAGAACGGACTCATACCCGATATCCCGTTTGGATGAGTGTCTGGATTCCTTAGGTGAAGCTGCAGTATTTACCACACTGGACGCTAACTCTGTATATTTGGAATCTCCTTGGCCGAAGATGCGAGAGCGCTGAAAAAGTTCACCACCCATGGAGGTTTGTTCAGATTTACTCGTATGCCTTTTGGTTTAAAGAATGGACCAGCAACTTTCCAACGGTTAATGGACATCATATTGTCCAGAGTCAAATGGAAGTTCTCTTTGGTCTATTTGGATGACGTAATAATCTTTTCACGGACCGTGAAGGAACACCTTCGACACATGAGGAAGGTTCTAACAATCCTACAGGACGCTGGAGTAACACTGAAACTTCGCAAATGCGCCTTTTTCCAGGTCTCGGTGGACTACCTCTGTCACGTCGTCCTCCAAGGAAAGCTAAAGTTAGCCCCACGGACCAAAAATGCTATCCACCAGGATAGACCTGCCAGAACCCATACGGAATTACGATCCTTCGTGGGCTTGGGCAATGTTTACCGACGGTTCCTCCAAGGGTTTGTTAAAATCTTGGCCCCTCTCAACTCAATTCTGAAGAAGGGAACAACTTCGGGGTTTGAGGCCCTTACTGACGACCAGTACGAGGCATTTCTGACCCTAAAGGACAAACTACTGAACCCACCTATATTTGCTTTACCAAAACCCAATGGGCCTTTCGTCCTGGATACAGACGCCTCTGATGTCCAAGTGGGATGTAAACTGCTTCAGTAATAGGAATCACCGAAGCGCTCTCGACCTATTGGATACTGGAGCAAAACGCTCACCAGTGCGGAGCGAAATTACGGTACCACCGAAAGGAATGTCTAGGCATCGTATGGATCATGATTCAGTCCGCTGGTTACTCAATATGACCGATGCATCGAGTCGTCTTGCTAGATGGCGCCTCAGGCTGCCAGAATATGACTACGAGATAACCTATAGGCCAGGAATCAAGTACCAGGTAGCAGATGCCCTCTCGCGAATCATTACCGACGAAACTGATGACTCCCCATTGGACGACCTCATCCCTACTCCCTTCGCAGATGATGGACCTCAGGGTTATACGGAAACTGATTACCTTATGGGAAAGGTCAAAGTAGATGATCCTGAGGTGAAGAGAATGAAGTCTACCAATATGACTGGAAGAAAGTACCGCCCAATTCGACACCACCTCAGGTTAACGAGATAGACCCGGAGGAAAAAGAGCTCCTCCCTATAAATATTCAGGAACACCTACAGGCACAGGTCGAAGACGAGTACTGCAAGGAAACATCCCAATAGGTAAGAACCCCGGGATGCCTTTTCGACTATGATCAATTGGGACTACTGTGTCGCCGCTCACCGCTGGATGGCGCACTCCAACGGGTAGTACCAAGTTTGCAAAGGGCGCGATGCCTATACCTCGGCCATTTCCCTCGCTTGTCTGGTCTCCCTGGAGGCCGACGGATGTACCAGACCCTTAAAAAGTTCTTCTACTGGCCACTAATGGTGCAGGACCTATGGCTAACCGCACGGAACTGTATGTCGTGCGCACAAATCCGATGGTCTCGCGCCAACCATCAGGCCAAATTGAAGCTCTTCCGCGCCGTAGGTCCGATGGAATTTGTCGCAATGGATATACTTGGACCTTTGCCTAAGTCGTCCCATGAGAGACGGTTTGTCTTGGTTGTAACCGATAGGTTTACCAAACTTACCCGAGCCCTACCCCTAGTGAAGACTACAGCCACAGATGTCGCCACGGCCTTTTTGTCCCACTGGGTATATCCATGTAGCATGCCGCTCTACCTCCAAACGGATCATGGCAGCCAGTTTGTATCCAAATTCTTCTCACACGGTTGTGCTACCTTAGGTATCAAGCATATGACCACCACAGCGTACCACCCACAAACCAACGGCCAAGCCGAAGGCTTCAACCGCACCCTTCTGGACCGATTGGCACACCTCGTATCGGAGCACCAATTGGACTGGGACCACTACGTTGAGCTACTGTTTTATGCCTACAACACGCAAGTGCACGCTTCCACGGAAACAACACGTTTCGATTTAACGCTAACGAGATCGCCACCGCCGAGAGCTATTGATAGGAATTCAGATGATTCTTAGTCAATTATGTTATGCATTTATGTTATGATTTAGTTATACTATGCTTTAAGTATGTTATATGAGTTTCAGTGCTTTGGCGGTCCAGTCCCATAATCCATTTTGACCCTAATCGTCATTTCAAGGACCATTGTCATCTCACACGTCACAATGACTTTATAGATGACATTCTTGTCACAATCAACAAAGCTGTCACTGTCAGCATCATCGAGCAAGTGACAACGAGGCATTGGACACGCATGCACGATTGAACCTCGTGGAAGCAACCATGTTTCACATGGCACCCAATTAGAATGGTACATTAGAAAACACTCTTTATGGCCTCTTCTTCGAAGGTTCAATAGTCTATATAAACCCTGGTCGACCGGCCGACTCTCACCTCGGCCGTCACGATCATTCACCTTTTCAACCACTGACCAGTGTTCTAACAGCTATTGGCCTTCAGGAGTCTATTATACCCCAAGACATAACCGAAGGAACGACTCCTACCCCGGCGAGGCGCTACTCGCGCCGACGCATCGACCGCACTGTCTAATCAGCTAAAGCTGTACTGACCAACGCCCAAGGGCGCGACAAGGTTAATTTCGACCAAGCCATTTGTAACAAACCTACCTTTTGGGAAAGGAGACCTGCTTTATCTGGACCGGCCACCGAAGGACAGTGATGAACTCAAGGACACTACGCGGAATCTCTAACACTTCTCTACGGGACCATACAAATTCCTTAAGACCAAATAACACACCATTATATTACTAATTGACGCACTGCAGGACACCGTATCTATTGATCAGGTGACACGAGCCCCCAGCTCCCCTGAATCACCAAAGTCTCAGTCCCCTGGTCCAAAGAAATCACTACGACCTCAGGTCGACGCTCAAGTCCCCTCACACCCTAAGGCAGTTCCCGCGGACCCGAATAGCTCCATGGAACCGATGGTCAACGCCAACTACTATAACCCATCTCTCCCAACTGACTCCGATGGATTCGCCCCTCTGGACCACACTCTTCTTTCGGAGAATGAACAACAACCAGAATATGTGAATGAGCATCATATCCGCCAGTCGGGGAGAAGAGGGAACTATGCGCTATCGCGTCCGTTGCTTCGGCTACACACCTGATAAAGGCACTTGGCAAGAGCCTTAGACCAAACTGGCTAGTTTTGTCGCCCGCTATAGCCACAAAATAGGCAGCACAGAGTGAAATCTTCAGGGGAGGGCCAATATTTAGCCCGAAAAAACCAAAACGCCTCCCAAAACGCCTCCCAAAACGCCTCTCGAAACGCCTCTCGAAACGCTTCCCGACACGATGGTTCGCGGGAGCGCCAGCACCAGGCAAGAAAGCCAGTCCTCAGGCTACACCTGAGAAAGACCTGAGACGCTCTAAAGGTTCGAACGCCGTCCCTGGTCACGCACGTTTAAGGAATACAGGAGCAGTTTTGGGAAAGCATAAAAACAACTTTATTTGACTAACTAGTAGAGGCCTATAAAGCCTCGCCATGACCTCAAGGTTCGCGGAAGCGCTCCGAACTCCAACAGGACTCACTGGGGCGGCGCAGGAGTAACACCGTCATTCTCATTGGAACCTGCAGAATCGAAACCGAGAATAGGGTCACCTGAGTTTCCTACGAGTGATCCCAGCCAGCCGAGCAAGCCTCTGCCGCGCAGATTACCCGAAGAACTATTGCCACCATCGGAATCTTCCCGGTCTCACAAATGTAGACCATACCGGGCATCCAAGTCACCAGTAACCCTCCGGGACATCATTTGTGAATTCTGCTGCAGGATATTGACCATAACGGTCTTCAGATCCCGACTGTGTTGGAAAACCGCGGCGTGGCGCGCCGAACGACGCGCCCAGGAGCAAGCTTCCGTCAGGACTGTCACAATTTCCATCCAGGCAGTAATACAAATGATACGGCAGACATGACAGAGATCTGCGGCGGCAGCCGTGACGGAAGATATGAAATGCGGCAACGGAGAGGTCGGAGCGATTTCGACGCCCACAGTGGACGTCTGAGCCATCGAATCACCTAGAGGACTTTGGGATTCCACAGTAACGTCGCCAGAAGGGATGTCCACTTGGGCGACGGGCGCCTCATATGAAAATATATCCTGAGGAGCCGCGCCCGGAAGAGCTGGAGGAGGGGAAGCGGTCGTCAAAACAAAAGAGAACTCGACCGGAGAATTGACGCCCTTTACGGGCTGGACGAAGGGATCTTCCCCAAAGGATTCTCCATCGCAGAAACCAGCAGAAACCAACTGCCTGGCTTCCAAATCAGGTTCGAAGCACGGGGATCGAATTCAATGGCCTTCGGATAATATTCGTGCACATGACGCCTCGGAATGTTTGATGGTTGATTCCTCAAAGGCTTGGCGGGATAGGCACGAGCGTCCTCCCGACCCTGCGGATGTAGCGGAATCGGCGTGAAAGAATCGGTGTCGTGGCCATTCTAAAGGAACCCAGGATTCTTGCTCCACCCGACCTGTAGGACATGATGCAAAAGAGCCTCGGTCTCCTCGACGTCAAACTGGGTCCCATGGACGATATTCCGGATGCCCAGGTTCCTTAGGAAACGGATCATGATTTCCGGGAGCGAGGTTTGACGACCTCTAGGACCCGGTATGTTCTCATCGTACCACACCCTCCAATACTCAGAACAGACATTACCACGAATTCCGTACTTCGCGGTATCCAGGAAGGCCATAAAGGACATCACGCCGATCTCAACGAATAGTACCTGCCAGGATAGCCACCAATTTCCGTCATTTTCATCTCCCGTTAGTTGGGACGAGTAGTACGCCACGACGGACAGCGTGGAAACCAAAAGAAGCGGCGAGATACGCCAGTACAGGGCCCATTGGTTCTCATCCACGTGGGGAAGCAAAAGATATAACGGAAGTCGTTTATCTGCGCTCATGTCGTGAAACTCCACCTCGTGCAAACAGAAGAAGAACCGCAGGGATTGATGCAAACTACCATCATGCTCATGCATCTTGTTCCAATTTATTCTATTGGACATCGAAAACAGGCAGTCATACGGAGGTCGAAAGCTCATGAATGCCAAGAGGTTGTGACCCGCCGGAGGAAATCTCACATGAGGCGAGATGAAGTCCGCGTTTAGATCCGAAAGGAGTTTCTTCACCCTGAATTGGTACTCGGCTTCCTCCTTGTAGCGGACGTACGGCCTGTCCACATGGATGAGGGTGCGACAGCGAGTCGCCGAATGCGGATGCATAGGAAAATGCCACCACCGGTTGTACCACGAGACGCTGCGCGCGTTCTTATTGCCCCTCCAGAAATCGAGTATCTTAGCAAACCTTCGGGCGTCAAGATACATATAACATAATCTCTGGTATTATTCCACAGAGGACGGAAGAATGGCATGGCGCACCGCCCGCGGATTCCGTTCGATGGTATGGTCAGAGCTGTCCCCGGGGCGTTCATAGGCCACTTAGTATCCCGAGGAGCTCTCCGCTTGGTTGTTCGAAGCCATGGTGCCGCTGCCCACAGGTTGGTCCGCCGAGAAATGGATAGCAAAACCGACGGAAGCGACAAAGTACGGAGGGAAAATAGCGTACCCGACGGGCTTATAAGGCGAGTGCGGTATTGCGCGAAACCAATGGAAAAGTACCACGGTAAGGAGATGAGATGATGTAATTGACCCGAGCGGACTGATAGAAGTAAAACACGGTGGGAGAAGCGCGTAAGGTCGCCAAAGGAAAAGCAGAAAGTAAGGAGGGCCCCAATGACCGTCAGATTGAGAGTAAGCCAAGGGACAATCTCGCACACGCAACACGATGAATACGCCGGCGAAACACCTATGGTCAGTGCTCGCTGTGTGCTTGAGTTTCAGTCCTTAGGCAAATTAATGGCCACCCCGGCGCCAATGGTCAGCTCACGCGCTGCCTCGTACCACCGCAGGTGATGACGACGCAACGTCCCGTCGCACCCAATGGTACTGGAAGCAACTAAGTGCTAAGAGCCCCTGGGTCAATCATGAGGCCATCTGGACTTCGCCGTGATGGTCAAAGCCTAAGGAGGAAGACATGTGAATGAGCAACGATAACGGCTGAGCCCTATAAGCCGCCGGGGCCTGAGGTATCTTACAGACGCCACGTGGACTGACCGATCTCAGCTGGACTCATTTAGATTATTATTTATATTAATTAGTGTAATAGATTAGCAATACAATGCCAGGGAGATCCCAGCCCCTCGCCACTACTATTTATATGGCTTGAGTGATGCCTCACCCTTAGAGTAAGCTAGGCACCATTAGGATACTAAATTACCCTTTTTGGTATATTAGTTCCACCAATTGGTCTTCAAGCCATCGTTTCCGTAGCTCCGACCTGTAGGACTATGCAGAACACACCAGCCCATTGCACCAAGTACTCTAGAAGTGCCGCCGTCAAGGATACGAACCTTAGGACCCGCTCTACAACGCTACCTCAGGTTGAGACCAGTTTGCTGACCTACCACTCATTGAGTTACACATATGTTGGGAAGAGTCGACGGGTTTCGGCAGCATTGTGACGGGTTCCGACGACGGGGACAGGGGTTCCCTAGTGGAAATGAAACGTGATTTTGGAGTGCATGTTGAGTGTGTTGGGGATGCCTTATTAAAATAGAAGTGCAAGAGAAGTCTAAAATTCCCTGTAAGACAAGATTTAAGGGAGCTTTATAGGAGAGTTACGACACTTCTGTGTAAAATCTGGGTGACTTTTTTGTACTGCGGCGTGCAGTGTTGCTGAAAGGAGTGCATTCGGAGTGCACCAGTTCCCTGCATTCTGAATCACATACGTGTTAGTATCTTACTGTAAACGAAGAATCTTTTATCATGATTCACCACCTTGGCAGCTAGTGCACTTTCCGTGTGCGGGCACTCCAATTCCGCTTAAATTTACATTTAAGGTTCTTGAAACATGGTTTTAAGTACCAAATGATCGTGGTATGAAACCAGTACTTGGCCTATGGTTCCGAACAGCTATGGTTACAATCCTTCCCTTTCGTGATCGAGGGGACGCTCGTGCGCATATATCCTTTGAGTTGCAACCGAACGGTTGTCGCTGAATTGTATAATTGAGAGGAAACAGAGAGTTTAATCCATCCTTGTACAGTGCATTGGAAGGAGCTGCCAAAAGCGAGAGTGTCCTTTTTAAGTCGTGCGTATAAGGTTTTGAACACTCAGCTGCCTTTCTTCTCATCTCTGAACACTCAGCTGTCTTTTTTCTCATCTCTGAGCACTCAGCGCCGTTTCATTTTATATTTCAAAATGCAAAAACGAACACTGCGAATGAAGGGCACCGGAGGCAAAGCGAAAGAGTCTTAATCGTTTCACGACCCTCGGATGGCTCTTGTTCATCATCATATACACTTGTACACTGGCGCTAATATTTCAAAGTGGACAGTCACCCACAGTGGGCAGCCTGGCACCGCGGTAATGAATAACGGCCGCTCACCTCAGCTTTTACCCTAAATCGTGGCCGCTCCCCTCACCTTCTACCCTTAAGGCTGCCGCTCAACTGCAATATACAAAATGTTTTGTCGATACCTCACGTCCAAGAAAGGCTCTCACAAATACACAAAGGTGTGCCCAAAGATCGCAGACACAGCGCCGATGAGGCTAGACAAAAAGGCGGACTACGCACTGATGAGGCTAGAAAAGAGAAGGCAGAATCCATTACATGAAATATGGTTCAGCAACTACGACGGACGTCACGAACTTTCGGAAATCATTCCGTGGCTGCAGAAAAAAACGGAACTTGAGCTAGACACAGTATAAAGGCGCTTGACGGAAGAAATTGCGTGTGAGAAAGAAGATCGAAAACAGATCCGACACTCACCGGAAGCGACAGCTGTTCATGTAGTTTTCTTCGTTTTTGACGAAGCATTATAGGCAATAGATGATTTAAGTAGAGATGAACGAACTGCAAAAGGAGAAAAACTGGAACCTTCGGGCGCGCGAAACGGTTCTATGTTGTTTCAGAACATGGAAGTGCTGCTGGTCGAAGCCGACTATGAATAAAACTTTCACTAAGAATCTGGAAGCGAAGAGGAAAGTGTGGACGGGACGACGTTAGAAATTTTGTACAAGATAGTGCAAGCTCTTCTGTCATGGGAGCGAATCTTCGGGTATCTGGCTGTTGCTGGGAGCACCAGGTTCACTGCGTCGCAGTACACGACACTAGCTGCTGCTTTTAAGGCGTGAAACGTGTCCGTCCGGTTGCGCACGTACAAGGTGATCCGAACAACGATAGATGCGCCCCCGATGGAGACATTCTTTCCTGAGAGCCGAATCCAGTTCGTTCGCAGCATACCACGCGGGCCCTGTTGTGTCCGGGTTCGAAGAGGCGTCCGCCCGGCAAATAACACGAGCACCCACCCTGGCATCTGCGTCAGGCTCATCTTGCCATCACAATGTGCGAAACTGGACGTTGTCACGTACCCTTTCTATGCGAATGTATTCGAGAATCCGAGGAGGGGAAGTGCAGCCTTCATCAATATTGATAGTTCCCAAACCCTACAGAATCCTACGGGTGTAATTGGAATAGATCTCGCTCTGTGGGTTTCGTACAGCGAATCGGTTTGTGCAGCTGTCTTGGGGGATCATGTGAGTGTTCCATGCAGCAGGCGGCCGCCTTTTATAGGTTCTGTTGGCGAACATGTATCGAGAATGGCATGGATCGTTCAAGAGGACCCGGAAAAAACGGCCGGATCTCCTATCGTCCTCTTTTGTGGTACTGTTGGAATCATTTGGTGTGTGGCGTCGTATTTTTGCACCCAGATTGAAACACCGGCGGGGTCGGGTGATTGGTCTTCGGGGAAGAAGGCTGTGTATATACATGCAAAGAGCAACTCAATTGTCTTTAGCAGCGACGCTAGGAAGGGAAATGGTAGAGGGCGAAAGGCGTGGGGGACCCTTTTCTCCGAGTGATAGGAGGGTCGCGGGGAGTTCACAGTGCACCGTTATCTCATCAGGATATCTTGCGATCATAGAGGTTCTGCCTGGATATGTGTGTGTGAGTCTTCGGCCGGAGGTCACCAGTAGAACTTCGGGGACTGCCTATATCCTCGTCTTATCTCTAGTTAGCATCGAACGAAGGCAATCACCCGAGCGGCTTATCTGATTTCAATCTCTGAGTCATGCCTCGGAAAGGAGAATAAAACTCGCTCCTGTTGCGGCCGCACACGTGATACAGATTTCGAAGTGGAGGTCGGGGACGGAATCTTTTCACGGAGGGCCCATGTCCAGAAGACAGGCGAAATATGGATATTAGAGGAACAGAGAGATATATTTGGTGTACCGAATATCTTTGTATGCTGACGGCTTTAAGCAACACAAATTCTCTGTATGACTCACGTTGCGTCGGGGGATGTTCCGTAATGCTGCTCTGTCTGTCGTTGGAGGCCAGAAGATCTGTTGCGGCCGCCCGCGTTCTTACGTTTACCCCGCATGGGGAAACTCTTAACGACGTCTTGGAACTCGTATTGGATGATGTGATGAACGGCGCTGTGAATGGAGAACAAGGAGTTGACCCGTACAGACTTCGCCTTCGAATTTTCACTGATCCCATCGCATTTTTCGAGAACCCCCCCGCTGGTTCTGCAACCTCTTATGTGATGGGGCCCACGGCGGTCGCCTCTTGTACGCTGTACGCGGTGAGAAGACGCAATGGTGACAAAGAACCAGAGATAATGTACTCCCCCGAGATTCTCTCTAGGAGACTGGGATACGTTCGCTTCGAAGAAAGGATGCACGCTACATAAAATCGGAGCCGGACAATGTAATTATGAATAGACTTGGAAGTCGATACGCCACACGCAAGATATCAAGCAGTCTGCTGACTTTGAAGTTGTCTGAGGAGCTGTGGGCGGTGCGAAGCCCGTTACTCACCATAGAAAACAGTCCTGTGCTGGTCCCAGTGTTTCAATCAAGCGTGAGTGTGGCTGCGGCTCCTGACCACCTCGTCACAGGTCTCACAAAAAACCTCTTGAACATGTGTTCCGAGGAGTTGGCATCGGGCAGTGATCGAGCCGCAGTGGAACTGCGGAGTCTTATCGCTACTACTGGGAATGGTCTTCCCAATAAGGAGAATACTCAGCGATGGAACATGTAGGGTAAGTACAGAAGACTCTTGGGATTAACGATGTCAAGACTGCTCTGTGTTCTGATGTGTGCGGCTCCTGTGTTTGAGCAGTTGTGCAAGGAGACCGGGGAATCTATTGTCGCGCTACCACACCTTTTAAAAGATTTGGTGGCCTGTGTCTACCAATGGCCAGGTAAGGACACTGATGGTGGGGCGAACATGCATTACACAGACAGGAAAGTTGCGCTACGATATCAGGGAGAGGTAAAGAGAGCAACGGAGCGGTACTTGTAAACTGCGGCCCCCTATTTACTGCATGCTGTAACACAATGACTGGTGGGTCAGCGTACAGGTTTCAACCTGGGTTAGCGTTGTAGAGCGGGTCCTAAGGTTCGTATCCTTGACGGCGGTTCTCCCAGAGTACTTGGTGCAATGAGCTGGCGTTTACTGCGTAGTCCTACAGGTTGGAGCTACGGAAACGATGGCTTGAAGAACAAAGGGTGGAACTAATATACCAAAGGGGGTTATTTAGTATCCTAACGGTACTTACCTTACTCTGAGGGAGAAGCGTCACTCGAGCCAGGTAAATAGTACTGGAGAGGCGCTGGGTTCTCCCTGGCACTGTAATGCTAATCTAATACACTAATTAAAAAAATTAATAATCTACACGAGTCCACCTGAGGTCAACCCGTCCACGTGTCGTCTGTAAGATACCTCAGGGCCCGGCGGCTCAGAGAGCTCAACCGTTATCATCGCTCCTTCACATAAAAACTTCGAGGACTGTCTGCATTCTCGTCCCCATCTCTAGTTCTCCTCGGACGAGGGCATTCACCTGAAAGACTCATCTGGTTGCAGTTTCGGTGCGACGCCTCGGCAGGGAGAGTAAAACTCGCTCCGATTGCGGACGCTGACCTGATACGGGTTCTGATGTAGAGATCGGGGACGGAATCTTTTCCCGTAGGGCTCATGCCTAGGAAACAGACGAACTTGGGATATCTGAAGATCGGAGAGATATATTTGGTGTACCAGATAGCTTTTTATGCCATAGGCTTCAAGCAACAAAAATCTCTATCCCACTCACGTTGCGTGAGAGGATGTTACACTACGCCGCTTGGTCTGTCGTCGGAAGCGAGAGGATCTGTTGCGGCCGCCCGAGGTTTTAAGCTTACACCGCACGGGAAAACTCTTAATGACGCCTTGGATCTCGTATTGGATGTTGTGGTGAACGGCTCTGTGAATGGGGTACAAGGAATAAACCGGTACGGACGTCGCTTTAGAATTTTCAGAGATCCCGTGTCATTATTCGGGGATTAGTCTGCCATTTCTGCGACTGCTAATATGATGAGGCAAATTACAAACGCCTTTTGTAGGTTGTGCGGGGTGAGAATGAGGAAAGGTGGCCAAAAACCGGAGATAATGTATTCCAGCGAGATTCAATCGAGGATACAGGGATAGGTTCGCTTTGAAGGGAAGATGCGCGCCATACGGGAGTATCAGACGGACATTATAATTATGAAGAGACTTGGAATTCGGTGCGCCCTACGCGAGAGCGCGAGCAATCTACCGTTTGTGAAGTTGTCCGAGAAGCTACAGGGGGTGCGGTGCCCGTTTCTTATCAAACACGAAAAACCTGTACTGTTTCCAGTGTTTGATTCGAGTTTGAGTGCGGCTGCGGTTCCTGACAACTTCCTCACAGGTGTCACAAAGAATGTATTGAACATGTGTTTCGAGAAGTTGGCATCGGACAGGGATCGAGCCGCAGTGAAAGTGCGGATTCCTAGCGCTACTACAAGGAATGATCGTCCCGTCCAGGAGAATATTATACGATGGGACAATTCGGGCAATTTAAAAAGGGACTCTAGGGACTGAAAATGATGCGACTGCTCTGTTTTCTGACGTGAGCTGCTTCTGTGTTTGAGAAGTTCTGTGAAGGAATCGGGAAAATAGATTCGTATGAAGCAATTGCAGGTACTAGAAACCGCAATGGCAACGATACTGTGTTTGCAGTTAAAATATCTTTTACTGTTTAATGCACAAAATGCCATCGTTTGATAGTAGAGTACTATAGTCAGCGCAATTTTAGAAACCTCAAAAATGTTTCTATCCGGTTGCGCGCAATACACACCGGCAATGAAAATATGACAACAACTCCCCAGCAAGGCAAAGCGCCAGCAATGACTTGATGTATTGTGGGAATCATTCTCGTCTTGTATAGCATAAAGAAATAAACATAGAAAACGATGTTTACATATATCCAATGTTTTTTATACAATCAATTGCATTCGAGAGAGCAAATGGCAAGCTTTTTCTGAACCTCAAACAGAATGAAAAGCTTTGTTGTGTATCAAAAGCCTGAGAAAAGCCTTTAGAAGCCCTTGAGTCCTCATCCTCCCACCAAAATGCCTCATGGCTTTCTTCATTAGAAAATGAAAAAAGGAAGATAGTAACCCACGTTGCAAACCACATTCCGCATCAGCAAATTGTTGATGAAATCGGGCGGGACCGTACAACTGTGCAGCAATTCTTACTGAGACCCAAAAAGTCTCAACAGCGTAAATGGAAACCGAGGAACCAGAAAATTACCGAGAAGACTAAATGCACCATCATTCGAGACGTAATTATGCACAAATCCGGTCCGAGTTAAGTACAGAAAAAGTAAAATCTCAACTAATCCGTGCACCGTATTCAACAGATACTATAGGGAGTGACTTACTTCAAGTATAAGAACATAAAGTCTGGACCACATATGAATCATGGTCATAAAAGAATGCGCCTTTTTGAGCAAAAGAGAAGCTCCGTTAGAATTCTGTTAAGTGAAAGAAAGATATATTTTTGAATGTAAAGAAATTCAACCTTGATGGTCGAGATGGTCTAGGGTAGTATTGATATGATCTACCCAAAGAGCCTGATATTTTCTCTAATAAAAGTTCATGGTGGCGGTTGAGTAATGATTTGAAGGTGTTTTAGTAATATGGAGCAGGATCACTATCTTTTTTTGATGGTACAGTGAATACGGCTAGATATTTAGAAGTATTGGATAAAGATCTTTTTTTTACGCTAGCCTAACTCTAAGTGAGAACTGGACGTTTATGCACGACGGGCCTAGTACTGAAAAAGCTAATGTGACAAAAAAATGGTATAAAGACGACAATGTAGACCTTTGGGATTGGCCAGCGAAGACACCAGACTTTAATGTTATAGAAAAAGTCTGGTCCTGGTTTCCCAGGCATATCTAAAAAGATCAATGGCAGTTTGAGGTTATGGAGGAGCTGGCCGAAACTGTAGAATACGTGTGGACTCAACCTGATTTACTGATTGAGAACTGTGAGGCGTGAAAAACGCACGAGGGAAACGCGTGCCGCTTCTGGTATATGAATGTAAGCGACGTGCATCTTTCCTACGGTTTCACTCAACTAATATAGTAATAAAGCTATTATTTAGACGTAACGCTGTAGCAAGAAGATTTATTTAGAGCTACTAATTCAGTACGTAACGCAAATGCGTTATGAGTCGAGTAAGGCGTGCAATTAGGACAGGCTGACCGGTACCGGATCGGAAGCCGCACGAAGTCTCGCGCCGGCCTTCCTCCAAATTGTCTATATAAGACCGACCTCAGGTTGCTCTGACCAACTCTGGTCAAGTCAGCTCAACAAAAGTTGCTGAATTCCCCTCTCCTTTGGCATCAAAAATATCTCTGAGCACAGTCTGTGCCTCTCTTGCCATTAAATCTCTTCCTTTTGTTTCTTTAGTTGGGGGTTGGGTCCGCTTTCTACCGCGACTGCGCCGACCTTTTCTGCGAACATGTCACTCACGTGGGACTGTTTAAAGCCTCCTGTTGATAACAGAACCGCTTGGTACCGCGTAGGGCTCACATTCTACGGCCATTTGGCATTCGGTCGAGAGTAAGTGACTTTCACTGCTCTTTTGGTATTGTGTGCAAATATTGACTTTTGTCTGTTTTGCTTATATTGCCAACGTCTTCAATTTCTTCGAGCGAATATTCAACTGTGCAAGATTCAAATTCGGAAGTGAAAGCCGTCAGGGTCGCCAAGGAAGCCACATCCCTCACCGACTCTTCACCATCTACCGAAACCCTTAGCAACTTGCGCGCTCGCCACATATTTCGAGTCTTTACTCAGAGTGATAATCGTCGCCGCCGTTCTCCATTTCGTTAACTTCCCCTGAAGCGCTGTGCCGTTTGCAGCATCAAGGTGCAGAGACAGCGCCAATTAGAGATACACCAAGGGGGTTGTAAGCACCAAAACGCACTACCACGCGCTTATTACAAAGACACCGACGTCTGGTGCCGTGTATGTTATATCAAGTTCCCCGAAGCCCACGATCTCCGACTTCATTATAGAAGTTGTCGTCATCGTGTTGGCGTCAGAAAGAAAAACAATAATATTTTCTAGAACGTTTGCGATATAAACATCCAGTCTTTAAATCGTGGTATAGGCCTTTATACATTTCATTTATTACCTCCCATCTTTATACCTTACTGTCTGCCTGCCACATATCTATTGGTCATTTTATCATTCGCACTCTCTACCAAGTACACCCCTTTCTGTTGTCATTCTTTGACTTCTTCTCTTTGCCCTATCCTGGGCTGGTACTCTTGAGAGCATATATACTACTGGTGTCCCTTTGGGTGTAGCCACCCGTGTTGCGTCCCCTGACAAAATTTGAACGGATATGACGTTTACAAGAACCTCTACAAATCAATTACAGATCGTTTGATTACAGTTGTTGAGAGAAAGGGTGGAACGACGGGCTATTTAAGACTTTTAATGGACGTTAAATGAATTATGCTGTTATGGTATTTCGCTGAGATTTACTAATGTTTACCATATTCGCGCGCTTTGCTTGGAACCCGCGACCGGCGCTTTTATCGGCTAAGTTGTCAGCTAGAAGGAAGGGCAGACGCGCTACCGTTTTCAGCACATGGCGACTGTTCTCGAAAGAGCGCCGTTTCTTCTTTACGAGATATCCAAATTTCGTTCACTGTACCAGTATATGAAGAGCTTCGATGGCATATACTTGTCGTTGGTGGTGCTGACCTGGCTGTCTTAGCCTACCAACTGAGTAAACACGCTTGGGTCTGGTTTGATATATAGAAATTTCGTTGAGTATATAAGAGAGCGCGGTTGGTAAGGTCTGTTTCAAAATAATATCCCTCTCGCAAATTTTCCAAAAATAGACGTTTTGGCTACAGTAAAACTAACAAAATCAGTGAGAAAAAATTTTCAAGTAAAAAAACTGTTTCAAAAACATAACCTTTATTGCATCCTTTTTATTTAACGCGAGTTAAGTAGTTTATTTTTGCTCCTTTAGCCAATATAACAATAATACAACGCCTTGGAATTGATTATATAAAAGGATTGATAGCATTACAGTCAATCTTTTTCAGCAATCTTGGATACAATTTTTTAGATCAAAAACTGTATCAAATTGCCTCCCTTCTCCATAAATCATTCGGGCCAACATTTCCCAAATGTTTTCGATAGGCTTGAGGTCAGGAGAGCGCGCAGGCCATTCCATAACCGACATATTTAGACTATTGAACCACTGTTTCATAGAATTCGACTCATGCACAGGTGCATTATCCTGCTGAATATTGAATTCTTCTCCGTGCATACAGTATGCAAAAGATAGAAGATAGTTTTCTAGAACCTCAGCATACATGTCAAAGTTCATTGTAGTTTCAACAAAAGCCATATCAGTTGCTCTTTTCGTATAAATTAAAGCCCAAACCATTACTGATGCCCCTCCTGAATGCCTGGTCACATATTTTTTGTTTTATTTTCGTAGATCATGCCAATAAAATTTATAGAAATCTGAATCATCAAGTTTAAACTTTTTTTCGTCGGAAAAAATATCATTATTCCATTCTGTTTTCTAATAAGCCTTTTGAGCACACAATGCAACTCGATTCTTCTTTTGACTATCTTTTAAAATTTTTTTTTTCATTTTTGTGTACTTGAACTAATTTTGACGGTTGACTTTGCGCTATATTTTGCATCTTGATAGAGGCAAATTTAGATTTGTGACAAATTTTCCGCAAGATGAAGTGTTACGGCATAGTTTTTGCTTAATTACACGCTTATTGACCGGGATACTGACGTCGGACTGATGGTTGAACGCTTGTTTCCGTATGTAGAGGGTTTTTTGATGAAGTTGCTGATTTTTTTTGGGCTGCGCTTTAGTTTTCGGGCTATATCTGCTGGAATCATACCCTGACGTACTAATTCCATGATTTCCAGCTGTTCAGAGCGTGTCAGAGGTGCGCCACGAGCCATAATTGGGCTAATGATTGTATAAAGGATATACTTTTGAAACAGTGTTATTGACTTATTGGTTTTTATTTGTTGTGAAATGTGCTCTACAGTACGTGAAATGCCTTTTCGGCGCAGTTTTTGTAAAGGGATATGTTTTTGAAACGCACTGTACATATTGTTTTTCTCGGCAATTTTTTTTGTAGCGCTTTCGTTAGCGCATAAACTGTACAACTGATGCAATATCTATCTAATTAAGCTGTTGGGCCTAAATGCTGACCACAGTTGATGGTTGAACATGTGCCTCCAACCAGCTACAGGTCGTTTTCATTTTGCGTTATTGCGTAGCGAAACAAACTACAAAACCGTTTTGCAAAATTTATCACTGTGCGGATGTGCAGAACTTAACGCGGGTCGATTACACGCAAACAAAGAAAAAAGACCAGTGGATCGATGAAAAGCTCTTCTCTGCGTCTCCTCCTCGCCCTTGACTCTAATGTACCTTTTCTGGTTCTCAGGCTTTCAATTACAACTGACCATGTCATCACGGCGCAAAAGTGTTTCACACTGATAACTCAGACGCAAGAGATCTGTATGGTAACAGCGAGTTGTTCTTCGGTGATGTAGATTGGCTTGAAAACGACCGCTAGGATCATTTTTTTTTCTTGCAGATAGCAGGTTGGATTTTGAAAGTGGCGCGGTTATAGATTCATTCTGTTTGTCTCAATGAGACAAAGAGATTGGTGGAAACAGATTCAAACCCGCTTAAGCACAGCCCAAAATAGAGCAGAATAAGGCTTTTTTCCGATGATGCCCGTTGTTTTATGATAGCCTTTACGGGACGGTGAATGTAGACTGGTGAAAACGCTTTGACCGCTTTCGTTGCTCATGTTTCTGTTCCGGAGCAGATGTAAATTACGGCATACCGTATTGATCTTTGCTCGGCAGTCGAGACACCTCTTCTACCAGTCGTGACCACAACGGCGCTCCGACAGAGCGAGCCCCGACCTTGCCATCGAGACGAATGACGACGACGAGAACATCATTTGCATCTTTCATGCGTTTCTTGGCAGCGTCACGCTCCGATGCGAGCCATCGCTTCCATTCCTCTTTTCCGTATGGCTGCATTCTCCAGTTTCGAGCAGGCACTTGTTCCATCTCGTCGGAGATGAACGGAATAACCAACAGACCAGCCTTCGAAATTTGATCCCGTAGTTGCTCTGCATTCCTCATCACTTGGGATACGTCCTCCTTTCCTCCAGCCACTAGTACAACCCGAAATTTGCTCCGCAGTTCTTTTAGCTGAGTGATCTTCCTGGTCACAGAATCCTCAAAACGTAGGTTGGCAATTTGTGCACCACGAGACATTCGTTCCAATCGCCGGACGCCGGCTTTGGTTTCCAGTCGAAGCAAAAAAGCGCATAGAGCGACGACACTCACGTTGATACCCACGTTTGGAACCTTGTCAAGAAAACAAGCAAGAGCAGGAAGCGCCAGATGGTCAGTAGCATGTTCTCGATACATTGAACAATAGTGGGTACTCTCCAACGTACTGTTTCGCTGAGGGGTTGTACACCTGATACGCCGAATAGCGCAGCGATTATACGCAAGGAAGAGATGAATGCACCAACTGCAGCAGATGCAGCAGAACCAGCGTAAATAAACATTCTCGCTTTTCTGAAAGGTGCTTCTGTTTCTTCTCTTAGCCGCGTGCGTTGCGAGTATTTCTGCGCATTCGGGGTGTCTATTTTGTTTCTGATACCTTCTTGTGCTGATTGTGAAAAGCGTTCTTCTCGTGGCGAAGATTGTGCGGTGGAATCATTCGGTTTGGAGTCCTTTTTAGGTTCTTGTTCTGTTTGTCCCATTGTGCATCCTTTAAATCGTTTGCAAAACCGTGGTGTGGATGAGCCCCTCCCGTTCAATGAGACGCTTTGTGAAATGCCGTACTTTACAGACCGAGTGACTGGGACCCCGGTCAAAGCAGCGAACGTTAACTCGAAAGCCATTGAGAACTTGTTCGAACCTGAGACTGCGATGTGTTACGATGAGATTAGATCATGTGACTTAGTCTAGAGGAGGTCGTCGTAACAGGGCGCAAGAGAGCGGGATGAAGAAATGATCTGGGATAGAGCGCGAGGTGACACATTGATGTCCGTGCAGCTTTTGGTTTCGGTGCACACCAAAATTTTGGGCTTTCGGGAATGAATCACACCAATTTGCTGAATGTTCAGAAACTCCGCATCCAAGCGAAACTGTCCGCTCAGAGTTGAGCGGGCGTGTTCGTCACGACGCACGTTTTTCTGCTCGCTCCGTCATCCATCGTCGCTGCAAGTGTTGTTGCAAGTGTTGTAGGTGGCGATGCCTCTGTTGTCGTGCAGCCGCGGTCTTCTCCAAGCCGAGTCGCAAATATATCTCCACCACACGTGAACAGCGCTTATACTATCCGCAACTAGCCCCGTATCCATGACATCCTCATTAGGACTGCCCATCGAAAATTTCCTTTCATCCCTGGACTGGCTCTCAAATTCGCATTCTTCCTCTCCTTCTGCGCAAAATGCAACAAACAGTTGCAACGCATGTACCAGTCTCAGTGCAAACTGCTGCGTGGCTGACTCAGATCTTCATCAGAGCATCATAACCGGTGTTGCACGCTTTCACCTCGCATGTCACCAACAGCTGTGTTTCGCTCCAGTTTCAAATGAAACGGATGTTCTTTCCGACATTTCAGCCGTGATTGGAATGGAGCAAGATAACATTCGCATAGTGCTACGAACATGCGAATCTGCTGGTAATTTGTGTTTGACGATCGATGAGACGAAGATGATCAAACCTGTACGGACAAGTCAGCAACAACACATGCATATGATTCATTTTACGTTTCCATCTGTCATTCTGGTGTTTCAAAGCCGAACGGCCGTCTCAGCTGATAGCAGTGAGGCATCCACTGCAAATGCTCGGGAGCAGAAAAAGTTAGACAGTCTTAAGGAGGCTGTCAATAAGCTTCGAGAGAAGGACGGTACATCAGCGACGGAGCAGTTGTCAGAGCAAAACCAAAGTCTAGAAGACAAGGAAGGAGTGGATTTGGAACAAGTGTTTACAGATGTTCTGTCGAAAGGAGCTAAGATGGTTATGCCTCCGTGCTTCCCGTACGTTACTGGCGCTGGAGGGGGCGAAGACGCCGGAAACAGTAGCGCAAGCCATATTGCGTTTGTCCAAGCTTGCATGCGACAGGAAACGGCAATCAGCGATGCTCTGAAGCAAACAGAAGGCTGGGTACACTTTGCCAGACGAAAGCGAATGTCTGTGGAGCACAGCCCCACGAAGAATGGAACGAAGGCACGAAGAACGAGTGAGCTTCTATGATACGGCGGTGAAGATAATATGAAGATAATTTTGCGGCGAAAGACAATGATACGGGGGTTTTTTTATTCCATTTGAGAGCTTTTCTTTGAACCTTTCTTGAAGGTGAGGCTCTTGTGAATATAAGGAATAACACCACCGCCAGCAATAGTTGCCTGCACAAGGCAATCAAGCTCTTCGTCGCCACGAATAGCAAGTTGCAAATGTCTGGGAGTGACTCGTTTCACCTTAAGGTCTTTGCAAGCGTTTCCGGCGAGTTCGAGAACTTCTGCGGTGAGGTATTCTAGGATAGCAGCTGAGTACACTGCGGCGGTTGCGCCCACTCTTTCCTGACGACTGACGCGATTCTTGAGGTGACGATGGATTCTTCCGACGGGAAATTGAAGACCGGCGCGAGAAGAGCGAGAGATTACCTTCTTCGGCTCGGTGGAGCTTTTTGTATGCGTTCCGTTTGTGGCGCCGATAGACTTTTTGTCCTTTTCCTTGTCTTTGTCCTTTTCGTCGGCTGGCGCGGACTTCTTGGGAGCCATGGCACGTTTCTACGACAAAAGAAGCGAACGAGGGGCGAACGAGGTGATGGAGGTAGGGGCGCGGGCGTATATGATCGGATGGCAATATGGCGCTGGGCGAAAGGCTGGTGTTGTACGGGCTCCAGACGGGCTTCAGGGGGTAGCGTAGTGCAAGCGGGCACGTAAAGAAAAAGAGCGTTTGAGCAAGGGCGCGCCGTTTGGTAAATTGGCGAAGAAGATTGTCGACGCTGGCGCTACACCGGTGAGCAGTTTGCGCGCGTAAACGCGCTGCTCGATTTCGGTTTTTACTTGCGGACGCGCCCTTTTTCACATTGAGGCCCGTTTCCAATATCTGGCCACGTGCACAAGCAGCTGAAAGAATCCACGTGTACGCGCGTGCGCGCGCACACGAAGCCACGTGGCGACGTGGAGTAAGTGTGTGGGTTCACACTGTGAGCAATGCACACTGTGCACCGGTGCAAGCGCGCAGCGGAGGGTTTGTGATTGTGATGACACCCACGGCTCACGCTCGCGCTCGCGTCGCCAAACTTCTCGTTTGAACGGTCGGCGCGCGCTCTGCTGCGTGGCATGCTGCTGTAAAGCGCGCTGCGCGTCGCTTTCGCGCCGTTACGCACGACAGCTGTTCACGAAGGGTATCTACGTGGGTGCTTGCCGCCGCGCTCAGGTGAGCGACACCTGGGAGCTGCCCGTGGCTTGTATTTAACCCCAGCTGCTGTTCACCGATCTCTCGTGCATTCTGTCCTACAAGTTCAGCGTGGAATCCAACGATTCTACCAGGGAATCTTCTCGCGCCCCTTCTTGTTCACTGCCCTCAACCTCAACCATGGCTCGCTTCTCGTTTCTTCTTTCCCTTTTCCTGGCCGCCTCGCTTGTCATCGCCCAGGAGAACGACGGGTCCTTGCCCGATTCGGCCGCACAAGGTGTTAACGCTGTCATTCCGAACCCAAGACCAACTCTGTATGGGCTTATTGCGGAGTCGGAAAGACATAGGATTTTGTTCAATCTCGTCGATTCTATTCCCGAGATAAAGACGGCCTTGGACGAGCCCGGGGCCAGATTCACTGTTTTCCCTCCCGTCGATCAGGCCTTCGTCCGTTTGGCTCGGGAGCTCAGCCCCGGCATTCAGTTTAACGAGAGTAATCCTGCGGAAGTCATTATCGCCCTTGGTGCTGCCATTGAAAAGATTAGAGAAGTTCCAATGTTTGTTGGCGTCGTAGGACTCGTTTGGTATCACGTTTTGGAAGGAGCTTTCACCTACGGAATGCTGGCGGAGATGGGAACGGCCAGGACCAACTTTAATGGTCTAAACCTAACATTTGCCGATGGTGCCGTGATCGACGGTGACGACAGCCGAGGGAACTCCTCCGCCGGCCCGAGAAACATCTTTACTCTTAACGGATGGGCCCACCAGGTTTATGGTGTCTTGTTGCCGTTTAACCTCCAGGCTGCCGTTGACCTTGTCGTGGCTGCTCCCTCCGCCGCACCTGAGGTCCCCACAGCCGAGCCCACTCCAGTGCCAGTTGGGTCTGCTCCATCTGTTACGGCTCCAGTCGCTGTTGAGGAAACAGATGACGGTATAGCAGCCCCTGTTGAGGCTACAGATGACGGCGTAGCAGCCCCTGTTGAGGAAACGGATGACGGCCAAGCAGTAGCTGTTCCCGTTGATGGCGGCACTGACACTACTGATGAATCCACAGAAGGTGAAGCATCCGTGGAGGCTTCCCCTGACGATGACGATGACGTTTGCTTCCCGGCCTCTGCGACAGTAACTACAGTCGAAGGTGAATCCGTCCGTATGGCAGATCTTCAGCCGGGACAGTACATCCATCACAACGAACATGGTGCCTCCTCTCGTGTATTCTTTTTCACTCATCGCACCGCCAAGCCGGAACTGACATTCTATCGTATCTCGACAGCATCAGGTCATGCCGTAACTATGACCGGTAAGCATTACCTGTATGCCAACGGTCGCCTGACTGCCGCACATGCTGTTCAGGTGGGCCAGATGCTTCGAACGAAGGCTGGTGAAAGCGCGGTCACTTCCGTGCACCGTGTGAAAGAAACTGGATTGTATGCTCCGCATTCCATGCATGGAGATCTCGTTGTTGATGGAATCGTCGTGAGCAGCTACTCTCGCACTGTTGAGCCTCGTCTCGCTCACGCACTTCTTATGCCCCTCCGCTGGCTAGCTCGCGCAACTGGTTCGAATGAAGTGCTTCCGGGAATGTTCTATGAAGGTGGCCGAGGGTTGGAGAGGTTTGTACCGGAAGGGCAGGCTAAGTACTAGCGCGCTTCTATGTTATATTGCTTTGATACGTTTTCGTAGGTTATGACCATTTCTATCATTTGAGAGTGAGCGGATGAAGCTCCCCGCCCTCCCACTTTAATTCAATACCCGCACATTGTTACCATCATCCGCTATTTTTCGCATTTTGAGGTTCACCAAAAGGTAAAAAGCTTTAGCACTTCGTCGACAATATCTCTACCAGACTACTCTGCGAACAACTCGTTCAGCGTTGTAATACCAGGCACTGGTTCTAGCAGAGTAGGTCGGTGCCTATGCGACCCCTGACACAACTATTGGTTAAAGTGAGTGAGGGGATTGCGACACATAACCGATAATGGTGTAGGGCAGTTCCATGTCCTCGATATTATGCCCGGCGGCTTTTCCAAAATCGTGTTCGCTCCGTTCAGTTCGTGATTAAAATCAAGAGCACCACCTGTTTCCTTTCAAAGTTTGCTACCACCCCAGCTTTTGTCAACGTTGAACTCTGAAGGATAGTTGTGTAGTGCCCGTACCTACAGTAGTCATTCTGGTGACCCAATCCTTCAGAGTGCACATCTTCCACAGCCCTTTTTGCTCTCAATTCCGATTACTAATCCTTGGTTGTCAGCTACAGTATTTGAATTGGAAAAACAAATCACGGCAAAGTCCAATCCATTTCTCGTTTCTGATTGTGCCCTTATACAATAAAATTATTACTGTCATGCGAAGGTCTCCAACTTACAAAGCGTATCACTTCAGTTCTGGCTGCCATGGCTGGTGGCTGGGTGACGAACATGTTGTACATGAGCCAAATCAAAATAGTGGTTGACATCACTTCGCCAGGCAGGAGCTTGTGGAGCGCATGCGGTTGGGTGTCGTATGTGTATCGACGGACATTGAAATCTCCAACGGAGGTCTAAAATTGCGTTGAACGGTCTCAGCAGATGCACTCTCAAAAGACGTCATCCATGGCCCATTGTATCTACCTTCGTAAATGGGTCGGAGAAATTGGCGCGCTGGAAGAGTACACTTCATCACTGCATGACAGCGTTGCTCAGGCCGGGGAACACATGAATTGGTGTTGTTTGAAGGGGAAGGAGTGCTGAGCTGTGTTCACTGCTGTATTGTGTTGTAAACGGTTACATGCCTGGCTTTGGGCCGCCACTGAAAACGGCAGCACACATGTTTTCAACGTAGAAGGGATCCTATCTTCAGTACGCACCCGCGCTACATCACCGAACAACAAAATGTCCGAAACGAAGCCTCAAAGTCGTTCAAAACTAGGCAACAGTTATGACAAAGCAGAGGTCGAGAGCGTTCAAGCACAATACATGAACGAACTTCGTCGGATGTATTCAAAGATAGGATGCATTGATTGTGGCTCAAAGCCGGCAAATTGGGCTACTCTCAAACGTGGAGCGTTTGTCTGCATGGATTGCGCACAGAAACTAAGGGCAGATGCCTCAAATCGAGTGAAGAATTGTCTGGGAACCTATTTATGGCACGCTGATGAAATGCATGTGATGCGCACTGGCAAATAAAATTAGTCTACACAGATTCTGGTCTAGCATCACGGAGCGGTGAGAATGGAGGTGGTGGCATTTGGTCTCGGGATGATGTGACTCACGAGATTTGAGTATGAAAAAAGAATCATGGCTGTGTGCTCAAGAAGAAATGAATGCACTAAAACGAATCGCGCCCCTGTCACGTGCGACATTACGATACAAGTGTGATATTGGGTGAAGGCGAGAACATACGGAATAAAGAGGTTCGGTTCTGTTACAGGTTGGGGCATCTGTTGACCACCACATGTTCTGTGGTATGGTTGCGGGCGTACAACATTGAAGCGCAGAAATGTGTGTTGAAATTCACCATAACCTTCCCGGTTTCCTTTGCGCAACAGTTTTGCCAGAATCGATGATGTTCTTCACCAGAAACGGGGGGCGAAGGCCGACGTTTTGCGCACGCTGCCATCTCACATCTCGGTCGATACCGGTAAATGGCCCATAGCTGAGATTGAGATCGAACAGACGTAGAATGTGCTCCATCTGTGGCCTTGACAGAGAGTCTATTTCGACGTCGTTGGCCAGTTCAGAAATCACAAAACTCCAGTTAATAACTTGGGGGATTTGTTGAACATTCTCTCTCTTCTTCGCGGGCGTTCTCAAAGACGGCGAGATAGGTTTCTCAACGCGCACAAAAGTATCCATTGGAGCTTGCGAAGTCCGTGCGGGTGCTGGCGACGTGAGCGATTGCCGACTGTCAGAGAACACTGCGTGCGACGTGACGTTTTGGAGAAACGACGAGGTGCTGCACACGTGCTAGACACCGGTGACAAACATGTGAGGTTTACAGTGGTCACGCAGCACAAGCGTCATTCGTGTTTCGCAGTCGGCGCCCACGAATGAACGCGCGCGACAATACCGCGCGTCTTCTACGCCGTTTGGCCTTCACATCGTGTGAGACTGAGCCCAACTCGCGCGTTTCAGCGCGACCTCAGCACGTCTGCAATGGCAGCCAGGAAAGAAACAGCTCGATTGTATCGCAGCTTCCTCAAGCTACGCTACAAATTTCCTAACAAACAAGCGCGTTCCGTGATGCGAAGATGGACCACTTTGAACTTCAGTCTGCAGCAAGTGGAATACGAGCGCATTGTCGCACAGCACGGCAGGCAAGTGGCAGATCAAGAAGCGCGAAAATGGCGCCTTCAAGCTCAGGAAGAGTTCGGTACGTTTCTTTACAAAATTTCTTAACAGCTGGCCGCCTTTTCGTCAACTTGTCACTCACCAAAGCTCCTTCGACACGCTTCCACTTGGTTCATTGCAGATATGTGGAACGCCATCGCGCAACAAGATGAAGCTATGAGAAGAGAACTGACTGACGCCCTAATCCACGACGGCCCTCCCCGAGGCCATACCAGCTCAACTAAGGCTTCTTCCCGCCCTCCCTCGAACGCTTCACAATCACCGGCTGCAAAATCTTCTTAGCGGCTTCATAAGCGCCGAAGAACACGGCACCACCAATCGAAATCCACATCACTCTCGGAACCACGCCTGCCATCAACGCTTTCGGCCCTTCCTCTCTAGCAATCGTACTAATTCCATGCACAATTCCCTCATACTTTGGCGCCGCCACATTCTGCGTCATCAGCCTGGTCTTCACTACGTCTAACGGAGTAGTCAAAGCGGCTGAAATTGCACCGGCCACGGACCCGCATGCAGAACTTTCCCACGTCTCCAAACAATCCGTTCCCTTTCTTTTCTTGACTACGCTTTTCAGATATTCGTAAAGCGGGAATTGTATTGCATCGAATGGTAATTCTCGGATCACTAGGCTTCCGTATCCAGTGTAAAAACCCCCGAGTCCTTCTTTTGCAAACGTGCCACGAACAGCGGCTCCAGCTCCCACGTATAATCCTGATTGTACCCGTTGTTTCACAACTTCAAACGGCGCTCTCACCGTAGAACCGGCGACATCTCCAGCAGCAGCCGCAATCATATGACAAAGTGGCGCATAGTGTGGTTTGTTCTTCCCGACAAAATCTTCCAACACATGTTTAACGTAGTCATATACCCCAAAGAATGCCGCAGCCGCTGGGGCAGACGCTACCACAGCAGGTCCGAAACCTGCATACAGACCAGACAATAATGCAGCTGATGATTTTGAAGCTACAGTGGATGCCAATTGCATCCTTGTTTTTAACGTGTCTAGAGGGAAAAGAACCGCATCCACTGTGAAGCCTGCCACCGCTCCTGCGCCAAGAGCGATTCGAAATGTTTCTATAGGCGTGACAGTCTCCGGCAGTTCTGCATTAGAGCTGGCCAACAGCACTTGCCGAGATCTTCTGGGACATAGTAATGGGGGACACACACCCATTACAGAAGACTTAATTGGATTGAAGGGGATGAAACTTGCTCGTAAAATAGTGCGCGGAGACTCTGGCGATCAGAACAACACGCACACGACACGATTGATCGCAGTGCGGATCGATGGTGAACACGGGGGGGAGGAGGATGCTGGAGCAGATGACGTGAATATGCTCACCGACGAGATATTGGATCACATTACTTGCACCTGATCATTCACAAACGTGGCTGTGGAGCTGTCATTCGTATGACAACTGTCAGCACGCTGTTGACAAAAAGTGCGCAACAAGCATGGAATCGACAGATGCCATGCACGGCGCGTTGATTGCGCGTCTGCCCTCGAGGCGGGACAGCTCGCTTTCGGCCCACTTTTGTTTGCCGCCATCTCTCCATAACGAGAAGATGCCTTTCTCGTCCGCGCAGAACCTTGGCAGCTTTCTGTACTCAGCCGGTGCAAAACTCCCGTTAGAAGGGCCACTGCGGCCCGCTCGCTTTCATCTTCTACACAGACAAGTCCAACCGTCAATCGAAACGTATTTCATCCCGGGAGGTAAAGGCCGGAAAGGTAGCTTCAGCTCCATACCTTACTTTTCCTAGTCACCACCACGTTGTTCTCCCGACCGTCTTCATTGCCTTGCACTGTGCGGCATTAGCAGTCTGTCCTACGCTTTCATTACAGGGCAACGGACGTATTTTAGCTGGTCTTTCGCCGTGGCTCAAACTGCAGTACCAGAAAACACTCGAGGGGTTCATATCACACTCTTAAGAGAAGCCGTGTGAAGAATTTTAGCTGCCATGAAGATATACACAGCTTTTCTACTTGTCTTCGCCGTTCTACGCATCGAGCATGCGGTTGCGGTGACAGACACGGTTTCTCCCGAGTCACTTCCTCCACCGTGGACCGATAGTACTCACATATGCCACCCAGTCCATAACGTTCCTGTCGGATCCAGTTCTGTTTGTGATCCATCTGGTCTGCTAAGCGAGCATCACATTTCAAATCTCGACCGAGTTCTGACGCAGATATACACTGGTACTCGCCCATACTCACTTATAAAATGCGGTGAAAACCAGCACTCTGACTCCCTATCTGCACAAGCTCATGGATTTCGCGTCGCTATTGCACTTGTGAGACGGATGAGGTTTGATGGACAAACACTCGCTACGCGAGCGGAGCACTTTGCAGAAACCATCTTCTCGAATTGGCAGATGGCCGAAAACTGCGGTGCGAGTGTTCTTCTTTTCGTATCATTGGAAGATCGAAGAATGTACATTAAAACCGGAGAAACCGCAGTCGAGTACCTCAGTGAACATCAGATCGACGACGTGTACTCCAGAATGATTCCCAAACTCAAGAAAACGCGAACAGCGGCCGCCCTAAGAGCTGGTTTAGAAAGAATAGGCCATTATATTGCAAGTTATAAAGGGGAACATCCGCGAGCGATGCCAACAGATGGTGAACATCAGCAAGGGTTTGGTCCGCTGTTTTTCAGGAATTGGCCATCCTGGTGGGATTTAGAGCTCTCGATTGTCTCGGTGATCTTTGTCGTCTTCTCCATTATTGCTTGTTGTAATGGGGTTGGCGGCATTGAGGCTGCCAGAAAGAGGAGGGAGAAGAAGAAACTGTTACGCAAGCTTGACATCGTCCGTGATGAGTATTTTGGCAGCATGAACGAGCACTACGCACCGGCAACTTGCCCTATATGTCACGACAAGATAACTCTTTCATGGGAACCCGCTAATGTTTCTGCGTCTGAGGGTGATTCTCTCGTCGTTGAATCCGATTCAGTGCAGAGAAGGCGGTCGGTGCGAACTTTGCGATGCGGTCATTCTTTCCACGACAATTGCTTTGAGGACGACTATTTGACTCCAGGTGGTCCGGCACCTTCATGCCCAGTTTGCGGAGACCCGGGAACTGGAACGACCACTCCTGAGCCCTTGCAAGAAACCCGCATGCGAGACGTTTCCTTTCGTTTGAATCGGTTACATGACCAATACCCGCACATCCTGACTGCTGATGTGTTGGCGAAATTGGAGTCTGAACCACCAAACATTTGGCCAAATCCGATGAGAGACTCATATCTGAAACCTATTCAACGTTCTCAAGCTCTTGACGAAGGTGATGAGGAACAAACGAACAGCAGCACGCCTTTCTGGACAGGAGTGGGCGGTGCATTGGCTGCAGGCGGCATTGGAGCTCTCATTGGCTCCCTCTTTGGGGGATGGGGTAGACGTGACAACGATTCAAACTACTCAAGCATTGGCGGGAATGATGGAGGCCAAGGCTTTTGGAGACGTAATTCAGGAGGAGGTCATGGCGCGGGATGGGGAAATAACATATCCAGCGCATTCTCTGGAGGAGGTGGAGGGGGTTTTGGCTCAGGATGGGGTGGTGGTGGTGGCGGGCACGGAGCAGGTTTCGGCGGAGGGGGTGGTGGAGGTGGCGGCGGAGGTCATGGTACCGGATGGTAAACCTACAGATACTAGTCACAATCTCATAGACTTGAGCGCATGCTTTACTAACTTGAGGGCAAGAGAGCTCTGCTGTATCAGGATTTCTTGTCTCGTGTAGTCAGCCGAAGCTCCGTAGAAAGAACAGGATAGAACACATTTCCGATGGCTATGATGATGTAGTCGATCCATTAGTGAAATGGAGACGCCGCTCCAGCGCACCCCGGCAAGTATATAATAGAAACAACACTTACGATTCAAGATTTTGACTTCAAGGCTGCGAAGTTAAGTTTTTCGCTGCTTACGGAGATGTGCAATTTCTATTTCTTCGCTGGACGCGGAAGTTTTGCTCCAAGAGCTCTTTCAATCTTCGCAATGATCTGCACAATAGAGGAGAATTTGAATGCTCGTTAGATGATGACCATAAAATGCTACAATCGCGGCACATTGGAAATGACGGAGAGTGAACATACCTGTCCGTTAGGAATGGCTTTTCCGTTTTCATACTGATTAACAACGGCTGGCTTTTCGTTAACAATCTTCGCGAGATCGGCTTGCGTCATTTTCTTCTGCATCCGAGCTTTTTGTATGGCTTTTCCAAGAGCGAGGCCGACTCTCTTGTCTACAAGGAAAGGAAACGAGGTTATTAGCAGGGGTGTCTAGGCACTAATGTCATCAGCTCACTGAAAGCCTGTAACTATTGTACGTACGTGAAAGATTCTCAGTATCTGCGTCAAGCTTGGACATATTCGCGTCACCTCGCTTGGAGTTTGAGCCAGCGGCGACTGTTTTGAAGCATAAATATGAAGATTCAGATAAAGTTAGCAATCATTGGAGATACGATGGCACTCAAAGTAGAATCACAGGGTTGCAATGATGTAAACGTACACTTCTTTTCAGTTGGGGCACCTCCAGCTCCTGCCTCCGGCTTCTTCGATGAAGATGCCTTTGGGCGAATCACGACTGCCGAGAGCAAAACGAATGTCAGTTGAGGCTATGTGACGAAAAAGAGGTCGGCTGAACATGAACTCATACCTTTATCCCAATCTTGTTGCGACATGTTTGCAAAGTGGCTTGAACGGGTGAGTACGGGTAGAGTATATTAGTAAACTGTGACAAAGGTTAGACGGCCTATGGTTCCGAAGACCAGCGACGCTCTGATGTTAAAAAGACTGGTCGCGGACTATTTCAGGTGATACTGGAGACCAGTCAGCAAGCGAAGAGTGCCACGGAAGAATGGAAGTTTCTGGTATGCCATTGGCTCCTGAATGGGTGCTGGGAGCTGTGCCAGCTGTCATCATGACGTGTAACGTACGGTGAGCCGGCTTACCACCCTCTGCCCTTGGACAATTGCTGCACCCCGCTTGGGGTTTTTTTGAAGATAGCCAAGATGTTGTCTTGCAAAAGTTTCGTCACCCGCTGTAACAGAATCTCTTGGGTCACATTGCCTTCGACTTTTCCTCACAAGTGCTACGAAAACGGAAGATACGTCAAAGGGCGGAGGACATGTCTGAAAGAGGACCTCGTATACTGGCAACATTGCTTAGCCTGTCTGTGCAAATCGGCGATAGATTTCTCCAACCAGACCTGAGAAATAGCTGTGATGAAAAGCACATCTTGTATTATCAAACGGAAAATAAAGGCTCAGTTGGTCCAGATTGTAAAACAGAGTAGTTCTAAACGATTTCTTTTCTGATGTTTGCATGCATGAGACAGAGGTTGTTCTCTGTGCTTCTCACATTGAATTTGGATGATCCACCCTCGTCATCTTCCATATCTCCGCAGAAATAGAAGCTTCCATGGGAACAACAGACACTTGGAAATACTAAATTAGTGTGTTGTAATCGCGACTAGTCTGTAGAACCTCAAAGTGGTAAGCATAGAAAGCGCACAACAGTTGGATTGGTACGAGTAATGCATCTGTAAAATACACGTAGAATAAGAGGACTGTGCAGAGAAAAGATTATTGACACCAACACATAGATAGTACTCGAGCGTTTATTTCAAAGCTCGTCGCAGAGTAATATCATTTACAGACAATCAGAGCGGAAGCGTACTGATGCACATGACAGGTCTAGTTGATAACCGTCTGTCCATACTTCCAGTTTGCCGGGATACGCTTAGATGTCTTGTAATACCTCGCCAAACGATGGATACGACTTTCGATGAGAATTAGTCTAAACTTGGCATCTTTATCCTTACGATTGCGATCCAGATGCCTGCGGACAGATGCCGCCTTCTTGATGAGCATGTAAAGATCTTCTGGAATTTCCGGGGCCAAGCCTTTTGACTTCAGAATGCGCAAAATCTTGCTTCCAGTCACGGCATGTACTTGAGTGATACCTTGAGAATCACGAAGATAGACACCAATCTGAGAGGGAACGAAACCCTTCTTCGCAAGCTTGCAGATTTGATCGGTTACTTCCTCTGGGGTGGCCTTCAACCATGATGGAGGGTTTCTCTTATAGGGTAGAGCTGACTTTGAGATACCCTTTCTGTGATTTCATTCAAGGAATGCGCAGATGAAAAAAGATATACTCGCTTGTTAGTATGGCTTTGTTGTCTAAACAGGCTCGCACGCTGGCCTTTGAATCACCAAAAATGACCGTACGCAAGACATTGGCCGCTCTGCACATTGGGTCTAAGTACGCAGCACAGCTGCAAACCACACCATGCGCATCGCCGCGAGAGTGGCTCAGCTCGCTCTGCATTTCCGCACTGCTGTGCCACTTGACGCGTGAGCTTTTTTGAACAGATCTCTGTAGTTTCAATGGAATTTGTTAAGCAGAATTGCTGCTTCACTTGAAGAAAAGGGGCGGTGGGAAACGGCCAGTACAACGGACAGACCACGACGCGAGCATTATGAGTATATTCATATCGACGGGATGAAATGGGAAACTTACCCTTTGCTGTGCATACGACCCATGCTGGGATCTTTTTTGGGGACGCGATATCAAAGATGTATGCGCGGTAAGAACGATTCGGTGAACTCGTGGTGAAGGATCGCCACGCTTACAAAAAACCGTCTAAGGTCGATGTGCAGGCCTCTATCTATGCCTGGCTCTCATAGCTGCTGAAGTCGCCGTCGTCGTCTTGCTGTTGGGCGCGGAAATTTTATTGGCGCCTTTTCGAAGATTTTCCGATTTCAGCGTACAATTTATTTCACAAGACAGCAGACGTTCAGCACAGGTGCGCGTTGGTGCGATTTGCTCTCAGGAAGCAACTTTGGCAGCGCTGCATCGTGGCATGGAAGCAAGTTAGAGACACTATCTATATAGAAGCCAGGCCACTTTCAGTCGTGATGTACAAGTCTCTATTGTCGTCCGGGCCCCGCCTCCAATCGCCCAAATTGCTTCCGGTCGCCATCCCCACCTGCCATGGCGTCCGAGCTTCTTATTCTTCTCACCGATGGAACGACCCTGTGTATGGTACTTACCGCCACTCTCACAGCTGCTTACTCTGCGTACAGAGCCAATGAACCTCTCTTCAAGAGGGGTTCATCCCGAGTGCAAGCTTTGTCACCATCGCTCTCTGAGCAATTCGTGGATGAAAACAGACGCCTGTTAGAGGGTTCTACGGCACTTGCGTTTCCCATCGTCGCCACCGTATCAATCATCTTCTTGTTCTTTTTTATCAAGTCCTTCGGTTATATACTCACCTTGCTTTCCACGGTTTCCAGTGTTTTCTCCGTCTCTTTCTTCCTGTGGCCGTTTGCTGAAACCATCATCTCTCGAATTCGAGCATTTGGCGCTCAAATCCGCTCTAACACTGTCTTCGAATCTCTGATTGTCGTGCCGGCTTCGCTGGCCATAATTTCCTACTGGTTGGTTACGGGCAACTGGCTACCGAACAATGTCATTGGAATCAGCTTATGTGTCCTCTTTGCCTCACTGTGCAAAGTTCCAAATCTCAAAGTAACCGTCATGCTTTTTGCCGGACTTTTCGTGTATGATATTTTCTTCGTGTTCTTCTCGGAACGGTTCTTTGGCCGAAACGTGATGGTAGAAGTCGCCACCTCGGCTCCTAAGAACCCTGCTTCAGCAATTGCATCCTTTTTTAATTTACCGTTTACGCCAGTGAAGCATTTAGCTTTACCAGCCAAACTTGTGTTCCCCGCCGGTGGGAAGGACTATGCCATATTGGGGCTTGGAGATATCATTCTGCCAGAGATTCTTCTGACCTACCTTCTTGAAGCGGACTTGTTGCGATCTCCTCGACGAGCCCCATGGTACAAGGGTTATTTTCCGAGAGCACTCGTAGCGTACACGTTGGCTCTGTACGCAAGCTTTTATTGCAATTTTGTCTTTAAGAACGCACAGCCCGCTCTTCTGTATATAGTTCCCGCTCTTCTAGTGACTACTCTGATATATGCTCGAAGCAAAGGAGAAGTTTTCGCTCTTTGGACTGGTTTAGCAATTCGACACTCCTCGGCACAAGTTGAATCAGATTTGAACCTTGACAGTGATGGTAATGCAGTTGACCCAAAAGATCTTGAGTCGACGGCGCTTGTAGCATGAAGCAGAAGCCGAACGAAAACCCAGTAAATGAGCTGTCCCTTACATACATCAGTCGCAAGACATTTGGGACTACACTTGTGGTCACTACATGCACTGAGATTCTTTCAAACCAACTTCCGCATCCTAAACTCTATTTCGAGCGAAGTTCTGAAGAGAGCTCTCCAATCTTGCTTGCATCCACCCCAATGCTCTTTCTAAGGAAGCCGATACTCGATAGCATGCACATGCATATGTATGTTGAAATAACTCACTTCATTTATGTATTTATATATTGAATACATTGACGCTTCTCGTTGGTCAAGTTGAGTCAAATACAAAGCCCAAATATTATTATTGACTTGACACCGCCAACTTCTTGAGGTGATCTGTGAAAACTTGCAAACTGACATCGTCTGTGAAGATAAAGTCTGAGCTTCCGTACTCGGCTGCAGCACTGTGGTGATTCACAGAAGGGTTCAACTTCGCAAGCAAGAACCGAGCTTGTGAACCCTTCTGGTCGCATTCGATGTACCGAGCGTATGGGAAACGTTCATCGAGCACGGCAGCGGCATCATCCTTCGGCGCTTGAAGCAGCAACTTGAAGTTAGTATGCTTCCCATCTTCGTGATACCCAGCTTTTCTCCAAGCGCTTACGGTCTCTCCTGAAAAGACAATCACATAAAAGAAAGTATCCAACAGCAGAATGCGATCTGGCTTTATCGACGTGACATCAAGCAGAACAGGTTCCGGAGGTCCTGACAGAGAATAACTCATGAGGGTGGGTTGAATCATGAGTAGGCAATTGTTCACATTTTCCCGGTTTAGATATGAACGATACAGAGAGGTCTCATCCGGAGTAGAGTTGAATACTTGCAGGAATTGTGATCTTCTCAAGTTGAACATAAATTGAGGGTATAAACTGAAATTGGGGCTGAGGGCGAAAGACTCAGGACTATCCCGGTCGTATTGCGCAAATCTTGAGCATAAGCGAATTAACATCCTGTCAACCCATCTCAGAATGTCGAAAGAATCTTCGTTTTCTGTCTTGTACACTGCCATTCTCGCCATGAGCACGGCAGCTGCATCTTGGTCAAATCCTGCTGCAATCGCCTCAATATTGTCGCCCGATGTCCATCGTCCGGCAGTGGTTGTCACTCGCATCCGGTGTTGACCAGAGGCATGTACGTAGCGCGTGATGAACTGAACAAATCTGTACTGATCGTCTCGAATAGGATTTGAATGCGGGTTAACAACTTCGAAATACGCAGCAATCGTCGTATTGGGGTCTAGTGTACACATGCGCCATGAGGTTGTTCCCCCAATACCAATTTCCATATCGGTCGAAACATTTGGACCATCCTTATTAAGAGAGGCCACGGGGCCAATTACACCAGCAATCTTGATTTCTCGCGAAGTAATGATATCCATAGAAGATTGGAAGCCCATAGTGAGTTGATTTGCTTCATCTGTTGCAAAGAACTTTTCAAATGACTTCTTAAACATAGGATGTTCGAAAGATTCTGAGCTCACCAATACCCCTCCGGTGCGATCAACACACGACTTCATTTCATAGCTTCCTACCTGATCCAAAGAACAACTCCAAACGTCTATAGCATGTCCCGCGTTGACAGCCCTCGTCGCAATTTCGTCAAATGCCTTCAGCGCCGAGCTATGAAACGGCGCATTGTCTTTTTCAATATCAGAATGCGATCGAACCGTGTCACCGAGCTCCAGAGCTACAATCTTACCAGGATCCACAGTACCAGGTCCTCCGACAAGAAGTTCTACTCTCGCGCCGTTTCCAGCATACGTGGACTCAAGAATACCGACTGCCACAGACAGCGCGGTGCATGTGGCTCTTTTTGGTCGCTGGGATGCCGGAACAGGCCAGGGATCGGTATCCAGCTCTTCGAGAATGGATGTCATCATAAACTCGCCTTCGCTTGCAGGTTGCAGAAAGCGACCTGCGCCAATCATGGCGGGATTGATCCCCGGTGCCCCATTCATACCAGCCCCTCTCGCCATACCCGCAGGAAGTGCCAATAGTTCTCTAATTTGGTCTGTGCTGTATTCCTTTTCCCCTCGGAGAACGTAGCACTTGGCACAATCCGTGTATCCAATGACGTGAACATGAACGTTTTGCCCGAATGTAATTAAGCCGACCATGGCATCTTGAGGGAGCAGTGAAAGAGCTTTTATGATGTAGTCTTTGGCAGTTTGTAGCTCATCGTCTCGAGTACAAGTATCAAGCACGAAAAGAAAGGCTGGCGGAGCCCCAGGCTGTCGTGGTAATGAATACTCTACTGTTGTGAAATCCGGCACAAGTTCGTACGGCAAATTTTGCTCCGAGATGGATGAGTAGTTTGGCGGAAGCCCGTTGCGATTATGGCAAAAGATGCAAAACCACATGCGAGTCCGCAAATCAACACGACAGTAGGGGTTAAGAACCGCTGTACAGGACTTGCACTGTACTGGATCGTATGGAAGCGGCTGCGGAAGACGGTTCGCAGCTAAGCGCTTAAGCGGGGTGTACATGCACGCAAAAGGAACAATACATCTTGTGGCTTCAAGTCGCGACGACGGCCAGGTCATCCACGACCACCGGACGCCATCCATTTCTTCCAACTCGGCGAAATCCATATTGCCTTGCGCTTGTTTGATACTTTTACCTTTTGTGAAGCTCAACAACGTTTTTTCTCGAAAAGAGGCGGGTTGACGGGAGGAAGCACAAGACGACTAAAAGAGTGATCGATTCTTTCCCAGGGGGGGAAGACTGCTCGTGATCTGTCAAATGGACGAGCCTGAATGATGCATTCGCTACGGATGTAGGTGTCAGGGGGGAACAAGTGCCAGTTCGTGTTTGTTGTGCAACCATGTTGATTGTGGGTGTTTCGGACACGTGTATGAAACACTTGGTTCATCGCACTTTGGCTCGACCTTTATTTTTGGTCAGGTGTGAAGGGTAGCAATCAGAACTGCTCATTTTGGAACACCTTTTGTCAGCCCGATTTCATTCTTTGTGGTGTCAAAAAGGCCAGAAAAAAATTGAAAAACAAACCGCTGCATTTGCAATGGCTTTATTTGAGAAGCCCAATTTTGACCAGCCACGGATATCCCGACCCCCCTAACGAAGCATACAAAGCGCAAGCAACGCTTATACGTTATGTTTGACGTCCTTCAATCCGCGTTGTTCATTTCCGGGTAAACGCCTTGATCTTTAACGGCGCATAAGCTCTGTCAGAGACAAGCTCAAGTCGTCTTCGCTCACAAACACCAAACCAATTCGAAAGTCTCAAGTCGTCACGTTTGATACGCTTCTCCTCTTATCCAGCCGGTCCGTTTTATCAAAACCTTCTTTTTCCATATGAGAAATTTCATTTAACACGATTTGCTTCTCTGCTTGCTTCTTTAATGTTCTGATCCATTTCAGAGAAAAGCTTAGTCCTTCTTTTTCCTCTTTTTTCTCTGCTACGCGTACGAGCGCTCGCAATGGCGCATTCTTCTAAAGTACCCTTTTCGTAGTTCTGTGGGTCTGCGTCATATTTTGTACTGCAATTTGTGCTCTTGTGGGTGTATCATTTTTGATACACCTGAGCTCGACCGTTGGAAACGCTATGCAGTCGCAATACCGCATTCATAAGCTATTGCTTGGGCTTTACTCGATGAAGAGAAGTTATGAAAAGAATTACTTCATGGAACGATTTGAACAGGAGAAATTTAATTCGAAAGTACGGTATTAAGTGTAAAATGTAAAGTGCCATCACTAAATATTTTATTTGGTATTATTTAGATAATTATGAAGTGGAACGCCACGTGTATGCATTACTGTACAGTATTTGCCTTGTTTCTTGGCACATTGAAGGGCGCAAGGCCCAGAAGATGACAGCGAAGGCCAGCCATCAAACAACAAACGAACCTTAACACCATCTTGGTGAGTTCTAGAAATCCTCAAATGATTTATCACAAAGGGGAACCTATATGATCAGTTCTTCACGGTTCTGAGCTATGGCTCTTGTTCTGAGGATACTTTCAACTGTTGCACATATGTCGTGCTTTTTCTACAGCTTTTTGTGTGTGTGCGTGTTGTTTTTGTTTTTAGTTTTTCTACTGTTTCCTGGTTATTTGTGGTATCGCAAGGTTTGTCGAGCCGATTTCATTTGCATTACGTACCGCCGTATCTGGAAATCCGCCTCGTGAATACACGTATTATCCCTAATGTTCAGGCACACTTGGTTGCTTTCCGCACACTTTCTTCTTATCTAAGAATCGTCGCTCGTAAGGAGACACCCGCTCCTCGCGGTTATTTCTGTAGATAGCCGCTGCACCGAGACTTCTACAGTCTTCAGTGGAATACCACATAAATCGCTGGTTTCTATGGCAGGAATCATGTGGAGTGAGCTTTTTAGGCCTTTTATTTCTTTTCGTCATCACTCGTGTGCCGTATAGTTTCAAATCCTGATTAATAGCTGTTTTGGAGCGATTTAGATGATTTTTTATGCTTTGAAGGGGCCGACTGGCTCCAATAAGTGCTAGTTTAAGTAACTTCTATGCTACATAGTTTTTCACCTTTTTGCATTTTTTGCAACGTTTAATGAAATTTTAAAAGGCATTTTACTACGAAGAAGAATGACCTGTATTACACATGCGCAACGAATACTATGCTGCTTACACCTTATGGCTCCTATATTAACAACAATTTCAAATAAAAAACTCGTGATACAAGTGATGCATACAAGAGATGCGATCTTTCTCATCGGAGATTTCACTAATTCTAATATGACATTCAAAATGAACTTAGAAATGGAGAAATATAGCGTGACAACTCCGTTAACGAATAGCAAGAGCTTCAATGAAGTGAATCTTTTGCCAACGAACTACGGACTCTCGGAGAATATAAATTTGAAAAAAGAAATGGAAATGCGATGGGATGCGATGTGTCAAGAAAGAAGTCTAAGTGCGAAAGTGCTCAAAGTTCCCAAACAATTCGACCCAGTGATGCCGTTATTTACAGCAAATTACGACAAGATATTGCGTCTGATACTGATTTTCGTATAGTGGCAAAAGGTTTGACCTTTGAGTTTGTCGATATACTACACTGACCTTGTAGGTGATGAATGCGAGGGATCATCGGCCATGCAGCTCCGGGCGAGCTACCATCTAGGTGTTGTCAGCCACGTGTAGTGTTGAAATGTACCTTCTGGTTGAGTAATTGTTAGTAATTGTAACTGTAATTATGTTTATTTTAGTACCGTAGTGGAGTGGCCACCTGGCACTGTAGCCAGTGCTGGCCAGATCTCTGACACTAAGTCAGAGACCGTGCCTTGCTGGCACCTCCCGGGTGATCTGGACAGTGCAGTCCACTGCATATAGGAAACTGCACCTCCCCCATCCTAATCTGATAAAGACAGGCACCACTTGGGTCACGACTCTACCTTTTGGTTCATCGTTTCTCAACTACCATACAGGCTTTCCCGCGCATCGACGCCTACCATCGTTCACCTACACGGTATAGGCTAGTTGCCCCGCCGTTTTCCCCTGCGGGTTTTCATGGTGCCCTGTTACCATCGAGGTTTATTACGTCTACCTTCTAAGGTTGAGCGTCACCACGCTCCCGAGACAAGACAGTAGCATACCCCAGAGGTGATTGTACGACATTTTGGTCTCCCGACTTAGAACGTATTTTTAGGTTTCGTCGTACCTTCTCGGTTCACACGAGATTTCGAGAAGGATTGGACGCTCGTACACCTATTTGGTTTCAGGAAATCCCGCAAAGCAATACAGGATACCACTATTGGTCACATATGGAACGACCTAAAAGGGATACGTGTGTTGCGAGCGACCCGCCAAGCCATAAAGGTCTTAAAGGAGCTCCATCGGCTCAACCGATTTTGGGAAACCCCGAGGAGCTGCTCCGGCACCCTCGGGACAAAACCGTAAAGGTACATGGTCCGCCGCCTATGGCAACGGAACCTCAAAGGGAATTACCGATTGAGGTTGCAGCGGAGGAGCTATGGCCTCAGATCGAAGAGCGAGCGAAAGCGCTCGTCACCCTCGCGGTCGAGGATGCATTAACCTTAAAGAAGAAGTCGGATACCCGGATGGTTCCGCCCTTAATGGACGTTGATGCATTAACCCGTACTGTGGTTGAACGAGCAGCTCAAGATCTATCGGACAGGATACCTGAAATGGTGAAACAGTACTTCTTTGCACATGCTAGGGAGCATGTTTACCGGGCTGTACAGGACCTTTGGGTTTCCGATGGATTCGCAGAATCCCGACCTATACAGGTGAACATCGCAAAGCGCATACCACAAGGGTTCCAAATGGGTCATTCCACCCATTCCAAACACTTACCTACTGATAGTGAGTACCTACAAGGTCCAAGGCAGAGTCAAGAGGTCCCGGGGAAGGTAGATCCTCAAAACATTTATCTGCATCAATTACTGGTTTCGTTCAAAAGGATACCTATGGAGGTGGTCCCAAGGACTATTCGTCTGACTCGTTGGATGAGCGACGAAGAAACCGAAAAGGTAAGAAGCGGATGACGAAGAGGGGAAATAATTGAGAGGATGATTAAGACCGCGACTCGTCGGACTCCAGTTCCGATACTAGTTCATCGTCTGATGATGACCGTAAAGGTAAGAAGAAGAAGAAACCGAACAGGTCGACGAAGAGGTCGTCGAAAAAGAACCGAAAGGGTAAAAGGCGATACAATGAGTCGCCCGACTCTGAGTCTGACACCGAAATGGACCTGGAGAAGCACCAACCGTTGAACGAAATGTTCACCAAAGCGGTTGATTACAGGACTTTTCGGTTGATCAACAAGTCGTTTGAATACACCCCAGAGGTTGCTCAGAAGGTCACTAAGCACCACAAGAAGCTCAGCTTCCAAATGGGTGACACAACCTTCACAGGTATGGATCCTATTGCGGTGATTGAATTTCTACAGAAGTTCAAGCTTGCATGTGACCAAAATGGTTTTTCCGAGGGCGCTGCTATGTGGCTATTTCAGTTTTACCTGAAAGGACAAGCATACTACTTGCTGCAGGGTAGGCTCCGCGGCAATACCTTAGCGATGGATGAGGATGGCACAGAGATGTTGGAGTCATACCCAGAAGTGGTCAATTTCCTTCTGGAAACATACCCCACCGATGAGATTATCCAAGAGGCTTATTTGGAAGTCCTCGCTTACCATCAAAGGTCTAGGCAAACCGAATCGGAGTTTTCGCCTCGCGCTGTGAAGTCTGGCAACCCGTTGTGATAATGTGTTCACTACCTCTAGGTTAAAGTCGCTATTTGCCTACAATGTCGAAAAAGCGATCCGTTCCCAGGTACGCAATTACCTGGCCACTATCCGAAAGGTAGACTAAAATGAGTTGTCTCCATACTCCCAGGGCCTTGGAGATACCCTTCGGCTGGGAAAGAGACCAGCCGTGCCTCCAACCTCGATTAATAAATCGAAAAGGTCGGTCTTGGAAATTGAAGACACCACAACCTCAGAGGGTAGCTCGCACATCGAAGTACATACAGGGACCGCTATCCACTTGGTAGCGACCCAGGGGCGGTTCTCAAAACCTTCGACGATAGAAAATTAGTCGTCAACGCGTACACCATACTCGGTACAATCGCCGCCAAGTGCGATGAGCTCGCAGAAGATGCAGGGAGCGAGCTCCTATAACTCGCCACCCACATCCTACGCCACTGCTCCTACCAACCAGGTTTCGAAGCCCCCCTCAATGGTAACGCGAGACCCCCAAACTGGAGGCCTCGTTTTCTGGTTCTGTCTCGCGACAGAACATTTGGCAAACAATTGCGCTAACTTACCTCCAGGGTTGAGAGACCAGTTGATTCAGGCTCGCATGCAGAATCACCAACGCCTCTATGAGTCTTCAACGCAAGCACAAAATAGGTTGCAACCCCGCACACTGGTACAGGTCAATACCATTGAGGAAACACCAAACTTGGACTCAACCCCTCCCGTACAGGAGGAAAACACCGAATGGCTGGCGTAATGGCCGAACCCAACCTGCAATTGGAAGGCCAATCGATACCCAGAACCTTGAAGGTGGAAGAGAACACGTCACAAACAGTTTCGGATTGTCATATGAAGTACAACAACTGTAAAGTACGTGCTTCAATGTGTTTCTCCGATCGCCTTGCGGTTCCAGTCACCTGCGTGTTGGATACGGGGGCTGGCCTAAATGTCCTGAACTCCCGCATCATACCTGAGGCGGTACTTCGGAACTTGAGCCGACCTCCGGACAACAACCCGCTGGTGGATGAAAATGAGTGCCCATTAAACCTTCGAGGTATGCTCACCACTGTGGTGCATCTTGGACACCTTAAGGTAAGACTGCAATTCTTTCTTGTCGACCGTTTGCCAACAGACTGCCTACTAGGTACGAACTTCATTGACAGACATGTCAAAGCAACCCTTCTTGGTTCCCGTACCGTCGCCTTACGTCACGGGGGACGAATTGCCATTTTAGGTAATACGGAAACCAAACGTGGATTGTTCGTCAAACAGAAGAAGACGATTTCCACCGAAACGGTCTCCGACAAAGTGCGCATTACCAAACTGGTCGTTATCCCGGCAATGCACCAAATATTGGTACCGGTGTCGTGTGCGACCCCCGGGCTAGTCATACTACAAAACCATCCGAGGTTAGCACATCGACACCTCACCTTGATGGCCAACGGGATTGTCGACAACATCCCAAATCAAACCTTTAAGGTGTGTCTCAGCAACTTCGCCAGTTACGGCGTGAAGTTGCCGAAAAATACCAATGTTGGCATCGCACTACCGGCACCACAAGGGGTCTTCACCGTAGCTCACACTGATCTCGGCGAGGTAGACTTCGATAAGGAAGGGGGGTGCGCAAATGCTGAAGGACAATGCCCTTCAAGGGGGTTTCTTCGCAGGACTTAGGAAGTTCGCTCGCTTGAGGACTAGCTTGATCTATGACAAGCTATACCGCTATTGCGTGCTGACGGCCGGTTAAAACCGGAAGTGCACAAGGGTGGAACACGTGGACTGCACCGATGCCAACGCTCGAGTACGAGGCGTGCCACACGTGGCCCGGATTCTACGTAATGGTTAGTATTATTTAGTAGTTTTTAGTTTTTATTTGGCTACGCTATCGCTATTTAGTGTCTATTTTTCGGGCGTGCGCCCACTGTCAGGGGCCGCGCGCCACACTACTTAGGAGGTTGAGCACTGCTCCCCCGTAAACTGCTCCCCGGTAAAGACCCTCTTGGGAGATCCCAAGGAGGGAGTCTTGGCTCTGAACTTTTCGCCTTCGGCGCGTCTTCACCGCATACTGCGTGAGCGCCCGTGGTACGTTAGTTCATCCACCCCTCTGTCGACCAGAGTGCTTCCACCACGGTGGGTTCATATTTAATTGCCGACACTTGTCATAGTCTCGCCCCTGTAAAGGGTTTCGCCCCCGTTTTCCTCTTGTTCTCCTTTTTGGCTCTCGTGAGTGGCCGCCTCACTCACCTCGCTCGTCCACCTCATACGAGTGTTTCCTCTCTCCTTTTCCGACCATCGCCGTGATACCGCTCCGCCTAGGATTGGTCAAACCCCGGACTGTGCCGTGCTCACCTAAACACTCTAGGTATATCCCGCCGGATTGGCCTCGGTCTTACAACCGACTCCGTCGTGCCTTTCCAGAGTGGTACTGTTTCTGTGCTCCGCTGGGACGCGTCTCCTCCGCCTGAGGCGTGTCTCTCAAGAGAGGAAGATCCCGAACATCTTCTTGGTGTCTCCGCTCCAAGCGTTGTCCTACAAGAAAGAAGAGTAAATAAAAATGGGACGGCTAAGAGGCATAAGAAGCGCATGCGTAGCGTCGAATAGTCATATTTTATAAATTAAGATACCTGCTTGGTGTCATTAAATATATGTTGGGATAAACGTCTGGATACTAGTACTTAGTTCAGCCTCCTAAACATAACAAAGTTGCGCTTAGTCAATGCATCAGCTGTCGTACAATCAACTCTGGGGTATGCTACTGTCTTGTCTCGGGAGCGTGGTGACGCTCAACCGTAGGGAGTGTGGTGACGCTCAACCGTAGGGAGTGTGGTGACGCTCAACCGTAGAAGGTAGACGTAATAAACCTCGATGGTAACAGGGCACCATGAAAACCCGCAGGGGAAAACGACGGGGCAATTAGCCTATACCGTGTAGGTGAACGATGGTAGGCGTCGACGCGCGGGAAAGCCTGTGTGGTAGCTGAGAAACGATGAACCAAAAGGTATAGTCGTGACCCAAGTGGTGCCTGGCTTTATCAGATTAGGATGGGGGAGGTGCAGTTCCCTATATGCAGTGGACTGCACTCTCCAGATCACCCGGGAGGTGCCAGCAAGGCACGGTCTCTGAACTAGTGTCAGAGACCTGGCCAGCACTGGCTACAGTTACAGGTAGCCACTCCACTACGGTACTAAAATAAACATAATTACAATTACAATTACTAACAATTACTCAACCAGAAGGTACATGTCAACACTACACGGGGCTGAAAACACCTAGATGGTAGCTCGCCCGGAGCTGCATGGCCGATGATCCCTCGCATCCATCACCTACAAGGTCAGTCTAGTATATCGACAACCTCAAAGGTCAAACCTTCTGCCACTATGCGACAGACCCCTTCCTACCCGTTAGACACGCCCAGGGTCTCCTTCCATCAAACCATAAAGGTATAGCGCGCAACAGCGGCGCGGGAATCGGAGTGGTGTCCGCCGGCGGTTGCTCACGGTGCGCGACGCGCGATCCCTTGAGGTTCAGAACTCGGTGCCAGTGTCGCTTGGGGAGTGCGGGCGACGACGGCGGAGCGCGAATTAAGCGACAACCATTCAGGTGGGGCGAGGATGCAGCGACGGAGAGTCGCGTTCGCACTCGAAACTCTTACACTCGCGTTATGGATATGCTTCATAACGTCGAGTACTTCTCGCTACGCCCAATATTGTCCCGGGGAGCCTCCTGTTCATGGAGCCCCCGCCAGCCCCGAACCTTATCAAAGTACTGCGGAGACTCCTGTTGGTCGTTATGCTGGTCCCTCCCCGTCCGAACGGTTACCTCAAGGTCGTAAGCTGCCTACCCCTACGGGTGTGACTCCTACTAGACCGAGCTCCCGCGGGTTGCTGGTCCGGTTCGACCTCTGTTGGCGGGTATTTCTCGTTCTCCGCCTCAATCTATGATGGATTCTCCGGCCGTGGTCGGTTTTCTGGCTCGAATTCGCCAGGCTTGCGTCACCAACTTTCAGAGGGCTGGGCCTACCTCCGTGGTTGCTGCATTAACGCTCCTTGAAGGTTTTCTGCCGCGCCATGCGCAATACATGAAGGCGCTGAAACAACTTGGTTAGTTCCGGAATCAGTTCCAGTTGGACATGTACCAACTAGCCACCCGTCAGGTTGCCAATCTGGCGAGCGTCTCCGCTGCTGCGCCACCTGATCCTTTGACGGATCCCCTTCTAGGTGCTAGCTTGAACCCTGCGGTTTTTCAACCCGCTCCGGCGCTTCCTTTCGTTCATCCTCTTTTGGTTTTGACTCCTCTCCCCAGTGGCGTGGCTACCGCTCCTTCGCTACCTTCTAGGTCGGTGGCTCCTAGCATTTCTGCAAGTTTTCCTCCGTGGGTAGTCAATAACAAGGGTCCTCCTCATCCCATTGCTCCTAAACCGACAGGTCCTTCTACTCCCGGATTCGTGGGCTAGTCTTTCTGTCGCTTCACCTTTGAGGTTCTTGTGCCGGCCAGCTGCCACTTGAATTCCTTAGTGTTTCCTTCTTAAAGTAAATTGTTGTCTCTTGTTGTCTCTTCTACTGTTACATTCGGTTTTTCTTTCGTGTCCTCCCTTGTAAGTAATCTGACACGCATATGCGTCCACCTTCTGCGGAAAACGACGTCTTTTCTCCCCATTCCTTAGGCCTGAGTACCACGAAGGCCTAAGGTTAGCCGTCTGCAGACATCGGCTCCTAGCGACGGCGCCAATACCTGATACGGAAGTGTGGGGGTATTGCGGCTGGGGGTTGGAGGGCGTCCCCTTCTGGCCCCCGGCCGTACAACCTTACGGTGTACTTCAGACCATTTAAGGTTCACTTGTGGCCTACCAGACGGTCTACGGGAAATTTTTCTGAGGTTTGGTCCTGATCTTTCGGGGGAACGCTACCTCGAGGGTTCTTATGTTCCGAGTTGGGAGCTTCGTGTGTGGAAGCCGGGTCGGGAGCTCCCGCTTTTACCGTTGGAGGTTCAATTTCCGTCCCTGTTAGAGGTTTGTAGTCTGGATCTTCACATTAGAGGTCATCGTTCACCTCAATTGGGGTGGGGTCCTCCGAGGGTCGAGTGTGCAGAGCTACAGCTCTGGGCTCTCGGGCTGAGGTGTCTGCCTCAATGCGATGTTGAACCGTTTCAGGTGCTACCGTAATACGTTCAATTAATATCGTATTCGGTATTCCATCTTGTTCAACCGTAACGGTGTGGTCTGATGCGTTCAATACCTTACAAGGCCCCACTGATTGGGGTAGAAGCTTCTAATTGATATATCTATCAATAGCTTCATCGTCCGCTTCATCACCCGGTCTTGTTCTTTTACCTGAAGGTGGGTTGTCTATGTAGACATATTGTCCCGAAGATACAGAGATCACTTTGGTTACCCTACGGTCGTAGTCGGCCTTGTACCGCTTCTGGGCTGCAGTGAGGCGGCTCTCTGCATGTTTGAGAGCCCTCCTCAACCTCACAAGGGTATCTCGCTTGACCTGGGCAGGGGTCAGTGCGCCAGCTGCAGTGTTGGTGGTATGCTCTCCCTGCACTACAATACCTGGGGGATGTCGTGAAAGAACCAAATCAAAGGGAGTGGTCTGCGTTGACAGGTGTACCTGAAGGTTATAGCAGTAGGTGAGCGGTATCAACAGCTCATCCCACCCAGTTTGGTGCTCTTCCATATAGTGTCGTAGCCTTGATACCAATGTGTGGTTAAAGCGCCCGACCTGTCCGTTTGTCTGCGGGTGGTAGGGAGTAGTGAAATAGTGCTTGATCCACAAAAGGTTACAGACTGCTTCGAAGAATTTCGATGCCAGGTTTGAACCAGTATCGGTAAGTAGGTAAAGTGGTGCACCATACGGGTAGACCCAATTGTTGAGGAACGCGATCGCCAGCGTTTTTGACTTCGTATCCTTTAAAAGTATCGCTCTCGTGAGCTTCGAGAACCTGTCGGTGATCACTAGAATGTGCTGATACCTATTCTTGGTTTTGGGAAGTGGTCCTAGAAGGTCTATCGCAACAAACTCCAGCAGACCCGCTGCTGGAAACAGCTTGAGGTATTTTCGATGCTTTCGAATACCACCGCGGGTACAAACACAGGATTCGCATTGATCTACAAAGGTATAGACATCATGGGCCATATAAGGCCAGTAGAACTGTTGCCTCAAGGTGTAATACATCGTGGTCGCACCGGGGTGTCCCGATAGTCCCGAGTAGTGCGCGGGATACAAGACTCTTGGGCGAAGCGCCTTCGGAACCACCTTTTGAAGGCTACCATCCAAGGTTGACTTTCTAACGATGTACCCACTGTGGTCCACATCGAACGGTGACCCTTTGAAACCAATTTGGTCAGCCAGGGATCTGCAGTAAGCATCCTGGGCCTGTTCTCGTAGAAATTCCTCTCGGGTTACGGGCATGACGTTCTTTTCCTCTAGGGTCAGTATCTTCGTTGCCATGTCGGTGTTCCGCAAAGCACCTTCTTCGGATAAGTCCAACACCCTTCTAGGTGTTCGCCGGTACCATTTTGGTTTGATGACACCAAAAAGCAAGGGACGTCATCGTCCACAGGTTCTGTCTCTAACCCTGAGGTGTTTAAGGGTGACATAGCATCAGCTATGTTGTGCTTGATACCTGGACGGTACTGTACGTCGTATTCAAACTCCGAAAGTCTCAACCTCCAACGGACAAGTCTACCAGACGCATTTGCGAGTCCGAGGATCCACCTTAAGGCATCGTGGTCGGTGCGCAGCGTAAAGTGCTCACTATAAAGGTATGGACGGAGCATCAACATGCTCCCCACTATTGCTAGACATTCCTTCTCGGTTACCGTGTAGCTCTGCTCCGCCTCATTCATAGCGCGGCTCCGGTACCCTATAGGTAATCTGTCTCCTTTGTGCTGCTCCTGCATGAGACAAAAACCAATTTGGGCATGGGATGCATCTGTATACAGCGTGTACGGTAGACCTGGTTTCGGTAACACTAAGATTGGCGGCGACAACAGCGCTCGTTTCAATTCCTCAAAGGTATCCATTTAGTCGTTAGATAGATTCCCAAACTGTTCAGGTTCACCTTTCTGGAGCTTCTTGTTGAGGGCAGCCGCTATTTTCGCGAATCCCTTCACGAGGGGACGATAGAAGTTGCATAAACCAATAAAGGATCGTACTTCTGTCTGGGATCGTGGCACCTTGACCTCCTGTGCGGCTCTAATGTTGCTCGGCGCAGCCTGTAGGGTACCAGGCCCTATGATGTGGTCTAGGTATTCAACCGTTCTGGTAAAGAAGACGCATTTGGGTAGCTTCAGCGGCACCCCCGCCTCAGCTAGGAAGGTTTGTACGGTGCGTACGTGAGCAAAATGCTCTTGTACCGATCTGGAATAGATGATTACATCATCGATTTATACCAAGGCGGTTGTCCATTAAACCATCGAAAGGATGATGTCCAGCGCCCTTTGAAAGGTGGCTGAGGCATTGCGCAACCAGCATGGCACCCGCGTGAAGCGAAAAAAACCTGCATGGCACGTTAAGGTCTTTTTGTCTCGATCTTTCTCACCTACAGGTACCTGCCAATAACCACAATTGGCATCCAACGTGGTAAATATCTGCGCATCTCCCAAGGAGTCGATGCAGTCATTCATTCTAGGTATCGCGTACGAATCCCTGATGTTCACGCTATTGAGCCTCCTGTATTCCGCACAAAACCTCATACAGTTATCCCCTTTCTTCTGAACTAGAACCACGGCACTAGCCCAATCTGAGTTGGCTGGTTCAATTACACCTTCTTGGGGCATTCGCTCCACTTCATTGAGTTCTACTTCTCTCGCCTTCGGACTTGCACGGTATGGGTGCTGATAAATCGGCTTTGAGTCAGGGAGGAGCTCGATGCGATGCTATGTGGCCTTAATTTGGCCCAGATGGCCTGACCACTTGGTTTCGAACTCCTCCAGAATGTCGAGAATACGGCCCCGCAGTCCGCCGTTATCTTCACTGATCTGTACTGTATCTTGCCATTGCCTCTCAGGGTCAGGTTCCTCTTCTTTGTCTACCGATGCCTTATCGGTTAGCTTTGATTCCAAGTTGGTGTTTATCGATACCTTTGTGGTTGTGAACGCATTTGTAGGACAACGCCCGGAGCGGAGACACCAAGAAGATGTTCGGGTTCTTCCTCTCTTGAGAGACACGCCTCAGGCGGAGGAGACGCGTCCCAGCGGAGCACAGAAACAGTACCACTCTGGAAAGGCACGACGGAGTCGGTTGTAAGACCGAGGCCAATCCGGCGGGATATACCTAGAGTGTTTAGGTGAGCACGGCACAGTCCGGGGTATGACCAATCCTATGCGGAGCGGTACCACGGCGATTGTCGGAAAAAGAGCGATGAAACACTCGTATGAGGTGGACGAGCGGGGTGAGTGGTGCGGCCACTCACGAAAGCCAAAAAGGAGAACGAGAGAAAAACGGGGGCGAAACCCTATACAGGGGCGAGACTACGACAAGTGTCGGCGATCAAATATGAACCCACGGTGGTGGTAGCACTCTGGTCGACAGAGGGGTGGGTGAACTAACGTACCACGGGCGCTCACGCAGTATGCGGTGAAGACGCGCCGAAGGCGAAAAGTTCAGAGCCAAGACTCCCTCCTTGGTCTCCGAAGAGGGTCTTTACTGGGGAGCAGTGCTCAACCTCCTAAGTAGTGTGGCGCGCGGCCCCTGACAGTGGGCGTGCGCCCGAAAAATAGACACTAAATAGCGATAGCGTAGCCAAATAAAAACTAAAAATTACTAAATAATACTAACAATTAGGTAGAATCCGGGCCACGTGTGGCACGCCTCGTACTCGAGCGTTGGCATCGGTGCAGTCCACGTGTTCCACCCGTGTGCACTTCCGGTCCTAACCGGCCGTCAGCACGCAATAGCGGTATAGCTTGTCATAGCCCAAGCTATTCCTCAAGCGAGCGAAACTTCTAAGTCCTGCGAAGAAACCCCCTTGAAGGATTGTTCTTCATATTTCCCTCCTTAGGTGACGAACACGCCGTTGACATGGCGGGGAGGCAACAGTCCAACCGGCATAAGAGCGAGCCGCGAAAAGCGTCCAGCGACCACTCGACTGTCGAAGGCAGAGCTGCATCACCGAACGACAAACGCAACAACGCGATAACCACTCCTCGAACTTCGAGCGCTCTTCCGCACGGTACGCCAACTTCCAACGACCACATCCTGACACCTCGGCGACCAGCACTCCCGATGAACGGTGGTAACAATCCCCGCCGGGGTTACTTCTCCGGTTTCCATTCGGCTCCCCTTCCGCGGGGGAGTGCCTCCTAAACCGCGCCGAGCCGATCCCGGGGTCCCGTTGAAGCTTCAAGCCACATCACTCCTGCGGAGGACACCTGGCCCAGTTACGACGAACTCGTCGGGTTAAACCCGCGTCAACATGCGGCGATTATCCGCAGAGCTCCGTGGATACATCCGAGAGCGGTCTTCGACGAAGAACTTGTGGCTGCGTATGCTGATGGCAATGCGCGTCTCCCGGTCGAGCTGCCGGCTTTGATCACCACTTCGTGGGACTGGCGACGCCGTGTGGCGGTTCCCGTTCACGCGATTCTGCGGCGAAGGCGCGAGTCGGCGGAAGAGGCGCATTGTACCTTCGTCAGCATCGGCTACTCACGGATCAACCGGGCGAACTTCCAATACCCCATCCCCGACAAATTCGGCTTCGACCTACGGATGTACCGGACGCAGGGTGAGATCGGCTATTGTGACCGCCTTGCGGCGTTGGAAACTTACGCATGGCGCGGTCAACGGCGAGCGCGTCAAGAAGAGATCTGCTGGGTCCGTCCGATTATTCGTGCCGAGTTCCGTCACCTTCGTCGTGAGTCCCGATATCGGTGGTTACAGAACTTCGTCCGCGAGCAGCGTCGGGGCAGGTCCCGCTTTGGGTTCCTTGTCCCTTATCAGAACACGAAGATAAACCGGATTAGTCCCTTCTACCAGTTTGGGCGATACGTTCCCCTGCCTGGGTGGTGGTCCTCCGTCGAGGTGTGCCGAGGATATTACGTGGAGTTGCCTCCATTCGTCTCCTATCTGGGCTCGTACCTCATCGAGGATCTGCACCCCGGCTTATGGTCCGTGGTCCTAACCGAATGGGCAGTCCGCGCCGCGGCGTACATCTTGTGGGAAGTCTACGACCAGTATCGACTGTGGTATCTTCCTCCGCGTTTGCGTGGTTACATCCGGCAGCTGGACCTTCAACTCCCTCTTGGAGGTGTTAATAACGCTGATGAAGCTCAGGAGCTCATCGACATCATTGGGCGTGTCGACTGGGCTGTCGTGCCTGTCCGGCAGAGCGTCCGTGGTCAAGAAGCCAGTGGGGCTGATCGGTCTCCAGGGCGTCGCACGCCGTTGGCGGGAGACTTCATCTTCTTGAACCCATGGGAGCAGCAAGAGATCTCCGAGGCCGAGGCGTCGGCACTCTGGATGGCTCCGAGAGGCATACAATATGGGCACCCCGTGGGGTTTGTCAACTCGGATGACTTCTACTACGCCTATGGCGGTGATGATCTCCCGGAGGAGGCGGGCGAATACCGTGGCGACGAGGTCATGGAGGACGTGGGAAACCCCAATGATGCCGATACTACGGCGCGGCCGGCGCAGGGAGCGACTCACGCAGGTGCGGTCATCGATCCAGTGGCGGCGGCGTTGCCGGACGAACCGGAAGTTATCGAGGTTCCCATACGCCCAGAGGCGGTCGTGATCTCCCAGTTCCTTCAGGGTGTTGGACTGAACGCGCAAGCGGCGAGCGGCGACATCGGTGCGATGAGAGACGCCCTCGCAGCACGCCTGGCCGGCGGGAGTAACCCCTCTAGCGATTCGGGTGGCGCGCACGGCAATCCGGGTTCTTCCAACTAATCCCTGGCGATCTTTGGTTAGTATGTCACGCTGTGCGGTAGTTTGTTCAGCAACTTCGAAAATAGTAAACTGCTTCCGTCTATGACGTAGTTGTTTTCTTTCTTCTCCTCCACTTCTTCTGAGTGTCCTTCTCCAGGTCTTCTGTGCGTCTTCTCCTTCTTCCAAGGGTCGTTATCCAGATCTTCTGTTCCTATATCCGCATCGGGTGTCTTCTTATCCCACTTGGGCTCGGTCTATGGTAGCCGGCAAAGCAATGACAGTACGACGATGATACTGTACCACCTTTGACCGAGGTAGGTGCTCTATCGGTTCGTCTGAATCCCATTCGGGGCCGTACCCGTACCAACGGACCAAGTATTGGAGATACCCCTTTGGGTTGTAGGAGTGCTCTAGAATGCGTCCGACCACGAACTCTTGTCGTTATACTTCCCTGCCATCCCGTATGACGGTGTCGCTATTTTCGGGTGGTACCCGTCCTGAGGCAGGGGGTACCGAAGTGATCACGACGCGTTGGGCGGCTTCGCTCCGGTCGGGCTGTGTAGCGCGCAAGGCAGTCCTCGGCTGAGTAGAATGTCGACGCGACTTCGGGGGTTCATTTTCTCCAAGTGCCGGACTTGTTTCGGCGCCTCCCACTCCGGTTGGAGGGCCCACACCGGCGGGTAACCCGGGTGGTCGTTCCACTAATCGGCGTGGTGAAGCTCGCTTCGGCGGTGAGATTCGCTGGAGCGGTGGCGCATTGTCGCACCTCTCTGTCCCACGGCGAGATTCCGTGTAGTCACGTGAGCGTTCCAATGGCTGGCTGTCCGGCGTCGGCGCCGTGGATGTATCCGCCTCCCTGTGCGGGGTACTTGGCGGTGCGTCGTCCACTCGTACTGTATCAGGCTGCGGTGCGTCAAGCGCATTTGCATTCCGGGTTGCACGAGTGGTGACACCTCGGCAAGTGTTGGTGGCGTTATCCGCAGCTGCGTTCTGAGGATTGGATAGCGACTGCGTCGAGTCGTGCAGGACGTCAGTATCAGGCACCCCTGATGGCCGAAGAACGACACGCCACGGTGCAGCGTTTCCAGCGACGGTATCGACAGGATTACGACGGCTGTCGGGCGCCTCCCCCTCCTTAGACGATGCACCGGAGTTGGTGTCCGTCGGGTGGACTGGGGAGGAGCGACGAATGCGCGACACGATTCCTTTCGGGTTGGGCGCCGCTGGTAGCGGAAGGTCAGACCAACCCCGAGATGGGTGTGTTAACGCGTAGGGACGCGGGTGGACGTGGGGTAAGGGGGTCGATGAATCCGTTTCAACGGGAGCAGTCACACCAGTAGGTTGGGATGTTAACGGCGGAGGAGCCGATACCACGCGATCGTGGGAGATGCGTTCGTGATTAACAGCGAGTTCAACAACGAAAGTGTCGGGAGCCATCAAAATAACCCGAAAGGAGCCGTCGGCAACGGGTGACAGTTTGTGGCGTTTCCCCTTCTCTGGGTTCCAATACTCCTTGCGGATGAATACATAACCGTCGGGGGCGAGACGTGGCGGCGAGGGAGGGGCTTTGGTATCAAAGTCACGCTTGTAAGCGGCCTGGGCTCGGCCCATTGAACGCCGTGTGGCGGGAACGAGCTTCGTGAGCCAAGTTTTCCACGCTTTGCGGTAAGCAGTCGGTGACGGAAAGGTATCCAGAGTGGGCTGTGGTTCCAGCGCCACTGACGGTGGGGTACGGGACAGTACCAGCTCGAAGGGCGTTAATCCAGTTGTCCTGTGCACCTGCGTATTGTACGCAAAGGTGAGCGCATCAGTGAAAAAGTCCCAATCTTTGGGGTGGTCTGCAACGTATGAACGGATTGTCGCAAGTTATTTCCGGTTGAACCGTTCGGCCTGCCCACTAGTTTGGGGGTAGTAAGTGGTCGTGAACAGGTTCTTAATGTCCAAGATGCGACACACATCCTCAAAGAAACGAGATGCTAACTGTCTCCCGTTATTGGAGAGGAGGTTGACCGGTGGACCGTAGACGAAGACCCAATGTAGGGCGAAGGCTTGAGCCACGCTCATAGCGGAGATCTTCCGTAACGGTACGGTCCGGACCAGCTTGGAGAAGTGATCCGTGATTACGAGTAAGAACATCTAATTCCGCTTAGTGGTAAGGAAGGGACCGAGTATATCGATGGCCACAAACTCCAATGGAGCCCGAGCTGGAAACAGCTTCAACTTCGTCGCATGACGGCGGAGTTTGACACGGTTCCGAGCTCATCAGTACAAAACCGCACCGTTTCGTAGCAGTCCACTGCCATGGCAGGCCAGTAGAAGTAACGGCGTAGGGCGAGGTAAAGTTTCCGTCCCCCGAGGTGGCCACTCATTTTGGAGTAGTGCGACAACCGCATGACTCTCGACTGGAGGTTATGTGGTACCACGATTTGTGGGTGCGATCCGACGGTCCGTACAAGGTATCCGGCTTCATTCACCTGAAAGGGGAGAGTACCTCCTCCATTGAGTTGAGCGCGGACCTTCGCGCAAAACGGGTCAGCGAATTGCTCCCGTATCATCTCCTCTGAAGTATTAGGCACGAAGTTCCCTGGTAAGGGTTTCTCGGAATCTTCTGATAGAAGAAAGTCGTCCAATTCGGAACCGGAATCTGAGATTTCGTGTCTCGTTCCTCGTCCTCTATGGTAGCGTCGTCGCCGTTCACTGCAAAGCAGGGTACTTCATCGTCTCTGACGGGCAGCGCTTCGTCAAAGTCAAATTCCTCTAGAGGGAGACGCCAACGCATCAAGCGGCCTGAAGGCTCCGAGATGGCGAGTAGCCATAGAAGTGATGCGTGGTCCGCGAAAACGGTGAAATGATTATCCATGAGATAAGGGCGCAACGTTTGTAATGCCCACACTACTGCAAGGCATTCTTTCTCCGAGACGGAGTAATTTTTCTCGTGGACGTTTAGTGACCGGGACCAGTACCCTACGGGGCGTCTTTCCCAATTGGGTGCAGTTTGAAACAGTGAAAAACCTACTTGGTAGTCGCTGGCGTCCGTATCTACGGTGAAGGGCCTTCCAGGCTTGGGCAACGAGAGGATCGGGGCGGAGACGACAGAATCCTTAAGAGAGTTGAAAGATTCCGTTTGAACGGGGGTTAAGGGGTCCAATTTTGGTGGTTGGCCTTTCCGCAAAGGCGCGTTTAACGGTGCAGCCTTGTCCGCAAAGGGCGGGATGAATCGTCGGTAGACGTTTGCGAGTCCCAGAAAGGAACGAAGCTCGGTTTGCGTCCGCGGTTCTTTAGCCTCTTTGAGTGACTTAACACGAGTCTCCCCGATTGTAACACGTCCTGGACGGATAACATGGCCGAGATACTTCACTGTATCCGTGAAGAAATCAAATTTCTTCAAGTTGAGAGTGACAATCGCATCTCGAAGCGTGGTCATGATAACCCTCACCTGAGTGAGATGTTTGTCCAGATTATCTGAGAAGACGATTATGTCATCCAGGTAGACCAGGCAGGTACGCCATTTGAAGCGGGCAAATAGGATGTCGATGGTTCGCTGGAAATTGGCGGGGGCGTTGGTAAGACCAAAAGGCATCCGTTTGAAACGGTAGAGACCGGAGTGACACGCGAAAGCGGTTTTATCCTGGTCTTGCTTCCTTACCGGATCTTGCCAGTATCTCCAATTGGCGTCCAGGGTTGTAAATACGGTGGCGTTGCCCAGCCATTCAATGTACTCGTCCATTCTTGGGATTGGATACACGTCCTTGACGGTGACGGCATTCAACCGACGGTAGTCGACGCAAAACCTCCAGGAACCATCCTGCTTTGGAGCCAGTACTACTGGAGAAGCCCACGGCGACTGAGCCGGTTCAATGACTCCTGCTCGAAGCATTTTATCCACTTGTGCCTTTTTCTCCGCACGTGCGGCGGGTCCGGCACGGTATGGGTGCTGAGAGATGGGTCGGGTGTCCGGGAGCAAATCAATCCGGTGTTCCGTAGTGGCAATCTTACCAAGGGAGCCGTCCCACATAGTGTTGAAGTCCCTTAAAAGTTCTCGCAATCGATGGCTGCATGACTCCGGGACGTGGCTGAGATCCAGGTCCTCGAGTTCTTGGACTGGATCGGGGCGGTCACCACTCTTTGAAACGGGCTCCGTCCCTGATGTTACAGGTTGAACCCCGGGTACCGGCGATGAAACGGGTTCCGGGCTGTCCCCCTCCTTAGAGTGAACGAGTCCGAGAATGTCAGCTGCGGTCAGCTTTGTCGGCATCATAGCGATGGGGTGCGGCATGACGGACCCTATCACTTGGTTCTTCACCAGATACTGGGGTACAGTCCCTAGATTGGCGATCAGCACGTGAAACGGTTGGTTTGGCTCCACATGGACGATTCCATTCGCAATCGCGAGGCTGTGCCTGTCATACAGTGACGACAATGGTTGCAAGGCCCGGAGTCCATGTTGACGGGAGGTTACTTTCACCATGATTCGGGACTCAGGCGGGACGCACAACGACGCTGCGACGCGGAGCTTATTAGATTCACGGTTATCCGGTCCAGGTTCCTGTGCTGCCGGTAGCGGGACATGTTTCTTCGTGGCACGCCTAAGCGGACGACGAACGATTGGAGTGGACGATCCATCCTCCATCTCGACACGCCGTTGGCGGGGGAAGATCGCTTCGACGAAGCGGTCGCAAAAGTCGCAACCCAAGATGACTGGGGCGGCTAATTTCCGACATACGACGAAGTCGAGTTTCACCACGCGAGCGCCAACGCGGACTACCAGTTCTATGAACCCCACCGTATCCAACGGTTTGTTGTTCGCGTCAGCGACCTCCGGGACGTGGTAACGGCGGATCCTAGACTGCAAAGCAGGCGGTAACACTTCCTTCACGACAAAGTTCGGACCGGCACCAGTGTCTAAGACGGTAAGGTATCGCACCATAAACTGGGGTGAAAGGCCAAGGTCAGCATAGACTTTGTAGTTTCTCTTGGCCATCATCAGAACTCTATCCGGGAACCGGCTATGGGAAACAAGTTTCCAAGGACGACGCAGAACACTAAAGTGTTCCGAGTTCACGTCATTGACGGCCTCTTTCCTTCAAAGGATTTTAACCGGGGAGCGAGGCTTGGACGCCTCGGGCGCCGTCGACCTCGACTCTGAGGGCGCCCCTCCTTGAGAGGAGACTCCCACATTTAGTTTTTCTGGGCCTGCTCCGCCGGAGGCGGCTGCTCAGGACGTTGAGCAGGCAACGTCGGAGCATCTGGTCCAGAAGGTTCCGCAGAGGCGATGGGGTGACCGAGTGGGATGCGTGGCGCACGGACGCGACCATGATCGGCAAAGAGTAGCGTGTCATCCTCAATCACGTATTGTGATTCGTCCAAGGTTGAGGGTAACTCCGTTGTAGGGATGGAATAAACGTCGCTATGGGCTAGCTGCACGTTATCATGATCCCTTCGAGAGGCCTATTCGTCGATCATCGAAGCTGACGGGGTACCCGGTTGTAACATCAACGCTTTTGCGGACCTAACCCTGGAGCCATGAGTGCGTGCGCGCAGGGCTTCACCTTAATGCGCGAGCGAACTGCACTAGTTCCCAATACGTGGCTTCAGGTCTATCTTCTCGACGTCGAGCAACAAGAGTCGGGATCGCCGGGTCCAAACCATCGACAAACATGGTACAACGCTCTTCAGCGGGGTAAACATTGCCACAGGGGTGGAAGGCCTTGTTAATGCGCGACGAATAATCGGTTTCCGACTCGCCTGGACGTTGGCAAGTGTCCCGCAGGGCGCGTATAGCCTGCTGAATGGCGGAGTTAATAGCATACGACCTCAGGAGGTACTGAACTGCTTCAGGCCAGCAGGTTACCCCTCCTTCGGACGCGCGTGATGTATCTCTGACAGAGTGATACTGGTCTTCTGAAAGCCCACGTAAGAAGTACGGTAAGGCAATGTAGGCCTGTCACTCGTTCATTCCAAGGATGTCAGCTTCCGCGACAAAGCGTGCCAAGAAATCCAACACCAATATTGGGTCTTCTCCAGTAAACAACTGGTTGCGAAGTGAGAGATGCATTCGCTTAATGCAGTCCTTCACTCTTCCCCTACCACGGGGTGTACGATCCAAAGAGGAGTCCTCCAAACGTTAGTACCGGTATGATAGGAGCTTCTTAAAGAACGAATTGGTCGGTTTCAGCTCCTTCAAACCTGTGTGCGTCCTTCCCTTCGTGCGGGCGCGGATCACACCATGGGTGGCTGTTGACCGCTTAGAGCGTGAGGAACGCTCACGGCGAGCTACTTCCACCGATGAATCGGAAGCGTCGGACTCCGAGGATGGGGTGTCTGACGGTTCAGGATCCGTGTTCCTTCGCTTCTTTCGAGCCTGGCGGTTTTCTTCCTTATATCCCTTGTGGGATACTGCAACCGGCTCGGCCGAGTCATCCCCCGACATTAGGGTTTGTTCAAACGTCTCGAGACGGCTTCGGACGCGCGAGAACTTGTCCGTGACGTCCTCGACAAAGGCCGAGGGTCCACCAAGGGACTCTGGAATCGAGTTCACATCCGCACGGAGGACACAGAGGACCTCAGAAAAATCCTGCGTAGCAGTGTCGTTTACCTTCTTGCGAAGGGAAACGAACTCCTCTGCAAGGATGACTTGAGCCTCCCGCATAGAGCGGAGTTGCTCTTCCAAATCTGCAAGGCTGGGATGGGGGGTGAGATCCCTAGCAGGGGAGAGCATCAGGGCGGCGGCAGACGCCGGTCCTGCTCCACTTGCTGGGGGTGTCGAATCAGAGAGAGGAGGTCTCGAGGTCCTTCCACCTGGCACGCCAGTCGATCCACCGGTATGAGACCGTAAACGGACCGGGATACGGGATGGTTGCGAGGGTTCCGGTGCACCGGTTTGACTCCGCGTCCTCGGACGGTCTTTGGACGACATGAGATCAGAGTCCGTTACACGTGAGTATCCAAACCCGATCGGCTAGTGGGGCCAAGAAACTTCTTCAAAGAGGGCAACTGAGATCAACCTCAGTTTGTGAGTCCTCTTTCCGAGTAATAGTGACTGAGTGTGCCCGACTCAAACTTCTAAGTCGGGAGACCAGTTTCTTGGACAACGCTTGGAGCGGAGACACCAAGAAGATGTTCGGGATCTTCCTCTCTTGAGAGACACGCCTCAGGCGGAGGAGACGCGTCCCAGCGGAGCACAGAAACAGTACCACTCTGGAAAGGCACGACAGAGTCGGTTGTAAGACCGAGGCAATTCTGGCGGGATATACCTAGAGTGTTTAGGTGAGCACGGCACAGTCCGGGGTATGACCAATCCTATGCGGAGCGGTACCACGGCGATTGTCGGAAAAAGAGCGATGAAACACTCGTATGAGGTGGACGAGCGGGGTGAGTGGTGCGGCCACTCACGAGAGCCAAAAAGGAGAACGAGAGAAAAACGGGGGCGAAACCCTATACAGGGGCGAGACTACGACAAGTGTCGGCGATCAAATATGAACCCACGGTGGTGGTAGCACTCTGGTCGACAGAGGGGTGGGTGAACTAACGTACCACGGGCGCTCACGCAGTATGCGGTGAAGACGCGCCGAAGGCGAAAAGTTCAGAGCCAAGACTCCCTCCTTGGTCTCCCAAGAGGGTCTTTACTGGGGAGCAGTGCTCATTCTTTTAAGTAGTGTCGCGTGCGGCCCCTGACAGTGGGCGTGCGCCCGAAAAATAGACACTAAATAGCGATAGCGTAGCCAAATAAAAACTAAAAATTACTAAATAATACTAACCATTAGGTAGAATCCATGCCACGTGTGGCACGCCTCGCTCGAGCGTTCGCATCGGGGCAAAAGGCCAAAATACACGACGTCTGGTATGTATGAAATAGACTAGATTTAGACCAATTAGAATTCTGGCCGCATTTCAGATACCGTACAATGCACCGTGGCCCCCTACTCGGAGTGCGCTCTCTGAGCTCGCATGGCGCTCTTTGCGCATATGCGCATCAGACCAATCACACATCGTCCACATCGTCCCACATCGTTCTCGCTCTCTCCTCGTCCAATGCGCAAGCCGGCCGCAACTCGAACTCCATCTCCCCAAATCACCTCGCGCCAAGTCCTCCCCATGTAGCTAAGAAAAATGGCGCGACATTTGAACCTGAGAAAGGGTCGTTGAACCTGAGAAGTAGTCGGGCGACTAGATGGTGGAGCAGTCATCCGTCCCTCCCAGGTTCAGTTCTCCGTTCACCATCATTTTAACGCACGTCTTGTGCGAGAAGTGAAGTTCGCTCTGCCGCCGTATCACGTCGCAGAGAAAGCAAATGTTAGGCATTTTGTAAGTGTTAATACTCATAATATTGAAGGTTTGCTTTTATATCTATTTTACTTACGATGTACACTTTCAATGATTCCTATTGCTCTGGCTTGCGCGTTGTGTATCTCAGATTGGGACGGTAGACTCATGGTTTGAGATTGAGAGCCATAAACGGCAGTAGGGTAGGACTTTGGAGCACCATGTCGTTTCTTTTTGGTGGTAAATCTCTCAGTGAAGCTCTTCTTCTGTTTTGAAGTCCTAACAGATGAAGAGATTGGTGGTAGGATTTTGGAGAAGTCGATTTCATCAACCGATGAGGAACCAAAATGGTTGCTCCCCGCCGAAATGGTTAGACTCTCAGGTTCATAATTGGTTATTAGAGACAGTGAAGGAATAGAACCATCGGAAAGCACTTTCTTCACTGTTTCGAGTAGCCTATGTACTCTTTGAATTGCAACATTACCCATGCCCGAAGCCAAGCGATGTATCTGGTCGTACATCGCCTTTCCATCTGAATAACGACCGTAGTTCTAAAGCTCTACATCCGAATTTCCGGTTACCAGATCACTAATCTCTGCATTGTTGTCTTCCTCCCCATCAATGGGCAAGAGCTTCGACTTTAACGCATCTGCATCAATCACACCGGCAGTTTGACGAATGTTGGACACTCTCGAAATGTTCCACTCCTCGGAGTTTCTCTTCCAGTACGTATCAAACAATTTGTCGATTGCAATGTACTCCGAGAGTACTACTTTAAACCGCGGCTGACGTAGAACCTCCTCCCCATACACCATCGCGCACCGAACTACATGACGGCTTGGGAAACCCATCGTGATGCTGTTTCTACAGCTGCAGCGCACTTCCAGGTTTCTCTTCGCTTCTGTGCCACTGCCACTTACTCTTCAAGCGAAAAGCACAGTGATGGGTAGTACTGGCGATGAATTCGCAAAGGAATGTAAAGATGATGGCGGATTTGGTTGCGGAAAAGGTTTGGACGCTGCGGCATACTCTTTTCTCCACATTAACTCGAACTTCGCCACAGGGCCAACATAGCTCCCATCTTGTACCATCTCGCGCCATTTAACAGCTTCGATGTCTACTAATGTTGCGCTTAGAACTGCGTAGGACTTCGACGGAACTATACTGAGCTCTTTAAACTTCAAGAGCGCGTAACTGGTGTACTCGTTGATAATATAGTTCAGAACTGGGGGGGGAATAGGGAGTTGTGTGTCTCGGATTGATCTATGACGCGAGCTGAGCGGAGTAAGGAATCTGAGCTGTGAGGATCGCCTTTCAACTCTCCTTTTCCTTGTCAGTCGAAGCATTTCATAAGGGATCTTAGAGAAAGGCACCTTCTTCGACAGAATGTATGCCCGGTAGCCAGATTTAGATGCCTCCGTGTAGCCTGTACCCTGAAAAAGATACCTCTTCGGTACTGCTGCATCTCTGAAACAGACCACTAACATGTGCGGTTTGGAGTGGTAGAGGTACTTGAACCAAAGCGGAGGGTTGCGTCGGAAACCGTAAAAGTATTGTCGTTCGAACGCTTCTCTTCTACACTCAAAACTGGATATACTTCTCGACCTTCTCAAGTTGAAGAGGTCTCGGGACATAACATCACACCATGTGCTCCTTCCAATCTTTCCACACCACGAAGTGACGTTCTTCATCTGGTTTTGATTTAGATGACACTCGTCAAGCGATATGAAAGATGTATCAAAGACCTTCTCCGTCGCGTTAATACATGGGACGCTCTGGTCCATAGTTATCATTGCCGGAGAGAACAGGATAATGGACTTGAAACGCGAAAGTACCTGAACGAAATCCTCTTCTCTCTCTCCGGCAATGAAACCCATGAAGAACGTTAGCGTGAACCCATCATTTGACCTCCCATTGATGGTAAACAACGGATATCCAAACCGATTTGCTACAGCCTTACAATCCACCGAGATGCCTGGCACAATTCCGTAGTCCTCGTAGTCATTAAGCCACTCCTTGATAGTCCAACACGCCGACATCATTCTTCCAGAGCTATCGCAGTTGAAAAAGAACTTGTTACCAGGGTCTTCTTTGTTGAGGGCAACGAGTGCTTCACAAAGTCTCATGCATTCCAAATCCTTTGGATTGCTTAGCGAGCCAGCGTACCCTAGCTGCGTTCGAGCCGCTATCGGATTGATTACTTTCTTATACTTGTCCTCCAAGTATCTCAAGGTATCTTGGAAGGACATTCTCAGAGTGTTGGTCATGTGAAGCGCTTCAGAGCGCATCTTCGGGGCCAGACGATTCACCCCACAGCTTTCTTCAGGTCTATGATTTTGTCTAGCCCCTGTGAAGTCCGCAACGTAGGATTTATTGCCTCCGTCTTCGTCTGAACCGACTGTTTTGATAGTAAGAGAGAAATTGCATCGCCCAGGCTGCTTCGAGTTGTACTTCTCGCACTTCAGGAGACCCTTTTGTAGCACACGACGGTCTCCAGCCACTCCATTTGCTTCAGTTCGCTTCCTGTCGCCTATGTAGATCGATATCCTCGTATAGAGATAGTATCCCATACAATCGGCGATGTGCTGCACTTCTTTCATTACATCGTGGCCGGGGGCATCGAAAGAAAGGCTTTGAAAGTAAGCAATGACCGCCGACTTAAAGCATTCTTCAATATGCTCCTTGTCGTCTTCCACCTCGCCAGTCTTACTCTCAGCTATACTAACCTTCTCCATCTTTTCTTCTTGCCCATCCTTGACATGCACTTCTACTTCATCATCACATTCAGTGTCGTCATCGTCGTTGAGAGATTCTTCTACGTGGAAAATATCTAAAGGAATCTCTTCCTCGTCATCTAAAAACAGAAATCGATCGATCAGTTCTGAAGTTATATCATCCAGTCCAATCTCATCATGTATCCCTTCCGTACCATTCCTGCTATCCATTCCCTCGTCTACAGCGGATCCAAGCATGCTGTTGGGTGTTGCCCTTGTACTACACTGATAGTTTGAAGTAGAAGAGTAGGAAGAATTGTGTACATACTCAATGCTATGTTTGGAGTAGTTCTTGGGTTCCCTGTCCGGGTTCGGTATCCCCGGGGCTCCTGTTCCAGACAGTGGGGCTGCTAGACCACTGACGTCTCCTACGTCATTACCATTTACGCCTCGTAATTCATTACCAGTCACGTCTCCTACGTCGTTTCCTAAAGACAACAAGTCAATGACGTCTTCTACCTCAGGTTGTGGAGACCTGTTCTGTTTCCCATTCACGTCTCCTACACGCTGGAACGAAGTACTATACTCGAGCTTCTCTTCAGGAGTGGGAAACTGGTCAGCGCGGCGAAGAGAAGGGTTGTTCGTCGTTCTATTTGGCGTTGGGGAAGTGAAAGGCTTGACTTTAAGTTTCGGCGCAATTGGCGGGCTTCTCCTGAAAACGTCTCCCATTACCTCGCAACCCAGAATGTCGGACATAGAATCATCTTCTTTCTTAGTAAACAGTTCATCGTCTTCTTTCTTTGTAAACAGTTTTTGTTCTAACGCTTCCCAATCTATTGCTCTCCTGCTCGCGCCTCTAGAAAGCTCCTCCTTCCAACTCTGATAGCGAGCTCTCAATGAGCTCTGAAGAGCTTGCCAACGCTCCTTAATGACCTCATCAGCTACCTTGAGAGGTGTGTGGTTGTGTCGTAGATCTGCAGAAACGTACCATTTCAGACTTTTCCATCCCAAGCTGAAGTTAATGGTCGAAGGACACCGAGTGGGTGATTTGCTCTTGGCACAACGAAGTCTCCCAGTAAAGAGACGATCGCTCTGCCTCATTTTCCTTCTTATCAATCGAAAATGGTGCATGACATACAAGAACCCATGCCTTGATGCTGTCGAGCACATGAAAGCACTCATGTCGTCTACCTCGCATACGAATTTCAGTCCGGGACCACTAAAAGGTTTCTCTCCCACTCTTGATGCCACTGAAAGCGCCATCTTCTCATCTCGGTTACTGTTTTCGTTCAAAGACCTTTGAACAGAGACGAATACGGCCTGATCAATAACATGATCAACTACGGAATGCACAATTGGGGAAGCGTCCAGAGAGTGTAGGCTGCGAGCAGATGTTCTGTCCATCACTTCATCAATAACTTGATCCATAATTGAATGAACAACGTCAGAACTATCCAGAAACTTCACTATTCGAGTAGACCTCCTTCGCAAGAGGGGAGACAAGCATGAATTGGAGACGTCAATCTTGCTCCGAACCTGTTCCTTAATGTCTCGCTGACATTGCGACGACCGCTCCTTCTCATTTCCCTCAATCATCCGCACAATCAAGTCCTTGAGTTGCTCATCGTCTTGCCTGCGCAACACAATATCGATGTCGGACGGTTTTTTCATCCCCTCCCTCTTCGCTACTTTGTCTACATCTTCATGATGATCGCGTCCCCGGAGAGTAGCTGCGGCGCTGTCTGAATATATCGCTAATACAGCTTGTGAGGGAGATTAAGTCGCCTTTCTCTTCGTCAGAATCATATCACCTCGTTCCCTAACCGGGCGGCGGATCTTCTTCAAGCTGGACTTTCCCTGCTCTCGAGTTCGATAGATATGACGACGGTGATTTAAGCGGTAGTCCTGCAGCATAGTCTCGGAAACTTCTTTTCCTTCGTAGAACTCGTAGGCCATAAGAATGTGAACTATACGGCTTCTGATGGCCATCCACCTATAACGCTCAGATAAAGCAGGGCTGAAGCCGTGCGCAAAACTTCGACCTGGCGCAAACCCTCGATCCGCAGCAAATTCAGCCGCTGCGGATATCACATAACACCCACAGCTATGTCCATCTTTCTGCAGAGGGTACTGCTTTATGTCAAGCATAAAGTTCTTCTTCGACATAACTGCAGAAACCTCGCCATTCAGAATAGTATATTGAAACGCTCGCTTGAATAGAAGTAGAACTTGCTCCGGGCATTTCCAGCGTGAACTGTCTCCAGAGAAAACTGTAGGCTTTTTCCTTTTCTTCGACCTACTTCCAGGCGACTTATGTCCTACGAGAACCCCGCAATGCTGATTTGAGAGGTTCAAAGGGACTACTACAGTGTGAATGGCGCAGTTTGTGCCCGTAGCATTCCTTGAGAGCGATTTAGATAGCGGCTTCAGTATCAGTTCTACAATGTTATCGGAAGTCATCCGTTCTCTCACCATCCTGTTTGCGTAGCCTGTCAGAGATGTGCCTGTGTCACAGGGACAGATACAAACTCCTGGTTTGGGCTCCATGTCCATCAGAGCAGAAGTGATAAGATCACTGCAGAGGTAGGCGGTCTTGCTCGAACTATGAACAAAGGACACAGGACTTTTTTCACGTTCCTCTGCTTCGACAATGTCATAGACGTGTCGGTGGACAACTGAAAACCGCAGCTTGGACGATGTTAACTGTAGTCTACCATACTTTTCCAGGTTCTTGTAAAAATCAATACATATTTAGGAAACACCTTCTTTTCCATGACTTCTACAAAACAGTTCAAGAACATCTTCTATTTCACAGAAAATGAAAATGTTAGAACGGTTAGAATAAAACGTTCAGAAACAGCCTGTTTTCGATACCTTACCTTTTTTATCATGCATTTGTTTAGGAAGAGAAAGAGTTTTTGTCGTGTAGAATCGATATGAAACGGGTAACAAGGAATGAGAGGGTTCAGTTCGTTCGATACGATACGGATTGGGGTGATGGAGAATACAATATTGAGCGGCACAGTGAGCTCAGTTTATTGAGCGCCAAAATTGCGCCAAAAGTTTTGAAATATGGCTAGAAAGTGGACGTCATCTACATGGCGAGGACTTGGCGCGAGGTGATTTGGGGAGAAGGAGTTTGAGTTGCGGCCGGCTTGCGCATTGGATGAGAAGAGAGCGAGGACGATGTGGGACGATGTGGACGATGTGTGATTGGCCTGATACGCATATGCGCAAAGAGCGCCATGCGAGCTCAGAGAGCTCACTCTTAGTAGGGGGCCACGGTGCATTGTACGGTATCTGAAATGCGGCCAGAATTTTAATTGGTCTAAATCTAGTCTATTTCATACGTACCAGACGTCGTGTATTTTGGCCTTTTGCCTTCGAATCGGTGCAGTCCACGTGTTCCACCCGGTGTGCACTTCCGGTCCTAGCCGGTCGTCAGCACGCAATAGCGGTATAGCTTTTCATAGCCCAAGCTATTCCACAAGCGAGCGAAACTTCTTAGTCCTGCGAAGAAACCCCCTTGAAGGGCATTTTCTTTCATTTCTATCTTAACTTCTTCATTCTAAGTATGCGTTCGAACTTTTTAAGATTACAGACGCAAAACTTCAAAGATTCTTCAAAAAAACACAATGGAAACTGCTCCATGACATCAAGTTTCTGGCAGCGATCAACATCAACGTATATGAATTTATCTTTGTTCGAGGCCCGTAGTTGCAGTAAAAAACTCCGGAAGTTTTCGTTAAAAATCAACCTAGGTCTGAGTTGTGCTTGTTCACATCGAAGTTGACTCGATCCAACATAAAGCAGTCAGCTTTCTCTTTACTTCATCCTACCAGCCTGCAGTAGGATATCATGTGTGGTCGTTCTGGGCGTTGTGAAATGTCTTCATCATGCTTTCCATCGAAAAAGCTTGATATATTACTTGAAAGTGAAACTTGCAAGCACATTATGTTAGTACGGCACAAGATTAGGGGCGTTTCGTTCAAGTCAGAACTCGAGATGTTGGAAGTACGAGAACGAGAGCCAGAACTTGAAACAGGAACTGTAAAACATGGATATCAAACGTAGTAATGGTCTAAGGAATCCAACACATTCGAAACTAATGTGACTTGGATGCACTTCTAATCGGTCAGAGCGTCATGTTGCAATTTATATTTAATTTCTCCGTTCTTTAGCTTCTTCTATATTCCACTTTTCGGCATGACCTTCAATGAAGCGACGATACCGGTTTAAATAATATCCTTCTTTCAAGCAATTACTCACGAGGTCTTGAATTGAAGAATCTTCGACTTGATCCGTACTATTTGCAGAAGCGTGGCGCTGATGGTTTAAATTCATAGCTTGATCATGGCGTATCTTTATCTGGTACCAGTAATATGAGCTATTTTTTCGTACTGCAACAACTTCTTGCAATGTGACATTTTCATACTGTTCCAATAGTTTGCATTGCAGCAAAGATACTTCCCCGTGCTTCGCGGTGAGCCAGTGTTTGCCTCGCAATTTATACCACTATAGCATGTAAGTATTCTCCGTCGCTAGACTACGATATATTTAGAATTGATATGTCAACTTTAACAAAACGTGTCTGCGCAATAAAACAGTATAGCGCAGCAGTACTTGTGTAAATTGCAGCAATTGCTTTCGGAAATTATCTGATTTTGGCGGTTGCGTACGAAAAGCTGTGCTGCCGTTTTATATAGTTATTTAAGCGCATGCTGTCGTTATAAGCTTTAGCTCTCAACGATGTGTAGATCAGGGGACCCAGACCTGCGGTGGCCGCTCTTGTGGTGGTTAAAAAGTACTTTTTTTTATTCTTCAGAGCCCACAACAATGTTTGGATCGAGAGACTTTTCATCGTTGCAATGTCACGCAGAATGAGACTGCGGTAGACACGCGAAGTGGTTAAAGGACGCAGGTTTGAGGTGGTGACGCGTGGCGCAGTAATACAGTTTGAGTGTAGCCGTCTACTTGGCCGCGATGGCTACGATGTTTTAACAAAAACCGTCGGCGGCCAAAAGGGTTTGAGGAACTTAAACTCGACAACGGGCGACACGTGTAACAACACGAAGCGCTGTCATAGATCTCGCTTCCGGCTCCCGCGACAATTAAACAAACCCCGGAGCGGCCAGTGTGAACATGGCCGCTCCACACGGGGACAACGGTACTTTGTCCTGTTTCTTGCGCATTCTGATTCTGTTCTGATAGTCTGGCTGCGACGCGAAGTACAAGAACTACAATAATTAGAATATAAAAGGTGAGAGTTAATGTGTGGATTGTGGAGATGTTTTTCCTTTTTAGGAACATTTTGGCTTCAAAAGCCTGACGTCCAAAAAAGCATTCTATATACAGTTACCTCTAATAGAAATTAGAATTTCTACCTTTATCTATCAGCCTCATTGTCTTTCTACGTGTATTCTTGTGCGTGCTTTTCGCCGACAGCAAGGTTAAAAACAAACAGAAAATAAGAAGGTAACATACACGTGTAGTGGCAACGCATTATTTTGTTCGTGCTTCGGAACTGACCCTTCGACGGGTAGCCCTCTACTTTCGGTACAACGTGCAAGCCGGAACGCAACCAGAATGAATCTGCTGCCACTTTTCATGGCAGTGGATCACGGGGAAAGGCCGAAAACAGTTTTGAGAACAAGAGACGGTCAAGAAGCCGGCCAGCTACATGAATGTCATCCATGCAGGCAAAAGCGCCAAACCGCAATCTCATCTACATTGACAGCAAAAGTGCTTTTGTTCTCATATCTTTGACAGACACAGGGTGCGAAGATTTTTTTCCTTTTTTTTTGCCACAGGTTGAGACGCGTGCGAGCGTTTCAAGCGTGGCGTACGAGACGTCAAGCTCAAAGCAATGGATTTGTATGGTCGCTGGTAGCGAAAGACATTGTGAGCTTGTTTACAGAGAAGAACGATTTGTCTGGGCGGTTCGATATCAGAGACGACGATTGATCTGTGTCACTATCATGGTTTTGCGCAGTGGCGTGGGAGCGCATGGTTTGAATAAAAAAAATAGTAACAACAGTGGCGAGAGTGGAAGCAAAATGTGGCAAGGCTGTATCCCACCACCATAACGCAGAGTAGTCTACATATTTGCTTTCAAGTCAGGTATAGTACGTGCTCGCCAATTTACTTGGGCTAAAACTTGCATTTATTTTAGTATTTTAGGATTTGATTAATTTGTATTCCGCAGATGGTGATCTATCTGACGCCACATAATTCTGTGTGGGAGGGAGTTATTTGTCACGGTGGGCGGCGCCGTTCAAGGGGAGCAGCAGTGTTTGTCGGTAGCTTTTGGTGAGCGGTGATTGCGTACAGAAGGAAAGTATCGTTGTTGTGTTGTTGCAAAGTGAGACAAAGTGCCGTTAGGAGTAAGTGTAAATGGATGAATCGTTTGGAGATAGCATTATCGAGAGCTGGAATCAATGACACTGGTAGTGGGTGACGTCAGAAGAGAACAACAATTGTTTTGGAAGAGAGCTAAGTTGGTGAGCAAGGAAAACGGCAAAGTGATGGAAAAGGTTTAAGAGAGTTTGACGATGGAATGGGTGAGTTGGGGCGTCATAATGTTTTGGACGTGTAGTGCGAAATGGCAGAAACAAAAAGGAACAAACGCGGCGGTGTGTGGTATGTGAGCAACGGGCGACAGTGAGGAGCGCACGAAGATTATACTAGCTAGCTACGAAGGTAACAATAAGAAGGATGAGACGCCGATAGAAAAAGCACAGTGAGCAAGTGACTCTAGAGTGAAGCCAGCCAGCCAGCCAGCCAGCCAGCACACACGCGACTTGTTCACGCCACGACCGTTCAACAGCGCCGCGCGCAAAGAAAGCATGTGAGTTTTGAGTTGTGTGTGTTGTGTGATGCGCTGCCAGACTGTGGAAGGCGCGTTGTGCGTTGTTGCCACCCATTCAGAGCGAGACACTGACGACGGCCAAGTGGACAGACGGCGTCGCGCAACGGTGGTCACCTCGGTACTTGCTCGCGCAAGTGGCGCGCGCGCGTCAGACATGTCATCCATCGTTACTTGCGTCAACTGTTCTCTCATACCGTCTTTTCTCGAGTAAAACGTTCTCTCTCAGCCGTACGTTGAAACCAACACAAACAAAACACAAAAAAATAAATATCACTCATCTATACAGTAAAAAAAAACAAAAAAAAAACCAACTACTACAATCCGCCCCTTCTCGTCGAAAATTTCCTCAACCAAAACCCCACCAACGCGCTCGCTATTCTTCCACAGCGCCAGTTGCACGCAGATGGTCACGCACACTTTCAGGGAAGTTGTCCCCGCACGGCACGTCCCACAAGTATGCGTCCTTGTACTCGAGCAGTTTTTCGTAGCTATGCTCTCTGAACCGCACCGTCTTGTAGCATTTCGAGTATCGTCTTGCGCGATGATGCACGAAAACAGAAGGTAGATATCCAACCTTCACACCAGCCTTTCTAGCGTCCAGGAAGAACGACATATGCTCATTCACCTTGAGAATGTTTCTCCAAGGGTGTGCGCGCAACACATCCACCTTTGCAATCAATGCATTGTGTAAAACATCCACCCGAATCGGCACACGCATCTTTTGAATACCCGGCCCGTTGTTCTCGTTCCACACACAAAGCGTCACCTCCCGATTCTCAAACTTGCTAACCTTCGCCACGTACCGCGGAATGTTGATGGATATGCGTTCCAACTCCTCAATCCCGGGTAGGTTGCGCACCCGAATCCCCACAATGTCAAACTCCTCCTTGCCTATCCCGCCAACAGCTATTCTCAGATCCGTGTCCTCGTCAAACACATGGTCATCATCCAGCAACACAAAGTACTGCGTTGTTGTCAGGTTCACCATGTGGTTTCGCCCTATCGAGATCCCTGAGTCGGGAGCCAGCATTACTTCTTCAGTGTACGGGTCACTCTTAATCAATGGTGCTTTTGCCAGCGCAGTCGGTCCGTCATTGGCGAGCAGCACACGTACTTTGGGGTAATTGACCCGGATAGAACGCACCAGACCCAGCACCTGCCTTACTATACTAGGGTCACACACATACGTCTTAATTCCAACAGTCACCTGACTCTCGATGCTGCGGTCCACCTGGTCACGGTTCCAGGCCCCATGCACCTTTTCTGCTCTCATGATATCGGCCACTTCGACGCGCATATCTTCGATATACTTGTCATCTCGCTCCTTCTTTGGCCGCTTGGCAAGCTCTTTTCTAGCCCGAATCATATTGTTCACCACGCAGTCGCAGAAACGTTCCGTCGTAAATTTCTCGCGAACCTCTCGCGTTCCAGACTCCTGAATGTCCTTAAACATGGGACTGAACTTGGTGACAGCCTTCAGCTGCTGCACAATAAACGACGACAGTGCGCTCGGGTTCCTCAAATTGGGCAATAGAATGCCGCTGTTTGTGCGAATCAGCTCTTTTTGACCACCCACATCGGTGCTCATCACTAACAGTCCCGCAGCCATAGCCTCGTACAACACCAGAGCAATACCTTCGTTGTTGGAAGGAAGCAAGAAAATGTCCGCCATGGCATAATAATCGCGAAGCTCTGCAATGCCAACCGCGGGCGGCTGAATGATCATAAGCGGGTCTTTTCCTTGCAGTTGAACACGCGTGCTTTCCAGCATGTCCTTCTGCTCACCAGAACCAACGAACACAAACGCGAGACGCTTGGCTAGGTCCGAGTCCTCGGCCACGCTGGATACTACTTCGCCCATCACATCGATTCCTTTGTCTTGCACGAAGCGTCCAGCAAATAATACAACAATGGCATCCTGTGGGATATCCAAGTCGTGTCGCAATTGCGAACGGATGAGCGCCTTAGCATCATCGTCGTGCAGTTGGGACGGCTCAGTGCCAATACGGCACGTCTTCACTTTCTCTGGCTGCTCGCGAATGATTTCCGGATCAATCCATGACTTCATGGAAGTGGTAACGTTGTCCGACGCTGTCAAGTGCAGATCAAAATGTTCTGTAAAACTCGTTCCGTATCGCGGCATTCCACCCCCCTTGTTAGGAACAACCTCCCAATCCATGTGCACCATATGGTTGTAGTCAGCAATGACAGTATGCGGTGAAAGCGCCTTAATGAATTTGGCATGTTCGTAGACAACGCGTGAGTTGCCTGTGAGCACATATTCAGGAGCGCGCGACTCAACGAGATAGCGCAATACTTTGGAGAACTTGTGATTCGGTGCCAATCCAACAATGTCGAATACATCCGAGCTAATTGCGTATGCCTTGTTGATCCATTCATGTTTCAATGATATTTCGCCAACCGCATCCTCGTGCCAAAACGGCATTGTGAACACGAAAGTGATGGGCCAGTTCATCTCGACAAATCGGTTGGCCACATCGAGCATGCACTTCTCTGAACCCCCCATCTGCATCCATGGCATGATGAACATGACTCTCGGCTTGTCCGAATGCGAACGAACTGTGCGAAAAGGCATACCCCAAAAGTCGAAAGAGTTCTTCTGCGCCATGGATTCAAGGGAGTTTTCGTACATCTCGTGCTCTTCCTGACGAGCAGACCACTTGTAGTATGCATGCTCACTCCATAAATGCGGCTGCAAATCATCAAGACTGAAGTGAGAGCTGTTCAACGTCAGAAGCGGCTTGTACGTCATAGGTAAACCAGTAGCAGACTGCTCGCGAGCAATGGTATAAAGCGCCTCGCGGTAAACGCGACCCTCCTGCAGAAGGCGAACGATTGGTTGATAGTAGTCACGGCGCGGAGATTCGTCGGTTATTTCTGGCTGCTGTTTGAGAATGTCCGCGTACACCTTAGAGTGAAACATAAGCGGGAGCGGAGATATGGGTTGACGAGAAATTGGGGAAAGATCTGGCAGAGAGGTATTGACGCGCATAGGGTCACCGTGCAAAGCTGCATCTCTCAACGAAAGTTCGTTGTATGCGAGGGTTCGGACGGACTTGACATGTGGGCGAATAAAGAGATACAGCCAAAGTTTCTCCAACGCGGTGGGCTCGAGAATCGCTGAGGTGGGAAGAATGACGTCGTAGGTATTGTCCTTTTCTGGACGACGGACCGACAACTCCCGAATCAAGCAAAGCTCCATGTCGGGGTGAGCAGCAGTCTGAGAGGTGTTGGACGGAGTAGAGCATAAGTGGAAGCGCAAGTAGGATGGGCGAGAAGTGACATACTCTCTGTATTTTGAGGGCGAAATGTGCTTCTCAAGCATGGTTCTCGACGCGGATTCGAAGTTCATAAGATCATCAGCGTCGTCACAGCGATGCAGGACGGTGATGTGGGATGGCAAAAGAGACTGTTGAAACGCAGCTCGGATTGAATGCTTCGCATGCGAATGGCAGCAATGAGCGTCTTCACACACGACGAACATTCTAAGCACGGGGTCCTGGGTGGACTTAAAGGCAGGCTCCCCGACAACGACTTGTCTGGTGGCTCGAGGCGCAGCAACGAAATGCGGCGGGAGTTGCGAAACGGACATTCTAGCCGTGACCGAGAGCAGTGAAGACAGCATATGGTTAGGTGAAGAGTTGGATGCTGACATGGTTATGAGAACGGAAAAGAAGATGGGAAGAAGGAGAAGTGGGATGAAAAGAAGAGCCTTTGTTGTGGGATGAAGCGAGCTTAGCGAGTCGGAGACGGATTTATCGCGACGACGGCGACGCAGTGTGGCTATGGTGGTCTTGAGGTTGGCGCGTAGAGCACGGAGAAGACGGGCTAGCGTGAGACGAAGCGCGTTTGCGAGACGCGCATCGGCATCTCCCAAAGGCAACTCCATTGCGGCGACGGAAGCAGAGAAAGGGGGTGGGAGGGGGGGGGGGGAGGGGAAGGATGGGCGGAGGGGCGGAGAAGGGAAAAGGACGACGGATGAGGGCGGAAGAATGCGGGGACGGGAATGTGCGGAGTTGGGAAGGCTTGAGTGAAGATAACTTGTTGCGCACATCGATCACTGACTGCCTTATGAAGGCAGGTGGCTTGCCAAGCGTGACACGTGCGCTGTGGATTACAGAGACACGCGCGGGGCACGTGCCACGCGCCGTGACTGGGGGATGTGAGGGGCACGGGTGGAGCAGCGGGCGGTGCAACGGGACATTGAGACTTGAATTATGTGGATGGCTGCTAGTGTAAGCCGTCGGCCGCTCATCCCCGTCAGGCGCTGCCGCCTTGGGAAGCGGCCGCCTTGGCAAGTCTGAGTGATTGTCTTGCGAAGCTGCCACCTTGGAAAGCGCGTTGCGGTGGGGAAGCGCAACACTTCGGGAAACGCTTAGCGAATCGCGCAATTCAGAGCACGAGGTCCGCTACGTAGAGCGCGGTCGTCCCATATGCTGCTTCGCTCAATTCATATTTCATCATCTTGCGCAGTGCCTCCCATTGAGGAAGAGATTGTGCTGCCTCTGTTACGCGCCGCGCCTGCCACGCGCTGGCACCCCAGTGCGTGCACACGGTGCAGCCCTTTCCTCCTCACTCATCCAACGCGCTCATTGCTGCTTCGCGCTCGCTGCGCTCACGCTGTGTACTCGCTGTCGTCACTACCACTGTGCTCGTGTCTGCCGCCAGCCTGACACACGTCCCCGTAGGCCTGAATCGCGTGCTTTGTCGTACTTTGTCGCGCTGTTGAATTCAATTGTCCGGTGAAACCACTACCCGAGCCCGAGCTGCTTGGCCATTTCGTCGATTGCTTGAATGCCACCCTTGACATCCAATCAGCTGACTAACGTTTGCGACAGTTCTTCCTCCTCGACAACTGCTCGCGCCTCCGGATCAATCCCCACATCAGGTGTCCACCCCATCGCATCTAACATTACTCCTTCCTCGCCCCAGCGCCTCACAACGCTCTCCCGCCATTGCGGTCACCATCATGATCATTAAAGCAGCAACCACTGAGCCCCGTGTCACGTCATTATGAGCGTGTCCAGCAACAACAATATTTATACCGCTGCCGTACAGCCGAGTAACTTCATCAGCTCAGAACCTGCAACTGATACTGTGACCAAATATATTTGGCCGCCACGGACGTCTACAAGGCGTGACAGTCTCGCTACAAGATGCGGAGCACATCTAGCTTTACTCGATTTACACAACTCGTTCAAATTGCTGTGCTTCATCGTTACCCCGGCTTTGATGCAGTAATTCATTACCGTCTTGATCCATTTTTACACATCTACACATTACTCGTATTTTTCATATGTAGTTCTCCTTCCCGATCAGACCACTGTGCGGTAGAAAACAGTCCACCGCCACTTTCAGCTCATCTCGTACCCATGGCTGCGATAACAGACCACCAGCATAGAAACCTCCAAGAGCAAGAATATTTTTGCACATGCAGCAGGATTGTGGGGTGACGTCCTTAGGAGCAAAATTCCGATATACCAATGAAAAGATGGACTGTGGTGAGCTACTGTACGTTCAGATATATCCGCTAGATTCTCGTGACATTGCTCAGTTTCACCAGAGCCTACAACACTCCGCAGTCATCTTGTCTTGTCATCAAATGCCACAGGAAATACCTTGATGGCTGCACCACCGACTCGTGGAGAGAAAAGATTATGATGCAAATTCTTTAGTTCAACTCTCAGCTGTTGTACATGTACAGTCCAATTCATATTGGGTGGATTAAACGAAACATTAGCTGTGGAGTGTTTCGTCACGCCTTTGAAGCGATAATTGTGTTGTGTGGCAAAGTTTATAATGATAAAATAATGAGAGCCGTCACAAGGTTTGGGAGAACCAGTCAAGTTCAGAACAAGACCCATTCCTTCTGGCATAGAAACTGCAGAAGCCGACCACATCCTGAAAACGAGTATTGGCGTTGTTGGTGACAAGAAGGTGCTCTGTATCCTTTTTATTGGGTAGACTCACACAACAACCTTCCTTGTGGGATGAAATTTCTTGCGCCAGAAATATCGAGATTTTTTAATCTAAAAAAGGACAAGCAACAGGTTTCCATCTCGACTCTTTGAGCTGCTTACGTCCGTGTTCATCGGGTTGTCGAGACACCTCGTCGAGAAAGGGGTCGTGTGTTTCTCGTTGCGCGCAGCAGTGCTGGATTTAGGGAGCATAAGAGATGAGATGAGAAGAAGGGTAGCAAATGCTATCAATCAAACCGGCTTCATTTGGGACCGAGGTGCGTTTGGACCGCCTTCAGAAGCCAAAACCTGCATAACATAAACTGTTTTTTAGATCACGCCCACGGTGGATTTCCTTTCCTTTTTCCATTCAAGGACAGCAGATGTGATTTATTGGGTCTCAGTTTGTCTCTTTATTCTTTACCATGATCCAACATACTCTATAGGACATCTTTGCTGAAGAAGAAACGTTTTTGAGAGATTAACTAGAACCCAAGCTTTTGGTATACCAACAAGAATCAGTCACTTTGCATTTGCAAAGCAAAAATAATTACACTTTAAGTTGTCCCAAATTAACCCACGTCTGAACTCACTAATTGCAAGATGCCGCCTACTTCGGATTAGAGCTAAACTTTTTTCCTTACGAGTGTCTATTCGACCGGGGCGACTGTTCGAAATTGATTGTTTTTTTAAAGATAGTTCTGTTTCATAGACAGCTCCAAAACGATTTTTGAGTGCAACCACTGTTTTTGCACCCAAAGAAGCCTGTTTTTTATTCTAATTTAGAAATTAGCATTCTAATCAGTTAAACATATATATTCTATATTATTTTGTTACTCAAGGTGTATTCTTTCACATAGAAACAGTTTCGGGAAGCGCAGATTTTTTTGAGAAGGTACAGAGTCTTTACTGCTCCCAGGGCAAAACACGAAAAAAATAACTAAAACTCAGCACAAAAGTTTACAGTTTGGCCTCATATGAGGCCAGCGGTCGAATAGACACGAGTTTCCAAAACTTTTATTGACATGCTAAAAACCGTATAGCGATCTTTATTTGACGTTGATAGCATTTCAAAAAATTGGGAGGCACATAGAGATGTGAACAACAGCAAAAATGACCTGTAAAACGCAAGCATAAGGGTGACACTCACAAAAGACCATCTTATCGCCCCACAATAAAGCTTTTCGAACTGAAAAGAAAAAATTCTGTTGATCTGTCTTAGACATCAGACATAGCCAATAATATTGCAGGACAGAGCTAAAAAGAAGGTTTAATAATTCTGTTCACCAGAATATACACGTGTGAAAACCCCATCCGCTCAGCGTTGATTCCAACGATTCTCGTTAGCATCAAAGCTTGACCGATGTCGTTGGTCTTTGGAAGTAGACTTCAACATGACCGCTTCGCAAGCAGACAATCATTTTTTATTGACCCAAAACTGATGTTGAAAAATAACAGGCAGATCTGCTGAATAGCTGTTGTGGGCACCTGGTTCAATACATCTGGGTCAAAAGAGTTGAGGTCATTTCGCAGAATAAACTGGTATTGAGATTATCAAAACACGAAAGCGTAAGTTCTAAATCAAGGGCAAAAGCAACGTTTATATTTCCTCCAAAACGTGGGTGATGTTTTGAATAGCTTTCAGGTAATTCCTTGGAGAGAACAAGGATTTGCGATACTGTACAATACACACAGATATTTACGAAAAACACTACTGCCAAATGGAGAAGTAACTGCAACGTTAAAATGAAATCATGATGAGAATATTACTGTACACGATGCAGGAGTGGCATATCATGGCAAAAAGAAGTTTCCAGGAAATAAAAAACCAAACATTTTTAATCTCTTCCAAATTTGATTACTTAGGTCCGTGTTTTATATTGTCCAACACCTTGTAAATTTATCTATATAAAAGCCGTTTTATATCAAATTCACGAGTTTCACAGCGAGATGTCTTAAAAACTGGCTAGAATATATCAAAATTTCATTCTGGTTCGAAATTACATATTTCCTATGTCAATATTACATGTACTTGTTATTGGGATCGCAGGAGCTCATTATGCCAAATAAAATGCCAAATCTTTACGAAAAGACCTGATTTATTTCAGACATATACCCATCCCAACAGTACCAATTTCAGATCTTCTCTCTGAGGATGTGTTTTTTTCGGTCTGCCTATCAGGAACGCCTAGGATCAAACGAGTCGTTTGCGCGGCACTACAGAGTAAGTAGGTCGTTTGAAACCTACTCTGTACGAAGGTAGATACTGCCGGGCTCGACGCTCACTCGTAAGTCCGGATTGTTCCTTGTGTCTTCGTCCTCTTCCTTCCCCACCTGTGGCAGAGAATCCTGGCAGTTGTACAGCGATGCCAGGTAGCCAGCGAGTTAACAAAGGGTGGGGCTTTGCCATTATATCACGCATCTACTCGTTGTACCTTTGTGTTTGCATCTCTGCTATTGGCCGGATGCCCCCTTCCATAAGCCTTCTTATTCTTGCATTGCTGCAACTGATGCCCAGTCGTACCTTTATTTCACAACTGCAACGAACGTCTTCATCGTACTTCCTTGTGTCAATGCGTCCGGCAGATTAGTCTTCCGCAGTCCGGTACACCGTTTCAAATGTTGGCTACGGAACCTCAAAAGCGAAAAAAGACATGACTATTTTCAGAGGATTCATGAGGACTGCCGGCCCAAACACCGCCATTATAAAGACGTTCGGATCAAACCGACGTAGGATACAGATTGGCGGAAGTGTGACATACCTGCCGATGTTTGAAAGGATAGATTTCTTGAACCTCGAGCTGCGCACTTTCAATGTCGAAACCCGAAGCGGTATATGCCTCAACGGCGCACGGGTAAACGTCGTCGGCTGTTGTCAGGTAAAAATACAAGGCTGGAATCCTTCATGGGAAGAGTCTTCCGCCAGCCGTCAATCTCGGGAGCGAATTGACTCCTCGTTGTATGCAGACGAAGCTTCCATTTTGCTGGCGGCTCAGCACTTTCTTGGCAAGAACCCACAAGAGATTGATCATGCCATTCAGCAAACAATTGCCGCTCATCAAAGAGCAATTATTAGCACTTTAAGCATCGAGCAACTCATTCACGATCGCAAATTGTTCTGCGAGAAAATAATCGATCATTGTCGCGATGATTTGCGCAATATGGGACTGGCTATCGTATCCTACACACTCGTCGCGGTTTCTGATGACAATGGATACATAGATGCATTAGGCTATCTCGAGAATGCGCGTATTCAAAGAGAAAAGATCGAAAGCGAAGCACAACACCGGAGTAGGGCCAAACTGAATGAGATGAGAAGGATAGTGACAGCCCATATTAATCAGAACAAAGAACGTATACGTGCAATACTTTCACAAAAAGAGATGGTGATTCTAGACGCGAAAGCGAAAGAAAAAGTTGATCGTGTCAGGGCTATTCGAGAGAAGGCGTACCCTATCACCACGGCGGAAAGGGAAGCAGAATTATTGGTCAAGAAACAATATGCAAAAGCTGCAGAAATAGCCGCGGAACTGGTGATCTTGCGTCGAGAAGTTGAAAGAAAAAGACTTGCGATGGAAAAGACAATACAGGTAGAAGCAGATGCGGCGTACTACAAGCGTGTTATCAAGTGCCACCGATCAATTGCTAAGGCACGGGCAAGAGCAGAGAAGGAAATACAAATGGGAAGAGCGAACGCTGAGTCGCTGGCACAGAACGTGAAGAAGACGGGATTCGCAGAAGCTGCTGTAGAAGCTGCCAAAATTCGACAGAAGGGCCTAGCTGAAGCTGAAGCTATTCGATCGCAAGGTTTGGCTGATGCCGAAATTGAAATGTTAAAAGCGCAGACGATACGTGCGGAAGGAATGGCGAAAATGGATGTCCTTGAGGACGAACTCCGTATTTGGAGCGAGCACGGAAACGAGGCCTACCTTATAGAACGAAGTATAGAAGGTTTTGAACGAGACATGCGAGCTATAGTTGACCCTTTGGTTAGGGTTGATGGAATCACTGTTGTTGATGTAGAAGCTCAGCAAGCTAATGTTACAGACACGATCAACATCTTGGCCGCCCAGCTCCCAGTAATCTTTGACGCCTTGGTAACAAATAATATTTCGTAAGCATCTACACCTGTTGTCATACAGATATACAATGAAGTGAATGCCCGAGCTGGTGTGAGAAGTGATGCAATCTAGAAGTTCGCAATAATGATTCCTTGTTTCTTCAAACCCTTCTTCGTGGTTTCTGGCATATTGGAGAAGCTGAAGATATTGGACTGTCCGATTCGGGTAAGATATACATAGAATATGTGCCGTTCGTATGCATCAGCCCTTCCAAGGATTAATATGGTTGAAAGAAGTGTGAGGAAAGATTGTGAACTGCACCCCCGCTGAAAGCTATGTCCTGTTGACAGAATAGTGTTCAGTAATTCAATACAAAGTGAATGCAGATTCTGTGGCATCATGATACCGTACGATACATGGCACACATAGATGTAGACAGAAAAACTCTCAACAGCTCCCTGGTGATAGATGTTTGTTTATAATTATGACAGGGTTCATTTCGAGCCATGAAATCATTGTGATGTCGTTGTTGATCTCACTTGTTCGTATTTCCTCGAGACGCACCTCTCGTGCATTTTAAATCACATGAAGAATATTTGGTTCACAATATTATCTCAACAGGGAGATGCAATGCATGCGAAATGTTGCATGGAATGCTGGCTCTGGATGAATTAAGATGTACAGGTCAAGCAATCATCCTACGGGGAGTTCTTGTTCGAGTGAAGAGTTTTTATGGACTACCGAATCTTTCTTATGGATGCGTCTCGTACGCCTCAAGTTCATATCCTGAAAGACGACAACGACCATCATGACATCAATCTGCTTACTTTCAATTGCATTGATAAGCATGACTTTATACGTAGCTCACACACTACCGTCAACAGAATCTCAATTTCGCGCCTTTCGAGTCGGTTTATCGTCCGAAGGATACACCTCGGCCGTGTCATTAACAACAGACAACCACGGTAACACTTTCGTTGTGGGAAATACCAATGGCTCATTTGGTAAGGCAGACGGTGAAAATGTGAGCGCAGATAGCATATTTATTGCTAAGTTTAGTCGCTCTGGGATACTGATATGGCTTACCAGAACTGGGTCGGCGTCTCTCGACAAGGCAACTTCGATATATCACTTCGGAGCGAATCTATACGTAACAGGGTATACTTTAGGAAACGTAACCCTTAGTGAACAGTCAATAGGAACAAAATTCTCCCGTGGTACAAAAGATGGATTTGTGATGGTTTACAATTCCTTTGCTGGGAAAAGGATATGGGCCAAACAGTATGGATCAAAGCATGCAGAAACACAAATCGAGCATGTGGTCGTTTCCAGACTTGCAGGTGTTGTAATCGCAGGCAGGACGGATGCCCCACTATTCGTGAATGACAAGCGAGTAGTGAGCGACGGTGAATTCTTTCTGCTTCGATTGAGCCATACCACCGGTCGTATTGCAGAAAAACGACAGTTGGAGACCAACGCAGCGTGGCCGTTTCCATGGCCCCAAAGACTTCTGATCGTCGAAGAGAGTTCTTCTCTGTATGTTGTTTTACACACAGAAGAGGGTGATGTACGCAACATGGGGGTTGTGGTACGTATGCCGTTGCAGCATTTCGACACGTTTGAACGAGTGTTAACTGTAGGAGAAGATGTGCTTGATGAAAACATCTATTATGGGCTGGCACACGAAGGACAAACCGGAAAACTGGCCCTCTCATTCACCAAAGGGTCAACGGACTCTTTAGCAAACCCCATGAGGCCGGCTTTTGCATTGCGGATTATTTCGAATAATTCCAGACCTAGGCAATGGACGGAGAGGATGTTCAGCTTTGATCAAGGTGATGAAGACATCGTAAAGGATGTCGTCGTAAATGACGCCGGATTCGCTATGGTAATGGGGGTTTCAAAAGACGAGGGGTTGAATAAAGACAACCGAACCGGCGTAAATTCATGGCCGTCTCTATGGGTGTATGATGTTCGCAAGATGATGACAGTGGGTTCCCATGTTTCAAAAAATTTAGATGGGTTTCATTGCGACAAAATTACGAAGTTTGATTTGGACAGTGATGGAAACCTTGTGTACTCCGGAGTACGAACCAGAGCAGATGGAACAGGAGAAGTTTTGTTGGGAAGTTTTGGTGTACCGCCCGAATATAAGTGGAGAGCAGGAGAAGGAGTATCGAAGCCAGTGAAAATATACGTACTGGGTAACGGCTCAATTACAACCAATGAAATGATGGCGGTGCAAGATTCAAAAAGGTCGAACGACAGTAAGGTGGAAACAAAAGAAGATTCGCTTAGCATGGGTGCCATTGCCAGCATATGTGTTGGTTCGGCTTTGGTTGCACTGGCTTTTGCAGGGTTTTATGCCTTAGTTGTGAAGAGAAAGAAGCGAGCGGGTAGGCAGCAGAACGTGGATTCTGAAGTTCGTCCAGAGCGCTTGGAAAATGTAAGACCACTGATCGCAGCACCAACACGGACGAGACACATCTCAGACCTTTTCTGACCTTTTCCTATGTTGATAGCTTTTTCGCGAAGGGGTTTCCTGAATCTTATAAGAATCCTAAAACCTCTTATGAATGAGTGAAACATTACAGTAGAGAGCCGCGCTTGACCTTTCTCAATCGAGAAATGCTTGTCCTTTGCTAAACTACAGTGCGTTCCAAAAATATATCCCTTCACAAAAACTGCGCCAAAAAGGCATTTCATGTACTGTAGAGCACATTTCACACCAAATAAAAACCACTGTCAAAAACACTGTTTCAAAAGTATATCTCTCCCTTATAATGATTGTCATCAGTATGAGGGGGGGCCCCTTCGCGCCAAATCTCTCTACACGTCTGACCCGTGGCACGCAAACCCACTCCCACCCAATAATTATCGAGTGCACTTTGCTACAGTGCCGTGCGCCGCCCAAGTGCTGACCAATCAGAATACGTTACCCCGCCTCCGACCCTCAGGCTCCAAAACAGCATATATGGTGCACTGATGATGAACCAGGTCAAACAACTCGGCTCTTGACCCTAACCACAAAAAAAACCTCCAAATTTCAGGCATGAGCCACAGCACTCTATGACAAGAGACTGAGTGCTGTGATGTGACTGCCCTGAAACCTAGGCAGGGCAGAGCTCGTGTGCAGGCTGCCATCGTAATAACCGACTGAGTACCACGGATCTGGAAAAAGTCAGGTGTTGCGTGGTACACTGATCGTTTGACAGCGATTCAGGAAGTCTTGAGGGTTTCCCAGACCTTATACCAGCAGAACTTGCTTTGCAGGATCTGGGGCGGCCGCCGTGTCGTAACTCTGGGGTCTGGAAAGCGTTTGCTCCACTGCGTGTCAGGGAGTACTGCCGTGAGTAATAGAAAAACCCATCCCAACAACCGGACACGGGTTAAACGGCATATAGCTTGAAAACCGGCTGGGCACACTTCGTCCGTCACTTCACTTTTCAACAGAAGTTTATCGAGAGTCCCTGTTCTGCGCATGAGTTTCATTGGGTAATATAAGTCTTTCAGCTTTTTTTTTAATTAAGACAGCTGCATGCAACCAGCCCCGGTGGGTGCAAAGCAACAAACTGCAACCATAGATCAAACATTTTTCTTCATACGGTTTAGTTGTGTTTGTTTTTTATACTACATAAACTTTGTCGTAGAATCGAAGAGCTAGCACAAGCTCAAAATAAAATGAATAAAGAAGAAGAAGAGAGACAAAACTATGGAGGCGTGAGATGGAGACGAAGAAGAAGAGGTTCTGGAGAAAACAGAGGCGCGAAAATCGCAGGATTGGAAGGACCCGAAAGAGTAACGGTTACTGTCGAAGATGCTCCAGATGAAGTACAAGTAAACGAAACTGGTCAGCATGTGCAAGATCCAGTCGTCGTCGCGGATTTGAACGAAGATGAAATCATTACAGCTCCAACAATCATCGGTGGATCACTTCCAAGTACCACAAGAACCACTGAAAACCATCCTCGGGCTAATGTCGAAGAAGAGATGCCTGCTCCGATGGAAGTTGAAGAAGATGAAATCACTCCAGCTCCCGCACCATCCGCTGAGTCAGAGCTTCAGCAGGTTCCTACTTTTGCTATTCATTCAGAAGAACAACAATCGCTCCAAGAGCTTGATTCGACCGTCATGCTGTTTGCCGGACGTCCAGATCGTGGATTGTATCGCGTTTACTACGCATGGGATTCCGATGCTGCTCAAGCATGGATTGATCCAGCCACTCGTGCAAACATTCCTGAGTTTGAGACGTTGTCCACCGTAGGAACCCGCAGATGCAGAAGATGCGGTGAGTTTTCACACACCTATGGTTCGTGTCCGTACGAAGACTGGACGTTACGAATTCATAGTTGCAAGTGGTGTGGGTGTGTGCTTTTAGGAAAAGAGGTACATGGAGTCTGTTGTGGCATGAAATGAAATTCAGGATGGGGGGTCACATTTCGTAGACGCCATACTAATGAAGAAATACGAAGCATATACCGTTCAAGAGCATTCCACTTGAACTCCTTAAACTTGAATACGCTTTTTGCCACCACTCAAGCGTTTATGGACATGTCCTATGTCACAGGATTTGGCCCTTCGTTTCTCAGACTAGAAGGAACTGCAGCACTCGCTCTCCCGGCACACAGACAGAGCAGCACGCGGTATAGTTTTCTTTGGGGCGCAGGGCCTCCTTCTCTGGATCCTGCTCACTATACACGAGCAAACCTGCGAGCGTTTATCCAAGACATCAACGTGAAACACATAGTTCCGAGACCTTACGAGGTGATTCAGCCCAAACCTGATGTGGTGCGAGAGCGGTATCGAGCGATGCTGACAACGGAGCAAATGCAGGCACAAGAAGAAAATACGGTTGACGTAAGCTCGCAAGCTGCGAACGAGGGAGTGATAGTGCGCGGATATGAGGGCACCAGAACTGCAACAGTGTCTGGTGACAACGTAGGTGCAGGTCCGATGTCCGAGGATGCTCCTGGAGCTGGACCATCCATGATGAGAACCTTCGTAGTCGATCCAGGCGGTCTGTACCATGTCGAGGCCCAGGTGCCTCAGTTGACTGAGGGCACAGTTACGGAAGAACACGCAGCTATCACAGGCGACACGGAGCAAGCAGGGGCTGCAGTAAACTCAAACAGCAACCCCCCGAGTGCGGTATAAATTGCTGAAACTGTCTTCTATGCTAGCAGAGAGAGGTACATTTCCCCTTCTGTACCCGTATGGCAACGAGCATAAACCGTTTGACCTGCGTTTGTATCTGCAAGCACGAAATGGTACGCAAGAAAGCTTAGGGCTCGGTTTCGATCAGTGGAATCTTCAGAAGCTTACTTGGGCACAAAATGCAAAGCGTCGACTGTATTCAGATAACTTTTTGCTTAATAGTGGTCCATTAATGCAAATGTGGTTGCTTCGCACACAAACGAACATTGAAGACATGCGACAACAATACCTAGAACGGCAGCAGCAAGTACGCATACTTCAAGAGACGGAAATCGTTCAAGCCCAAAATCAATCGACTGGCGGAATGACTGACGCGCAATTCAGGCTTATGGGACGTATTTTGCTTCCTGATGACTCAGTGAACTCTTCTAAGTACTGTAAAAGTAAACGACAGGATGTGCAAGCGATTGTGGCAAGAAAATGACCCCCTTCGCTATTCATCACCGTCACAATGAACGTATGGCGAGCGGATGTGAAGAGTTTAGGCATGGATACGACTCATCGGAGTGCTTTCACAGCACCAGCTAATCGTCCACGCCCGTTTGACCGCCCAGACTTGATTGCCAGAGTTTACAACCAGTACATCAACGATATTGTGAAAGACCTCGAAAAGAATTCAGAACAGTTATTTGGGTCCAAGTGCTTGGGACTTGCAGCAAAGCTGGAGTTTCAAGAACGAAACGTACCGCACCATCACATCCTGCTATGGTTAGAAGGAGGTGTAATGTAATAGAAGACGTAGATGCCATTGACAGTCTGATTCGAGCCGAAGTACCAAGTCCAGGGGAAGATGACGAACTGCGCGCCCTCGTTTTATCTATGCACCGCCACCGCCACTCTTCATATTGTCGTAATCGTAATCGTGCAGGTCGTTGCCGATTTGGGTACGATAGCACAATGATTGTCCAAGAAACATACATCGAAGAAGGAACAAACCGTGTTGTTTACCGAAGAAGAAATGAAGAAGATCTCAAAACCGTGCCATACAATCCTACACTCACTAAGAAGTACCGCTCACACATCAATGTAGAGCGTACGCAGGGTGGAGGAGCGGTAGCGTACCTCATGAAGTATGCTTTTAAGCAGCCCAAAGCACAAGAAGTTGCTCTGAATGTTAGCAACCAGAATGAATCGGGTACAGATACCCAACAACCAGCTGTGGTGCAGAATGAAATCCATGCCTACATGCGGGCACGTGTGGTGGGTGCCGTGAATGCTGCTTGGCGAATCTTTGAGTTTCGTCACGTCTCCATTCTGCCCACTGTGGAGCGACTTGCAATACATTTGGAGGGAGAGAGAACTTTTGTTCTTCGCAGCCCTAATGACATTCACACGACTTCACAGCCATCAACACTGGAACGGTACTTTCAAAGACCTGAGACATATGCCAGTCTTGATTACCTCTCCTACTATGAAAAGGTGCGCCTGTATCGAACCCTCCCAACTAGTGTACTCAATCAGTTTGATGGAGACAGTACTCAAGTGCCGAGAGACGATTGTGATCCGTCGATGTATGTCGTGGAGAGGTCAGAAGAGAATCAGTGCGTCGCCAGAATTCGAGCCGTCGTTCCTGCCGAAATAGAGCTTTTTTCACTGTGTTTATTACTTATGAATCGCGCCTCAAGTTTTTACGAAGATGCGAGGACCATTGACGGACAGCAGCTTTCCACATTTCGGGAAGCAGCGATCGCAAGCGGGCTGCTCAGTGACGGTACAGAGTTTGCCATTGCGTTTGAAGAGGCAGTTCAAATATACAGCACTTCATCTGAACTGCGGCGGTTGGTAGTTACGCTGTATCAGCAAGGCGCAGATGCAGAGAAAATGGTTGTTGACCACTGGGAGGCGCTGTGCAGCGATATTCACGCCGGGGATGAACAACAGCGAAAGCTGGAAATGTATCGACGAATTATTAGCATATCTGACCACCATGGAGGTCGTTTGCTCCGTGAGCATAGCTTCTTTGTTCAATATATCCAGCAAAATGAGGAACAAACTGAGACTGATCGTGCAGTAGTCACTCGCCAATTAAGAGTGGTGCGAAATGCAAGCACACTGCAATCCAGGTATAACACATTGAAACCAACACAAAAACACGTCCTAGATACGATTGTGAATGCTTTAGAACTCCGACAGCAATCCGATCAAGATCGTCTGACCACTCCTGGAAACGTTTTCTTTATACAAGGATCTGCAGGCACTGGAAAGACGTATATGTTGAATTTGTTGCGGGATATATGTGAATCAAAAGGAATGCTAGTTGAATTGACAGCTACAACAGGAATCGCTGCATCCCTTTACGAGGGAGGTCGCACATTGCACAGTCTGCTTGGTTTGGGTGTGGGAGATAAAGACAGTACTACTACACAACTTTCACTGTTGTCCAAGTACGGTCCTCGGTCTCAACGAGCGGAAATTTTGCGCAATCTACAGCTACTCGTACTTCACGAGGTTTCGATGCTCTCCAGAAGGTTGTTTGAGCTCATGGACGTGCTACTCAAAGACTTGCGAAGTTCTCAAACACAAACGCAACCGCCATGTTTCGGTGGACATTCTATAGTGTTCGCCGGCGACTACTCACAGTTGCTTCCTGTTGGGCCTCAGTCGTACATGGAGCCTGAGGCGGGTGGGAACGTTCGAAGAGTGTATACAAACATTTTGAACGAGCTGCCATGGAAAAGCAATCTCTGGACAGATTCCTCTGTGCAAGTTCTTTATCTCACAGAACAAGTTCGCCAAGAAGATGATCCGAGGTTTGCGGCTTTTTTGCGTGCCGTTGCGCGCAACACCATCTCGAGTACTATACCACCTCCACTGCAGTCTACTGGAGTGATGCAAACCGCATATACGTTTGTGTGGAAGTGGGTCACGACGCGGCGCAAAGAAGATGTAGATCTCAGCAAAATGATAATTGCATCCACAAATCATTTGGTGGATGAACACAATACTGCTGCCCTGAATCTTTTTCCGGGTGAGCAAATCACTTTGCAATCCGCAACTACAGTACAGCCACTTCGAGCGCAGACTGCCGAGTCGGATATTTTGGACACTATTGTGCCTGAGTTTGCCTATGAATATGCTCCTACTGGTATCCCTCCACACAACCTGTGCCTCAAAATTGGTGTTCCTGTGATGGTTATTCGAAACGTTCTGCATCCAGTGTTGGTAAATGTAAAAATGTTTGTCGTAGTTCGTGTGGATCAGTGTACGATGCATGTGGCAAGGTTCAACGAAAACGGTCAAGTAATCGAGTCACAAGTGCTGCATCGCATTTATTTTGAGTTTTCCTTTGCAGACATTCCTATGATTCGAAGACAGTTCCCCATTCGACTTGCATTTGCAGCAACAGTTCACAAAGGACAGGGCAAAACTCTGAACGGTTTAGTTGTTGATGTGCGATCAAATTTCTTCTGTGCAGGTCAGCTGTATGTGGCGCTGTCACGAGTGCGAAGGAACGAGCATGTGTTGTTACTGCACGACTCTAGCCTTACGTCTGACAATCCACAGACGATACATCCAATGCCAGTTCCACTAATCAATCCAGTGCTTCCTGAGGCTATAGAGTTTTGCAATCCTCACCCCACTACGTAGATATGCATCAGTGCTCAAACACTCAGCCAAAAAAAATGTTATGCTTTTCTATTTGTTTGCGTGTAAACCTGTTTTGATCTTCAAACTTTTTCCCATTCCGGATTAGAGACGCACGGAGCCATAAAAAGCGAAATCACCAATATAGTTTGAAACCAATGCATTCTCGTGCTACAAAGAGATATCCGGCGCCACTGTGCGTGCCGCGGCCGCTGCTAAGGCGCGCAGCGCCGCTAGCGGCCGTCAAGTTGCAAAGTCCGTCACTTGAAATCTACACTGCAAGTTATAGTATTGGCGGCAGTTAAAACGGAAATATGTGCGTGCCGCGGCCGCTGCTAAGGCGCACAGCGCCGCTAGCGGCCGTCAAGTTGCTAAGTCCGTGCCTGTACGTCGACACTGCAAGTTACAGTTTCGGAGGCAGTTTGAACGGCATAATATGCTACAACTGCCCCATTGCTTTTAAAATAAAATGTCCTTAACCAAGCTCACCATACATTTCAGAGCTCGTTTCACGATATATCTTTAATATATCGTGCACCAGCTAGTGCTAAACGGCACAGCGATCCTAGTAGCCGATAACCTGCTATGATCCATCACTGTACGTCGACACTGTCAATAATAGAATCTTCAGCAAGCTTGGCCTTATATCTCTGCAAAAGGCTACGCTTAGAGCTACAAACGCTACTAAAAGCTCAAGCATATTATAATAAGCTTCATAGAAACGAAATAGTCGAGCAGAACGACCGTGGCGCGCAGCGCCGCCTGCGGCCGAAGGCCGCTTTCTCTTGACGATACATCCGAAGCCAGTTCCACTGGCATCGGATGTATCGTCTGTGGATTGTCAGGCGTATGGCTAGAGTCTTGCAGTAACAACACATGCTCGTTCCTTCGCACTCGTGACAGGGTCACATACAGCTGACCTGCACAGAAGAAATTTGATCGCACATCAACAACTAAACCGTTCAGAGTTTTGCCCTGTCCTTTGTGAACTGTTGCTGCAAATGCAAGTCGAATGGGGAACTGTCTTCGAATCATAGGAATGTCTGCAAAGGAAAACTCAAAATAAATGCGATGCAGCACTTGTGACTCGATTACTTGACCGTTTTCGTTGAACCTTGCCACATGCATCGTAAACTGATCCACACGAACTACGACAAACATTTTTACATTTACCAACACTGGATGCAGAACGTTTCGAATAACCATCACAGGAACACCAATTTTGAGGCACAGGTTGTGTGGAGGGATACCAGTAGGAGCATATTCATAGGCAAACTCAGGCACAATAGTGTCCGAAATATCCGACTCGGCAGTCTGCGCTCGAAGTGGCTGTACTGTAGTTGCGGATTGCAAAGTGATTTGCTCACCCGGAAAAAGATTCAGTGCAGCAGTATTGTGTTCATCCACCAAATGATTTGTGGATGCAATTATCATTTTGCTGAGATCTACATCTTCTTTGCGCCGCGTCGTGACCCACTTCCACACAAACGTATATGCGGTTTGAATCACTCCAGTAGACTGCAGTGGAGGTGGTATAGTACTCGAGATGGTGTTGCGCGCAACGGCATGCAAAAAAGCCGCAAACCCTAAAAGCATACTTCATGAGGTACGCTACCGCTCCTCCACCCTTCGTGCGCTCTACATTGATGTGTGAGCGGTACTTCTTAGTGAGTGTAGGATTGTATGGCACGATTTTGAGATCTTCTTCATTTCTTCTTCGGTAAACAACACGGTTTGTTCCTTCTTCGATGTATGTTTCTTGGACAATCATTGTGCTATCGTACCCAAATCGGCAACGACCTGCACGATTCCGATTACGACAATATGAAGAGTGGCGGTGGCGGTGCATAGATAAAACGAGGGCGCGCAGTTCGTCATCTTCCCCTGGACTTGGTACTTCGGCTCGAATCAGACTGTCAATGGCATCTACGTCTTCTATTACATTACACCTCCTTCTAACCATAGCAGGATGTGATGGTGCGGTACGTTTCGTTCTTGAAACTCCAGCTTTGCTGCAAGTCCCAAGCACTTGGACCCAAATAACTGTTCTGAATTCTTTTCGAGGTCTTTCACAATATCGTTGATGTACTGGTTGTAAACTCTGGCAATCAAGTCTGGGCGGTCAAACGGGCGTGGACGATTAGCTGGTGCTGTGAAAGCACTCCGATGAGTCGTATCCATGCCTAAACTCTTCACATCCGCTCGCCATACGTTCATTGTGACGGTGATGAATAGCGAAGGGGGTCATTTTCTTGCCACAATCGCTTGCACATCCTGTCGTTTACTTTTACAGTACTTAGAAGAGTTCACTGAGTCATCAGGAAGCAAAATACGTCCCATAAGCCTGAATTGCGCGTCAGTCATTCCGCCAGTCGATTGATTTTGCGCTTGAACGATTTCCGTCTCTTGAAGTATGCGTACTTGCTGCTGCCGTTCTAGGTATTGTTGTCGCATGTCTTCAATGTTCGTTTGTGTGCGAAGCAACCACATTTGCATTAATGGACCACTATTAAGCAAAAAGTTATCTGAATACAGTCGACGCTTTGCATTTTGTGCCCAAGTAAGCTTCTGAAGATTCCACTGATTGAAACCGAGCCCTAAGCTTTCTTGCGTACCATTTCGTGCTTGCAGATACAAACGCAGGTCAAACGGTTTATGCTCGTTGCCATACGGGTACAGAAGGGGAAATGTACCTCTCTCTGCTAGCATAGAAGACAGTTTCAGCAATTTATACCGCACTCGGGGGGTTGCTGTTTGAGTTTACTGCAGCCCCTGCTTGCTCCGTGTCGCCTGTGATAGCTGCGTGTTCTTCCGTAACTGTGCCCTCAGTCAACTGAGGCACCTGGGCCTCGACATGGTACAGACCGCCTGGATCGACTACGAAGGTTCTCATCATGGATGGTCCAGCTCCAGGAGCATCCTCGGACATCGGACCTGCACCTACGTTGTCACCAGACACTGTTTCAGTTCTGGTGCCCTCATATCCGCGCACTATCACTCCCTCGTTCGCAGCTTGCGAGCTTACGTCAACCGTATTTTCTTCTTGTGCCTGCATTTGCTCCGTTGTCAGCATCGCTCGATACCGCTCTCGCACCACATCAGGTTTGGGCTGAATCACCTCGTAAGGTCTCGGAACTATGTGTTTCACGTTGATGTCTTGGATAAACGCTCGCAGGTTTGCTCGTGTATAGTGAGCAGGATCCAGAGAAGGAGGCCCTGCGCCCCAAAGAAAACTATACCGCGTGCTGCTCTGTCTGTGTGCCGGGAGAGCGAGTGCTGCAGTTCCTTCTAGTCTGAGAAACGAAGGGCCAAATCCTGTGACATAGGACATGTCCATAAACGCTTGAGTGGTGGCAAAAAGCGTATTCAAGTTTAAGGAGTTCAAGTGGAATGCTCTTGAACGGTATATGCTTCGTATTTCTTCATTAGTATGGCGTCTACGAAATGTGACCCCCCATCCTGAATTTCATTTCATGCCACAACAGACTCCATGTACCTCTTTTCCTAAAAGCACACACCCACACCACTTGCAACTATGAATTCGTAACGTCCAGTCTTCGTACGGACACCAACCATAGGTGTGTGAAAACTCACCGCATCTTCTGCATCTGCGGGTTCCTACGGTGGACAACGTCTCAAACTCAGGAATGTTTGCACGAGTGGCTGGATCAATCCATGCTTGAGCAGCATCGGAATCCCATGCGTAGTAAACGCGATACAATCCACGATCTGGACGTCCGGCAAACAGCATGACGGTCGAATCAAGCTCTTGGAGCGATTGTTGTTCTTCTGAATGAATAGCAAAAGTAGGAACCTGCTGAAGCTCTGACTCAGCGGATGGTGCGGAAGCTGGAGTGATTTCATCTTCTTCAACTTCCATCGGAGCAGGCATCTCTTCTTCGACATTAGCCCGAGGATGGTTTTCAGTGGTTCTCGTGGTACTTGGAAGTGATCCACCGATGATTGTTGGAGCTGTAATGATTTCATCTTCGTTCAAATCCGTGACGACGACTGGATCTTGCACATGCTGACCAGTTTCGTTTACTTGTACTTCATCTGGAGCATCTTCGACAGTAACCGTTACTCTTTCGGGTCCTTCCAATCCTGCGATTGTCGCGCCTCTGTTTTCTCCAGAACCTCTTCTTCTTCGTCTCCATCTCACGCCTCCATAGTTTTGTCTCTCTTCTTCTTCTTTATTCATTTTATTTTGAGCTTGTGCTAGCTCTTCGAATCTACGACAAAGTTTATGTAGTATAAAAAACAAACACAACTAAACCGTATGAAGAAAAATGTTTGATCTTTGGTTGCAGTTTGTTGCTTTGCACCCACCAGGGCTGGTTTCATGCAGCTGTCTTAATTAAAAAAAATCTGCAAGACTTATATTACCCAATGCAACTCATGCGCAGCACAGGGACTCTCGACACACTTCTGTTGAAAAGTGACGGACGAAGTGTGCCCAGCCGGTTTCGGTTTTCAAGCCGTATGCCGTTTAACCCGCGTCCGGTTGTTGGGATGGGTTTGCTATTACTCACGGCAATACTCCCTGACACGCAGTGGAGCAAGCGCTTTCCAGCCCCCAGAGGTACGACACGGCGGCCGCCCCAGACCCTGCACAGCAAGGTCTGCTGGTATAAGGTCTGGGAAACCCTCAAGACTTCCTGAATCGCCGTCAAACGATCAGTGTACCACGCAGCACCTGACTTTTTCCAGATCCGTGGTACTCAATGGGTTACTACGATGGCGGCCTGCACACGAGCTCGGCCTTGCCTAGGTCCCAGGGCAGTCACAGCACTCAGTCTCTTGTCATAGAGTGCTGTGGCCCATGCCTGAAATTTGGAGGTTTTTTTGTGGTTAGGGTCAAGAGCCGAGTTGTCTGACTCGGTTCGTATCAAACGTATTCTGATTGGTCGGCACTTGGGCGGCGCACGGCACTGTAGCAAAGTGCACTCGATAATTATTGGGTGGGAGTGCATTTGCGTGCCACGGGTCAGACGTGTAGGGAGATTTGGCGCGAAAGGGGCCCCCCCTCATACTGATGACAATCATTACTAGGGAGATGGCTCGTAGCCCGCCTCTGACACGTTCTAAACAGCTGCAACTCATGGAATTAGTTTCCAGGGTATGATTCCAGCAGATATAGCGCGATAACTCAAGTTCAACCCAAAGACAATCAGAAACGTCACGAAAAACCCCGCTACATACGAAACAAAACAGACAATCGGCCGTCCTAAGTCACAATTCTCAGGCGATGAGTGCACAAAAAAGCAAAAACAGTGCTTTGAGACTTTAACTTGCAGAAAATATGTCAAAACTTTAAATATGCTTTTCTCAAAATTTACTTTATGGAGTACAGTTAAATGCCATGCTTTTTTAAAGTACACCAAAAAAAGGAACTTTCCTAAACAAACATCACAAGAACGATTTAGTGCAATAGTGTGCTAAAAAGACTTCTTAGAAAACATAATAGAAAAAAATCATCTCTTCTGACGAAAAAAAAAAAAAATTTATGTTTCAGATTGCTATAAATTTGTTAGCATGATCTATAAAAAGAAAAGAAGAAATTACTCACGAAACATTCAGAAAAAGCATCGGTCATGGTTTAGGCTGCAATATTTACAAAAAAGCAACTTTAAAAGCTACCTTTGAAACTATTACAGACTCTGAGAAGTATTCTGAGGTTTTAAAAACTCTATGCTACCTTTTACATACATTATGCACAGAAAATAATTCTTTTTTCAGCAAAATAATGTACCTGTGCATATGTCTAATTCTATGAAAGTGGTTTAATTGTCTAAATATGTCGGTTATGGAATGGCCCGCGCGCTCTCCTGACCTTAACCCTATCGTAAACTTTTGAGAAATGTTGGGCTGAATGATTAGTGGGCAAAGAAGGAAATTTCATACAGTTTTTTATTTGAAAAACTGTGTCAAAGATTTCTGGAAAAAAATTGACAGAAATGTTTTCAATTGTTTTATTGATGCAATTCCCAAGCATTATATAAGCGTTATAAAACTAAAAAGTTAAAATAAACTACTGAATTTGCGCTAGAGTAAACAAGATGCACTTCAGATTATGTTTTTGAAAGTATTTTTGCTTCATATTTTGTTTACACTGATTTTGTTAGTTTTTCAGTAGCTAAAACGTCGATTTTCGAATTGTTTGGGCGAGGGATATGATTTTGAAACGGATTACACCTTTTGTAAATACTTCACGAAAATCAGCTGGCGAAGAAGGATCTCATTGCATCCATGGAGAATATGATTTCTTCCATGAGGCCAGGAATATAATTGGTGATATTGATATGGTCTAGACAAAACACATGCAATTGCCAAGTTTTATTTATCTCAATACTTGACGAGGAAGAAGGTCGTCGTCCTTGAGATATCCTAAGATGTAGTGTTGTTTTCGAACGCAGATGAACTACGACGGTAGGCCACGGACACTGTTGTCGCTTGTGCTGAAGTCACGTCCATAGTGTAGTCTCTACGAAGAAGGGTTGACAGAAGCACCCGAGGTAAAAAGCGTCTTTGATTCGGGTTCTACCAAAATCCGTATCCTCTACTAGGTTCGTTCCTTTTTCTTTCCTCTATAGTGAACTATTCCGACCCTTTCGAGTCTATTCTAGACTGAAACGTACTTTACATTGTATAATAGACTCATTCGTCTCTTTGTGTCTCATCTAGACTCGTAGGCTTTTTTCAGTACCGTCTTCCGGTCAAACTGCTTTCGCCTCTTCCCCGCAATGTCTGGATTTGCATCTGGCGCGTACTATTGCGCTTCTATAGCAATTCTGGCTCCTTCGATCTGGTTTTTGAGGGTTCTATTGCATTTCGATGCATTCGAAGCATTTCATACTCACGTGCACCATTATTGGTCTCTTTCTTTTGTATTTACACTCTAGTTTTGTTCGTCTTTTGGTTTTGGTTTCTTTATCAGTTCTACATGAAATAACGTTCGTAAGACGTATGAAGGCAATTTCGACAGTCGTTGGGGCAACCTGTACCTCTGTTTAATACGCGTCGTTTTCGAACAGCGATCCGTCGGAGGAATCTGTATCTCTGCATATTGTGTTTCGTTCTCCAATCGCGATTCAAACGATGCTCAATACCGTTCTTGCCAACTTGAGAGTGCCCTTACAGTCCGATGACACCCTTCATGTTTCCGCTCTTCTTCTTCGGAAAATTATTATTTGCATAGCGATCAGAAGTTAATAGCGTCAATGGCTCTTCTAGGCTGCCTTTCTGTCTCGTTATAACGAATTAATCACCATACGTGTGTTCAAATTTGCTTCACTCATTTAAATGCTACTCATCAGTCATCGTTCTTGCTGTCATACTAACTTCTTATGGCAATAAATACGCAAAATAAATCTATTTACATCGATTTCTTCACTATCTGGTGGCACTAAAATTTTGGTAACGCTATGGTGGAAAACAGTAACTAAAGTTCTCTACTATTCATGGAAGCAGCCGTGATTTCTGATCTCTAACGATGTTCCTTAATAATTTTGAAGAAAGCCTTTGTCACAATACCCGTAAACGCCCGACATCCTTCCCTCATGACCGGTACAATCGAATTAGAAGGAACTAAGCAGAGGTTCAACTACCGTTCATTCAGGCGCTCTTCCAGTCTTTCCAAAGATGAATCTCGTGAACTTCACGGAAACATTGGTCCTCTGCTGTAGAAGACCGTCATCATGGAGGAACGATCTCGGAAGAAAACTGTCTCCTCCGAAATGAGACTTTTCATGGTACTGCGAATACTTTCCGGTGCAAGGTATTTAGATCTAATGCTTTCAATTCAGGGGAGCCCTTCGATGTCGTATGAAGTGATTCATCATACATGTTCTGAACTGACAAAGGTGTTACAACTACCTTGAATTCAAATCTCTGTCCAGGATATGGAACTCGTTGCATTTGGTTTCAAAAACTCTAGGTAAATACTAAGTCCTCTCTATAGTTGCGTAAGGGCTATTGACGGCAAAGCAACTAATATCAAGAAGCTATGATGTTGACATGCCGCACCTTATTATTTTCGAAAGGTTTAATACTCCCTTCCAGCGCAGGACTTTGTAAATTCTTCTTATTGATTTCTGAGTGCTTCGATACGATGTGTAGTATCAACCCATGATTCGTTGGCACATGCTGTGTCGAAGCTGTGGGCATTTCTTGAACAGGAAGGACTTCAAGAGAAGGCTTGGGTGGCAGGAGATGAGGCATCTCTCTGTAATGTGTGATATTCCACTGAAAACTGAAGAGGTCTCGGTGCAGTGGGTATCTACAGAAGTAACGGTGAAGAGCAGGTGTCGCCTTGCGAGCGACGGTTCTTAGATAAGAAGAGAGTGTGCGGAGAGCAACCAGGTGTGTCTGAACAATGGGGATGATACGTGTATTCACGAGGCGGATTTCCAGATACGGCGGTACGTAATGCACACGAGATCGGCTCGGCAACCCTTGTGATAACACAAATAATTAGGTAACAGTAGAGAAAACAACAAAAAAACCACATACACACACAGAAAGCTGTAGAAAAAGGGCGGTAAAGGCGCAACAGTAGGGGGTATCCTCGGAACAAAAGCTATAGCCCAGAACGGTTAAGAACTGATACTATAGGTGCCCCTTCGCGGTTAACCACTTTAGGATTTCTAGGACTCACCAAGATGGTGTTTAGGTTGGTTATAGGTTGGCCTTCCGCCGTCTTCACCTGGGCCTTGCGCCCTTTAATGTGCCAAGAGGTAAAGCAAGTACTGTACAGTAATGCATACACATGGCGTGCCACTACAAAAATATCTAAATAATACTAAATAAAATATTTAGTGATGGCACCTTACATTGTACACTAAATACAGTACTTCCTGATTAAATTTCTCCTGTCCATACTTTTCTATGAAGTAATTTTTTTCATAACTTCTGGTAATCTAGTACAGCCCAATCAATAGCTTATGAATGCCGTGTCGCGACTTCGTAGTATTTCGAAATGTCGAACTCAGGTGCATTCAGAATGCTACATATCCCACCCAATAAGAGCGGAGCACCCGCGACGCATTGTCTTCAAAAGCAATCGCAGCGAGCTTCTCGGACATTCCGATTCTTCGCTTCGTATCCTAATCTTTTGTTTCCCCAATCCGTCGCGCGATCATCTCGCTATTCCATCCTTCAAGCTTTTCTTGCATCTGACATCTCGTTATGAGCAACTTTCCGTCTTACGTGGTCAATCCACCTACGTCCTTTGACGATCTCGACAACCCTCCGACTCAGCAGACTTCTGCAACGCCTAAAGGTTCCGTTCCAATCTCACGAACTTCCCCTTTGCCGCAATCGGCTTCCAGTCCTGGTCCTGCATACCTTTCCTCCACAGCAGCTGTTCCGCAACCGGCGTCCTCCTCCGTACAGAGGTTCCCGCATTACGCGGACTTCGTCCGCCGAAACCCCCTGCAACACTCTGCAATATACGCGCGAGCGCCTTGGTTTTCCCCTGCGGCGGTCCACGACGAGGTTCTGATGCATCAGTATGTGGTCGCCGGTCGCCTCCTTGATGGTGTCCCATGGCATGCGTTGTTAACAACAGATTTGCTGAGCCATTGCGCCCTTCCAAACAATGCGATTGGTCGCTTCGGAAACGAGAGTTCGCTCGAGGCGCGCGAACGATTCACCCGCCTTTGTGTAGAAGCTAAGGGGTTATGGTGACGCAGGGCGTATTGGGGAGACGATGGAAATGGTTGTCATTATAACCCCTGTGGGCGGCCCGCCATTGTACGCATATTCTATTCGCGTTTGGCAGCTAAGTAAACGAGATGGCTAAAACACTACGACATCATACAACGTGGGCAGAGATGCGTACATGCCTGCATCCGAGCAAGATGAAAATTGGAAACGGACCAAAAACAAGGAAATGCCAAATGCATTCCGGGAACGCTTGCGTGTACCCGAGTAGCGTGAGAGTGCTTCGGCGTCGTCTATGTTCTCGGAACGCTATTATTAGCAGCTAGATTAGCATGCGGCAAGGTATCCGTCAAAAATTCTGCGAAGAAAGATGGAGCGGGTGTCTTCGTTCTGAACGCGTGGGCGCTTCGTGCGAGGTGAAAATTGAGTGCCATCGTGGGGAGTGGTGGCGAGGAAGAGGTTGCAGGTGTTGAAAAAGGAAGGTGTGAGAGTTTTTCTGGAAGGGGAATCTGGGGAAGCGACAAGACTGAATGGTTTGGATGAGATCTGGGAGCGATAAAGGAAGGTAAGTCGGGGAATGTGAAAAAAAATGCAAGGCTAGGTGGGTTTGAGACAATACGTATTGACTGGAGGTGAGGAATTTACAGAAAGAGGAGGGTGAGGAGAGTTTAAACTTATCATGGGTGGTCATCATGGTGAACTGATGCGACTATTCGTCGAACATTATTGTCATGAAGTTTCCAACGACATAGAAGATTACAATGGTCAACGAAGTAGATCCATCCAGACATGAGAGATGCTGAAAGAATACCATCAAAAACATTGAGATTGAACTCCAGGACTATAGCTTTCTGCTGCGTTCCTTTTCATCTCTTCCTTTTATCGACATCTAGAGGTCACATAGTGCGACTGTTGTAAAATCTACCGGCTTCTCGAAGTCGCTTACTGAGTTCTGCGTAAACCTTTTTTTCTCAAGAATCGCAATATCTTCAAAGTCTCCATGGTCTCTGCACTTTATTGACATCATATCTGGCCATATGTTTTCGAAAAGCAAGTGCATAAGGTCAATCGGGAATCCGTGAGAGGTTTCAAGAAAATCCATTCTCCGTACCGGCTAAAAAACATCAGACGACCTTACACCTGTGTTTTGGCATCTTCTTTTCAATTCTTGCGAGGAAAGAGAGTTTCTCCACCCTTTCAGCTCTGCAATCGAGCTATTGTATAGTAGAGACCTACGCATATGAAGTTAAGTCGGATCCTAAATACTACGTCCCACTGCTACTCCGTAGACATCTTCTTGGACAAAGCCAGGTTTGTAGAAGTGTCTTCTATCCATAACATAGTTCCCTCTGATATGGGTAACCTACGAATAACCACACCGTTTTAAGCTTTCAAACCTGTCAGCTTCTTCAAAGCAGCAAGATCCCCAAGCACATAAAGTAGACGAGCACGAATTATTCGTTCCACTCCATCCCACATCGTCATATTGATTCCCTTCTTGAGTTCTTCTAATACGTCTAATAAGGGATATAGGAAAGATAAAAGATCAGAAGGGGCTTGTGATCAGGGAATGATCGAAACTGAAAGCATATTCTTGACCTTGAAAAGTTTGGGAAGATCTTAGTTCAATATAATCAGCACTACATGCCAATATCTGTACTCCGTCTTCTTGGACGAATTCACCCCATCCGTAAAAAGAGCAAGTAATATGTCTTAGCAGCGTTTCTAGTGATGCTAGGCTCCTTCACAATGTCGCTGAATATATTTCTCGACATGAAATCTTCTATTTTCTCATGATCGGTCGCATCAACCCTGTCGTCGATCTGTTTGCGGTCGTACTAAAGCAAAGATGGCCTATTCGATCTCCTCTTGAGCCGAGTAATTATTCGATATTTCACTGCAATATAACGAAAATGTGATATTGGGGCAGGTAAATGCTGGCATGCGGGGTGTTGGCATCGCTCGGCATTTTTAAATGTGTCGAAAGTGAAAGATTTTTGTCCTCTAAAGCAGAACGGAAGCATTGCACGCGGCAAGATGGACTCCCAAAGCAAAGCCTTTTGTACACCATTCAATGAGGTGTGGAAAGGTCCTCGTTTGAGGAGAAAGTCGTCCATCAATTCTACTGTAGCATTTCCGTGCTTCAATTTGAAACCCATTACGAAGGCGTGTTGCTTCATGAATCCCTCAAACGCCGACCAGTTCATGTCCGAGAAAGATAAATGGTTTTCATTTTCTTCAAAACTATCAGAACTCATCTCACCAAAAGCGTCGTCACTTAGATCTTAAGAATATGAAGGAAGTATTTGAACGCCTTCCTAGCAATCCAAAGCGGTATCCGAGGCTGCAGCGCCGAACTGTGCTGCATACCAACCTGATAATTTAACGAAGGTTGCGGTGGCTTCGTATTGCTTACAATGCCAACACTTCTATAAGCCTCGTCAGATTCAGATAAATCTAAGAAAATTATGTGTTTCACATCTCCCGAAACACGAGAATTGATTTTTCGAAGTGAGGATCCATGAGAAGCAGGCATAATGCCTGTTTCGACGAGTGCAAGTCGGGCCTGACCGTCTGAGGAACTCATGAAGCTGTTGCAACCTTCCTACCGATTTGGAGTTGCAACTTATTCCCAAGCATTTTTTTGTAAGCCCCAGCTCTCTCCGATTTCATTCAACGTGTCTTTTTCATCTTCTTTGGTCTCATTGAAAAAAGCACCATCCATTACTGCTTTCGAAGGAGATACCATTACCGGATGGCGCTTGTTTACTTTTTTTTATGAGTTCTGAACACCTCAGTAGTGCCTGAAGGCCATTCATCGACTGAAAACTAAACGGACACGGACAGTGACAGTTTGATGAGCAACAAAAGACTCTCAAGATGTCCGAGTAAAAGCCACTATTACGACACGGTTACTGAAGGAATCTTTCACATATAACACCACCCCTATGTGATGCACTAAAGACGACTGATTACTTATGTACTTAGATATTGTACCGCAGTAAAGGAACTCGTAAACAAGATAGAGTCGGAAAGAAAAGCTTGACTTTGGTTTTCGAAAATGGTTGGCTTTTTGCTTCATTCCACGAAATTCTAACTTATGAACAGGTTGAACATGAAATTTGCAGAAAATTGTCCTTCGCTCTTTTCGATTCTCGCCATTGCCTCTTTGGCTGCTTTGCTTCCTTTTCGACAAACGTTTTGATTCTTTCTTTTGAAAGCGGCAGACGTTTACACCAGAAAATAGAGATATATAATCTTCCATCCAAAAGACAAAATATCTCTCTCATTATGGGACTTTTAATGTCGGAGAACATTTGGAGCTTGTGATTCAGAAGTACAACTCCGTGAAAAACGATGAGAACGGACACTTTCCATCACTTCTTTGCAGCGGCCGAGCTTACATCAGTACTATGGCCTGCGTAGTTTTCAAGAGATGGTAGCGGTTTTCTCGAACCGAAGATTCGAGATTCCAACCAAATTACGTCAGACAATGGCCCAAGTATCAAACGGATTTGAGCAAATGGTGGCGACAAAGAATCTGTAGGCAGTATATGAGGCTGTTAAAACTGAGCTTGTTAACAACAAAGCAGAAAGGAAAGCAGAAAAGAGAAAATGAGCGAAAAGGGCGGTTTCCACTGGTTACGTCTCTAGTGTTCCTATTGATGATATATCCAAGAAGAACTTGTCGCTTGCAAGTGCGGAGATTGTGAAAGGCGGAAGAAAAAATAAGAACACAAGAACCCAGTGGTCAAATGTGGTTGACGACGAAGAATCCGTGTCATTACCATACTCGAAAACAGTTCGACACAGTACGGCCCCTCACAAAACCTTACGCGAAGCTCATGAACACTATCCTGCTCAAAAGCTTTCAACAGAGTGTGAGTCGAACAATTCACTGCTTGAAAAGGAGGTGAAAGCTTCCAATCCGCCTCAAGTCAGGCAGCGCGCCTTTACCGCACCACATGAGTCACATGATTCCCATTACTCAGAGTCATCAGAGACTGTGTCAGGCGTGATGACAGACACATATTCGTCCCGTAATCCAAAGCGACGGAAACTCTGTGACGGAGAAGAGCCCTCAGAAAACAATTCCACGTATAGTACGCAAAATAGATGTCGATTCAAGACACCCTGCAGTATCCATAAATTTAGCCTGCATGATGCGAAGCATAAGGTTTTCCTGACCAAGAATATGAAAAATGATCATCACTTTGAAAGTGATGAAAAAGATAAAGATATGACAGAATCAAGGAAGGCATACAACAGAATGAATGGCGATAACACCGATGCTTAGGGAGGGATTGACAATCATCATAATTCGAACGACAGGAGTAAAGGAGGCCTTTTGTCTCACAGATACGAAAACTGTGTACAGCCGGGATATGTCAGATCATACGAGGTAACTAATAAATTTCAGCAGCAGTCCATGAGACAATCAAGGAGGAAAACCTCAAATGTGTCTGATATTGCATCTGCTGAATCCAGATCAAAGTCTCTGAAAAATAGGAAAGGGAGAAAAGCCAGAAATTGGCTCTCTGAAAATGGAGTTTATATTACTTCACTGTTGTGCTGAGTTTTCAATATAGCTTCTACATGAATGCTTCCCAAAGAAAGGGTTTCGGTTTTCGCAGGTTTCCCTTCCTAGTGCCCTCAATAAATGTGACGGTTCGTTCGCCCCAATATATTCCAACAATTTAGCTGTTTCCACCATGATACACATATCATTTCGTGCGACGCACTTCTACAAAAGCGCAAGCACAATATGGGCTCAGCGTAAAGTAACTTACACATGCACGAACGAGTGATGTACAGAATTCATCGGATTAGAACCTCCGCTGACGCCATCATGGTTGTCGTAGACCCCATACAGTACGGTGCTTACCAACAACTCTTCAAAGACTTGAGTTTTAGGGGGAAAGAGTTCTTCTCACAGATCAGTGCACACTTTCCACGAAGACAATGTCGGAGATGAAGACAACTAGTTCACGTCACGAGCCTGGTCTTCCTTTTCGGAACCAATACGTTATGAAGCATCTTCAACTCCATGCAAGCGTTTTCCGTTGTTCTTTTGGTATAATGAGAGCAAGCAGTATGACGCCGAATCCGTGCAATAGCAAGTACAGTGGATGAAACGAATGTAACAGTCGAACTTTCATCTGGTCAGGAACGTGTTCAAAACTATCCTCTTTTGTATGTAAAGTACAACTTTCAATTATTATTGACTGACAGGTGGACATGATGTTTCGAAATTCTTGACATTGATTGGCGGAACGATGAGATACTATTTGGACCCTGAATGAATCTTACCCATGCCATCGACAAACGCTGCGTTAAAGTTACTAGTATTTTGCCGCACTCGCAGCGACAGAGATTGAGTCGGCCGAACCTAGAAATATTTCTTCGAACCATGTGCTTCGCATGCTGATTTGCGTGCTCCACCCGTGCTTGCTCTCGTAAGATAAAAATGAATGTATTTTCTAGCCGTGGAACGGGTTCTTTGTTAGAATTTGCTTCGCACTGTGCTTCAGGTCAAAATAATAAGGTTGAGCAGCCCACCGTTCTTCGCTCTTTAGTTCCATAGTGATATAAGATCATACGCTTCGTGCAAAGCAAATGTCTTGGTGCTCTTTTTAAAGCAGTTGAGAAATTTATAAGAATTTTTGTTGCATCTCCCAGCTGGAATGTGCTGAGAAACATTTAATACATTGCGATTGGCAACATTTGATTCTTGAAAAGGCTTTACAATTACGAGCCCTTCTAGCCCACATGACGGAATATGGTTGACAGGCACTCCTCGCGGACACAAATCGTCCATTCACAAGCACAGCTCCAGGTCGGCCACTGCTGTCAATCTTGAGCAAAAAGGAACCGTCGGATAGATAAAGGGATGCGTGCGATACATAAAATGAGACGGCCCCTTAATAAATAAGCCAGAATGTCGTAGCACGAGCAACAAAGTATACTCATCTCTGTTTGAAGGTACCTCTGTCGCCAGTCTCGCTTTCTGATGATCGGTGTTTTGAATCTGCCGTAGACTCTACTTGTTGATATGTGTACGGCACTTCCCAATGCGTAAGAATCAATTTTTAGAAAGTAAAATTTTTCTTTCGTTCCCCAAAAAAATCTATTCAATGGTATCCTTTTGTTTCTTGGTCCTAACGCAATGAACATCTTGTTCCTAAAAATCTTTTCTCCTTCTTCGGCTAATATCATCTACATGGCGTTTTATCATGGATGCTGTGAGATTTACTTGATGGCAATCGGAGTACATTCCACTCACGAGTTTGAATTTGCTTCTGTCAATTGCTAATTTGGCTATAGATCGAATTCCAGCAGAAGAGTTCTTTGCCCATGAACTTGAAATTGAAGGCCTTCTATAATCGTTCTATAGCCCATGCTCTTCGCTTATAGACAGGTGTTAACATAGGTGGAACACTTCAACTGGAAATGTTGAAAGAGATGACATAAAGCCAGTGGTTTCATCCTTGAAAACCATTTCCATAACAAAGAAGAAGAATAAGACGGGCTAAAAGCCAACTTTGAAACGGGAAGCAAAATATCTTACTGTGTTATTACGTGAGAGCGCGAGTGATTCGCTCAGTCGAGAACCATTTACGTTCATGACCATGACAAAGATTGTGATTTTCTTTTAAGTAAAGTGTACCGATATCGGCGCTCTGATATGAACGATTTCCATTCGTAGTCCGCCTTTTAACTCTGGCTTTGTTTCTCTGATTTTTCTACGTATACTGTGAACCATTACATAGAATGCTTTGAATTTCGATCTCTCTGGAATTGAAGGGGACCCTTTGAGGCACACATCCGATGTATAATGGCTTCTACAGACTTTTTCAGTCGAATTGCACTAGACACCGCATCCTCCTTGAATGTAGACAGGATTATCTGGTTAACGCTCTATACCATGACGCCAATTGAAAAGAACTCGTCTTCATTGCTTGAAAAACGAAACAGAACCCTGTGCTCTATATAAAAGGTTAAAGTATTGCCAAAGGCTTGTCCAGCGCTTGTATCTCAGTCCACAAAATTAATCAGGAGAGCAATAGCTAAGATCATGTTTGCCGAAATGAAGTCTGTCGAAATAGATAATAGAGGATTTAAGCAACGGAAAACTTCGTGAAAATATCGTAGCCAGATATGCCACGTATCACATCAGTAGCAGTCACACGAAAAAAGAACGAGAATTGGGTACCTATTTTCCTGTGCTGGGCCGATCTCACGAAAACTATTTCGTATGTCCCAACCATGATGACAACCACCTCAATTTCATCTCTCCCACGACCCAAAATGGCTTCCGTTGAGTCTACACCTCCCACACCACCCACCTCAGATCCCACTCCTGCTGAGACACCATCGCCGGTGTCTCCGTGTGTTACACCAAGGCTTCTTCATCCTACCGACCAGGGAAACAAGGTTAAACGTTGTCGTTTCACGGATGCATACGATACCACTTTACTGGAAGCCGTTTCCGCAGGTCACGCCAACCTCCCGGAGTGGGGGAAGAGAGAGACGCTGTACGAAGCAGTACTGGAGCTCTTCCTCCATCAGGTTCCTAGTGCAGCGTTTACAAACGTTCATCGCCCCTCGGCTAAAACTCTCCAAGACAGGTTCAAGAGACTGGTAGCACGCCGGCGTCAGGTCATCCGTGTTAACGAGGGCGCATCTGGGATCACTGGGAACGTGACAGAGAAAGATGCACTTCTTGACTACCTCATCTTCGAGATGAATTAGAAAGAAGAAGCAAATCGGGTGGAGAGAGAGCAGCAATCTGAGGAGGACTAACAATTGTATGCTGCCGGAGGCTCGATCCGAGAGGAAGAGTTAAAGAAAAGCGGGTTGTCTGTGGCAGCTTCTGTTGGTGCCAATACTGTCGACAGTATTGGTAAAAGGCCTTCAGCATCAAAAAATAGCAAACGACACGCCTTCCTCGGTTCTGATGATGATGTTTCATCCCTGCTCATAGACCATATCAAGAAGAAAGAAGATACGGACACGCACAGGATTGCTCTAGAGAAGCGTCGATTCGTCCTGGAGGCGGAGGAGTGACGCGCAGCAATTGACATGAATAAGAAGATGGTTGGAATTATGAGTGCGTTTGCCGACAAACTCAACCAGAATTGCAGTTCATGGTTATTCGCTACGCCGCGTTGCGGTGCTAGGAGGTTTGTTGAGATGATGTATATTCGCGGAAGGAGGGAGGCGTACACTTAAAGAAACTGCCCACTTGACCACCTTGTTCCAAACATGTCTTGTAGTTCAAAAGAATCGCTGGTGCCGTGTAAAGTAGACCGACTGAGAACAGCCTAACCTTAAGTAGACGAGCAATATCGTTGCGGGTGAACATTTGCTTGAGGTCCTTGTAATTATATTCAACTGAGACAAGCATTGCACTCATCTTAGTATTATATTGCACCTTCTGCGCTCTTGCTGTGGCCCTCCCAAACGCTACTTGAAACCATGATCGCAGCACGTAGACAGAATCTTCGTAGATATAGTACTGCTCCTCACCAACTACAAAGCCATTATCCAGTTCAGTTGCAATACTACTACTGTTAAGCAGAGTCAAATCATGCCGACGCCCTACTTCAGGTCCATAGAGGGGAAGCATGAGTCCGTCTGGGGTTGTAATCGTCTGATAGATTAAACAGTGCAATCTCTTATGACCTGAGTAACATGAACGCTGATTAACTCCAGGTCCTCCAGGTCGCTGCATTTTTATTTTGGTGCAGTCAATAAAGCCTACAAATCGATCAAGTGGAACTCCTGCTTTTTAGATACACTTAGCGTAGTACGAAGCTCTTGCTCGTAGAAGAGAAGTGTTAATTGTAGTAACTAAGTGCCCTTTTGAACCGGCAAAACCGTCCAACACCTCCCAGAAAATCTCACTGATTGTAGAGTTTCGCGCACCAAATGTAGGTTCTAGGTCATACCAAGTGCAGGCAGATGATAGGCGACGAGGAATGAGGCAGCATGCGGTAATACTGTCACATCTGTAGCGGTTGCGCTTCGTTGCAGCTAATCCCCATCCCATTTTTTGAGCAGCTTTCCCGACATCCTCCTTCGTAAACCGAAATTAATGAAGACTCTGCTTTTGAGAGTAACTGTTCAACTTAAAAGAGTAGTGGTAAATAAGATTTGCCGTTGCAATCAAATAAAGTACATATGCTCTTGCTTTTCTTTCCATCATCCAGATTGCTACCAGTACAGCCGTAGGAACATCCACAGCAACTGCTAGTGACAAAGACCTTTTAGTGCTCTTGTCCCGCGCAATGGCACGGAACGCTTTGAAGTCATCCTGTCGTACCATGGTGCTTGGTCAACTTGTATTCGCCCTCTACGAAATAGAGGTTTTGAGGATGATACCGAGAGCTGCGCGAACATGTATATTGGTGATTGGATAGGCGGCGCACTTATTGCCGGTTCCCAACGCAATACAGATCACTTTCTAGTTGGGTTAGTCAGTATAGAGAAGTTCATTGCAAAATGTGGCGTCTTTGCTAATGAGAAGTTACTCGCAAACCGAAAAGTGGAGCGCCATTTGACTTACGATGATTTGAGGCCTTTTGCGGGACTTGGTTTGAAACATCTGATTATCTGATAAGAAGTGCTTTCCAGTAGTGAAGAGCGATGAGAATCTTCGTGAGCAAGGCATTATTCGAAATCAATCTTCTGAAGCGCATTATCGTAAAGTAAGGAAAAGTGTTGTTACACCTAGACGTGTTTTATTTATTGTTTCTGTACTGATATGAAACGATAGTAAAATAGTAGCAAATAAGAGTAACGGAGAGGGACAAATTGGCAGCCTTTACACCCATTCTGAAAATGCCTCCGCAATTTACAAGAGCAGCATCACTGCGATCTTTTTGATACAGTAGATCTAGATTACTCACAACCAGATAGACATAATCATGAGCACGATTTCATTGGTTATCTTTTCTTCTTCGATGCATCTTGGTGATCGTTTTCGTCATCATTTCCTTCAAAGAAATTTTGGAAACGCTGCTTCTTTCGCTCCAAATTCATTTTAGACACTACTTCATCGCTTCCTTCTCTTGCTTGTTTCCACCTATCCAAGCTATCCAGCACCTCATGAAGAGATTTTCTCTTCTCTTCAGATCTTCAAAGCTTTCTATCAATGATTGCGCTCAGTGCCTTGTGCAGGTCTACTTGGGCCTGCATTACATCCTGAAACCTGTCGACTCTTCTCGTCATGTCATCGAAACTCTGCTGCAGGTCAGTACCCTTGCGCTTTCTCCAGGTTGATTTATGATATTTGACTAAATCATTCCCGGTACAATTTCTACCCTCTGTGTGTTATCTGTCACCTATTTCAATGAGCTTTGAAGTAAAGTACAAAATCTCAGTTCCCTGGTTTTCGGGGAAAGTTCTATACACCACGAAGAAAATGAACACTCGCTGCAAATTCATGTTATTATCACTAGATACAGTGTTCACGAGAAACTTAGATATTCGGGATGGGTAATTCGGGCCTGAACCAGATCATTTGTTGTACACTTTAGAAAACAATTTCTTTCGGTGGTAGAAGTGCTTTTTCAACATCGCTTAGGTACGATGTAGCAATGGACGCCTGTTTGAGTCAAGATCGTCCAAGTGACCATTAAAATTTTCTGTGGAGTCCACATTAATGTCATTGAAACGATTTTCAATTATGGTCCAGTAATGTTCTCGAGCTATACCAGCATCCGGTTTATCCTGGCTTATTTCCGTCCAAATAGCTTTCTGTATCACATGCCAGCCACGGTGGTCATCTGGGAGCAACACTGCAAGATGTGCAATTTCATTAGCAGAGATGTTATGTTTCTGTGGCCGTATTGTGGCTCCAATTTCGTTCCTACAGGTCTTTTTCGAATGCCGCATCTCTAGAGCAAGAGAATTCAGAAGTATCTTTTTCTTCGATGACGCAAGTTGTTTGATAATAGTTACCATTTTTGGGAGAATATCCCAGGTGTACAACGTACCTATCGATTTCTCTTCCCAAATCTCAGAGTATCGCAGTGCTTCATTCTTAGAGATCAATTACAATAGGAAAACATTTTTAACGTTCAATAGATACGCATGAACGAGAATAAGAGCCACCAGTTCCTGCTTTGTTCTGTTTCGTACTTGCGGTTCCGGTTGTGAAGCTTTTTGACGGATTTCAAATTAAGGTTGGAGTAAAGCCGCGTAACGCGGGTACGTTCTTGAAATTCAACCGCATTGAAATGATTTCGTTTTCGAAAAAGGACAAGCGCTTCCTAATAATACGACGAACGGTGTTGATGGCGGCGGAAACTGCTGAAATAGGAGGGTGAGTTTTTAGTACGGACGTATATCGGTTCGTTATGTGCATGGATAGGAGCGCAAGGCTGTTTAACTGGGGTGGCTCAGTTGATTGTATCTCGAGCGAATGGATAGAATGGAGATGAGGAGAATTATTCGGGTCTTTGTTTGCGTTCGGCTGCAATGGGGATGGGCACGGTTGGGAAACAACGCTCTGATTTTCTTTGTACATATTTAGGGTTGGGGTTGGGAGGTGGCGCGGGGGAAAGAAAAGTGCTATCACCGGCTGGTTATACGAAGGGTAGATCGAGATGCAATGCAAGTTAACGCGAGGAATTTTCGGGCCGGCCCACCAGAGCTGATTTCGACTTCGCGATAAACAAAAACCATCAGTTCTTCTGACCTATTATAAGACTTCGAAACCCCCCTGGTCAAGCGCAAACCGTGGAGAACGCAAAAAGTATATATACTCGGTCGGGCCGGCTCTCTGGGTAATAGTCGTCACCACAATTTTCTCGCCATACAACCCACTCTTATGTTTCTTCACAGCCTTCTGGATATTACCGCTTTTCAGATTTTAGATCTTTCACAATAAATCTTAACGCTGGGTCCAACCCGTCAAAAGCCTTCTTTGAAGATGTGTTTTCTGGAGCTTCGTTCAAGGCTGCTAGTTATGTTACGCAGGCTGATTCTCCATTTCATGTAAAACGCTTGTTCTATACACCCTGCACGGGTATTCTGTCGGTACCGTTACCACATCCATCCGTAGTTTCGATGCCAATCGCGGTTTATGTGTCCTCAGGTGGTGTGATTGGACCTCCTTCAAGTCTTGCTCAGCGGAGCCATCTGTATCCCGCAGATCTTTCTGGACAAAATCCTCTCGGTAACGTGAAACTACTCGTACGAGCGCCCTGCTTTAATCTGATTGCTATCCTCAATGACACGTTGATAAAATAGTATATCCACGGTGAGAACTATATATCTGGAAAGCCCGGACCAACGGTGGAGGTTTCTCGTGTATCGAGAAATTCATCGAAGTCGATTCAAGTGGTTGGTGCGTGAACGATGTGTGCATGACGCAGCTCTCTGCGTCGAATAACTTCTACTCCTTGAAGATATCTGGTTCTTTCCTAAGCGTTATATTCCGTATAGGAATTACCCCTGTAGTGAAGGTCCATTTCGATCACAATTGAGCTATTTGATGCCGGACCAAATATTTGACGCTGACCATATTCGGTGGAACACGCGCTTCGCGTGCTACCTCGGTAATTCAAAGCATCGGGGAACAAACGAGAGTTTTCTTTTTTGCCTTGTTAAGCTTCTACAGGCGATATCGTTCACTGTATTTGCGTCAGTTAACGACCCGTCCTCGTGATGTTAGGCAGTAGTTCATACAGAACTTATCGCCAAGATGGCCATGGTTTTCTTGTGAGATGGTAATGATACCTTCAGGGTTTGGTACATGTCGCCCACAGCGCAAATATATGCGAGAGAACTCAAAATTTCCCTTGTACTAGGATCACGTGCAAACCGTGCCGACTTTCAACCTCTTGTGGACATGATTGATAGCGTCTATTGGTCTGGATTGCCAGTTAAGTAATTCTCTGGCAGAACTCGTGCAAGGCACCACGATCATTGCCTGGGCGAACAGAAAGTGCTGGAGATTTCATTCGGTAGGATCTATACAGGCGCAAGTTGATTACTTCTGAAGAAGCTCGCTTTTTCGCTAAAAACGCGTAACAAGTCACCAAACCAGCTCACTGGAGACGAGTATAGTGCCACTCTAACCAAAAACGGAAAGAAACCCTACGAGAAGGCGCAGGGAGCGGGGTTCGAATTGGGTTATGAGAACGATTCCGAACTAGCAGGCGAGATGACTTGAGTCGACCAGTCCGCAGCGATGGAAGCTGCTCAAGAGTACTTTTATACATTTAACTAACGAAAGAGCGCAGGTCCTGTCGGAGACCAAATTTTGGATCCACTGAGGAATTACATCTTAGATGCGGGGTTTTTACGTGGACCAGGTTGAGCGTGAGATCGCAAAGATTCTTGAAAATCATAATCGTACTTCCTTTTCATAGCCCTAGAAACGGTTTCTAGGCAATGCATTTGCCGTAATGACCTTATATTAGTATAACTCCGGTGTATCTTGGTCTCCAAGCTTCCTTCTTCCTTTCAAACCTTCATTTCTTTTCGCTTCTCGAGCTTCATTAGTTCTTTTTGCTTCTCTAGTTTCCTACAGGAGACGATCATTGGTAGTCACTAATGTACTTCTACTTGCTGGTCTGCAAGTTTCCTTCTTCCTAAGTTCTTCTTTTCTTCTCTGTTTCGTGTTTTCACTGCCTTTGTAGCCCTTCCTTAGAAATGGGAGTTCCCCATGAACCCGATTAACAAAGATTTGATCTGTTTGGGAAGTGGTGATCGTACGCGACGATGATATCGGACGAGGTTCGAATGGGGGATATCTGCTATAGGTTCTTATGTATTCGCTTCCAGAAAACAATCGTAACGAGGTATTCGAATCAGTATTTCTCTACTGCTTTCGTGCTCGCTTTGTTCCCATACGCGATCCATACCATACTGCCGGGCACATCACACTGCTTCCCTTTCTTGCACGAGCGTTCTCTGAACGGGTTTGAAACGTCATAGCGGTGACGTAACTGTATCTGTACTTGCAGTCTCAGCGCCGCTAAGCGTTCGCTTCTAAACTAACTCTCGTTCTTCCGACAGGGGCAGTGTAGTCAATCCTCGAGAGCCATTCTCAGTTAAAGACCTGTCCTCTTTTCCAGGTTCCATAGGAATATACTTCTTTCCAATCCTTATTTCTATTTGTGAGTACTGTGGGTCCCGTAATGCTCACAGTGTTACAGAATTTCTAGAACACACGTTTGTAGAGTGCCAGCAGAGTCTGCACTTTCTATTCCATCTCTAGCGTCAAAAGCCGTAATGGCCCATAAGAAAAAATTATCATAGTTGTTTTATTTTTATTGGTTATTGTGCCGCTTTAAACGCTGGTAGCAGCGATTAGAGTCACATAAAAGCACGAAGTAGTAACTTTCGGGTTGTGATGTATTTCAGTTCCATTTTGTGGAGGTTCTAGGTGTCTATAAAAGGCGCTCTGATGTCCCCGAGTTCTCTCTTGAACGACCTCAAACAACATTTGACTTTCGAAAACATCCCTTTCCTTTGGCTTCGAGCCCTTCAACTTTATCAAAAGGTGAAGCATCTGTCTTCTACGGTCCAGTGAGGCGATAACCACTGAAAGAGCAACACTCTACATTATAAGAATCTGTGAGGCGTTTTCCGCAGTACAGCGAACCATTGAGGCGTTAGGCACTAGACGGAGCATCTCCTGTCCGCTTACTGTACCGATTGAAGCGCCCTCGCCGTGGACGGGAGACTGTCTGCGTATACGAACGGCGTTGTGTATATCCATAAATCTCCGACAGAGTGAGAAGCCCGTGAAGGTCGTAGAGACTTGGTGGCGATCTGGAATCTAGCACTTAATGAAACCTTGCCGCAGGTGGTGCCGCGGAAACTTTCCTGAAAAAGGCCAGCTTCGGGTATAGAGTGAAAGCATATCTTTTTGATTTAAAACTCTCCTTGGTACGTCTTGTAAGTTTTGTACACGCCTGCTTCTGGTTATCACAGAAGTAGAAAGGCAGAATAATTCGATACATATCAAGAGTGTCTGACCGGAGGCCAAGCAGTCTGACCCCTAGTGACTATTGGCATAAATCTTCGTTTGCGTTGGTTTAAAAAGATCAAGAAGAAGAAGTTTGTATCGGAATAATTATATCTCTTTCATTTATTTGGGCCATTAAGTAACGTAATAGTCTTATTCTTCCCCAAGTTTAATGTTAAGTTTGGCCCACCGCGTCACATCCAAATATGGCTCCCACAGAAGAACTATGTTCGTTTTATCCAATTCTGATCGCTTTTTGGTACAATAACTGTCTCTACACAGTTGTTGTTGATCACTCGTAGGTTTCTTAATACCACGCGAACCAGAACTGCGCTTGTCAGAGGATAGTGGGTTACAGATTTGAACGGTTGCGTTGGAGTCGGTCTCGACTTCTGTCGCCTGCCGCATAAATTCTAAAGTCCTCTGTTTGTCACATGCGGGACCATTCTTTCCGTTCTTGGGTGTCGTAGCTCAATTTTCTTTGACTACAGGTGTTACTGACGAAAGGGCTAGTACAATGACCAAACACGATACCTCTTCTTCTTTGACTTGCCCGGGAAGGGTGGGAGACGATATCGGCGGGCGAGCAAGTTACACTTCTCTTGATGGTTCAGGCTGATTTTGAAACGGCGACTTTTAACATGCCCTCATTTCCCAATCATTAGCTCAAAAGTAAAAAATATTTTCCTTCTTTCAGGTTCCATTTCGGATCTTACGGGTGTGCACATGCCACGGGGCGTATCCAGATGTTTCGGAAGCTGTTCGTGATTTGTATACACATCCGCCGGCAATGAAAGATCAGGAGCTTTCCCATGCTCTTGAGCCATTGTTGGTTGAGCATTCTCCTTCGAGTCATTTGGGGTTTTGCCTTGCTGGTCCTCCGCATTTGCTACATCAGTTCCACTAGATACCTGGCCTATCTGTTGCGGGTCAGGCACGACTTTGAAGCGATCGCACGATACACGTTCTACGTCCTTACCTGTTTTGGTGACTACGGTGACTCCATTAAAGGAAACTACTTTTAACGGGCCAGCTGCTATCCGAAATAACTTATGAAGCCATTCTTTTTTCTTTTCAGATCTTTCGACGGGCAGAAAAACATGGCCTTCTACTTGGATTTTCAACTTTCTTTTTTCCGTTCTAGCACCATAGTTTTGCATTAATCCAGCCTGCGTTTTAGTACGAAAACTAAGTGTTTTATGAAAGCCTATGCGAATACGGCTGCGGTGATACGCCTCAGTTGCACAGTCCACAGTTCCTTCGAGAAGCGGTCTGTGATTACTAATAGATAGAGAATGCCTCGCTATGAGCGAATAATTCATGTAGGAGGTCAATACTGACTAACGTATTGTAGAGGCGCTTTCTCTTGGAACAAGTTCATCTGTTTTCGCTTTTTGTACAGCTTCACGAAATTCTTCGCACTAGTTGCACACATCCACACTATAGCCTTGAAATACATTTCCAAGGTAGGCCAACAAAAATATCTTCTTACAGTCGTGACCAATCTCGTTCTTTTTGGATGACAAGACAGGTTTCTGTAGTGCGCCATAAGGAGTAATTAACTTCTCAAGAAGTGTGGAATCACGATTTGATGACTCTTTTCGACATGCCTCCACAGTATGTCTTTTGAATCGAGGGAAAAAGGCATATCTTCCCGCGGGTGAACACGAGAGCGTATCGATGTACAAAACGTATTAGTGTGATGCTCATTGAGAATCTCGGTGCACGAGATTCGCTTAAGGGAATTTAAAGGTTGAGTATCTGATAAGGAAAAAAGCGGATCGGCATCCGAATGATAAAAAATATTTCTTGTTTCTCTTCTTCAACAGATTGCGAATGTGTGTTCATGAAAAGGCAATGTATCTCTACATCGATTTTTTCTTGGATTTTGTGCAATATTTTGAGTCGCGACAACGCATCGGCTTGGATATTGGCCAATTCATTCTTGTAATTCACTTCGAAATCAAATCCAAAAAGGCGGTAGCACAATCGTTTGATACGACCGAAGGGGTCTGTGGTGGACAGTAACGATCGTTGAGACGAATGATCTGTGTTGAAGGTATAACGCTTTCCCTTGACATACGGTCTCAAAGTGGTCACAGTCAAAACGACTGTAAAGCATTCATTCCTCAAACTGATTGCTTCTTCTCAGCTGTCTTCAGCGATCTTGACCAGTAACTATTAGGTTTTGATTCACCATCAGGGTATGTTTGGGATAGGTCTTACCCCATTTGGTACTCGCTAGAGTCGATATCTACTGAATATGGTAGGTTGGTGATGGGCAACGCCAAGAATGGGGCTGCAATAGTTTCGCTGTTCAGTGTGTCGAACGCTTCTAATTAAGGCGGTTTGAACTGTTCCAGCTCTACTGGTTGTCATTTACGCAGTTTTTCGTTGAGCGCTGCCGTTGTATGCGAGGATCGCGGCACAAATTGTCGGTAGACATTGCATCAGCCCAAGTAAGAACGTAGTTGTATCTGTGTCGACGGAGGTTGAAGCTCGCCGAGAGCCGCTGTTTAAGCTTCCTGATGGAGAGCTTTCCCGGCTTGAAAACATGTCTCAAGTACTTGGTTGTGCAAGCAAACCATTCGAATTTCTTGAACTTAAAGCTGATACATATGATTTGCATTGTTTTGAGTATCTCTTGGACATGCCACAAACGGCTTTTCACGTCTTGGGAAAAGAAGATCACATTGTAAAAATAGACTAAAGAAATCTTCCTCTTATATTTTGAAAGCAATATCTCCTGGGTACTCTGGAATGTAGCGGGTGTGTTGGTTAAGCAAAATTGAATCGTCTCAAAATGCTTGAGAGCCGCATGACATGAAAAGGTGGTTCCGTCCTGGTCTTCTTCCACTACCGGTACCTAACAATATCCATAGTTGGCGTCCAATATAATAAAAAAGTTTGCTTATCCTAAGCAGTCAACAAATTCGTCCATTAGGGGGAAAGGGTACGTATCCAGAACTTTAACTGCGTTCAGTTCTCGATAATCGACAGAAAATCTTAAAGAACAGTCTTGTTTTGGAACCAAAAAAATTGGTGAGGTCCGAGCCGATTGAGCTGCTTCTATGTCTTCTTCCTCTAGCATATTGCTGACATTTTCTTTTTCGATCTGACGAGTAAAAAGGTTCGCACTGTAACGTGGTGGGGATATGGGTCGAAACCGTGGAACTAGATCAATTTGATGTTCTGTAGCGAAGATCTTGCTTATCTCCCCCCTCCACATGGAGAAACACTTCTTCAGCATTGAACGAAACTTCGTTCTGTATTACTTCGACATATGTGCGAAATCTAGCTCATCAACCGGGCTCTCTGGATCCCTCGCATCTTGTCATTGATGTGAAGATAGATTTTGAAACTGTTTGTCTGTGTCACTGACATGGGTTTACCCGAATATTTCTGCGGTAGAAAAATGAGTAGAGACCACCATTGTAGGATGAGGAAAAGCTATTGCAACAACCTTATTCTTTGGATCTGATAATAGTTATATGTAATACTATTCAAAAGTAGCCAAAACAATATATCAGGTTCAACCTGGACAATGCATTTAGCTGCTAGCAATCATCGAGATTCGCAATCCGAGTTTTTGGTTGAAATAGTTCAAGTCCATGTCGCTCTGTTTTTACATGTACCCAAGTTTGCGTAAAGGCTTTCAGCATTGGGGTCTTTGAAATTCTATTCTTCGGTGTGACACGTCCTTAGGATTTCCCGTGCTTCATGGATGGTGAAACAGGATATGTTTAAGGGCAACGACGCGGAAGCTTGCGAACAATTGGGACCGTGGGCCCCTCATTTATTTCACAATGTTTCTTTCACGGGCGAATTGCTTCGAAAAACGTGTCGCAATAGTGACATCTCAGCACCACTGGTACGGATGACGTTTTACAACCCATGAAGTCGATTAGAACTAAAAAGCGTTCTAACGGCACTACGAGTCAAACTGTTCTCAGTGTTTTCACAAAGTTCTTGTTTGCTTCCCCGATATCTGGGAAGGAACCGTATCGAATACATTCTAATTCATCAGGGAGAAGCTCCGATTTCCGTTTAACATCCGGATCAGCATCTGTATCTAGGATAATATATCAAGGAGTCAACAGATTCCTATCGGAGCCGATGTCTGCGCAGACCCTATTTTATCTCTCGGACCTTTCCATGAGGTACTTTTCCTCTTTTTCCTGACAAGTATAACGTCTGCGGGGACGGTATAACTTAAAGTGAAACCGTACTCGCTTCTCGATAGGCGGACTACTTCCTTTTGGCGGACATGTCGCAGGCCTCAAGAGAATGTTAGGATCCCAAGATTGGGAGCAGGGACTAAAGCTCTCTTTGGTCAGCACTACGCGTTCGAGTAGTGCCAACCACGTAGAGGCTCCCTTTCTAAGTTTTACGACTTCAGCGGCTTGTTTGCTTCGAAGACGCCTCTTTTCACCAAAAATCAGGGATGTAGTACTTCAGCACTCTGAACCACAGGCTAGTCCGCCCGGCGCACTGATGTCGCAAAAAACAAACGTTTCGCTTTACAATACATATCGGCTCGTACTAGCCCCCTTTCCTTTTCCTAATGAGATTTATTATTCGCTATGATACAACTCACATCCTTCGCAGAATCCGTGCATTTTGCACTCAAATGCTGTTTACATAACAGTAATAGCATCTCAACCTGTCACAAAGGGTGGTCCACGTAGATTGTGAACCGTATTCCGCGTGAATATCCAAACATCCGGGTTACCTGTTCTTAAAACCTCCCGGTGGTGGGATCGTATACGGACGGTACATACTTCATAGCCATAAGGAGTTCTTAGTCTTGAAACTACGACTATGATAGACCCACTGCGGGTATGGATTAGTTCAGGTATTCGATTGAATGGACGACTTATTGATATGAAATATTTCCTCGGAGTGCCAACTATGAACTTTGTGAGTCTACTAGGGATCCAGATGTGGCAGTTTGTCGTGCGGATTGGCTTTTGAGGAGCTCTTCTCCTTACCCATCACGGTTCGAAAGGCGTTGAACGGCTGGGACTACCACGCGCTCTTTTCGTTTTCCCATCAGCTTGAGAAAACTGAACTAACTCCAAGAAGAGGACTCTTCCATGTTTCTATCGATGTCAAGCTACCAAAGACTTGATACTCGGGTCCAACCCGTCGTGTACAAGGTAATCTTGTCCTACATCGAAGAGACACTTCCACAGCGGACTGCAGCTTCGGCAAGATTTGATCTTTGCTCAGCTTCGATATCATCAGAATTCTGGCTCACACCTCTTAGGTACAGGATCTCCTGACTCATCGCGTTTGAAGTTGCAGAACTGCGTAGCAAGTACTGCACGTCCTCTAGGCGGGAGGTAACGCCGCACTAGTCGGCTGTCCAAAATTTGCAAACGGAACGGAATTGATGCATAGGAAAGCCTCTCAAGAAGTGCGGTGAGTAAAGAATCGCCTATGGTTTTCTGATCTCCAATGTGTTTGCTTTGGAATCGAACGAAGTCAAAAACTTGATATTGAGAATGGGTGCTTTCTCATCAAAGGTTTAATCATTAAGGCCGATCTTCAATCGCTTAATGTTGTCTTTCATCTTCGCAGTTTCGCGTAATGAGCGCTCCTTGCTTTTCACTTTCACGCGGTAGTATCTGTAATTTCTGTTCTTCCGATGAAGCGGATTTGTGCAATTGAGCACCTTCAGTCTTCTTTAAGGTGAGTCTTTTTTCTCAACAACCACGAAGACATATTCTTCTTCCGAGATTTAGACCTTCGGTGACCATCACCACTGTCTTTTTTATCATTATTTGAGTCGTCAGAAACATGAGTAATGGAACTGTAATTTTCTGTAGTTGATTATTCATCACTCGAATCACGAGCAGAATTCCGCTTCTTACGTCCTGAATTCGACTTCTTCGAACGAACTTTTTTCGAAGGAGCTCCTCTATCCTCCAGAACGACTGGTTTAGAAGTGGGCTTGGTATAAACTGCTGCCTCCAGACGTTCTAAACGAGGGTTTTCTCTAATGGGGACTTCCACCAAATCTATATTTAGCCCAGATAGCTCCTCGTGCTTATCCCCGTACATTTCCTGCAGATGGTTCAAATCCTCACGTAGTATTTTCACAAATGACGATATCTGATCACTAACGTCTTGACGAACAAGTGCCTGTTGCGCACTGTTTAATTATTCGGCAGTAGCGATCAGAGCAGCATTCTGAGATTCTAAAGCGTCCATGCGCATGCGAAAAGCGCTTGAGTCCGGCTTGAGATGCGACAACTGGCTGCACAAATCATTCTCATCTTAGAATCCAACAACCTGAGGGTCAACTACGGCTTCTGTTGTGGGAACGAATGACGCTGTCACAGGGGCCGTTACATCCATGCTATCTCGTTCATCATTCATAGACGGCAACCGTGACATCGCATGAGGATACAGTCGCGCTTCTGCTTCTACAGTCGAGGCGAGCCTCGGTTTCGGGAACGTTCTCGCAGGAGCGGGGCGACGAATAATCGATTTTCTTCGGGTCTTCGGCATCCATGATCAAACCTGTGACCAAGCGCGAACCAAATAGGTTCTTCGACTTTTCTACAACGTTCTCAACCACGAAGAACTCCACAATCGCCGAAGGTGGTTCGAAAACATATAACGAAATTGAAACTGCACTCATATCCAGTATCGATATCGATCTCAGGTTCCAGAAACGAAACACTCGGTGAGAATGGCCAAAGTGGTTCTAAGTCGGGAGGCCACCATTACTATCCGCTATGATAGTAAGATCAGATATCGGCGTCAACGTTAAAACAGCCTAAGTGGTGCTTGAGGCGAAGGGAAAAAGGGTGTTAGAGCTACAAAACCAGTGAGCTGGAAGTGGTTTGTATGGCCACTACTTGCCAGCGAGATTAAAAAGTGCAAATAAATGACGTCCTTAGAACGTAGTAGACGAGATGGCTCCAGGTATCGTTGTGAGCTAAATCTCTATCAAAGCTCGTCTGGATCTCCGGTTAAGAAACACAAAGCGAGGAACAATAGATTCAGGATATTAATGTTGACTCCTTCACTTGGAGTCAGCGCTCATCTCCTTTAAGTTATATACTTTGTACCAGGGTGAGTGCTCAAATAATATATAAATAGTATCTAGTGGTCAACCACTTAGCCAGGCTACTGTATGGGTATATTCCCTAGTGGATATCGAGCTCTAAAAGGTAGTGAAACTCGAGACGTATAATACCATTACATGTGCTGTTTCCAGCATGGCAATCCTCCAAAAAGGGTCTCAAATGCGTGCGGGTAGTGGCCCGCCGGTCGACTTATGCCATCAGGTGTTCCACAAATGTATCTTGCCTCAAGGCCCCTTATGCGGGACGCTTCTTCATATCATTCTATTGTCTATACCTCTCACTTATGATTTTTCACCGCGACTTTGCTATAAATAATTCCATTATTTCTTTCCACCGAGTAGAATATTTACAATCATGAAACCCATGCCTACCAATAAACGACCCTCATGCTTTACCGACCTCTTCTTCGTCGTTTATACTAAAACTTGAACATTGGAGACGTCTCCACCACTGTTTTGTCGTTTTTTTCGTGGGTCTTTTGGCCTACCAGTGCCGGACGTAGATATTCTTATCGCACAAGGCTTGCGCGGATATTTCTGTCAATTTTCCGTCCATCTTGTTTTGAAACTGTCCCTTGATGGAGATTGGGTAGTTCTTTCATGTCAACCTTCAGTCATGAAATGCTAAATTGAAACCTCTAAATTAGTGTACATCGTATTGCTGCTCAATTCGTTCCAAATTGCTAGATTATATCCCTCTATTTAGAGAATTATGGCCAAAACTTTGTAAGACACATTCAAAAAACCTTTGTTAGTAACACTTTGTAGCTTCAGAACTCATCCATATTATCATCACTCTTGATGAGGTTTAGAAAACGTAAAACCGGTAGAACTTTAATTTCCGATAAATGACCTAATTTATTGCATGCACATTTCTCCCATTTAAAAATCGATGGATATATTTGTGGTAGATCATATTGTTGATTCTAAAACAATGAACGTGGCAAATCAAAGCGTCTGTGAAATTATTTAAGAGATTCAACACTATAGAGACTCAAATGGTCCTGGATTTACGTTGAAATAGATCCTTTATTTGTCCGTGCACCTTTTGTTCGACCTTAATACCTTCTTTATGCACAGGTTGTGATATTCATATATAAAGGAATAACCTTAAAATATAAAAGAACTATCTTATTTTATACATACAGAAGTATTATGTGATGAATGTTAATGCAATGTAGAACACACTTCAAAAAATCGGGTTTGACTCGGTTTTCTGCGTTTGTGATCGCTCTCTACCTTTCCAAGAGGACAAAAGAAGAAGAGTTACCTTCGGCATCTGAACGGTTAAGGATCGAGACAATTTATTTTCTATTAAATTAAAACATCTGAATGATTGGCTGTTTTGTACTAGTCAAAACATTGACCTTGTATCGCACCTTTCACTTGAGCTCGGACCATTGGAGATGCACGTATTCACTAAATAGCTTTCTTTAAAAACGCAACTTCAGATACAAATATTTATAGCCACAATAGATATGCTCTTATAGCATCCCCGCCGACCATCGGAAAGTTAAGAAACGACCATAATTGCTTTGAGGCAACTGCCTAGTCGGCCACTCCGGTGAAAAAAAGGTTCAGAAAAAAGACCTGGCAGATTTCAATGAGGAAATCAAGCGAATTCGCGTCCTGGGTCTTTGATCTGGTTCTATCAGAGAAAATGTGTGCAAGCTTTCCCTTGGTGAAGCCCGAGTACATTTTGCAGAAAACTCGGTGGAGCAGGCAAACTTCATGCTCTCTACGGCAAATAGATGAACGTTTAACGGCACCAAGAGTTCTTTCAAGCACATCTTTCTCAAGATGTTCCGAAAACACCCCTTCCTTTTTTTTCCATTATTGATCATCGTTGCAGAGCCCATCTTCCCGTCTAAGTCACTCTCTGCGTCTGCTGTAGTGCACACAGCACAAAATCCAATGACAAATTCACGAGAACGAAAGAAACCATTGCGTGGAGAAATCTTTACAACGTTAGAAGATGCTGAAATAACGAGATACTGAAGCAGAGTCTCGGAAAATCCGAATGTAAGAACTGAATGGAAAGCAGATGATTCCATGAAGAAAATAAATGAAGTCTATAATAAAATGTTAACGCCCGTAAAACGCCACAAACAGACTCTTGAATTTATTCGTGATTGTAGCCAAGATATAAAAAAGGACTGTATGCTTTTTTATGAATGCTATGGCAGTGTTCTGCGAGCTAAGCCCTGTGGCGTACCTGAAAAAACCTGATGTCTACAGCTACAGGTCTCTTAAATGGGTTAGGCACGTCGGAAGCCCAAGTCGACTGCGGGAAGACGTTCCGATTCGTTTCTGCATGGAAATGTCTTCGAAACCACAAGAATTTTGCGGCTTAAATGAAACCATATTTTTCAGGAACAGAACCTGACAACTCGGGCGTATAGGTCGATCACTCTGACACAAAAATGGAGCCTTTACCACATTTTGAAGATCCAATTGAGCATTGCCGCGCAAAGAACGCTCTTAGTAAACAGAAAAAACTCAAAAAAATTGCTCCAAGTTGTTGCGGAGTTTTTGGTCTCGCAGATGATACGGAATAAAATACTCGAATGAAATTTTGAATTTATTATTCACAGCCGCCGAGCGAATCTAAGCAAAGCAAGCGCGAAGACAAAACTGGTAGCGATAAATACTTAAACGTCAGAAATTTCCCCTTACTTCATGCATTATGCTGAGGGCAACTTCCACGGGAGCGCCCGGGTGGAGGCCGTGGCGTTACCATATAGACTTTTCCGGAAACCGTGCGTTGTGCAGAGCACTCGTAGTTGGCGGGAAGGGCAATCGACCTTTCTTTAATTCGAAAATTACGTCTTAATAAAGAAGAAGCATAGAGGCTCCAGAGATGTTCCATTACAAGCCGAAAGTTATCGAAGTACTCCTTTTCATTGTTCTAAAAACTTTTGTAGAGCGAAGATAAGGCTTATAAGCTTCTTGGAACCGTCTCTCTCTTGGTAGCATTCACTGTCCGCACTTTTTCAAAATTTGCATCGATGTGAACCAGACTGTTCTATTCTTCTGCATCATCGTTTTCAACTATTGTCGCAATACTCTACCATCATATTTTAAAGCAAGATGCAGCATTTAATGATGTGCTTCATGTTGAAGTGCAACCTTGTCGGAGGTGCTTTCTTATAACTTAAGAGTTCTTACTGCTTGGACGTTGTTTTGAGTCTTGCCTCTGTAAGGGAGAATCATTGCGCAACGGAATGTTATTGCAGGCAAATTGTACAACAGTGTGCCCAGAAGTGTTGATTAGTATAAAGATTCTATTATATTTATATTTTTATGTTAGGAAGTTTACCGTAGCAGTCCACACCATACAGTGGTTTGGTGATGTCGCCTTGTCTGCCAGTAGATATATCTCAACTGGGGTCTTGTGGCTCTAAATCTTTTCCACTTGCGCATGCTACGACTATCTTGGAAGGTTGTGGAGTGTTATCCACGTTACACTTACCCACCCGGCGTCTTCCAGAGAAGTACCACCGCTTTTGGCGCCTATATTGTTTACGTAACGTATTCCCGCTCATGTACTGGGTTGTTCTATATATTTTCCTTTTGCTTTCGTGCCCAACACTCCAATTGCCCTACTGCGTGACCCTTAATCACTTTTTTCAAACTTTCGTGGCTGACTACACTTTTTGAACCATTCCCATTGGATTTACTCTTTCCGCCGCACGGTCCGCGCTTTTCATGCCGGTTCCCTTCGTGTTTACATCTTTACTTTGTCGTACCTTCTCGGAGGGGCTCCGTGGCTGTGTCACCCACCAGAGAAGAAGACACTAAACGTCTTCATGTTGTTTAGTATCTGAACCTTACACGACAAGGTGGTCTCCCCACTTAGAAGGAGTTAAGCGCATATGTGGTTTTTGGTTTACATGGTGGTCGTCTTAATCGTGTGTCCGTTTTCTTTGAGATTCGTTCCCAGTTTCTGGTGTTTTCAGACCTCTGCGCAAGTAATTTGTTTCTCGGACACCCGTGGGAGTGTCTAATATGTCACGAAAGCCGTAAGATGCTGACCCCAGGCAAACGAAGAGCCGTTCCTTCTCCGACGTGACCTCCACCGGAGCTTTCAAATCTCCGAAGAGGTTCGTCACTAGCTCCTCTCCTGAGGTTAACTTTTAACTAAAATATAAAGGCCAGAGCTTTTCGAAGAATCCATCACCGAAGGCGTCGAATAAAGAACCCATTACTGGTGAGGTACGGGACCCCGCCGTAAACACGCAAGTCCCTGCAGATTCCGCCACGCCCCAGGAGAGAGAATGTCCAATGAGTAATGTAGACCTGCGAAATCAGCTCGCTGAGATGCTTGAAGCTCATAATGTTCTCAAAAAGGGACTTGAAGACCTGCCTTTGAGGTGTGATACCTCTTCTGTGAATAATTTGTCCGAACGCAACCCTCGTCTTCTACGGGTCGATTTCAAAACAATATTGAAATATTTCGGTGGTTCCGCCGTCTACGAGAAGAACGTTGAAACACGATTAGATTGTTTCAGTTCTCGTCTGCAGACATTTCAAACAACCATATTGATGGATGATAACAACCCTTAAAAGTCTATAGCTGTTTCGCAAAACTCGAGGCACAAAAATAAGGAGGTTTGCCGCCGAATGCCTAAGAAGCAAGATAAATACGATTCTGATTCCTCGGATTCTACCCAGTTTCCATCGGACTCTCAGCATTTTAACCGGTTGACATTATCATATTTCACATATGAAGATGGTCATCGAAAGTATTTGTCCCGTTCTAAACGGTAGTTTGCCATTCAAGTTGTGGTATGTATCCGTGCTAATGGAAGGAAGCACACTGGTATGAAGCAACTAAATTTCACCAGCCCCCTTTACAGGAAAATGATATCATATCAATATTATGGGCTGGAGGACTTCTCAATAGATCGTAAACCCCGAGAAACTAGTAAGAAAAAGGATTTCATAAAACGCACGCAGCTTTCCATTTGTAACCGTTCTTTTTCTGGAAACGAACCCGTCTTGGGCTTGGGTTTTCTTGCACGCTTTGTTAGGGTAGCCGACATATTTGGTACAAATAAGGGTCAGGTTATCTTTCGCTACCAAATTTACTACTTGGCCGGGCTGGTGATCAGTAGAATTCTGTCCGAGGTTCATCTTGAGCCTTCAAACAGGAGTTACGTGCTGGTCCGAAGCCGTGAAATATCTCTTGAGGTCCCATGCCACTAATCCAGCGATACGATCTTCACTTTTGGTGTTTGCGACGCTCAACAATGCCTGGGGAAACAGAAACCTAGTTCTTGGTATGTCTGAAGTGCTTTTCATCATTGTGGTAATGTTTACACCGCTGAAGGTCGCGCTAAAATGTACATTGATGTTTGGGAATGCGCAATTCGTACCCTGGGTGCCAGATGTAGAGAAGATCGAAGAAGAACCACATATTTGGAGTTGGTACAAACCGCGCAAGCGGGTGGCGATGACCTCGGAGCTCGTATCTCTGGTCAGAAGTCGCAGTCTACCAAGGCGTTAACGACGAACAAATTCGCCATGTTTATCGCTAATTGCAAGTGGGAACCCCCAAAGGGATTTCGATAAAATTCCATTCGTTTGCAGCCATATTCTGTCTGTTCGGACAGGAGAAATCCCGTCCCATAGGAAATTCTTCCATGACAAGGCTCAGGAATAACCTCTGCTTTATGAAGCACCACCCCGTATCCAAGGGCCTCATATTACTTACGGGAACTCGAGTACTCGACTCAGTAGTCCAGGATTGAGGGATGCCAGACCTGCGGTGAAGTTCACGAATACTCGTTCCAGTTTTTCGCTCCCACCCTCTGGACTCCTTTCCCACATAGGTTACGAACACGGTGATATTACACCTAACTGTATTACCGAATTGAAATAAGTCTCCCTATTTTTCGGTAACTATGAAGCATTAACCCATCAGGCGACGCAAAATTGTCCCAATGGCATTGTGGCTCCTTTCGAAAACGGATTTTTTCCACGGAGTATCCTGGATGGGAACCCGCGGAATGCGGTGCTTAACCCGGTTCACCTAAGCGACCTCCGTCTTACTCATAGGGACAACGCCACTGGCACCACCTTTCCGATGGTTCAGAGTTCTGAGGCTCCGCCTCAGGCGGTACAGGCACAGGAAAGCCGAATACGGGAGGCTCCCTTTTGGGAAAGGCACTCCCGACATTAACGCTGTCAACGCACGAGGTGTCCCCGCAAGGCTCCCAGGTCAAAATCTTCACAAGGAAATAGGCCATTTCAAAAGTGGACTCTGATCAATTGGTTGTTCTGTGTCGACTGCAGAAACAGAGAAAAAATAAAAGAATCTCGGATGGAGATATGGTAATGGCCAACGGCAAGTACAAAGTATATGCTGATTTTGGTATATGTACCCAATTTATAGGGCGAGTTCTCACTTTCGTGGATACAGGCGCTGCCCCAAACGTCATCGTGGATTCGCTTTTGCCTTAATCTTTGCGGTTTTAGACTTGCATTGGCGTTTTACCCGTAGTCGCGGACGTAAATGCCAACCCGTTGTCGACCCTGGGAAGTATCGGCCTTGTTGTTCACTTGGGCTACTTCATGGTGAGTATTGATTTCATTGTATGCCGAGAATCGCCCGCTCACGCAATAATGGGATGTAACTAATGTGATAAATTCACTGACAAAATAAGGCTCCTCTTAATGCGTGTGGATATGGAAGACGGTTCGTCGGTTCCAAGTTTCCATCGTCCGTTAAAAAGAGCCTCGAAGAAACTCGTACCCAAAACTGCGGCTCAGAGGGAGCTCCCCCCATCGCAGAAATCTACTAAGCTCAGCGTAGCCGCGTCAATACGATTCTCACCTAGGTTCTAGGTCTGGGTGTGTGTCCACTCCTGTGAACACGGATTTCAAGTTATTCAACCACTTCTGTCGTATTACAATAAATAATAACTCGCCATTGCAAATGGAGTTGCTCAGATTAGACTGGAGTAATCTTCAACGATTCTCATTACCAACATCGGCACCACACCGAAAATTTTGGTGAAAGCCCATATTATTGAGTCGCTCATGCCTCACCCCACCGCAATGGTCTCGTTTAAACGTACTGCGGCTGATGTACTCAACCCTGTTCACTCTGGATAGGTAGAGGTCACGGTCACTCAATCACGAGGTAATCTGGGCCCAAAACATGCTGAAGTAAAGAAAGGCCCCCTTTCACCGAGCTATATCCGGATAGACCCCGTAAAAAATCTCGAGGAAGTCGACATCGGTCATGTGCCAGAATTGCATTGTGAACGACTACGTTACTTGTTTCGAGAGTTTACGCCAGTGTGGCTCTTTTGATGATACTATTACAACGGAACACCGGATACACTTGTTGCTCAACTCTATAAAGATTGCTCAACTCTATAACGATTGCTCAACACCCTTAAAGGGTAGGTCTCAAGGCTGGTGAAAAGGAACAGTTCCAAGTGAGCAAATTGATCCGAGCTGGAGTGATCGGACTGGCTCAGTCACCATAAGCATCTCCAGTTTAAGAAGCTCCGATACTCGATGGGTTCTGGTCTTTCTGTATCAACTACAGTTGCTCGAAGAACGTAACCTTCAAGGACGTATATACGAGTCTACATATAGATAAGTACATCGAAGCACTCGACATTGCTATCGTGCTACCGTGTTTCGGTTTTGGACGCAAATTGAGGATACTTGGAGGCTCTCGTCAGAACAGAATATCAGGAGAAGATCGATTTTTTATGTCATTCAGAACTCTACCGCTTTAGACGGATTTTTATAGCTCTGACCAATGCCCCCGTTACCTTTCATCGTGCTCTGTATATCCTACTAGTTCGAGTTAAGAGGCATACATGCCTAGTCTATCTAAAAGATATCGTAGTTTTCTCAGATAATCTGGAAGACCACCTGACCCATGCCAGGGACATGATGACCAAGTTAACGCGAATCTGAAATAAACCTCTAGCTTCTTGACAGATTCTGTCAAGTATTTGGGTCACATTATCCGTCCTGGAAAGGGGATGGTTGAGGAAGCTCGAGTGAAATCTCTTTGTTAAGCGATAGAATCGTTGACTCAAAAGAAACCACGCTCATTTACCGGGTTAATCAACGTCTACCGACATTGAATACCGAACTGGGTGGACATCGCCGAGCATTTAATCGCGCTTCTGCAGAAAAGTCAACAACATAAGTTGAAACCATTTACGTCAGCCTACACGGATGTTTTTAATTCTCCTGCAGAGGCTGTCACATCACCCCTCGATCTTATCTTTGCCGAAAACTGGACTGACGGTTGTATTGATAATAGACGCCAGTGACTACCAACTAGAGTGTGCTCTCTTTCGAACAAGTACCGAAAGAGAACGGAAACCCATTGGGTATTGGTGATGTTCGCTGAATGTCCACGGCCCTCCTGTTCATCCCATCCGATAACAGAAAAACATTGCATCGCGATTCTTTAAAGACGTGTACCGGACTCTCGATATAAAGAGTCTCTTTACGACTACCTACCACTCCCAGTGTAGTGGACAAACCGAGTGGGCTAACCTAAAGCTACTAGCATCCCTCTGTTCTAACGTGGCCGATTACCCCAAATGTTGGGATCTGTTCAATGACGCTTTAAGTTTAGTGTATAATACATAGATACACTTTACAACGGGTTTGACTCAATTCGAATTGTTCTTGTCCCACCTTCCCCCCTTTATGGCGTGGGAGGAGTTACCTGCCGTGAAGGATTCTCGTCATAAATGGACCGAATTGCGGACCCGATTTGAATTCATATTCTCGCAGTTCAATTGCTCGTGCTCAAGCCCCCTATAAGCGTGATTTCGATAGCCATTGCACCTTTGGTGCTTTACAGCTTGAAGTCTGAGCCTAAAACATTTTGGATGGGATATTATAAAGGAGCCCGGCCGAGCCGTTAATGTCGCAAAAGAACAAAAGTTGCATGTGCGCAAGCTACCGACTCGCTCACGCAGAGACTTATCGTATGAACCGGAACCGCTACACGGTTCCGCCGATACCACGAAGTGGCCACACCACTGGAATATCTCCCGGGAACATTCCACTACCATCGCGGGGCACCGCCAAAAGCGCGTCGTTGAACACCACAGTCGGGTGGAACCACGACGCCAACCGAAAGATAGATGCGTCTGAAGTTCGATCAAGACCAACGAGCCGAATACACGATAAACACACCACAGGTGGATATTCTCCTGCAGAAGATACTCCCGCGTTCGCGATTGGCGCAACCGGCGCTTTCCTTGTCGCACCTGTGAAGGAGCAACGACTAAGGTTGAGTCCTCTAAGCTGCCAGGGCCTGTGATATCTTACAAATGCCACGTGGACTGACCGACCCCAGCTGGACATATTTAGATAATTATTTTATTTTATTAAGTGTACTGGGATAGATTTACAATGCCAAGGAGATCCCAGTGCCTCGCCATCGATATTTACGTAGCTCTAGTGACGCTTCTCACTTAGAATCAGGTAGGAACCGTTAGGATACTAAATAACACCGTTAATTCCACAAATTGGTCTCCAAGTCATCGTTTCTGTAGCTCCGTCCTGTAGAACTACGCAGTAAACGCCCGCCCATTGCACCAAGTATTCTTGGGGTGCCGCCGTCAAGGATACGGACCTTAGGACCAGCTCTTTCACGCTATCTCAGGCTTAGACCACTACGATGACCTACCAGTAAATGCGTTACACTTTCGTCTCCCGACTTAGAATCCCTTAGGAGTAATTGAATCAACCACTGGAAAAAAGAATTATACGGATTCTAGCATTTGGTTTAATTCCCCAACGGACCAGAAGTAGAGAAGCAACGGCCATTATGGATGCAGGAAACACACCCAACCAACCAGACATTAGGACTCGTACGGCAGGACAATTTGCCACTGCAACGCCGAAGATGTCTCCTGAAGCTCAGGTTGATACCGCTAGTGACCGCAGGAGCACTAGAACCCATCTGCAAGAAAGACTGACTCCCCTGGACAACCCTGAAAGGATTCGTCTAAAGCCCACGGTGGCAGCGCGTTGACGAGAACCACTGACCAGGGCCACCTTTAGGCCAGGGACACCACGAAACGAACCATGTAAGATCGAAGAATTTAGAGAGAACATTCCCGCAGGGCTTACAGACCTTCTCTAGTCCCGTCTCCGTGAGATCTGCTCAGCCCATATGGATTCCATTGTGGACATGCGACTCGCTACGGCGATCTTTGACCAAACGGACTACCTCATCACATGAACAGTTCCTAAGGTAATGGATTCTGAGTTATTCATATACTCCCTTTTACAGGCCGTTCAAGGAGCAGTCACCAGCCAGTCAGGCAATGCGGTCCAAAAAACCACTCCATAAGTCAACCATCCGGCTTCCATATGGGAACCCCTTACCGAATCCCCAAGAGTGTCGGTATTACCCGCCCCTCTCTGGAAACAACATCAGGAAAATCTAATGGAAAGATAATCTAGGTGCAAAAGAGAGGCTCCGCGTCTATAAGAGAGACAGATTGCTCGACCCGAAGGACAACATGTGGTACGGCGACCTCAGGGCTCCATCGTATCAGAAAGAGAGATCGATCCGTTAGGTCCCCGTCCCGCTAGAAAGAAACGAAGTCACCGCAGGAGAAAGAAAAACAGAAAGAGTAAAAGAAGAGACCGTTCGGACACAAGTGATTCCGATTCGGAGGCAACCCAAACGACCGCATCAGAAGTAAATGAGTCTGCCGTTCGAGGCCTCAAACCACTGACAACGATAAACGAACTTTTCCCTAAGGTTCTAGACCACCAATTACAGGCTGGCCGGCAGGTCTCCGAAATATTCTGGTTCGGTGGCTCGAAGAGCCGCCAAATGGGCCAAACGAATGCAACCAACCATCACAGACAAGTTCTCGGGTTCCGATCCCATTACTGTCCTTAAGTTTCTTAGTTTGTTCCGTAAGGCTTGTGTTCAGAACGGTGTCCACGAGGGCGTCGCTCTGTACCTTTTCCAACTCTTCATCACAGGACAGCCACGTGACCGAATGGTTTCGAAGATATCTGGCACAACTGACCTCGTGCATGCTCAAGACCGTGAGCTTCTCAGGTCACATCCTGAGGTTTTTCATTAGCACTTGGAAACCTATGCCACGGATGTCATTATAATGGATGCCTACCAGGAAGTGATCTACTTTAGGCAGAGCTCCAACATGACCGAATCGACTTTCGCAGACGACCTATGGAAGAAGGCTTACCGATGGGGAAATGTATTCTCGGAAGAACGGCTTAAAAGTCATTTCATTACGGGATTACAACCCGCCATTCAGAGAAATGTCCGTAATTACCACATGGAAAACATAAAATACCCCTTCCGACGGCTCGTCACCTATGTCAAAGGTTATGGCAAAACCTACAGGACTTCATGCGCAATGCTGATATATCCGGAGGACATGCAACTCCATTTAGTAAACCAATTCAAGCCCATGAGGTTAGCTTCACGGAATCGGACATGGATTCATCACTCCATTGTGCCGACTCGGGAGACATCCTCGCGGTTGATTTCAGTTCCTCTCCGTCTGGGCTCCCATCAAATACCTCCCAGGAAACTACAGCGACCACTAGACCAACCACAAATAAGTATTCTCCCTTTCCACCCCGCAAGGACATTTTTGTTCGGTCACCAAGGGCTTGCTTCCTCTGCCTTTCAATTGTCCAACCTTGTGACTGCACGAGGTATCTGCCTGAGGACGCACGAAAAAACCTCCTGGCCTTAAGGGAAGAGAATTATTGGGTGCGGCTATCTGAAGGAATGTTTACCAGGGCCCAGCAACGGGCCACAGGGACCCTTGAAAACTCCCGCTATGCCACCCCTCCGGATACTCCGATCAAAGCCCCATAGTTTCACGTCATTGTAGACCCTACGGACGCCCCCGAAGAGGAATCTTATACTCAGGAAGAAACGGAAAACCCATCAGAAAACGCTCAGAGGGTCGACGCGAGGCAAATCATCCCTCTTGAAGTCCATGCCTTAACCAATTGGACGGCCAGGATCCAAGAAGCTGCTCACCTTCCAATACAACCCACAACCATTAGACATCTCAGAATGGAACTGAAATGGAAGACAGCAACGACCCTGTCTGTATCCTAAGGAAGGAGAATTATAAAGTTCCGGTGGCGATGGGACTACATTCCAACAGCTTCCGATTGGAAACAGCAGTATTGGACACAGGCGCTGGTTCCGATTTGGTCCATTCATAGCTACTCCCATTTGGTTGGCAAGATTTCGTTCAGGCAATGAAGACCCTCTGGGATGCCAATGCGTCAGGTAGACCAATAGACATTGAAGGGATAGTACCTCTTTACAAGCACATCGGACGATTCAAAAATCCACACGTGGTTTCTTTGATGTCCTAACTTGGGCGCTGACGCAATCCAAGGGACGTTCTTCATCGATCGATACATTAAAGCCATTTGTCCAGGCCTCAGGAAAGTCGCGTTCTATCGCGCACCTGCCATCTCCAAAATTGTTTCCGCCCCAGGGCCAGAAGCTAACCTCAAACAGGCAATTGTATCCGAAGATACTAAGCCCAATAAGGTTCGCTTATCAAAAGCTATCACGATACCCTCGATGACCCAGATCACCGTATCGCTCCATTCCCAGTCCTCAGGTCCCGTGGCGATACAGAACCACTCAATAACGGTTCTGAAGCACCTCAACTCCATGGCCTATGGAGTATTCGAAATCTGTTCCAACAAGCCCTTCTTTGTCACGATCAGCAACGTCTGAGATAGGCCCGTACGGCTACCCAAAGTTACAGTAATTGGCATCACTCTACTTGCCCCTGTGGCCATTATGGAGGCCCAATTGGATAAAATTTCAACTACAACTACCGAAGAGAACGTCTACTCTTGGGAGAGAACAGTTGCTATCGACGCAGAATTCGAATCCTATAGGCCCCAGATAATTGATCCCCTCAGGGAATACCAGACCATGTGGTCGGTTAAAATGGGAAAAATCAGAGCCACTACACACCGAATTGACCTTCAGGATGATGATAGGCAACAGTTCCAGCACCCATAGCGTACAGGTCTGAAGAGTAGGGAAATTGTCGCCGACCAGATGGACAAAATGCGCAAAGCTCACGCCATAGAGCCGGCGCCTCCTAACCAATCCGAATGGGCAAGTCCACTTGTCCTCGCCGCTAAGAAGGATGGCTCCGTCATGTTCTGTGTCGACTACAGGAAACTGAACGCAGTAACCAAGAGGGACTCCTACCCGATACCCCGTATGGGTGACTGTCTAGATTCCATAAATGAAGCAGCGGTATTTGCCATACTGGACGTCTAATTCTGGATATTGGCAAATCATTATGGCTGAGGATGTGACAGCGCTGACAAACTTTACCACCCACAAAGGTCTGTTCAGATTTACTTGTGTGCTCTTTGGTTTAAAGAATGTGCCAGTGACCTTCCAACAGGTAATGGACATCAATCTGTACATAGTCAAATGAAAATGCGCCCTGGTCTATTTGGATGACTTGATAATCTTCTCACGAACCGTTAAGGAACACCTTCGCCACGTAAGGACGGTGCTAACTATCCTACGGGACGCTGAGGTAACACTGAAACACCGCAAATGCGCCTTCTTTCAGGCCTCAGTAGACTATCTCGGTCACCTAATCCTCTCATAAAAGTTAAAGGTAGCCAAACGGACCACGGATGCGATCCGCCAGGCTAAAACTCCCAAGAACCCACACGGAACTACGATCCTTTTTGGGCTTGTGCAATGTTTACCGATGTTTCGTCCAAGGATTTGCTATAATCTCGGCCAATCTCAACGCAATTTTTAAGAAGGAAACACCTTCGGTTTTTGAATGCCTTACAGAGGACCACTATCAGGCATTTCGGACTCTAAAGGACAAATCGCTAAACCCACCTATATTGGCTTTACCAAAACCCAATAGGCCCTTTGTCTTGGACACAGGCGCTTCTGATGTCCAAGTGGGTTGTGCACTGCTACAGAAACAGGAGTCATCGACGGACTATCGACCTATTGGATACTGGAGCAGAACGCTCACCGGCGCAGAGCGAAACTGCAGTACTACCGAAAAGGATGTGTCGCCATAGTATGGTCTGTATAAACACTCCGATCATACCTCGAGGGAACTAGGTTCACTATTATGACAGACCACGATTCATCCTGCTGGTTACTCAATATAACCGATGCATCAAGTCCCCTCGCTCGTTGGCGCATTAGGCTGTCAGAGTATGACTATGATATAACCTTTAGGCCAGGCATCAAGCACCAGGCAGCAGAGGCCCTCTCGCAAATCATTACCGACGGAACCTATAAAACGCAATTGGACGACCTCATTCTTACTCCCTTTACAGATGAAGGACCGCAGGATAATACGGAAACGGTCAACCTTATGGGTACGATCAAAATGAATGATCCGGAGGTAAAGAGAATGAAGTCTACTTATTTGACTGGTAGACAGTACAGCCCAATTCGGCCCCACCTCAGGTTAATGCAATAACCCCAGAAGAAGAAGAGCTCCTCCCTTTAACTATTGAAGAACTCTTACAGGCGCAAGTAGAAGACGAGTACTGCAGGGAAACAGCCCAATTGGTAGGCACCCCCGGATGCTTATTCGACTACGACCGATTCGGACTATTATGTCGCCGCTAACCACTGGATGGCGCACTCCAACGGATAGTACCAAGGTCACTGAGGGCGCGATTCCTTTACTTCGCCCATTTCCCTCGCTTGGCTGGTCATCCTGGAGGCCGACGAATGTACCAGACCCTAAGGAAGTTCTTCTACTGGCCACTAATGGCGCAGGACCTATGGAAAACCGCAAGGAACTGTACATCGTGCGCACAAATCCGAGGGTCTCGCGCCAACCGTTAGACCAAATTGAAGTTCTTCCCCGCCGCAGCTTCGATGGAATTCGCCGCAATGGATATACTTGGACCTTTGCCCAAGTCGTCCTATGGGAAACTGTTTGCCTTGATAATAAGCGATAGGATTACCAAGCTTACCCGAGCCCTACCTCTAGGAAAGACATCAGCCACGGATGTTGCCATGGAATTCTTGTCCTACTGGGCACATCCCTATGGCATGCGACTCTACGTCCTTACGGATACTGGCAGCCAGTTTGTATCCAAATTCTTTTCGCACGTTTGTGCTACCTTAGATATGAAACATGTAACTACAACGGCATACCACCCGCAAACCAATGGCAAAGCCGAACGCTTCAACCGTACCCTTCTAGACCGATTGGCACACTATGTATCGGAGCACCAATTGGACTGGGACGATTAGTGTTGAGCCACTGTTTTATGCTTACAACTCCCAAGTACAAGCTTCCACGGGGACAAAACCTTTTGATTTAACGCTATCGAGATCGCCACTGCCGATAGCTGTTGACCTTCAGGAGTCGTTTATACCCCAGGATATATCCGAAGAAATGAATCCAACACAGGCGAAGCGCTATTCGCGCCGACCCATCGACAGCATTATCCAATCGGCTAGAGCTGTACTGACCAAAGCCCAAAGGCGCTACAAGATCAATTTCGACAAACCCGTGTGGAATACACCTACCTTAGGAAAGGAAAATCGGTTTACCTGGACCGGGCATCGAAACTCAGTGATTACCTCTATTACACTACGCGAATACTCCAACCCCGCTCGACGCAACCATATAAAGTCCTTAAGGCCAGTCAATACGCAATTAAGATACTAATTGACGGCCTCCAGGACACCGCTTCTATCGATCGGGTGACACGAGCTCCCAGTCCCTCTGGAACACCGAAGTCCCAGTCCCTTGGCCAAACGGAATCACTACAACCTCAGGTAGAGGCTCAGGTCCCCACATCTCTGAAGGCAATATCCGTGGACCCGAGTGTTTTCATGGACCCATTAATCAATGCCAATGACGATGACCCATCTCTCCCAACCGACTCCGATGGATTCGCCCCCTTGAACCACACTCTCCTTCTGGAGAAGGAACACTAACAGAAATACGTTATTGAACCAACAATCTCCGCCGGTCGAGGAGAAGATAGGAGAATGCGCGATCGCGTCCGTTGGTTTGGCTATTCTCCTGAGAAAGACACTTGGAAAGAGCTTCAAACTATTCCAGCTAATTTTATTGCCTGCTATCGGCGCAAAATCGACAGCACGGAGCGCAGCCTTCAGGAGTGGGCAACAATTAGCCCGAATAATACCAAAACGCCTCTCGATACGCCTCCGGACACGACAGTTCGCCGTAGCTCCCTCACCAACGAACAACATCAGTCCTCAGGCGACACCTGAGGAAAACCTGACAAGCTCTCAAGGTTCAGACGCCGTCTCGAGGCACGCATGTTTGAGGAATACATGAGTAGCTTTGGGAAGCCATAAACATTACTTTTTTGACTTACTAGCAGAGGCCTAATAGTCCTCGCCATGACCTCAAGATTCGCGAAAGCGCTTCGAACACAAACAGGACTCACTGCAGTGGCGCAGGAGTAACTCCGTCGTCCTCATTAGAACCTGCAGAAGCGAAACAGGGGCTAGGACCACTCGGGGGTCCTACTGTACCAATAATACCGGCACCAGCGAGCCAAGCACGCTTCTTCGGCGGAGATTCACCTGAGGAACTATTCTTACCCTCGGAAGCCTCCCAGTCCCTCAAATTTAGACCATACTGAGCATCCAAGTCGGCAATAACCCTCTGGGACATCATTTGTGCATTCTGATGCAGGAGATTGACCATAACAGTCTTCAGATCTTGACCCTGTTGGACAATCGTGGCGTAGCGCGCCAAGCGACGCGCCCAGGAGCAAGCTACCCTCAGTATTGTCGCAATATCTATCTAGGCAGTAATAAAAACGGTACGGCAGACATGACGGAGATCCGTGGCTGCAACCGTGACCGAAGGGGGAAAATGCGGCTATGGAGAGCACGGAACAATGTCAATGCCCACAGTGGACGCCTGAGCCATCGCATCCCCTACAGGAGAAGCGGCTTCGACACTAACCTTGCCAGAAGGGATGTCCACTTCGGCGATGGGCGGCTCATATGAGAGTTTATCTTGAGCAGCTGCAAGTGGAAGAGCTGGAGGAGGGGAAGCCGTCGGCAACACAACAGCGGACTCGACCGGAGGATTGATGCCCTCCACGGGTAAGATAACGGGATCTTCACCGAAGAATTCCCCATCGAACATTCCAGCAGGAACCAACGGCGGGGCTTCCAAATCAAGCTCGAAGCACAGGGAATCGAAAAAAATGGTCTTCGGGTAATAGTCAGGCAGATGACGCCTCGGAATTTCTGGTGATTGATTCCTCAAAAACTTGGCGGGATAGGCACGAGTGTCATCCCGACCTTGGGGATGTAGCGGAATCGGCGTGAAAGAGTCGGTATCGTGATCATATCAAAGGAACCCGGGAGTCTTGCTCCACTCTACCTGTAGGACATGATCCAAAAGCGACTCGGCCTCCTCGACGGCAAACTGGGTCCCAAGGACGATATTCTGGATGCCCATGTTCCTCAGGAAACGGATCATGATGTCCTGAAGCGAGATCAGTCGACCTCGAGGAGCGGGTACGTGTTCGTCGTGCCATACCCTTCAATCATCCGAACGGACATTACAACGGAATCCGTACTTCGCGGTATCCAGAAAGGCCATAAAGGACATCACGCCGAAATCAACGAAGAGTACCTGCCAGGACAACAAAGACCTTCGGTCATTTTCATCGCCCATGAGTTGGGACGAATGGTAGGCCACTACAGACGGCGTGGGAACCAAAAGAAGCGTTGCGATACGCCAATATTGGGCCCATTGGTTCTCATCCACGCGGGGAAGCGATAGATATGACGGAGGACGTTTGTCTGCGCTCATTTCTTGAAACTGTACCTGGTGCCAACAGAAGAAGAACTACAGGGATTGACGCCAACGACCATCGGGCTCATGCATCTCGTTCCAATAGACCATCTTGGACATCCAAAACAGGCGGTCATACGGCGGTCGGAAGCACATGAGCGCCAAAAGGTTGTGACATGCAGGAGGAAATCTCACATGTGACGAGATGAAGTCCTCGTATAGGTCCGAAAGGAGTTTGTTCACCCCGAACTGGTACTCGGCTTCATCCTCACAACAAAAGTACGGCATATCCGCTCGGATGAGGGTGCGACAGCGCGTCGCCGAACGCGGATACACAGGACAATGCAACCAACAGTTATACCACGCGACACTGCACGCGTTCTTAATGCTCCTCCGGAAATCGGGGATCTTAGCGAACCTCCGGGCGTCGAGATACATATGACAAAACTTCTGGTAT